>CM037879.1:157927277-159127277 GCA_021292165.1 Shinisaurus crocodilurus
AGCAGCCTCCCCCAACTTGGTGCCCCCCAGATGTGTTGGACCAGGTTGGGTAAGACCGACTTAGGGCATCACTTTAGCATAGTGTTGTTCTCCAACCTTGGGTCCCCAGATGTTTTTGGCCTACAACTCCCAGCATGCCCCAGCCAGCATAGCTATGCTGGCTGGGGCATGCTGGGAGTTGTAGGCCAAAAACATCTGGGGACCCAAAGGTTGGAGAACACTGCTTTAATAAAAGACAGTCTTCACTGGGTGCTTCTGTGCACTGTCGGCTGTGTGACATGTCCTGGCTTTTGCTCCCACATTGTTTCTAGCTGAGGCAGTTAGTGCTGATGCCTCCTCACATGGCTGCTGTTAAACCCAGCATTTCCAGTGGTCATTTCTTATTTGGGGGAGTTCTATGATGGCTATAAAAGTTAAATCCAGATTCAAACTTGGTGGTATCTTAGGGGTCTACCCAGGCGTTCCCCCCCATCTCTTTCTTTTCCTCTGCTTCCTCTCTCTCTCTCTCTCTCTCTCTCTGTGTGTGTGTGTCTTTTGCTTTCATTTGAAAGAGGAAACCATCGATCTGCTTTTATGTTACAAGAGTGCAACAAAAGGAAGTCAATGCAGGGTTTGGCGAACACTGCAGTATGTTTTATAGCACTCTGCTTTATGGATTCTGCCCAAGATATGAAAAAGAGAAGACACCAAAGAGTATAATTAATAGCAAACAGTTATCAGGCCTTACAGAATCTAGAGCACCTTCTCTCTCCTCCTCCCCTTCCAATGCGAGTCCTATAAACATCATCATTATTTTTTTAATGTTCTATTTAAAAAAAACTCCTTCTTTGCTAAACTCCATCATTTGCTAGTAACTCATCCATAATGTGAACTGGGTACCTCAGGAGTATTGAGATCAAAATGACCGAGTTATCGGACTGCTGTGCACAAGCGTGAATATGCATGAGCTGTTTTATAAGGCTGCAGATGTTTTGCCTGCAGATTTGGGGCTCTTTTCTCCAGCCCCTTTTAGTGCATCCTGTACAGCAGTCAAATAATCTGAGGATTTAGGTGTCCCCAAGCAGTAATTTATTTGATGGATTGTAATGACTCAGTGGTTCCTTTGGAGCCATTATGGTTGCTCCGGTCAAATACCAGCTTTTCAAAAATGTCTCTCTAAACTCAAGGGCCACAATCCGATACACAATTATGCATTTTTAGTTCCCACTGAATTTGGTGTATAGAGTTAGCTGTGTATGCCTGTTTGATTTCAAGGGGATTGACATGTGTCTAAAAGTGTGGTCCTATATGTGTTCTTCTCAGAAGTAAGTTCCATTGAGCTCAAGAAGGCTTATTCCCAGGTAAGTTGGTATAGGATTTACAGCCAAAAGGACCTAAACTGCACCTATATACCCTGACCTAGGAAGACAGAGTCATGTGCAAGAGTAGGTTTCTACAGGTGCAGCTGTTGTGAACTCGATACAGAATAGTAATTAATTTGTCACCTTACTACAGGAAACCTGCATCCAAGGCAACTTATGGAAATGAATCTGGATGCTCATCTGGCCACACTGAACTGATGATACATCTTTTGATGTGTGTGTGTGCGGGGGTGGGGGGAGAGAAAGAGAGAGAGAGAGAGAGAGAGAGAGAGCAAGATAGATGCACATCTCCTGTCCATGACCACTAGTATTAGCATATGACTAGTTGCAGGTGCGGCCAGAGGAGAATATGTTTAGGATTGGGATACTAGCTGGATATATGTTCCACAGAAATCACTGCACAGAGAGGTATTGTCTAAATCAGGGATGGGCAGAAGGTAGATCTCCAGATGTTGGGATTTCAACTCCCAGAAGCCCTTGCCAGCATGGCCAAAGGTGAAAGGTCAGGAATGCTGGGAGTTGTCCAACACATTTGGAGATCTGCTTTCTGCCCACCCCTGGACTAAATCATTACTCCAAGCTCTAGAACTCCTTTCATTTTTAGATTCACCAAAACCTCACCTGAGTGCCTCAATCAGCACTGACTCTTCTTCGCTGTCCCATTGACTCTTCTTGTGCCTCTGCAACAAGATCCCTCTGCCCCACTGATGAGTGCTGCACCAGCCTTTGGGAACCAACCCATACAAAAGTATGTGCATTTACATTTCAGTCCCCTAGATGTGGATGCTCAAAAAAGGGAACATCCCATACGACCATGCCCCACCCCTTTGGAGGCCCTCCTCTAGGTGCCCCCACCAAAGGAAATTAGGTAGGTCACTGCGAGAGACAGGGCCTTCTCAATTGTGGCTCCCCATTTATGCCCTCCCCAAGGATGCTCGCCTGGTGACCATGCTGCTATCCTTTTTGTGCCTGGTGAAAACATTCTTCTCCCAGTCATTTTAGACAGCTTAGATATTTTAGGTTTTAATCACTGCATCATTTCCAACCTGTTTTATTGTGTGAGCTGCCCTGAGTACTTTTTGTGATGGGGTGGCATATAAATATAGTAAATAAATACAGTACATGAATCAATGAATAAGCAAACCAGTTAGCAGTGAGGCAAAATGGAGAGCAGGTGCAGCTGCTACTGGGAGCCTACTGAGCTTGAGTTGTAGGTAGAGATGTACGAATGGTGATAAATCCATTCTGTTTCTGTTTCAAGGATTGTCAGGCGTCTTCTATTCCATCGTCCACTCATTGACAGAATTGGGTTTTTCTTGTAGGGGGAATTTTCATCATTTGCAAATGCACATTTGCTCTAATGCGTATCAGCACAGGTGCATATTAGCACTAATGCACATTTGCAAATTAACAAAGTTGTGTGAATTCCCCCTAAAAGTAGAAAACTGGTCCACAAGTCCATGGAATCCATGTGACTCAGAAAAAGTCCGTCTGCTGTGGAATCCACAGGTCAGATTCATAGACATCCAAAGTCATTTAATTCTGTTGCAGATTTCTCTGAGATCCCTAGTTGTAGGGAAAGGGTGCATCCATTGAGTTGTTTTTCCATCTACCTGCACCAGTCAGACTCCCAGCCCTCCCATTGGGTCAGTGTTCATTGACCTTGTGGCCTCCCTGGTGTCTCCATTTGAAGATGCTCCTATTGGGAAAGATCATGTTGGCAGTAACACAATACTAGTGACACTGTAGGGAGCTACAGTGGCACTTGGTCACACCAGTGACTGTTCGCTCTGCCTCCCTGTGTCGTGGCTCTGATGCTGCAAGGAAGAACACATCATGTTGATGGGCTAGCACAAGGAATAAATAAATAAATAAATTCATGCAGGGATGCTGGTCTTGTACTAGTTACCTCCTCTTCCTCTATCCTTACTACCTCTCCATCCAGGACCAGCCAAAGACATTTTGCAGCCTGAAGGGAAGAACAAGATGCTGCCCTCTCCCATTCCATATACAAAAGCCAACTGGACTGTTTCTTCAAGACTGACAATGACAGTATCCTTCACCACACCTGAAGGAAGCAGGCTAGGTTAGAGGGCACAGGGCAGGCCGCTTGGTGCACAATTCTCTCTTCTGACACCTTGGTGCTGCCTCCCAGCATCTGCCACCTGAGGCGGCTGCTTCACTCTGTCTAATTGTAGGGTCAGCCCTGTCTCCATCAATCCCATCCTCTGCTTTCACTGTTGCCCTGTCCATCTTGCTAAGCCCTTTAAGCAAGAACAAGGGCACTCCTGACATGCTGTTGTTGAAACTAAATAAGAAGTAGTTGTGTATTTCATTTTACAAGCTGTGTCATCTCATGTGCTTATGAAAGACACACCTGTGTGTCAGTCCTGCTCTTCCACCATTTGAAAGCTCAGAGCAGGTTATGCAGAGCAACCCCACCGGCCCTTCAGCCAGTCACTGATGAGTCCGACATCTGCTTAGCTTTAGCAGTGCTACAACATCCCCAACTACTCATCAGGTGCAGTGTGACACACCCTCAATGTCAGTTGCTTTGATGGATGGATGGATTGATTGATAGTGTTTATATGCCACACTTTTATTTATTTATTTATTTGTTTGTTACATCTATAGCCCACCTTTTCTTCAAAGGAGCTCAAGGTGGCATACGTGATCCTCCTCCTCTCCATTTTGTCCTCACAGCAACCCTGTGAGGTAGGTTTGTCTGAGAGTCAGTGACTGGCCCAAATTCACCCAGTGAGTTTCATGGCCGAATGGGGACTAGAACCCAGATCTCCTGAGTCTCAGTCCAACACTCTAACCACTACACCACACTGGCTCTCACACCAGCTCTCATACTTAATCCTCTTTTATCTTAGAAATGTCTGCATTCTCTTTCCTCCAGACCTTGTGTTATACTCTGAGATGCGTCAGTGAATATTATTTGTCTTAGGCAATTAATACACAACTGGAAGCACCAGAGCCAGATATTTCCCCACTTCCTCCCCAATCCAAAGATTCACATGCACAGAGCTGGGCACATGCATGCTGCTGCATATGATGCTCAGTGCTTATGTACCCACCAAACATGGATTGCACAAAACAATCCTCTGTTTGGGAAAGAGGAAAGAGGAAAGAGGAAGGAATCAGTAGGTGGGATTCAGTGCCCCCTACCTGTGTCTCCAAACAGCTGATTGATGTTGTCAAAGCTAACTACAAGACACGAATTCAAAGAACTTTGCAAAAAAAAAACCGACAACCCAATCATACAACTACTAACCCCCCCCCCAATATAAAATACAGAAAATGAACCTGCACCAAATCGGCATCAGTTATGGAGGAATCGTGCCAAGAGAACAATCCATTAAAAGCCTTCTGGGACAGCAGGTGCCACTAGGAGCGCATGCAGACAACATGATGGGTTGAGTGTGGGCTGTTGTTGAACCATGGGTTATTTTGTCTGAACCCAGCTGCACTAACAAGCCATGGCTTGTTAACCCAAAGCAACCCATGATGAGAACCCATGGTTTATTGTTGGGTTGTGAACTGCGGGTTGTTCACCATCATTTGTTATTTCGGCTGGGTTCAGACAACACAATAACCCACGGTTCAATGACAACCCACACTCAACCCATACTCAACCCTTGAGTGTGGGGTTATCATGTTGTCTGAACCCAGACACCTACTCTGTGGAATACCCTCCCCTAAGGAGGTTTGCTAGGCATACTTTATTTTGTTTAGGGACCTGGCAAAAGCATTGCTGTTCCAGAAGACTTTATCCAAGCAAAAACATCACAGAAGTGTGAGGAAGGTGGGGGCTGTTTACTGGGCAACGCCCTTAGGAGGGAAATTTAGAATAGTGAGTAGATTTATGGAATATAAATCCATTCACAATGATCTCAGTCACTCCCTAAGCAGATCTAGAAGAGGGAGAGATTTATTTATATTTATTTGATACGTCTGTATCCCACCTTTCCTCTGCGGCAGCATTCCTCAGCCTGGCACCTGCCGGATGTCTTGGACTACAATGCCCATCTCTCCCAGTCAGCAGGGCTGGCTGGGGATGATGGGAGTTGCCATCCAAACACATCTATAGGGCACCAGATTGGGGAGGGCTGCTTCAAGGAGTCCAGGGCAGGGCATATTATAGTTATCCTGTTTTTAATCCTCACAACAAGAGGGGATTTAGGCTGAGAGAGGGATTGGCCCAAGATCACTCAGCAAGCTTTATGGCTCCATGGAGATTTGAACCCAGGTCTGCTCAGTCCGATTTCAACATTCTCTCTGCTCCCCGAACATTTGTTGAATTATTAACAGTGAATGCTATGGAGGGCTCAACTGAGCAGGGTATAATGTGATGGGTGTGCCATTGGAAGCAGCCTTGGCAATCTCCTCCACTGCACAGCGAAAAGGCAAACATACCAGACACTTCATTTTCTAGTCATGCATATCAATGGACTGTACAGTAATATTATTCCAACATTGCGGACAGAGTAGTATTATTTTGACACGATGATAACAAACCGTCAGCAAACCCTGTTCCTCTGCTAAACTCGGCTTGGCAGTTAAGTGACAGCGGCCCTGGTAGCTCATACTAGAGCAGAAATTAATCCAAAAGAAAAACATTTTCCTAGACCAAGTTTGCATACAAAATTTCACATTGATGTTCTTTTCATTCCATTGGGTTTGGGAGATAGGGTTGGATCCAGTGCAATTTAAGTCATGACATAATAAATGTGTGAGTCTTTAAGGTGCCACAAGACTTTATGTTATTTCACTCCACCCCCCAAAGAAATATTGTTCACATTTTAACCCTCAGATGTTGACACTCCGATCCGAAACACACTGGACGTCAGTGTAGCTGGCTGGGGCATGCTGGGAGTTGTAGGCCAAAAACATCTGGGGACCCATGGTTGGAGAACACTGGATTAGAGGATCCAGTAGAAGTGGCTGCCTTAGCCTAGAGCTGTGATGCAGAACCTCTTTTCAGCAGCCTGAGAGCCGAATTCTGCATTCCAGTGGTGGCTGAAGGCAAAAGGGGGCGGCCAAATGCAAAGGGGGCGGGGCCAAAATACACAAAAAATAATACCAGCCTATTTTAGCTTAAAGTTGTTAGTTACTGCCAGCAAGTAAGCCTTGGGAGAGGCATTTTGATCCCTTAGAATGAGGGCCTGTACCCCAGGCCTAGAGGGAAACTGTATTAATCAATCAATCAATCAATCAATCAATTACATTTATAGTCCACCTTTTTCCTCCAAGGAACCCAAGGTGGCTTACATGATCCTCCTCCCCATCGTAAATGGCTGGAACAACCACATGGCACATATGAACCGGATATAAGCCTGCTCCAGATTGTGTGGCTACCATGTCAAAGTAAATTCGATGTCATTCAACAGAATGCATTTCCAGGTGGCAGTCTATACGCACACACACACACATACACACTCATCCATTTGATACACTTATACCCTGCTGCTCCTCTAAAGCAGCCTTCCCCAACCTAGTGCCCTCCAGATGTTTTGGACCACACGTCCCAGCATTCCTGACCTTTGGGCATGCTGGCTGGGGCTGGCAGGAGTTGAAATCCAAAACATCTGGAGGCCACCAGGCTGGGGAAAGTTGCTCGAAAGAGCTGAGAGTAGCTAACATATTGCTAACAGGAGGTCTTCCATCTGGGGTGCAGAAGAAGAACTGTGACGAGTGCCTCCAGGCAGCTCTGTCAAGTAGGAACCCCAAAATTCAGTATCCTCTCAAAACCTCCCCTCCAGGTCATTGTCTTAGATTGGTCAAAATTCCATGTATCTGAATCTTGACATTTTCAAAAGGGTCAACATTTTGAAACATTTGTTATAAATGATCACACATATAAGTTTTTAAAAATTGATTAAGGGTGCAATACAATGGGATGCCCATATAACCCTCCAAACCTGGAGGATTATGGGTGTCCTATGGATGGCAGGAGGAGCACGGAGGCAAAGATCGCCTCCGTGCTCCTCCTTCCCTGCAACGTAGCTAGACGGCCAATTTTGGCTGTCTAACTGCGGCACTTTGGAGCAGGAGGGAAGGCAGCTGAGGCGCCACCAGGATATGTTGTATCTTGGTGGCGGCGGCGGTCTCCTCCCCTCCCTCCCTGCCCCCCGAATGCCCCCTAAACCCCTTCTCTGAGTTCACTCTTACAACCTTGCAGCAGCTGGCACAGTTCTTTTCACGCTGCTGTGCTGGGGGAGGAGCTCTGTGCATGTGAATCTTTGGATTGGGGAGTGCAGATCTGGGAATCCAAAAAATCTTATTGCCCTCCAGATGCTGTCTAGGGGCCATCGGATTGCTCTGTCTGGAAGCAAAGGGCATTTCACAGACCAACTTCTGACTGTGTGTTTCACAAAGGACACCATCATCCCCAAGGAAGCTCATGTGGTGCCAACGCTGGCAACTTTTCAGCACCAGGTGAAGACAGTTATTTTCCCAGGCATTAGTTATGGCCCAAATGTTGTGGGCTGCTTTTTGTCGTGTCCGTCTAGGCTGCGAGCGGCAGGGCAGGCGGCTGTGTGTATTCTGGATGAACACTTTTCATATCATATCGCTTTTATTTTTTTATTATTATTTTTTTTAATTTATTTTATTGAATTTTCCAAAATAACAACAAATCATATTTGGCTTCCGCCTCATTGTCTGACAAACATTACCAATCCTTATCCAATCTAAGTTTCTTCTATTTTCACATTAAAAAATTCTATCACCTTACCAATATTCAGAAATCAAAACCCAAAGTTATCAAAAAGTTAAAGATATCATATTGCTTTTAGATTATGTTCTTATGGTGTTTATTTTTATCTGTATCATTGTGCTGATTATGGCTTATATTGATCTTGGTGTGTCCCCCACCCCTTATATCACTTATGGATTTCTGTATCTGTGCGTGATTTACACACGAGACTGCTTTTTGCAGTGGGAAGTGACACATACTTTTAATAAATAATAATAATAATAACTTCAGAAGTTATCCACGGTTGCCCCTCCCTCTGCCTACCGTGCAAACCGCTGCCAGCCCTGAGCCTGTGTCCTAGCCCTGGGACCTCTGGGCTTTCCATGATGCCAGCAATGGATGTCAGCCGCGATGCGGCCTCAGAGGCTAACTAAGGAGGTCCCACTTCCAGATCAGGAGTTCAACCTGATGCACATCAAACAAACTTCCATTATTGGGTTCACTTACTAAAGTCGCTGTATATTTCCTGTTTCTGGCAGACTCTAAAGATAGGGCTTTGGGGGGGAGGGGTTGTCATAAAAATAAACGCACGTCGGCCCAGCCATTGATAGACTGTTCAGGCTCCAGCTGAAACTCACAAAAGCAGCGGAAGTCAACTCCTAATTTAGCCTCTTACGCTTGAAGTGGTGCACATAAGGGTCATCTACCAGAGGTTGCCTCTCAGGTGATCAGAAACTGGAAAGCCAGTATTGTGTGGAGAGCCAGTATGGTATAGTGGTTAGAGTGCAGGATGGGGACTCGGACTCGAGGACTCGACTCGTGAGTCGGACTGAGTCCCCCCTCTGACTCGACTCGGACTCGAGTCCCAATATTTTTAATGGGACTCGAGACTCGACTCGGGACTCGAGACCAAGGACTCGTCAACATCCCTGCTTGATGCCACCTGCAGGTGCTGTCTGGACCTAGTTGCAGTAACAATCCAAGTTTATTTTTAAAAATCATTTTACTAATGTAACCTTTCAGACATTTTGGGTTTGGGCTGCCTCTGCCTGCCTGTTTGGGGTTCCCTGCCTCCTCTGCCTGCCTGGTCTCTTCTTGACCAGTTCAACAGTTGAATTGTCCAAGACAAAGGCCTCTGCCTGCCTGCTTTGGGGTTCCCTGCCCCCTCTGCCTGCCTGGTTATTTTGGGTTTTTCTGCCTGGTCTGTTCTTGCCAAAATCAGTTGCAGAGTTTTGAAATAAAAAGGCACACTTGTGCCTAGAATTTATTTAAATCTGAAGTAGCCTTATTTTGTTGGGAAAAAACCCCATTGATTTTAATAGGGACTCGTGGAGTCAGCTTTGGGAGTGACTCGTGACTCGTGACTCATGAGTCACCATTTTGGACCAAGGACTCGGACTCGGACTCGAGACTTGGGTCCAAAGACTCGTGACTCGACTCGTGACTCGAGACCAAGGACTCTTCAACATCCCTGTTAGAGTGTTAGACTGGGACTCGGGAGATCCGGGTTCTAGTCCCCGCTCGGCCATGAAGCTCAGTGGGTGAGTTTGGGCCAGTCACTGACTCTCAGTCTAACCAACCTCACAGGGTTGTTGTGATGATAAAATGGAGAGGAGAAGGAGGATGATTATGTAAGCCACCTAGGGTTCCTTGCAGGAAAAAGGGCAGGGTAGAAATAATAATAATAATAATAATAATAATAATAATAATAATAATAATAATAATAATACAACCACCACCACCACCAAATATTATTTGGTGAAAGATCTGGGACTTATGTGGAAGTTAAATCACTGGAAGAGTTTTCATCTTCCATGCATGAATTACCTGCTCTTTGCAGTTTAAGGTCAAGGCCCTCAGCCTCGAGGTTACTTGAAGATCCCACCTTGTGTACAAAGTTGGAGGAAGAAGAGTTTTTGGGCAGGAGGGAGACAGTAAAAAGCACCAAGGCAGCAACAATCCTGAAGAAAATGCGCCACCTGCTGGTAACGGTACAAGACTTGTTTCCATTATTGTGTAATGCTGGAGGGACAGATCCATTTCATCTCATTGCATTTAACCATTCAGTCAGCAGTTCAAAAGCAAGTATATATCAGATCACTACCCCATTAATGCCGGTCCCCTGAGAGAAGACCTGGCTCGCTACTAGCTTTGTGCTGGGTCTTCGCTTGACTCATTTGTTTCAAGAATTACGGGTACATTTTTCCCCCAGCACAAATAACAATCCCTCAAGATTTTCTTCAGCCCAAATTATATTCAACATATATTTTCATCCAGAGTCACAATTATACCAGTCCTCACTCCTCCCACCCAATCATTTGTAAGGCTGAGCCAAAGGTTTTCTCTTGAAATATATGTTTCCGATGAATTTCAGAGGGCTGGGGTGGGAAAGTTTTCCAAAAATGGCCCTTTCAGCTAACCCTTGTCGCAGCTTCCACAGGTTTTGTGCCCCTGGCAGTGGCCAGGGATGTTGAAGAGTCCTTGGTCTCGAGTCGAGTCACGAGTCTTTGGACCCAAGTCTCGAGTCTGAGTCCTTGGTCCAAAATGGTGACTCGAGTCACGACGAGTCACGAGTCACTCCCAAAGCTGACTCCACGAGTCCCTATTAAAATCCACAGGGTTTTTTCCCAACAAAATAAGGCTACTTCAGATGTGTGGCTTAAATAAATTCTAGGCACAAGTGTGCCTTTTTATTTCAAAACTCTGCAACTGATTTTGGCAAGAACAGACCAGGCAGTCAAACCCAAAATAACCAGGCAGGCAGAGGAGGCAGGGAACCCCAAACAGGCAGGCAGAGGCCTTTGTCTTGGACAATTCAAACTGTGGAACTGGTTAAGAAGAGACCAGGCAGGCTGCGCTCCTGGTAGCCGTCCATAGTGGCTGAGCAGCGGCGCGCCTCACTTCCATGTGCTCTTTGCTGGTGATTGCGCTCCTCTCCACTCCTTCTGGCACAGCCCAGGGATGTTGAAGAGTCCTTGGTCTCGAGTCCCGAGTCAAGTTTTGAGTCCCATTAAAAATATTGGGACTCGAGTCAGAGGGGGGACTCAGTCCGACTCACGAGTCGAGTCCTGGAGTCCGAGTCCCCATCCCTGGCAGTGGCCACACTTTGCAGAGCTTTGGCAGATGCCTGCTTTGTCTTTCCTTCCCAGGATTCTCTGAGTGAGGGCAAGAAGCATTGCCCTTACTCTGTTAGGCTTCAGGAAGATGCTATGTGATGAGACAGCAACATTGTGGAGCCAATCACAGTGAGAGCAATACTTCCTGTCCTTACTCTGGGAATCCTGGGAAGAAGAAAAAATGGCACTTGCCTACCACTGAGGCTTTGGGAAACACCATCACTGCTGGGGCTTCATCCCTTTCCCCCGTGAAAGTAGCTAAAATAACTTCTCAACATTGTAGCCTGGGAATAGGGGGAAGGTCGAATTAGGGGGTCCATTTCAGCCCTAAAACAGCAGTTCCTATACATCAGCCTTCCCTACCTGGTGCCTTCCAGATGTGTTGGACTACTACTCCCAGCATCCCCCAACCACCCATGCTGGGAGTTGTAGTCCAACACATCTGGAGGTAACCAGGCTGGGGAAGGCTGCTATACATTGTATGCATAGCCTCATACCCCCAATTGCCCCGCTTCGTACTTTGTTATGCAGATTCCCGATTTGATTTGCTTGCTGGCTCTACCTGCTGCGTCTGAGCAGGCCCCTGGGGTAAGTAAGACCCATTGAAGACATTTGTACTTACTTCTGAGTAACTGTGCGTAGGATTGCACTTTTTGTTTTAACTTAATTCAGGTTAGTTAAATTCTGTAAGATTATTCCAGTGTAAGTGTTTCTAAATCTAAATTGTGTGAATAGAACACAAAAAGTGCTTTAAACTGGGGCCTTTCCACAATAACAAACAACAACAAAGCTGTTCATCCCCTCAAAGTTACTCCTTGTGCTCAAAAAGCAGAGCTGAAGAGGTGTTGGAGCAAAATGCTGAAGGGGCTGAAAACCCCAATGTGTCTTTTTGTATTTTCCCTGCCAGGACCAATCCTGACAATTTTAAAACAAAAAGAAAGAGATTGCCCTGCAAGCACTGACCCCCCCCAATGAAAAACACCAGATATCAACAATTAAATGTTTAAGTAAGGTAAAAAATTTTTTACAAATAAAATAAAATATTATAAAATAATGTATAATATAATAATGTAATAATTATACTATATAAAATGTGTGTTTCCTCTAATAACTTTTGTACCTGACCATGCCCTGTGGTTGCTTGGCCATACCCTTGGCCATGTCCTCATGTTGCTTAACCATACCTCTTACAAAGTCACACGTGTGTCCCTATTTTCATCTGTGAAATGTTGGAGGGTATGCAGCCTGAATAGAAATTATATGGCCTGACTCCTGATCTCATGACAGAAGACTGACATGTATAAGACATACATGTCTTCAACCAGTGCTGCAGTTTTTACTCTGTTTGAAGGGCAATTCACAACCACCATCTCTGTATGTGTGTGTGTGTGTGTGTGTTTGTCTCTCTCTCTCTCTCTGTGAGTAGTGTACTGAAATAAATACAATTTGAATTTTAGAGCAGATGCTGTGCATGTTCAATCCATCCCATCGCAAAATGTTACACAACATGCCCTGAATAACCTGCACAAGTGGGTTGAGTGAATTGGGGCATGTTTAACCAGTCACAAAAGACATGCACATCCATTGAAAAGTCAATTCATATCAGTTGCAACTAGTAAAAAAAATGGCTGAAATCAATGGGACATAAAAGTGCTTTACTTTGGAGAGAGAGACATAATGTTCAATTATTAAGAGAACTAAACATTGTTAAGCATTTCCAACTTTCCTGAGCTGAGCAGTAAGACATTCCATCCAAAGGTTTAGTTTCCTTTGGATGAGAAAGCACCAGAGCCTCGAAGTATCTCTGTAATATTTGTTTTATTTACAGATATACAAGCAGAGCATAAGTGAAGGCAAGCAAGCCAGCACTCCTAAAAGTCAGAAGATCATCCCAGTGAACTGGCTACACCCACAGTTTCAGCAGCAACTCCCTCTCCCTCTCTAAAAATGTCCATTAAAATACAATCTGCAAAACTGCTGTTACACCAGGGATGGGGAATGTATGGTCCTTCAGAGGTTGTTGGACTGCAACATCAATCATCCCTCATCACTGGCTATGCTGGTGGCTAGGGCTTATGGGAATTGCAACCCACCAACATCTAGATCAGGCCAAACTCCCAGCAGGCCAAAAACATCTGGGGACCCAAAGGTGGAGAACACTGATCTAGAGGTCACACATTCCCCACCCCATGTTACACACACACACACACCTGCTCCCTGAAGAGGTCTCAGCATCTCCAAACTCTGATGAGTATCTCACGGGAACTCCCCCCCCCAAAGATAGATATTTGCTAATAATACATCTTCTTAGCATTAGCACCTACTGATGAAACATTAACCAACCATCATGGACTATTAACCAGCAATTTTATGAACAAAATAATGGTTGGCCAGCATGATCTGTTACACTTTTATTCACTTACATGAGAAATATTGTACCCATCTAAGGTCATAGCAGAAAACATAATAAGTATTAATAGAACTATAGGCTACATTAATAATGGTCAAACTGACTGTGAGTCAGAATTGTCTAATAAAGCCATGGCTTTGCGGCTTGGAGTAATTCCATGGGACCAAATTACTTGGCCATAGTCATCTAGCGTCAACAGTGTGCTTACGAGGCAAAGGAAAGACGGTGAGTTGAAAATGTTTGTGAACTTCCTGAATGTCATCTGTTTGCCGGAGATACCCATCAAGATACTGAAATAGTATCTGGTTTATAGAGCATGAACACACAGAAGGGTTTTTCTTGTTTTTAAACCATGTTTTATAGACCTACCAAGTGGGTGCAATATTTACTATATTGACATTTGTACTGGTTTGTAGAACCGCATTGTTCACCTGTTTCACTTGAAACACAATCAAAAAGTATGTGGCTGAGAAACCGGAAAGCTGAAATGTAGTTGAGACTTTGCTTTGGGCAACTCACAAGCAGTTCTCCCTCCACTCCAGATTACCACCATGTGAGGGGGAGAGCAGGGAGCAGTGGTGTAGTGGAACCAGGGAACACAGGGTCGAAGCACTGGCACTTTTTCATTCGCAGGGATGATGAGGTCATCTGCCGCCAACCCTCCCCCGCTCGCCTTTCCTGTTCCCTCTGAGCTTAGCTGCAGTCCACACTGTAGCTGGGGGGGTGGGGGAGATGAAAGGCAGCCTAGAAATATTTTAAATAAAGAAATAATATAATGTATGGAGGAGGGTTTTTAAAGCTCACGGCAAGCAACCCCCTGACCCTAAATCCCCCTCCAGCATACTATAATCTTTCTGCTAATTCTCCCTTCCCCCATTTCCTTTGCTTGTTTGTTTCAGGACTGATGCTTAACTGTCCTCAGCATTCCATAGACCATGGGAACCACTAAGAATCAGCCTAGTTGGGCTGTTTGGGGATTTGTTCCAAAATTCAAATTACTTGCTTTTCAAATTACGAAGTAATATACTTCTACGTATTCAGGTTGCCCCTCCCCATAGGTATGCAGAAATTGCTATCTTACTTTGGGATGGCCCTGTTTTCACTTCCAAACTGCAAGGCATGGGGCCACCTGAGTTCGTTCAGTATTAGAGGGAATTTTATACACACAGATCAAATACTTTGAGCATTGCCGGTGCTGATGGGCACTAGCTACTTTGAAAGTAGTTTAACTGCAACAACGGGCAGCACCATCCAATGTGGCTGGTCGTAACCCTCCAAACTCGGAGGATTACGGGCATCCAATGGAAGGCGGGAGCAGTGCGGAGGCAAGGATTTCCTCTGTGCCTCCCTCGCCCTCCAAGCCGCCTAAGTGTTTTACCCGGGCCCTGCTGACGAGGAGGAGGGGCTGAGAGGCACTGCTGGAATTCCTTGTATCCCAGGGGAGCTTTGCTCCTCCCCTCCCTGCCCCCTGGAATCCCCCCCCAGCACCGGCTCCAAAGATGGTCTTCCATCTTCAGAGCCACGGCTGGCACGGAAAGAACCGTGCCAGCTGCAAGGGCGGAGGGAGGGTGCTCCGAAGCCAGCCGGAGTCCCAGCTCCAACCTCAGAAGGCTTTTCCGAGGTCAGGGCTGGGACTCTGACTTTTCCTTTGGCTGGCCAGAAAGCGTCTACCAGGCCATATAAGATTGTGGTCTTGCTATCTAAAAAGTAGTTTTAATGGCTAGTTGACTACATTTTAGTAAAAAGGAACTACCTTTGTAACTATTTTGAAGTTGTTAAATACTTTCAATTACTTTTTAAAAAAAATACTTTCCTTATCCTCTTAGGTTGAAAATCAAATTTTTGTTACTGTTGTTGGTAAATGGACCAAAAATAAACAGTTCATTAGAGTTTAAGGATTTTAGACATTTAGGGCTCAATCCTATGGTCCCTGATGAGTGTTCCAGGGACCATATAGTATTTTTGGGATTTGCTTCCTGAAGCCGTAGACATGGCTACAACTTCAGGAGAGGGACCAAGATTTGGATCTTTCCCCCAGGCCCTTCACAGCCAACGCAGAAAGAACTCTGCATTGCTTGCTTTCTGAGATCTCAAAAGAGGCCTGCCCTGAGATGGCCTCTTAGAGGTCATAAAGGGGCCGTTCTGGTGGGTGGGGAGGGAAGGAAGGATGAAATACACAAAATCCTATGGCCTCTCCAGGCCCACCCCAGCAGCGCTCTCAGAGGCCTGTCTAGAAGAAAAACAAGAAATATGAGGTCAGTCAGAGAGACAAAAATTGCCTCTGTTGCTCCTGCTGGCAGCAGCCTGGTAGGGCATAAGATACCCTGCAGCTTCTGAGATTGGGAGCTTCCTCCCGACAGGTGGCAACAGGATAGGCAAAATATGCACGCTTATTTTACTCAGACAACATGTGTAAATTGTCATGTGTGAGTTGAACTTTAAAGAAAAAAAAATAGTGCTACACGTTTAAACATCCACTAGCGTACAAATGTATGTACGGTAGTTTACAACGTATGGATGGCATGAGATATCAAGGCTAATAATAACTCCAATCAAAGCGATACAACCTCCTTGAGTGCCATTTTTAAAGCAGAAAGTCAGGGTATAACTCAAATAAATAAATACAACATTAGGCAGAAAAAAGGACTACAACTCCCACCATGCCCCAGCCAGCATAGCTGGCTGGGGCATGGTGGGAGTTGTAGTCCTTTTTTCCTGCTGAAACATGTATAGGATTGCACCCTTAACCATTCATTAAAGGAATAACTTCCTTTCCTTTCCTTTTGGAAGGTCTCTCAGTAAGATTCTGATCCGAGTACATACCTCCTGTAAGTAGTCAAAGCGGACCTGCTCACTGTAGACTCCATGCAGAACCTCCATCCGCTCTTGGACAGTTTCTCTCTTCCTGGGCCAGGCAGAACTGCTAGAATATTCTGAATGCAGCCAGCCCGCTTAGAAATGCTACACTGTCACTGAGCATGGCCCCTGCAACTTGCTGTAGGATTCAGATAGGCAAGCATTCTTCTTCTTGAGAACTTGTTTGGTATCTCTATTGGTATTTCTATGGAGTTTTCAAGATGATAATAATCATTCAAATAATAGTTTCCCCCCTAATGCCAGGGTGGGCAACATGCAACTCACATCAGCCGTAGCTAGGATAGCCAATAGTGAGGGATGATGGGATTTGTAGTCCCATAACATCTGGAGGCCCAGAAGTCACCCACCCCTTGCTCTAATGGATGGAATCAATTATTATGGTTAATAGTTACGTTATAGTGGTTAACCCTGAATGGAGTCAAATGCATCCCAAATAGCCCTGGGAAATAATACTAAAACTTTTGGGTCAGTCTTCCACAGTCCCCAACCCTTCACAGCAAATTTTGAGGGCACATGTGGGGTGGTGGTGGTGCAGGGTGGAGGAAAAGATGAGAAAGTCCTGTTCCTCCAGCAGTATCCATTCTGCGAGCGCAATGACAAAGTAGTATCCAACCCATTAATCAGTGTGTATTAATGACACTGAATGTTTAAGAAACTTTGGGGTCAGTTAGGGCTTCTCTACATAAGGCATATAACCCGGCACATGATCGAGGCTTCCTGTTCCATTTTCTTTGCGGGAGTGACTGCCTCAGTTACACGTGGCTTTCCCCCAGGTTTCTTCTTTCTCTGTCCTTCTATATATTCTATTAACCAGCAACGAGGTGGTGCTGTGGTACGGAGGCAGTATACCGAATGTTCGGCTGTACACAAGGCTTTTGTTCTGGTTTAAAATTTAATAGCTGACTGTCCTCGCTCCCAAAAAAAAAGCCACGAAACCGGCTGAAAAACACAGGAGAGGCCCTGGGGGGGGGGGGGATGACGCCATCGTGAAAAGGCCCTTCAAACTTCCATGAGTGAGGGACCATGAGTGCACAACAAATGCCTCGTGTAGAAAAGCCCTTTGAGGAGACCCAGTGAAATCAATGGGACTTAAGTGAGTCATGACTCGAGTCCCATGGATTTCACTGGGTCTACTGCAGGGGTGGGCAATAAAATTTAGGGGGCAGATGACCATCCCACCCAGTTGGCTGTGGGTCAAATGATGTCAGCGGGCAGGGCTTGGGGAGGGGGCAGAGCTCGGGGAGGGGGAACGCCCACGGGAGGAGCCCAAGCCTCCATGGGCCAGATGGGCAAGCTCCATGGGCCAGATGAGGTCTGTGGGCCAGAGGTCTGCCCACCCATGGTCTACTGTAAGCTCAGTCTGGTTCCAGCTCGCTGCCTCAAATGAGGTTGATCTCCAAAGAATTTTGAATGTTTCAGAATTCAAAGCCACCTCTCTTCCCCTCCTCAGCATGTTTGTTTCATTGTGGCTGGAAGCGCAGCCACTGGCAACGTGCTGTGCCTGTGTGTGTGAGAGCACAGCATTCTGTCCATGAGCCTGCAACTGCAGGCCTCGCACCGCCTCGTGTCTCTGGCATTCATTTAGTCATGCAGGTAAACACGCAAAGTGCCGAATTAAATTCAGCCCAGGGAACACAATCCTTAGAAAAAGCACCACGCGGCCGCAAAACAATATAAGCATCGGAGACCTTGCCAGCGTGTGCAGTTTTATTTATTTAAGCAATTTTAGTCCAGACAAAGCATTCCCAAATAGCTTGTCACTGTACATCACAGTGGAGGCCCACTTGGTGGTATGTAAACCCAGCTGCTTCTAGTTCCCAGTCTCTCTCTCTCCCCCCCCCCCCCGCCCCTTGCCCCTTTCTTGCTTTGCCTCGTCAGAAAGTGCCTGCCCTGTTGTGTTTGCCTTGGAAAGGCAATCGATCAGGGGAACCTATGATAATTCTGAAGTCTCAGTTTTGCCGAAATCGAGACCGAGACGACAAGAATCTCCAGACCAGTGCTTCTGGACAGGTCGCATTTCCATTTGGGATCCTGCAGCATCTTCCAGGACTTCTCTGATGTCTGCACTGGGCAGCGTAGCAAACAGCTCTAACCACAAAGCAACTTGCACCTGGGTCCTGCTGGGAAGCCCAAGGGCCAGATATTTTGAACTGTGGCTTCATTTTGAACATTTTTCCTTACACACTTCCAAGGCTTTAAATTCCAATGATCAGAAAATACTTGGTCACTGCTTCATCTGGCTGGCCTCCCCCCCCCCTTTAATTCCTCTCCCTTCCATCCATGGGTCCATCCTTCCCACTATGGGTGGGATCTTGAGCATTGCAAGTCCCCCTGATTTCAATGGGAGAGAGTTAAGACTATGCTTAAGCAAACAGCATAGGCATGCCCAGTCTGTTGAGTTCAATGGGATGTGCTCCCAAGTAAGCAGTGTATGGGACTGCAGCTTTAAACTGCAATCCAATAGACACTTACTTCACAGTAGACATGCAATCAGATTGCGCTGTAAGCCTGCAATCCTGTCCTCACTTACCTGGGGGTAATCCCATTTAACTCAATGGAACTTACTTCAGAGTAGACATGTACAGGACAGCACAGTATGTGTCCAATTGAAGTGAATGGAACTTTAACAGTGCAGTCATAAGCATGCTTTAACTCAGAAGTAAATCCCATTGAGTTCAGTGGGATTTGCTCTATGGTAAGTGTGTTTAGAATTGCAGCCTATAGTCCTTAATGTTGGCTGTGTTGTGCCCTATGTTTTCAATAGCAAGTTTCCTTTATTAGAATTTAATTGTGCACATGTCTTTTCTGTACTTATCGAGAACTAACTGATATAATAATAGCATTTTTTCTCTTTTGATGTACACAAAAGTATATGTATAGAAACATATTTCTGTCACTGGATTTACCTACAAACATGTTGAAGAAATCATTATTCCAAATATTAGCTATTCTGAATCAATTCTAAATGCACTGCTGGGAAGTAGAGGTGGTTTTTCTCCCCATATTTTATGTTTTGGTACAGATACCCAAGTCCAAAAAGCCCATGTACCATATCAGTTGTGAAAGGTGCACATGTGTGCAAACATAGCCACTTTACCTTTTAAAATGTACAGAAATGGGGTGTGATCCTTCCCAGTTTCCACTCCCATTTATGCATAAAACAAAGAGTTACACAGGCTTGTGGCCATCATAACTGTTGCACGGTGTGAGTATTTTGTACTTGGGCATCTTTCTCCAAGTACACAGTAAAATGTGGGAAGCCTCACAATATTCCAGTGATTTCAAAGGGACTCGCTTTCACATCTCAGTAATAATGAGTTACTTTTAATGGTTGCTAATGCAATGCTCAGACAACTTACACTGGTATATTGGCATTTCACTCAATAAACCTAATTTATTTAAGGGTAAAAATATGTTTAGTTTAGTTTAGTTTAGTTTAGTTTAGTTTTATGGTCATAGACCAAATGTGGTAAAAATATGTAACTGTTCTGAATGAATCACAACCTACCTCATTGATCCTAAACATACACATGTATTTTCTTGCATATACGGTACATATTTGGTTTTCTGTCCAATGTTTACTTCACTCACGCTGCAACAATCCTATGCACACTTACCTGGGAGTAAGCGCCACTGAACACAGTGGGAGTTACTTCTAAGTAAACATGCCTATAGGATTGTGTGCTGTCGTATTCATTTACATTTGATTAATTTTAGTATGTACTTGTCAACCAATAACATCAGTTTTAAACAGTTTGGGTTGTATCCAGTTCTGTCTTTGCTTTTCTGGAAAGCACTTTCTCTTATGCAAGTTGTGCAATTTCATATCCTTATGCCCTTTCACCCCCACCCCAAAACGGCTCCCAAGGATTGGCGGACTGTCCAGAACAGAATGGGCTGCAATAGGAAAGGGGGATCAGCAAAAACCAGGTACCCCGACTTGCACAGGTAGAAGCATTTTCTGTTACGGCTAAGCCACCATTGGATACAACTCTTTATCATATTCCCATCTGCCTTTAACCTCTCCGTTTCACTACAACAACAGTCCTTAAAATTTCAAATCCTCCCTAATAGTTTTCCCCTGGTCGAAAATAGCAGCAAATGTTCAACAAATGAATAACGGAGGTTACCATTTCAGTCGGGGAATACACACCATTAAAATGTTCAATGCGCTTAGCTAATTGAGGTCATCATCAGTCAAACTGTTTTGGCCTCTTCCAAACATCTCCAGGACTGGAGAAACTGACCATGATCCTCACCAGACTGTCTCTCCTTGTATTTGAAGGAACCAAAGACATACAGTGAGAAACTGACACAGAAGAGCTCGACCTGGTCCAAAGCAAACAAATGAAGCAAAGAAATATGGCATAGGAGGGGTTTTAATTTTAAAAAATCATTTTGTTTGTTTGTCTTTCATATTCACCAGTAAGAGGATAATTGCTAGCCACTTAACATGGTTTCCTCATGAAGATGTGTGAAAAGCCATCCAGTTTCCACTCTTGTCTCCTGCTCCTAATGTTCCGTTTTATTATTAGACTGTAAGTTCTTCAGGGCCGCGACCTGTCTTTGTTAAGGTGTCATGTGCAAGGACACTTTGCTAAATAAATAAATTGCTGCATTTTACTGGTGTTTTCTTTTAGAGCTGCCTGTCAGGCATTTGTTAACATTGTACAGAAAGACCTGTAACACATAGACCAATGGTATAGCTTTCTGGGCAGGAGGGCCTTCAGACCACAGGTTAATTGCTCGCTTCAAGTAACCTCAGCTTTGTTGTGTCATCATTGTGAAGGGGTCCTCTGTCCAGTAAAAACTGGAGTTGTCCCTGATGGAGGGGTCCTAGTGCCACCAGTGAGAAGGCATCATGCATGTGGTTATTCCTTCCTGGATTTTTTGTAGTAAGAAAAAAGTTGGAAGAAGCGGTGGGAAAACATGGGAGGGTTACTGATGGATTGGGTGCTTCTAGACAAGGCTTTTGTGGCACTATGACTATTCCATTTCATTTCTTACCACCCAATAGCCAATTTCTGTACTGCTTTTATGGCACCATATCATTTCATTTCAATTATTACATTTCTATACCACCCCATAGCCAAAGCTCTCTGGGCAGTTTACGAAGATTAAAACCCTAAAAAGACAACTGAGGTGGGGCCATCACCCTGCCTCATTCACAGGATTGGGGGGGGGGGCAGGTTTCCAGATGACATCATCTTTAGATAGAAGCTAATAGATTCATAGAGTTGGAAGGGGCCTACAAGGCTATCGAGTCCAACCCCCTGCTCATTGCAGGAAACTACAGGAGGGGTCTCCCATCCAAGTAATAACCAGGCCTGACCCTGCTTAGCTTTCCACACTCAGACAAGCTCTTTAACTCCCACTGCCTTGTACATCTTTTCTCTTACCACACACACACACACACACACACACCTGTTAAGGAAAAGATAAGAAAAAAAGCTGGAATAGCTTCACAATGTTTTCTCATCGGTAGCACTAGGAGCCCTCCATCTGGAAGTAGCTGTTATCTGGACCCCCCTATAAAAGTCCACGACTGAGGCAGGACAAGGGTATGACAAAAGCCTCATCTGGAAGTAACCCTGCGCTAAGACCTCCAGTTCCTCTGATGGCATGAACCTATATGAGTGATGTGATATAAGTACCATTCACACGACAGACACATGTAGAACAAATGCATGTGTGTGTGCAGGGCCAGCCCAGGACATTTTGGGGCCTGAGGCAAAAGACAAGATGGTGCTGCTTTCCCTGTCATTCCATGTACAGAATCTGACGGGATGGACAGTTGAATCAGACTTCAACTCAGGTGATGGCACAATGTCTTCCAATGCACTTGTGGGCCTTTGTTTAGTTTAGGGGGCTCAGGGCAGGCCATGTGGCACACACAGCTCCAACATCTCACTGCCACTCCCATTTGCTACCCAAGGTACCTGCCTCACTCTCCCTAATGGTAGGGCCAGCCCTGTGTGTGTGTGTGTGTGTGTGTGTGTGTGAGGGGGGCATGCAGTGGCAAGCTCTGGCCCTGATTTGCATAAAAGCCCTATTGACCTTTTAATTGGCCTATTTCCTATCCAGCATTCAGTCTCTCACACAATTTGAATTACACGAGGGGAGAGCAGGGCCTCACTCACTGGCCTCTCCCCCTCTGCCACAGCCTTATTACCTGGCTCTAGTGCTGTCCACGTATTTGAGGAGAATGTCTGAAGCAGAAAGCCTGCTGTTTGCACATGGGCTCCCTGTGAAATTCTGGTTTCTGAAGCATGTGGGAAGCCTACATGTGCAAATGTGCTTCAGACCCCCTCAATCGCCTGGACAGCAGCAGGGCCGGGCAACAGGGCTACGGCAGAGGGAGGGGGCAGTGAGTGTGTCCCCCCACCTTCACCCAAATACGGCTGGCACTTTGGTAAATTCTATTAGCCATAATTCCTCCCTCCCACAACACCCAAATTACTGGTAAACATTCCAGTAGCCGTTATTAATGACTAATCACAGAAGACATTTTTCTCTTGGCCAGAATGGATACTAACATTAATTCAGCACGGAAACAAAGCAAATCAGCGTAATGACAGTATTTATGTGCTGGGCTCATTCTTTAAGGGGGGGACCTGGAAAACTCCAGCCAGATTCTCTGGCAGTTACTTATTTTAAGAGAGGAATGCTAAATGATGCTTGTGAAGGATTGAAGCCTACACAGGCCTGAGTCAGTTGAAGCCTGTAGGCTCAAACATCTCCTGATGGGAGATGTGAGTTTCATTTTCCCCTCATGGAGTTAAGTTTCCTTTTCATGAAAAAAAAGCCTCCTTTTCACCTAATAGAGTTAAGTTTCATTTCTCCAGTTTTAGGTCACAGGATTGTAACTTTCTAGTTCTGTGGGAGTGTATATAAGGAGCTGCAGTGTGGGGCAGAGGGAGGGAAGCGAAATTGGAGAGAGAGAGAAGCTGCAGAGAGTGAAGCAGACAGAGAAGCAGGGTCTGAATTTCACTGAAGAATGCAGATCAGCCAGAGCTAGGCTGGAGAAGGAATCTCTTAACTGAGGCTTACAGGTGACAGTGTAGCTAGGTTAGAGAACCTTGTGTTATTTTCCCTTTTATTTCCCTTATACTTGCTTTTTGTAATCTTACAGCTCTATTTGTGTAATTACCCTAAGTTAATGTGATTCTACTTTACCAATAATTACTACAGTAAACAGTTATTGTTAACATTCAGTTGTTGGAGTGTCTTTTGCACCACGCCTAAGGCCTAATCCCATGTTACTGGGAACAGGAGGTAAAAAGACAGAGAATTGGCATCCTGATTCAGGAGGGGTTCTTAAAGAGGCAGATATCTTTAAGGAGCTGATCAAGGTGTCCTGGTACAGGTGGAACCTTGACAATGCTACTTTTCTTCATCACATTGTTCAGCGGTGAAAAATTCACCACACCAGGGCAAATTAATATTTCTGCTGCCATGGGCTCCACTGTAAGGGAGCAAGTAGCTCTTACCTCACTGATTCTGGGGTTGTTGGAGATGCCCTGAGTCCTTATATATTTACATTTAAAATTATATTTGCATCCCTCTGCTCCTCCAATAAGCTTAGAATTGCAGTTTAGCTTACTTATCCTCAGTCTGCTGCAGTGGAAATAGTTCACATAGTTGAAACTGCACCAGAACCGGTCACTTGCCACTTCATTCTCCCTATTTCTTTTATTCATTTATTTATTTAGTGTTGTTATTATTATGATTACATTTATATCCAGCCCTTTTCCCTCTCACAAGGAACTCAAGGCGACTTACATAATCCTCCTCTTCCTCTCCATTTTTATCCTCACAACAACCCTGTGACGTAGGTTAAGTTGAGAGTCGGTGACTGGCCCAAAGTCACCCAGTGAGCATCAGGGCAAAGTGGGGACTAGAACTTGGATCTCCCAAGTCCCAGTCCACTATTCTAACCACTATACCACACTGGCTCTCACATCAGCTCTCATACTTAATCTTCTTTTATCTTAGAAATGTCTGCATTCTCTTTCCTCCAGACCTTGCATGCTGCTTTGAGATGCATCAGTGAATGTTGTTTGTCTTAGGCAATTAATACACAACTGGAAGCACCAGAGCCAGATATTTCCCCTTCCCCACTTCCTCCCCAATCCAAAGATTCACATGTGCAGAGCTGGGCACATGCATGCTGCTGCATATGATGTACCCACCAAACATGGACTGCACAAAACGCCTGTTTGGGAAAGAGAAAGGAATCAGTAGGCTGGATTCAGTACCCCCTAACTGTGTCTCCATCTCCAAACAACTGACTGATGTTGTCAAAGCTGACTACACCAACCATCTCTTAGGAGATGTCTATGTAGATCCAAGCAAGCATCTTAGTGGATGCAGTGTGGGGCCCTATCCAGTTATGGGGTTTGCACGTATTTTCCCATGCATGTTTATCACGCAATTGGCACCAGTTTTTAGCGTGCAGGTGTGAATGAGCAATCACAGATCAGGCACACATCTGAGAGAGGGAGGCTGTCGCTCAGCCCGTTCCCTGCTGTGCGAGTGTTCTACTTGCAGGGGCGTCGCATGTGTGAAGAGGGGGGCATTAAAATTTGTGGTCTCCCTCAGCTGCAGTCTAAAGTGATATAGTCCATTCTTCCAGCTCAGGACACACGGGTTTACCAGTTGCTAAGACTGAGCTAGCTATGGGAAACCTACTGAACAGACCACACACTTCACCTTGGGCCTTGTCAATCAGCTTCAGCACCAGCTGCAATCCCGTGCTGATGTGTCCTGTGGGCATTGGATGTGGCACCTATATGATCCCATCAAACGTCCGGCCCGTGAGCCTTATCTGCTCTGCAGAGGTTCTCCATTTGGCCCACGGGGCCTCCTTAGATTCCCATGGGGACAATGAACACTACATGAAACCTGGGACTGAGCCGGCACTGGGATGAGCAACTGCCCTTGCCAGCACCGGCAGAGTCCCTTTTTCTGTACTGAGAGGGGCATGGAACTCTGGACCTCTCTCAGCACAGAGAAAAGCAAAATGGGTGGGGTGTGTGTGCAATGACATCAGTGGGTGTGGCCACACCCACTGATGTCATCTGATCCACAGAGAGCCAGGTTGGGGGGGGGCAATTCAGCCCTCCACCTAAAACTGGTTGTGTGTCCCCCCCCCCCCCGATTTATAGCCTTCATTTTCAACAGTGGCTTTGGCCTAAATTTACCAGGTGAGATGGAAGCATTACTTTTGACAGGGAAAGCTATTGAATCGCTATTCCATGAAACAGTTAAGCTGGGAAGAAGTGTTGTAAGACAAAAATGGGAGAAAATGTCCCATAATCCCAGCTTGATGCAATTACTCTGACATGAATTTAAAATAAAATTAAAGTTAACAGTTTAAACTGATGTTTGAGGGTTTTAAAAAGATTTAGTTTCCCTTGGAACCCCTGCGTTATTTGATCCCGTATAATCTCAGTGTGTGCCGTTCATGACTTCGCTTTCCGAGTGCCGTAAGCACTGGATTACGCCCACTGGTTAAGTTACAAATGTCTAAAAAAAATATCATAAAATTATTAAACCTAGATTAAAGTGTTCAGAGAATACGGTGTTATTTTAGTCTCCTGCCATATCCTACATTCACTATAAAATGGTTCTATTGGCATTCGAAGAAAATGTCATAAAGCAAGTATGTAAGGAGGTGTTTTTGGTTTGTTTCAGGGCAACACGAGCCAAGTTAACATGGCAACCCAAATGTGTAACAGAAACACTTAAATGTTTTTTTCACAAAACTGGAAGCCTTGTAAGTCCATGAGTGCATGTTGGCTTCTGGGCAGAGAGTTAAGTGGAGATTATGTGTGCATACTCTGCTACTTCATCCCACATCATATGTATAAAAAATTAACTCTCCGGAGCAGGAAAGAACATATTTTTTAAGGCCACATTCTAATAGGCTTACTCACGTTGCATGGCAACCCTGTTCCACTTGTGCCTTGTTGATTTCGCCATTTGTCATGAACTAGGCTGGGAAAGAAACCAAGTAGATAAAGGGATACCTTTCATCTGGTTGGTGAGACTGTGGTGCTTTCAAAGGCCTCCAACCACAGATCCATTCCATCCTGCTCCACCTACATAGTTCCTGAGCTGCATTGCCTCATGCCTCCTTCCAGAGCGTGCAGATGTCATTTCCAACGTAGGTAGGGGACCCGCAAATTTACAGTGAATGTAAGAAACTTGCAATAAGCTTAACAGGAATCAGGATTCCCTGGATATCGAAAGCATATTTGTGCAACATAACAGCACAGCACTGATATTCGTGTGTGTGTGTGTGTGTGTGTGTGTGTTTGTGCCCCCCACACCTAAAACTGGTTGCCCATGCCTGCTGTAGATCAATGGGATGAATTTATTCAGTATTGGAGAGAAAATAATAATTATCGGATTATTAGGGAAGTGTTAGAAGTTGTTTAACAACTGAATGATAATTGATTACATATATAACATACACATTTGACTGGGGGAAAAATAAGGGTAGTATTGAATGGAGTAAGTATGGTTATTAAACAAATGATGTTATGTACTTATTTTGGAATTGCTCATATCGCAATTCCCCCCCCCCATCCCTTTTGGAATTGTATTTGATTTTTCTTGTTAAAGGATATTAATAAAATACTTTTATTTTAAGAAAAAAAGAGAAAGAAGACAGGCAGACAGACAGACCACCACATTATCGGGATAATTCATTTCCTGGTCCACACAGAGAAGCTATTTTTAAATGTCCCCACAGATGGAACTGAGAACTGCCCATAGAAATCAATGGAGAAATAAAATATTTTAATGTAGCTGGGGTTGTGCTCAAATGTGTCTTCCACCACTACCCAACAAATGAAGAAAAAAATGGAGGAACACCCCCCCCCCCCAAACAGGCCAATGAGGGCTAAGCATCTGAGCGTGGAAAGCTAAGCAGGATCAGGCCTGGTTATGACTTGGATGGGAGACCCCTCCTCTAGTTTCCTGCATTGAGCAGGGGGTTGGACTCGATAGCCTTGTAGGCTCCTTCCAACTCTATGATCTATGAAATCTATCTATGAAATCTGTGCTAACTGGGAATGGAACACTCACTGACTGTTCGTGGGTGGGTGGGGGCTGTTGGGAGGAAGAACGGAATGGAGTGGCTGGAACCCAGAACACAACATGCTGCAACAGTGTTGTTGCAGGCCCCAGCTTTCATGTCCTCAAAATTGTAATGGCTGAAGCATCCACTTCTAAACAAAGTTGCACCAATAACAGCCTAACAGGCAACAAAGCACCTCAGCTTTTCCACCCCATGTCCAAGTCACTTATGTGCACACAGAGCTGTCGTGTCGAACGGTGGCTTCTCCAATCACTTCATGGAAGGAGCCAGCTCCCCATTTGCATTCCATTGTGTTCATGGAGTTACCCCTTCATTGAAATGGATGGGACAGGGGAGCCACTGTAAGCATAGGAGTTGCATGTGCACATGGGAGGTCATGCCCCTACAAGGAGAAAGGTTGTGGTTCAGTGGTAGAGCACATGCTCTGCATGCAGAAGACCTCTGGTTCAATCCAAGTAGGCCTGGTGAAGACTCCTTTCTGGAACTTTGGGGAGCTGCTGCCACTCAATGTATTGCAGACCAGGGGTGGGCAGAAGGTAGAACTCCAGATGTTGTGGACCTCAACTCCCAGAAGCCGCTGCCAGCCTGGCCAGTGATTAGGAATGGTGGGAGTTGAAGTCCAAAACATCTGGAGATCTACTTGCTGCCTACCACTGTTGTAGACAATACTGAGCTAGATGGACCAATGGTCAGATTTGATATTAGGTGGATTCCCATGTTCTGAAGAAACCATTGGATTGGCATAAATGTCTTACAGTTAGCTGTAATATCCCACGTTATCCAAATCATGTACATTTGAAGTGAGGTCTAACTTCTTCTTTTTTTAAAAAAAATGGAACTATTAACTGACAAAAAGGTATTCTGTAAAAGAAATATCTCTTCTCCTCTGTTTGGCTCTGAGCAACTGAATGTGACTAATAATGGATCATATAACACCTAGTAGGTTACAATTTCCCAGAGGCATACACTGGCTCCCAAATGGTGGTTAATATAATTATCATTTATCCCCTTTAAATATTAGTACGATGTGGTTTTAGGTTTTTCATTATTTCATTTTACAACGGTATTGAGTATGTTCTACATTAACATTCCAGAGCTACCCAGTAAAAAAACAGTTGGACTCAAGCCCAATTGTTTTTTAAAAATGGTTTGCCGTTAAAAAAAAAAAAAAAAAGATTTCTAATTATAGTTAACTCTTCATAAATAGTTTAGCAGAAACTGGAAAAACTGCTAAGTACTGCTTTTCTGAACCTTTCCTCCTTAATAAGTAGCTATAAGACTGCCTCTAACACACTTCAGCTGATCAAATCCTTACCAAATCCAGTATATTTTTGTAATTTCCCTTTCTTTGTTCTGGAGGTCTTAGAGGCGCTCGATGCACTTTATAAGAGGAAACATCACTTGTACCTCTTGATCTTGTTGGCAAATTTTTCATAAACTTCATTCCCTCACCTACTCCCCAGCATTTGGTGTCTTCAAGCAAACCCTCGGTATATCACCAATAAAACCCTTAAGTCTTTCACGTGTAGGGCAGAAAGCACAATGGCCAGGACAGTTGCACAGACAGATGTGCTTACACAAGAAATAACTCACATGTACGTGTAATCTCACTTCGTTTCTCATTGCTCAATGACTCAGCTATTGATGACTTAGAGCAGTGTTCTCCAACCTTGGGTCCCCAGATGTTTTTGGCCTACAACTCCCAACATGCCCCAGCCAGCTATGCTGGCTGGGGCATGCTGGGAGTTGTAGGCCAAAAACATCTGGGGACCCAAGGTTGGAGAACACTGACTTAGAGCTTAATGCATGAACTAATTCTATGGGAAGTATTAATATTGAACTTAAGAAGAGCTGTGCTAGATCAGACCAAAGGCCTATCTAGTCCCACAATGGCCAATGAGATGCCTATAGGAATCCCACAAGCAGGACATGAGAGCAACCTCACCCTCCTGCTCGTGTTTCCCAGCAACTCCTGCTTGTGTTCCCCAGATAACACACACACACACACACACTTAAGGATTTTCATGGAGTGGCAGCAGGACTTACTATGTACTAGGCTCAGTATCTATTTTATTTCTTGTGTATCTATTTTTCCATGCCAGAGCCTAACCCTGGAACATATAACAATGGAAAAGGTTACGTTTCTTCTCACCTCTAAGCAGGGAGCATCATCACCAATAATGAAAGCTTTCCAGTTCAGAGAGGGTACTCTTTTCAAAGCCAGAAGGCCCTTTCAAAACAAGAAATACACTTCACTTCCAGTGGAGGAGAAGCAGTAGTGGAGAGGGGCGCTTAGCCCTTTCTCCACCTACATTTCCCCCACTACAAATGTTCCTCCCAGAGCTTAGGGTGGCCGTGTGTCTTCTTTTACAGAGGAAAGTCCTCTATTTGAAGGGCTGCCAGAGGACTGTCCTCTATTTTGAAGGTGTCCTCTGTTTGAAGAGCTGCCCAGTCCAAGTCCAGTTTGTTGATAAAGAGCCATCAGAATGGGGAGCTGGGCCTTGACGTTGCCCATCAACAGGACTTGGACAGCCAACTGAGCAAGGCACACAGGTCACCTCTTCCACACTATGGTGAGATATACTGTATTTTTATTTAAATTGTATTTTTTCCACATTTGCATCTATACATATAAATACAGGCCTGTAGCTCACGCTGGCTCAGCTTGTCTGAGTGTGGAAAGCTAAGCAGGGTCAGGCCTGGTTATTACTTGGATGGGAGACCCCTCCTCTAGTTTCCTGCATTGAGCAGGGGGTTGGACTTGATGGCCTTGTAGGCCCCTTCCAACTCTATGATCTATGGATCTATGAAATTAGCACAGGCAACCTTTATGCAAATTGGTGTCTTCTTTTTTGGTGATGCGGTTCCTCTCTTTTGACAATCCATAAGCGGCCATCCTACTCACAGTGCCCACCCAAGAGATTATGCAGCCTGAAGAGGAGCCCAAATGCTTGTCCCCTTGGTAGGGCCAACTCTTCAAAAAGTCTTGCTGCACCATTCAGAGACCAATTCTTGCCTTCATCATGCCTTTGCCCACCATTTCACCCTGACTTCCCCCCATGCAGTTTCAAATATATTTGTCCTCTGGAAGCCGAGTTCCTTTAAAAAGGGCTGTTTGGGCTGCTGTTACATGCATTGGCACATAACATATTGCTCCAATTTAAATCTCTCTCTCTTTGCTATCAGTCAGGATGTATCAGGCACTAAGCTGTCATAAATTGTTCTCGAGGTGGTTATTTTTAATTTATTTTTCAAATTCACCTTTCTTACTGTAGCTCTTGTTGAACATAGAACTCACTTAGAAAGCCAGGTACTTCTGCAGTGGTAAGATCTTAGTAATTTCTTAACTGAAGTCATATGGAATTTAGCAGCTCAGGCCAGATATATGACATCTTTAACATGTTCCAGTTGCATGAAAGACTAATTAAAGGCGCTCATTGTTAACAGATATAAATAGACCCCACTTTGCCTGCCATAGGTGTGGCTTGTAAAACAAACAATTATGTGACAGATGATACATGTTAACACAGAGGGATTCTATAATGACATTTCTGTAATTCTGTAACCTCTTCAAACCGCCATGTGTTCTACATTAAAAATTAACGGGGGCGCTGATTGGAGAAGTGACGTACCCTTCCCGTCAGTGACTTCTCTGCTAAGAATAGAAAAGTGCCTTCAAGCACCTCTCTGTGATTTACATCACATGTTTCATTCAGGCAGTGAAATCATTAAATGCACACTTGAGCTTGAGCTGCACCACCATGTGCTTGCCATTCTATCTGCTGGTGCCAAACAGCAGCAATATGTTCACCTGCCGTCCCCCGTCCCCCCCCAACACACACACCAATATGCCCCATGCTGCTTTGAGAACAGGGTAATAATTCCAGGCAAAGAGAAGAGTGTCTCCTATTGAAAGACTCCTCTCTTCAAGCATCCCGTTTTCTGCCCTCCCGCACTGAGATTAAAACATCTCAGCAAAACAGGAAATAGAATGTGAAGCGCACGCCGTTTACGAAGCGTGTCATCTAGATTGGAGCCTGATCACTGGCTAGAAATAATTCTCTGGCACTTGAATAAAAACACACAGCTTAATTCTATTATACAGACACCACTATCCAGCTCATGAGTCTAATGTTTGGAGCAGGTGTCTTCCTTACTAAGAATACAAATGTGCACCAGTGTTTATTGGCTAGCACATCAGTCAGACTAACATCCCTCCCTGTTCTCAATCCTTTCCCCCCCTTCATTTAATATACTCGACAAGATTTTGCACTGCTTCTTCTTTCAAGAACCCTTTGGAGAGTGAGGGCTGCAGTGGTAACCTAAGTGTTCTGGGAATTGCAAGGAGGCCTGGCACGTTTTCACTCTGGAAGGACTTTTGTGCCTTTAACAGCTGCTTAACAGACAGGAGTTCAACAGGAAAAGATTCTATGTTATGGCAATTCTTGGAGATCCAGCGTGGTGTAGTGGTTAGAGTGCTGGACTAAGAATGCAGTCACCCAGGTTCAAATCCCCACTCAGCCGGGGAACAAGAGCAGGAGAGGGGTATTGCAAGGGTGGTTATTTGTGAATCACCAAGAAAGAGGAAATGCATCTCCAAAAAAGAGGACAAAAGAGGACACCGATTTGCATAAAGTTTGCATATGCTAATTTAGATGTATAGATGCAAGTGTGGAATTAATTACTATAACTTAAATGGAAATACAGTCTATCTCACATATCGCAGAAGACTGTGACCACCAGGTGACCTGTGTGCCTTGCTGAGTCTTCTGTCCAGGTGCTGTTGATGTGCAGTTTCAAGGCCCAGCTCTTCCTTCGGATGGTTGTTTATCTATACCGGACTTGGACTGGACTGCCTTCAAAACAGAGGACTTCCCTCTGTAAAGGAGGACACATGACCACCCTGGCTATTGCCCTTATGACCTGCTTGTGGGCTTCCCAGAGGTATTCGGTTGGCACTGTGGGAAACAGGATTCAGGACTAGATGGATCTTTGGCCTGTCTGCCTTTGGATCCTGGCCTCTTCTCTCCCCGATGACCGACCATCCTGCTGCCACCTTTTCACCGTTCCAAAGCCGTCTGAGGTCGGGTTTTTTGCGACCTCGAAAAGCGGGTGCTGCTGTTCTTTCGGCAACTGCTGCAAGGGGGGGGGAGGGATTGGATCTCAGTCTACAGAAGGGGTGCAGAACCTCTAGCCATCCCAGTCCAGCCTGCGCTGCCTCTTGGGGTTTCTCCAAGGGGCGAGGCGTACGTTCCAAGCCCAGCCCCATGAAAGAATCCCCTCAGAGGGCACCCCGTGCTGCCATTTCTGATCTGAGATCAGAGATGGCCTCGGCCAGATGATAGGCAGCTGGTGTTGGGACTCACCTGCGCTGGGGAAAGTGGCTGCTTGGCCTGTGTGCGGGCAAGTCCCAACACCCCTAAGATTCCCCACTGCCAAATCCGATCTGAGACAGCAGCAGGGATGGTGGGACTCACCCATGCCAGGGAGAATGACTGTTCTCTCTGTGTGTGAGCCAGTCCCCTTCTGCTTAGCCCGCTGTGCCTCCTTCCCACAATCAGAAGAAGCACAGCTGGAGAAGCAAAGGGGACTTGGCCACTTCTCTTTCGCCCGCCCCATCTCCTTCCCGCAATGGGGGAAGGAGGCAGGACAGGTGAAGGAAAAGAGGCTTTGCTTTGCTTTGCTTTGCTTCATGCGAAGCTTCCCTAATTGAGAAAGCCCCTGTGCAGCGAAGCTTGGTCCCTGGCCCAAGTGCCAGGTGGAGCATATGTCGCCAGATGGGCGTGGCTATGCCCACCTGACATCAAACAGCCCATGGAGGGCTGGGTGTTGGTGACCCAACAAAGCTAGTTCTGTACTCCTGGTCTATTGGCTCAGCAGGGGGGCTCCAAAATATCCTATGGTTCCTGGGACGCTCTCCCAGGGACCATAGGATGGCTCTCTTAAGCTAAAATATGCTGGTATTTTTTGCCACAGCACTTTTGCCTTTGGCCCCACCCCTTTTGGCTCCATCCACCACTGGAATGCACCTCCCCCCCCCAGCTTCACTGAAATGGAATTCAGCCCTCAGGCTGCAGGAGGTTCAACCCCCCCTGATATAACGCCCCAGGGTTTTCTTTCAAAATGCATGAAAGCAAAGGCCTGATCCTTTGTAGGTAGGAGCCAATGACCACTGTTCTGTTTTGTTATTGTTCCATGGGCTGCCTGTGCCCTGCATTAAATTCCACATGCCTTCCAGTTTAACTTCAATTGATTTCTAAAGTCACCATTGGAATTGGTACATACATGGGTTGTCACCAAGTTCATTTCCTGTCTCCCTCAACCCCCACCACACACAGAGGGCCTGTTTGTGTGTCACAACAGCCCACCATGGGTTAATTTACCCGTGGGGGCTGTTGTGTTGTGCTGGGCATCCGCCATTTTTTTTATGACACCGGCAGGTGCTTGGCTTGCTGTAGCTTGTTGAGTTGTGTTAACCCAGATGGCAGGGGTTGTTTGAGAATTAGGCAACCCTCAAATAACCCTAAAACAAGCTATGGGTTATATCCGAGTCCAAACACATTTTCATGCCTCTTGTCATAATAATAGCTCTAGAAAAATACAAAGTTTTCCAAAGTGTGGCTTGCAACATTACTGGGATCTCTGAAAGAGAGAACTGAGAACATAGGCAGCTAATAAAAATGCTGCAGAAATGGTTTACTTGTAGAAGCCAAAGAGAGAGGACGTAGAATACAGCAAGTTTCAAAAGGGGCACCATTTCCTAAAGGCTGAAAACCATGTCCCTAGCATTTTAATGGTATGAAAAAGAAATACAGGTCTCCATGTACCCACAATTGTTCATTTCCTGACCTATGTAGACAGACGGCATTATTTTGTACATCCCAACCTGAATTCACATTTTTCTCTGTTTATGTTTTTGTAGTTCATTTGTGGGGCAAGGACTAGAAAAAGAGTTTTGCAAGGGAGGGAATTTGTTTTATGGTGGTGTGAACCTATTGGTATTTGGCTGCTAATTAGCCATTCAAGGTCAAAGGCTCAAGAGCCACCTGTGGAAAGAGTATCCTTTTCGGGATAAAATGGGCATTGGAGGAAAGGTGTGCTGAAGCTCATGTTTGTGGTATGGCTAAAAATAAAAGGAGCTATTGCCCGTGAGACACTTGTTTCCTAGTGCATGTCAGTAGCCAATCGGCAGCCAGGTGGCATTAGGCCATGGAGAGGTGAAAGGTCAGTGGACAACTGTATGGGACTTGGCTTTCCCTTTGGTTACTGGAGAGTTTATTTCTGGACAAGGTAACTGAAATGAAAAAGGATTTGCCTATCAGAGCCTTGTTTCTTCTTGGAGTGCAGAGAACAGACCAGTAAAAATTTGGTTAGCTGCCATTCAAAAGTTAAAAGCCACGTTGATCCGCTTTCTCAGTTCTCACTTAATAGTGCTGGAGACTGACCTCTGTTCATAAATATCTCACTGTTGATGACAGTATTTTGTGTGTGAAAAATAAAAACGTGTTGACAATAGCAGAGCAAATAGCCAGCTTACAGCAAAGTGCTTTCACCCTGGCTAGGAGTTGAAAGGGCTGTGGCTAACCATGCTGTGGCTGTGGCTAACCATGCACTTACATATAGCGATGTAGGAACTGTGCCTGTGATTTGCTTTAGTTCAGGGGTGCAGAACCACAGGCCTGAGGGCCAAATCTGGCCCACCTGAGGGCCAAATCTGGCCCACCTGAGGGCCAAATCCAGTCCTCTGGGGTTTCCCAGGTGCCGAGAACCACTTCCCCAAGACCTATCCCCTTCCTCCCAACTACCAATTGTTTGGTGGTTTCCCAGATTTTGTGCAGTTTCCCCCCCATTCTAAAAGGTGGAAATGCCTCTCCTAAAGCTTCGTTTCTGGCAGGAAGAGCTTTAAGCTAAAATAGGCTGGTATTTTTGGTATCTAGGCCTCACCCCCTTTTGCCTTCAGCCCCGCCCTGCCCCCCAGCTCCCCCAAAATAGAATTCAGTCCTCAGGCTGAAAGAGGTTCAACACCTCTGGTTTAGTTCTACAAAAACTACCCTGGACCCTCTGGGCTGTACACGAGATTGAGAAAAGTGTATGCGCAGTGATAGCGGGCCACAATATACAACAGCTGTATATTGTACACTTTTTTTGCAACATTTGCCAAAAAGTGGAGTTTTAAACGCACACTCACGAGTCCATGAGACACAAAGTTAAACGTGCTAGCTGAGTCGTATGTGCAGATTATGAAAAACATGATGAAAATGCAAATAAGAATTAATCAAAACATTGTTAAGCTATAGAAACACACCAATAGCGGGAGATCTCTTGCCAACCTAGCTGTTAATAAGCAGAGATGGCTGAAATCCAATCTTCCAACCACCAGCAGATAACTGCTGGCAAACTTCAAAATGGGAGATGCGATCAGAAAAAGCATCATCAACTCAGAAAATATATAATGACAGAGGTGCAAAGTTATACAAAAGAAGGAGATTCTGTAAATATGCAACTGTCATGACCCTGGAGTCCAGCAGTGACATGGACTCAGAGGTAGAGGAACCTAGCGGTGCCAACAGGGAAGGCTCTGGTCCTGAGCACCACTGTGGAACCAGAGACCCTCGAGTCTGAGATGCTGGAGAACCCTGAGCTTGAAACTCCTGAGCCTGGGCCAACATCTGTGGCCCCTGAGCCTAGCTCCAGCACCAGGACAGGACCAGCACACCCATCTCCAGGAGCTCCACATTCTACAGAGCCAATGCACCAATACCAGCAGTGCGCCTGACATATGCTTGTGGAAAGACAGAGGTCTGCTAAGCTTCAGGCCAGCGGCCTATCCCTTAAGGCTTCCACTCTGTAGGAAGGGGGAGAGTCTGGGAGAGGGCTTCTAGACTGAACCATAAAAGGCTTCAGTCTGGTCTCAGATCTTATCAGAGATAGTTGCTTACTAGGAGCTTTTGTGGTTGCTGCCTTGCATTGAACCCCATGAGTTCCTGATCAGACCCGAACATGACATCAACAAGATGGACACTGAGAACAAGCAAGAGTGACAGGTGTCACAGGACCCAGAAAGGAAAGAGGTGCAAGTGAAATGGAAAATAACCGAGATATGTGAAAAGAGAACAGCAAAGGGAGCATCGTACACATGCAGGGAGTTTCAGGGAGAGATTCCAAGAAAAATCCCAAGAGCCACAATCCACAACACAAAAAGAATCTGACCAGACAACCAAATGAATCAGAAGACAGAGAGGAAGAGACAATAAATGCCAACAAAACTGCTGACAACAGATAATCAAGGATCAGAAACATAATCTTTCTCAAATGGTCAGCTAGCAAAGACAGTACTTCAGAATTCAGATATGGTCGAAAATTAAAGCCAAAGATTTGGTAGGATTATGTACCAATATGAGAAAGCAGTTAAATGCTTTTTTATTCAGTTTCAGAGAAGAAATGAGGGGTAGTCTGTTCAAATAGAGGGGGATGTAGTATACAGAACAAGCCAGGTATGCATTCTCTCAGGCTACCAGAGGGGGCAATAGAACACACTGTTGTAGAGAAAGTGCTGGAAGGCTGAATAAAAGTTGTTGTTCTTACGAAGACAAGATGGTGTCTGCCTGTTTGTGAGAAATCATATACGTACTGAAGCAGTAAAGTGTAAAGAGGGCCTTAAGAGAAGATTGTGGTCCAATTATTTTATACAAGGAAACAGCAAGAGGGGAAGCCACTTATGTGTCCCAACTTTCCATCCTCAGGGGCTGTGATTGAAATATCATTGTAAAACATTATTGACGCCAAAATCTGTAAACACATATAACAAGTTACAACAAATTATATACTCAGATGCATCCACACAGTACAATATTTTAAAGCCATAACCATTAAGGAATTTTCTGCTTTGGGTTATGTTCAGGGCTCTCCAACCTTGGGTCCCCAGATGTTGCTGGCCTACAGCTCCCAGCATACCCAGCCAGCATGGCTAATGGCAAGGGATTCTGGGAGCTGTAGTCTCCAGCAACATCTGGGGACCTAAGGTTGGAGAACCCTGTGTTAGATAAAGGTTCTAATTTTTGCCTTCACCTACTGATAAAACATGGTAAAATTAAAAAAAAAAGCTTCCCTTTCCCGAGACGGCTTACACACAAATGGGGGGGGGGGAGGGAGGAGGTACTAAAAAGAACTTCCTGTGGGGATGCTGCTATCATTCCAATGTATTTCTATGGCCATTCAAAAGTACAGGTGATGTGTAAGAGCAGGTTGTTGTGCCAGGGGCATCTATAAGCACAGAAATAATCCCAGGCAATTTTAGTAAAACCCCCCCCCCCCCATGTCTAGGCAATTTGAAAATGGTGCTTATAAATCATTATGTAAGACTGCAGTCACCTTTTGTTTACTGCATTCTAATTTCTTTGTCTGTTGGAGAAGATCCCTAGAAACGGCTCTGTTAGGAGCCTGAAAACAACTCCTTAACGAATTTCAAAAAAATAGTGCCTATAGGAAAACCCGTGCAAATTTGGCACGGTCACTCTTCATCATGCGAGCGAAGCCACGGGCAAAAGCTAGTAAGGCCATAAACTGTTAACTGAATGGTTTGTTTTATCAGCCAACCAGGTCTACTGGAGTTGTTCAGGAGTTGTTCCTGAAAACCGCTCTGTATAGGAAGTGTTTTGATTTGGGGCTTCTCTACATGAGGCATATAACCGCGGCTGCTTCTTCCGTTTTCTTTGTGGGAGGATTAGAGCATCCTTCACATGAGGGGTTTTTTCCCCACCCCGGGGGTTTTCCTCTTTGCCTTTCTATATGTTCCATTACACAACACAAGGTGGCGCTGTGGTACAGAGCGGAATTGTGAAATTACACTAGGCCTCTGTAGCGAATCATAGCGGTATCCAGGTTATACCTGACTTTCCTCGCTCTAAAAAATAGCCGTGAAAACGGCTGGAAAACACGGGAGAGGCCCTGGGAGGATGCCAATGTCGTGAAAAGGCCCCACAAACTTCCGCAAGGGATCACAGGTGCACAATAAATGCCTCGTGTGGAAAAGCCCTTGGAGTTGTTTTCTACGGAAAAAACAAATGTTTATCTCCTGCAGGTATTTGGATTTGAAGATGGCCCCTACAATTTTCCAATGATTTCTTATGGCCCTTAGGAATGAACCTATGCATTTTAATAGCCATTCAGTGCTCTTCTTCCAGTAGACCTGGTTGGCTGATAAAACAAACCATTCAGTTAACAGTTTATGGCCTTACTAGCTTTTGCCCGTGGCTTCGCTCGCATGATGAAGAGTGACCGTGCCAAGTTTGCACGGGTTTTCCTATAGGCACTATTTTTTTGAAATTCGTTAAGGTCGCTGACCGCTGTTTTGAATTGGTCCATAGGAAAAGTCCCCTGGGACTACATAATGGAATCCTAGCTCCCCCAGGACTACCAGCTCCCCCGGGACTGCACAATGAAATCCCAGCTCCCCCGGGACTACCTGCTCCCCCAGGACTACACAATGAAATTCCTGCTCCCCCTCCCCCCGGGACTACACAATGAAATCCCAGCTCCCCCCGGACTACACAGTGAAATCCCTGTTCCTCCCCGGGACTGCACAATGAAATCTCTGCTTCCCCCCCTGGACTACACAATGAAATCCCTGTTCCCTTCCCCCTGGGACTGCACAATGAAATCCCTGCTCCCCCAGGACTACACAGTGAAATCCCTGTTCTCCCCCCCAGGACTGCACAATGATATCCCTGCTCCCCCCCCTCTGGGACTGCACAATGAAATCTGCTTTCCCCCCCCCTGGGACTGCACAGTGAAATCCCTGCTCCCCCCACCAGGACTATGCAATGAAATCCCAGCTCCACCCCGGCTGTGGTTCATATGAACATTCTGTTTTGACGCAGGAGAGATTTGCATATCCACTCCTGATTGGCTCCTGTGGCAGTTCATATGAACATTCTATATGTTGTTGGAGCGATTTGCATAACCGCTCCTGAATGGCCCCTGCAAACATTCCAAGTGACATCATTGGCTCTCATCTATTTTGGGCCGTACAGGTGCAGCGAGGGTTTTTTGGAGATTTGAACCCACCAGTCTTTGTCCTTGGGTGATGGAGAGTATGCGTGCCAAGTTTGGGGCGGATCCATCAAACATGATGGAGCCTATGTGACGATGGGACGCACCGCACACAGCAGTCATTCAGTCATTTTAAAAATTTCCCTCCCTTTTCACCCCCTCAGAGAACATTCTAAATGGCCTAGGGGAGATTTCCATACCCAGCCCTATTAGGCCCTGCAGGAATTCATACCAACATTCTAAGTGTCCTATGGGCTATTTGCATAACTGCTCCTATTAGCTCCTGCAGCAATTCGGAGGTGAGACTGATTTGCATAACTGCTGCCCTGTTGTTTTGCCCATAGGAGATATGAGAGTGGGGCGATTTTGCCCCCTTTTTTCACCCCCTTAGGGACGGAATTTCCAAAAATCCTTCCTTAGTGGGGCTCTATGTCATAAAAACAATGTTCCTTCAAAATTTCACGTTCCTAGATTAAACGGTTTGAGCTGGGCGTTTATGAGTCAGCCAGCCAGCCAGTCAGGACACTTTCTTTTATATATATAGAATAGATTAGCACATTCCTCTACAGAAACATTTTCTCCATGTATTTCTATCTTCTTACTCACCCGCTTATCTTTCTCCAAATATGCCGCAAAGAATCTTTGCAATGTTTCCTCTGTTGGCTGGGGCTGATGGGAGCTGAAGTCCAAAACCCCTGTAGGGCACCGGGTTGAGGAAGGCTGCTTTAGGCACAGGCCACATCTCCTCCTGTTAAGACTACATCTCCCAGCAAGCAGTGCTTCAGTTCTGTGGCTTACACGCACTACTATCCCCAATATCCTCAGCAACTGTACAGCAACCCACCCTTCATTTTCCTCTGATCTACTTGATGCCCCTGCTGAGGATAAGAGTGGACATTGAACCACCTGTCTTTTTTATTACACTAGAGGAGTCCTGAACCTTTGTTTTCTTGCCTTGGGGTGGCTCACCCTGACAAAGGCTGACAATCTCTGGGCTAGACCCACAGCTATTGTAAACCAGCCTAGCAACTCTACCTACTTATTTATACTAGCTGAGAATGTGACTTTTTTCAGGCCAGCTGCTTTATGCCTGCCTTGTGTTGCTCTAAGCGTCCTTTGACCCCTTTACTTGATTTCTTTCCTCCAAAGCAAGGTAGAAGAATAGGTAAATTACACCTCGGCCGGGCCAGGCAGCACAAATAGCCCCAGGGCTTCTAATATTCTGCTCTTGCTTAGTAGGCCCCTTCTCTAAGCCTCTGGGGTTGCTCTGACAATGATCCCAATATATTTTGTTTCAAATGAAAATAAACCTTATTGCAACTTTTTTGAAGCAGCAGGGCCCAGGAGTCTATATTAGAGAAGCCTAGTGGGCAGCTGTGTAATCATTAGCAATGCCACTGGGGCCGGGACACAGGATCAGTTAGGAAGGGTCCTCAGCCCAGCCGGGGAGTATAATTTACTATGCCCCCATCACAAGACCAACAAGTTAGCATAAGAAAAGCATGTCAGGAGGAGGGATGGTAAAACGAAACCTGGCCAAAGCTATAGCAGGAACTGTTTGGCTGTCACACTCTTAATTAAAAGTTCTGCTAACAAGAGTTTCACCCAAGATGAATGTCCAGCAGAGCTCAGCATCAATTTTAGGGCACTCATGGGTCCTCTTTTTACAGAGGCCAGTCCTCTATTTGAAGGGCTGCCAGAGGACTCTCCTCTATTTTGAAGGTGTCCTCTGACTGAAAGGCTGGCCAGTCCAAGTTTGGTTTAAGCCGAAGAACCATCCGAAGGGAGAGCGAGGAGGAGCCTTGAGGCGGCCCTTCGGCAATTAGCACCTGGAGAGCAGAGTGAGTGGGCAGGCCCACGGGGGCCACCGGGTCAAAGTCTTCCCTGCCATGGCGAGATGTACTGTACTTCTGTTTTAAGTTATAGTAATTATTTCTAAATTTGCATTTATACATATAATTTTACATGTGCGTATTTTATGCAAAAAGGTGTCCTCTGCTTTGATGATTCATAAGTGGCCATGCTAACTGCCTCATTACACTCACAATGACCCTATGAGGTAGGATAGGCCAGTTATCAACTCTCAGCCTGAAACCTGAGTTCAAGGCCTCCTCCATCCACTACAACATAGGTCGGCAGAAAGTAGGCTGGTTCTGGTAGGAGATCTCTCGGTGATCTGTGGTAAATCAGAAGAGTTTCTGACTCTGAATAGTTTAACGATGGCAAGTACCATTGCAAGGTGGCATGGCTGGCCTTGTGCCAACTGCTTATCTCTCAGTCAGCCTCAATGCGCCTCAGAGAAAAGGAGGAGAATTAATTGCTTGCCTTTGAACAGGTCTTTGTGCAGCTCTATTGGCCAGTTTTAGAGTTTTGTGTTAATCCGGAGATGTATAAATCTACATCTGAGTTCCTACTTGGATATGCAGTGGCTCATGGCTTGCAGCAGCCAATTGTCTCCACCCCCTGATACACCATTTTGTACTAGGTTTTGCACTAGGTTTCTAGTACAAAACAAAGTCGACCCTGCAAGCCTGACTTCTGGCAACTTTTGCACTACATTTAACCAACTGAGACTGCAATCCTATGTATACTTACCTGGAAGTAAACCCCCTTGAATTCAGCAGGGCTTACGTCTGAATAAGCATGCGTAGGATTGTGCTGTCAATCTCATGTTGCTTAACATATACAACTAGATGATATATCACCATTTAGGTGAAAATGTTTTACTTTATATTTCAAATGGTTTTGCACTCTTATCCACAGATATTGGGCCAGTTAAAAAGACAGTGGTCCCCAACCTTTTTTTCCCAGCCTATGGGCACATTTGGTTTTTTTTTTTTAAGTGTCACGGCGAGTGTGACCACAAAATGGCTGCCATGTGTGGCCAGTCCCAAAACTTTGAGAGCACTCCCCCAACACTTGCTCTGTTTTTTCTCTCTCTCTCTCTCTCTCTCTCTCTCACACACACACACACACACACACAGAGAAGAAACACACACACACACACTGACGAGAGAGAGAGAGAAGACACACACAGAGAGAGACAGAACACAGAGAGAGTGAAAGAGAAGAAACACACAAACCATGCACATACACCCATGCAAGTGAATGGAGAAATTGCTCCATTCACTTGCATGGGGAGAGAAAAGGCAGTGCTGCAAAAAAACAACAACAGCTGGATGGTGAGCCCACTCCCATTGCCCCAAAGGGCCATTGGAGGGGTGGTCTCCAGGGGCGGTGCTAGGTACCAAAAAAGATCAGGGGCTCAGGCCCACAGGACAAAAAAATAATAATGCACAAATCTGCATATGCTCTAAAGCAGTGTTCTCCAACCTTGGGTCCCCAGATGTTTTTGGTCTACAACTCCCAGCATGCCCCAGCCAGTGTAGCTGGCTGGGGTATGCTGGGAGTTGTTGGCCAAAAACATCTGGGGACCCAAAGTTGGAGAACACTGCTCTAAAGTCTCTTTCTTTGTGTGTCTGTAAAGCACCCTGTCTTCTAAGGACACCCCTATTTGTAAAAAGGGATGTATAGACAGGGGAGAGGAGGGCGTTTGATTTCAGAAAAAAACCTCAGGCAGAAAGATTCAAGGGTGGGGGCAGCAGGAGGTGAGGCACATGTGGGCAAAGAGCCAGCTAATCCAGGGGAATCAGATGTAACAGAGATCATCAGGGCCCCTGTACCTTTATTTCAGCAAGTGCCCATGGACAGCATGGTGGTGGGGCAGAGGGCATTTCTGGAAGAGCATATTGATGGTTAGAATGGGGCATATCAAGTCAGGTGCAAAAACATGATGCAAGGTCCACGGTGCAGGGACATTCAGGTGTTGCAGGTACATATGCAGCCACTGTTATTTAGCATTGGGATGCCAGAAACTTGATATACTCAGTTAACTTTATTTGCAATGGCCAGCAAGCTTTCCTCCCCTCTTTTTTTTTTTTTTTTTTTAGGGATGCATGCTAAAAAAAGAAACACTACTGCCAAGAATAATAGAATATGGTAGACTGTATTTAGAGTGTATTGAAGTTCCCCCAGTCTGACCAATCAGCTCTGAGCCACTTGTAAAATTGACATCTCTAATCGCTAGGCTGCCAAACACATATGGAAACACCTTTGTGTTAATGAATATCAAATTATTGTAGCAAAGTTAGAAGTCAATACAATATGCTTGCTTGGCCCAGAAGATGAAGACACTCCATCATCGTCAAGGGTCTTGCCAGAGACTCTCAGAGTGATGCCACCGGGGACCACAGAACTAAGTGAACTCGATCGCAGTGGTGAAGAAAAATGGAGATAACATCTTGATGGAGTCCTACAGTTTTGCCAACCCACTACGGACATTAAGTCTCCACCCAACCCTTCTGTTATGAGGGAATTTTTTGACTTAGAGATGGCTGTGTGGAGCTTCCATGGTGATGAGAAGCATTCAGGTGGAATAATACCCATTGTCCTCCTTTGATAATGCATGAGCTCCAGGCAACACATATTTCCAACCCATTTTGTTTTCTCTGTTGTCTGATGAGTCCTCTTGGAAGGAGAAACAAGCAGACCAAAATCCTTTACCACAGAGCATCATGTTGCATATCGAGATAGATCAATGATTACTTTCATTTCGGTCCCGATAAAGCAAAGTGCTTATTTTACCATATCAAGAAGCTGAGCGGTGTTTGGCACTTACTTTCACCAAAGGCCAAACATAATTGCCACAATCCCAGACATGCTCATGCAGGACTGAAGACCTTGCACAACCTGAAGTGCTTCCAAAAGGAAGCATGTGACCACTTTCCCTTTAAAACCATTGTGTCTGTTCAGCTGGGTGGCTGTAGCAAAAATATTTTAAACACGCCCAGCTGGGAATGCACTTCTGCCCCATCCTAAGGACACAGCTGTCTAGGATTGTGGCCATGATGATTAAACTCAGAAAAGTTCTACTGCTGATTATCTAATCAGTAAACTTCACAGCTTTGTGTCTCATTTGATCTGGAGACGGAGAGGGAGCTCCTCAAAGGAAAACACAGGAAGCTGCTTCAAACTGAGTCAGACCTTGGTCCATCTGGCCCAGTATTGTCAACACTGACTGGCAGCAGCCCTCACCTGCTTCTCATTCTGACCCAGGCAATGGTGGGTAGTGAGAACGAGGAGCAGTAGATTCCCCTGCTTACTTGCTCACTGGCTCTCTGCCTGTCAAGCAGAGAAGTGTCTAAGGCAGTGTTCTCCAACCTTGGGTCCCCAGATGTTTTTGGCCTACAACTCCCAGCATGCCCCAGACAGCTATGCTGGCTGGGGCATGCTGGGAGTTGTAGGCCAAAAACATCTAGGGACCCAAGGTTGGAGAACACTGATCTAAGGAGAAAAAGTTTGAGGAGCAAGAGTAGCTGGTGACAATGATGGTGAGAAGGTTTGGCAGAGTCCTGCTCACTTCCAGTTTGCTACATCTTGGTACAGCCCAATGAGGACTGGGCATGCTCATTCAGCACGGAATACTGACCAACTGTTGGGGCAGAAAATGGACAACCGTGGTGGGGGAATGGAATAGAATATCCTGAAAGAGAGCCTGGCCGGCTGGAACCCTTAACAGGAGCACTTCACACTGCAACATGTTGTTGTTTCATGCCCCACTTGTTTAATTCTCTTCCTCAGATGCAAATGCACTTCTCTTTCTAAGTGGTAACACACCCTGAGCAATTAGGCACCAGACTTCAGTAAGAGCAATATACAAAATGAGTTTTAAACACTTTTATAGATTGGGTCTCAAAGAAGAATGCAGCTACAAGAACATCTGTCATAAATAATAGACTTCTGCCCAGGCAATACGTTTTCCTGTTGCAGAAGCTTTTTTCTTTCTTTCTAATTATGGGTGGTATATAGTGCCATTTTATTATCATCTGCCTTAAATCATTCTCCTGTGGGGAATGGCAGCAACCACCAGTAACATTGCATAGCCCATTCATGTCTCCTTAGAAGTGAGTCCCATTGAGCTCAATGGGACTTACTCCCAGGTAAGGGCGTACAGGATTGCATTCTAATTCAATTATGTGCAGCAGCACCATTTCAGCTGGAGCATACCTATCAGCTGAAATGTGTGCTATTTATTAATTGTGTTAAAATGCAGAAGATGGGCTTACATGAGCAGCACTGTGTTCAGAGTCAGCTTTCCCTGAATAATTAAAAAAAGAATGCTCAGTGGGTATGTTTACTTTGTAAAGAAAGTTTAAAATTACCGTAACACCTTGGAGGGACCACCTCTGAACCCTAGACAAATGTTGCAGTAAAGAACGAAGTAAAAAACAACAACAACACCCCCCAACAGGTGAAGGTTAATCTAAACACCAAGCCAAATGAAGAATTATAACTGCCGAATAGACTGTTTTCTTGTTTTAACATCTGGAATGATGTAGGAGGCAAACTTCATTTTTAGGGGGTTCATGTTCTTAATGTCTGATTTCTCCCACACCTGTATATTTAGACCTTTCTTGAATTCATATAAGTTTGGTCATTTGTGCTTAGGTATCAAGGACCCCTATTACTACTTAAAAGCTGTAGATTGGCCCTGTGGCACCCCTCCTATAGTTCCATAGGGACTCTCACTGCTATTGCATCCCTTCAAGCAACAGGGAAGTAAGCTTGAAAACTCCCAATTGTCATACACTGCCCCTGTCATATAATCCCTTCTCAGATTATCATTTAAAACCACAAAGACAACACTACCTTCCCTTGTTTTGGAAAGCAAAGTCTTATCATATCCACTAACCCATTTCCGTATGTAATATATGTGGAAATTCCTGTAGAGAACTGCTTCAATGGGAGACCTGACTTTAGGATCAGCCTCCCTCGCATATGTCCTCTGAGTGCTTTTTTCAGCATCTAAGGCTCTGCTCCAAATTCTCCAGTTGGCTAAGGTACTGCAACATTACAAGGAACAGGGTCTTTTTGGTTGTGGCATTAACCCTATGGGATGCCCTCTCTAGGGAAGCCTGCCAAGCCCCAATACTGAATATTTTAAATGCCAAGTGAAGACCTGGCTTAAGCCTTTGACATAACCAGAGTCCTTCTTGGGTTATCTTTTTTGCTGCATTTCTTTTGAGTTCTGTTTCCCCCCTTTTTCATTTCCTGTGCTTTTATGGTATATATGGTTTGTTGTTTCTCTGTTTTTGTTTCTGTTTTTAGTTTTGAAATGGATGTTTTGTTTTATATATGATTTATTATTGTAATGTGATTTATTTAGATTGCGCCCCTCTTATTTCTGTTAAAGTGGGGGTACTAAATATGTTACAATTTAAAAAAAACACCCACCTTAGCAGCACACTCATTTTCTGAGTCAAAATCCCTTTTCACAGTGTTCTAACTACAGTTGCATTCTTCTAGGTCTAGGATATGCAAGTGAGCAGTTCCCCCCCCCCCCATCCTTCTACCATCAACCATTCTTAACTATGTGCTACTTCCATAACAGACTGCCATGATTTCTATAACACTGATACAACGTAGTATTAACTATAATACTCCTGTTGGGATCATAACCATTTCCCATTACAATTCCATATTTTCTGGACTCTGAATCCCTTCTCACATTATCATTTAAAACCACCAAGACCACACTACCTTCTCTTGCTTTGGAAAGCAAAGTCTGATCATATTCACAGACTCTCCCGTTGGGTTCACTGAAAGGTGCCTCCTTGGATGTCAATCTCATCCGTGGGCTTCCTGTGTTTGTCCCTACAATCCCATTACAGTGAACTAATCTCCATCAACCTCTTCTCATATTGTCCCTCCTGAAGATCTTTTCTTCACCTGTCTCCTTAGAGCAGTGTTCTCCAACCTTGAGTCCCCAGATGTTTTTGGCCTACAACTCCCAGCATGCCCCAGCCAGCAAGGTTGGAGAACACCGCCTTAGAGTACACTCCTTTCCCACATTACTCAGCTGCCATTTCCCCCACTTGCTTTTCATACATTAGAGATCACCGGTGGCATGCCAGAGAGTCCTCATTTTCGTGGCGATTGCTTCCTTTTGTATCACAGAATGACTTTCCCCAGACTATGAGTTATGTTCTGAGTTTCAGGTCCAAATAAAGGCAAAATTCCCACAGCGAGGCACACTGGAAAAACAGCCAAGTTTTATCTGGTTTCATGTTAAAAATCATGTGAAAATGTGGCACGTAAATCTGCCAGGTTTCACACAATGCTGGGCCCAGGTTCACTCAGAAAGGAGCAGATTCTACTGAGCCTTTTTAGATAAACCTGATCTTGATTTGTCAGGCACAGAGACAAACAGGTCTTGCACGATTTGGACTTTTGTTCAATCTGGCTTCACTGTTCCACTCCTATTAACTCTTTCCTCTTTGCTTTTGCCATTGGCTGTTAGATTGGCTGTTTTGCCCCATTTCCAGGCGTCTATTGTTAGGCGGCTACACTATGGGCAAACCCTTCAGGAGCCCAAATCTGCTGGAATCTGTTCAACTAACTGCTCTAAATCTTAGTAAAAGCAGTATTGTTACATTTTCACTTTCTCACAGTCATTGTCCCCCCACAACACCCCCTGCACAGAAAAATCCGACATTGGTTGAATCAAAAATTCTCGGAACACATCCTAAAAATGATTCACAGAAAAATGCTTCTCCTGAAATGGTTTAGATTGAATGCTCTCCTGGGTATCTTTTATTTGTCTGAAAAACACTCAGCACACCAGTCTAGGCATACGTTAGTAGCCCTGTGTTAGATAATCCATCATCTAGATTGTAAACTCCTGCAGGCAGGGGCCTCTTTCATGTCAAGTATGTTTGTGAGGATCCATGCTCAAGTCATTCCCAGCCACCTGACCTGGGTGACTAGGCCACACCTGTTTCTATGAGACACTGCCTGGGTTTGCACAACATGACAACTCATCGTGGGTAACTAGCCATGATGGGTTGTCATTTCATCCAAACCTAGACTCCTTCCTGCAGGGTGGCTTATTTTTTGGCAATAAGTCACTCTGACAACCTGTGGCTTATTCTAGGGGTTGTCTGATGATCCACAATGGCTTGTTGTGTCATCCAAACCCGGAAGAGCAATTTCATCATGGGTTGCAGGGATTGGCTAGTGAGCCACTTGGCAAGAGTGGCAATCCCCCCTGCTGCTCTTTGTGATCTCACCCACACCACCGCCAGTGGCAGCCCCTCTGCTGATGCCCAAGCAGCACTTTGGAGTGACCATCACCAGTTCACCCACCACCTTCAAATATATATATATATAATACTTTTTCAACCCCAGAAAATTGCACAAATGTGTTCATGATATTTTTTTGTTTTTATTTTTATTTTTTGGTTGGTCTTTCGCATGTGCACAAGTGCACTCTTACAGCTGTGTGATATGTGTAGTCTTGCCTGGTCAATTTCCTTGTCAGTTTCAGCTGTCAATGGGAGCGGTGAAGTGGAGTAGATAGCAGATTGACAAGGCGAGACTGCATACAGGCACATTTGTGCACAGCTGCCAGGGACCAATTGCCAAGTTGTCAACAGAAAAGCACCAGTAAAAGGGGGGGCAAGTGGCAAAAGTAGGTGCACCAAAAAGGGGGGGGCAATATCTCCCTCTTAGCAATGTAATCCTCTCGATTTTAAGTGCTGAACTGACAGTTCTCAGTGCCCTCCACCTTTTCAACACTTCCCAGAGTCTCCAGCTGCTCCAGAAAGGGAGATATTAACTCCCCCCCTCTTTTCGTAGCTCCCTTTTGGAGCACTTACTGCTGTGGTTACTGCAGTTCTCTGACAGTTCTTTTAAAAATGCTGAAATACATGCAAATTTAATGGCTGGGAAGTAAATGGAGGGGAAATGTGCACACCTGCAGTCACGGAGCAGTTAATGCAGGTGCACAAAATTCTCCTCGATCACTTCCCAGCCCTTAAATTGGCAGAAATTTCCCCTCCATTGACTTCCCAGCCATTAAATTTGCATACATTTCTGTGTGGTTTTTTTTAGAATTGTCAGGGAACCACAGTAACCACAGCAGTAAGTGCTGACCTCAGCAAGCCACAGTAAAAAACGGTAAACGCTTGGCTAACACACATCATATGCGGCTATACTATATGGTTATTAAAAGATAAACAACAAAGGGAGTGAATGCTGCCCCTTCCACCCACCCTGATAATTGATCCAAGGGCACACCCACACAGCTGTTACTTAGGGGATCAAATGTATTGTTCCAGAACACAAGCACAGGGTGTTATAACACCTGGTGCCCAGCAGTCCATATGGCTTAGGTCAAGGGTGGGTGGAAGGTAGATCTCCAGATGTTTTGGACTTCAACTCCCAGAAGCCACTGCCAACATAGCCAATGGTCAAGAATGCTGAGAGTTGAAGTCCCAAACATCTGGAGATCTACTTTCTGCCCACCCCGGCTTCAGTGATTGGTGAGACCAGTGGGAATCATTTCTGATGTACTCACAGGGGTGTTTGGGGAAAATATTATCACCCTTCTCCTTCCTACACCCAGTTGGACTCAACAATAGCCAAAACAGGAGGGCAGACAGCTGCCATCGGGATGCATCCTTCAGTATTGTTGTGTATTTCATTGTGTGCATTTTTATGCTACCTTTCCTGCAAGGAGTTCAGGGTGGTGTACATGGTTCTCCCCTATTTTGTCCTCACAACAACCCTGTGAGGTTAGGCTGTAAGATAGTGACTGGCTCAAGGCCATCTAGTGAACTTCATGATCTGAGAGGAGACTTGTCTTCAACCTGGGCTTCCAGTGCTCTAGCCACTGTACCACACTGGCTCTCTGTAGACATTTGAAGTTGAGCTAGGTAGGGTGGTTACAGGTTACTTCTTTAAAAACACAAATCTGTACCTTGTATGTGGCAGAATTGTCCTTGGCAGGATAATAAGGAGTCCTAGGTCTCCCTGATCATCTATATGGCCCCTGTTTATTTATTTATGTATTTATTACATTTCTATACCGCCCAATAGCTGAAGCTCTCTGGGCAGTTCACAGGACAAAATGAAGCAAAGAGGAAGACAGTATGTAAACCTTTAAAGAGAATCACAATAAGGAAGGAGGCCTGATGGCATCTAATTATGTCAAAGTAGAATAAGGACCTGAAAGAGTTATTTTACCACACAGTGTTTCTTATATAAGTAGCCGCTCGCAATCAGAAAGGCTGGAGACTCTGAGAAAGTTCCGTGTGATGACGGATTATTTAAACTATGCTGTGAAACACTTTCAGCTTGAAAATGTTCTATGCCCTAAAGGATATCATGAAGAATGGCTGCATTCCACAGCAACAACAGTGCTTGGAATGTTTTCCAGCCTGCAGACAATGATGATAAATTGAACGCATTATACTCTTTCTCTCTCTCTCTCTCTTTGTGTGTGTATGGGTGTGCACATACGCATGTGCATACCGTTATTTTGTGCAGGTGTTTTTGTTTGGTTTCTTTTGTACCAAAAAACAACACACGTCCTCACTTATTTTCCACTAGGAACATGAAGATTGATTCCTTCCATATTATTGCCTCTAGGAAACCAAGTGGAGGATTAAAAAAACAAAACAAAACAAAACAAACCCATCACATATTAACACACTGCAACCCAGCACAGCGGAAATACTCTCAAGTATACACTGAACAGTTTGAAGCTGGCTTGTTTTAGAAAACTATACTTGAGATTAACCACAGTTTATCCAGGTTCAGGCATCAAAACAAGCTGCTGTTAGTCAAATACAGAAGCCAAAGCTTCCAGTCTCCTCCTCACAGCTATAACCAGAGGAAGAGTGGGGAGTGCATAAGCCTCAGGGTTGCACTGGCTCATTCTCTTGACAAGGCCATTGTGTTCCTTTTGGAGGTAATCAAAACTTGCCTGCTTCAAAAATCTTTTTATTTTATTAATTGCACATGATTCCGGAAACGTATTGTAGATATTGTGTAGATTAGACAAATCAGAGATGGTTTCCTTCCACCATCATGTGACCATTTGTATTTTTTAAAGTAAGCTTTTACTTTTTTACTGCCCACCAAATGACTTGCTTGATGGTGGAATACAGTGTTTGATGGCATTATTTTCACTGCTTTGTTGTTTGGGAGTTTTTAGTACAATGGATAATTAATTGCGGCTTCATGTTTTATTGTAAGTCACTTTGACTGCAATCTTAAACGCACTTACTAGGATTGAGCCCCACTGCACAGAGTGGAACTTAAGAATGTAAGAAGAGCCATACTAATAAGACCAAGTCAATCTAGTCCAGCATTCTGTTCACACAGTGCTAACCAGCTGCCCTTGGGAAACCCACAAGCAGGACCTGAGTGCAAGATCACCCTCCTGCTTGTGTTCCCCAGCAACTGGTATGAGTCACACTGTCTCTGAAACTGGCGGTAGTATTTAGCCATCATGACTAGGAGCCATTGATAGCCTTATCCTCCATGAACTTATCAAATTCCCTTTTAAAGCCATCTAAGTTGATGGCCCTTGCTATATCTTGCGGAAGTGAATTCCATAGTTTAACTATGCTCTGGGTGAAGAAGTACCTCCTTTTATCTGTCCTGAATCTCCCACCATTCAGCTTCATGGGATGACCCCTGAGTTCTAGCATTAGGGAGAAGGAGAAAAACTTATCCCTATCCACTTTCTCCACAGCATGCATAATTTTGTACACTTCTACCATGCCTTCCTGTATTCACCTTTTTTTTTTACCTAGGCAGTCCCAGATGTTGTAACCTTTCCCTATTGGTGAGTTGCATAGGATAGCGGTGTCTGAGAAAAATTCATGTAGAAAAGTGTCTATTAAATGTAATTAGTACTAATTAGTGTAGTGATAATATTGAAAAAATATCAGAATAGCTAAACATTCAGGTAGCCCTAATAGCTATGGAATCTAATACCTCCTAGAATTCTTTTCACTATAGATTATCTGTCATTCTTAGCTGTCATTACCCTGTGGGGAAAGGTGCCTGTTATATGTAGATTTCAAGCTGATTTGATTGATACAGCAGCTCTGTATCAGGCCTGTGTTACACCAGCAGTGAAGTGTCCATCATTATGGAGTGTGTGTGTGGAGGGAAGACTTGTATATTGCAAGAGATGCACTGCACACACCCTTCGGGGTGTATCCTTCTCAATGGAGGCTGGGCCATTCACTGTTAGATACAGAGGGCTTCCCTGCAACTGTGTTCCAAAGTGTGGTCTTGTGACCCAAAGTGCAGTATTTCCCACTGGAGTTCATGGCATCCATTCACATATATGGGGTGGGTGGGAAGGGAGGGATACACTTGGGGACACTGTTGAGGTGGATCCTAAACTTGTTTTCTGCCCCTGATGACCCCTGCCATTGAATGCTGAGCCTGCTCCTATCTGCATAGCCCCACCCCTTCCTCTGCATCAAAGCTTCCTGGGTTCTGTTTCTTGCTCATGCTAGGGTGTGACAGAATATTGTTAACTGCCATTTAATAGAAAGAAATGAATAAGTTGTGTTGGGAGGGAAAAAAAGAGGGACAATCCAAAGAAGGTTGCCTGAATGTACAGTTTGACTTCATTTTCAAAACTGAGGGTTACTTAATATACGGTAATTCATAAAAGATCCAAGTTGGGAACAACTCATCGATCAGCCTTCATAAGTAAACCTCCCTCTCGATCAGCAGCTTCTATTAGAAAAATTAATTTACTGAAATCATTTTAATCCATTAAATGAGTTAGATGTACATTCCTTTATTTCACATCACGTCAAGAACATTTGGTTCAACTTTAGGTCATGTATGTCTCCCCCTTTGGCCAGAAATTCCAGATGTCATAACGATCTGAAATGTAAGCTGGGAATGATAGCAGCAAAACGTAACCAAATGAGAGATCACAAGTAATGAACCCCTGAATGTTAGCCAAGCCAATAAAACGTGGGATTGTGTAGTTTGTATTGACATCCTTTGTTTCATTTGGAATCTTCAAGCTGATTGGTTGGTGGTCACAAAAATAATCATAAATAACATAGTCTAACACAGCATGAGTAACCAAGAAATGACGTTAAAATGTTAATCTTTCTCTCCCACTCCTTACTTTCTTCAAGGTCAGCATCATTTACATGCCAAATGCCATAAAAAGGATATACTACTGGAAACAAGAACAGCTAGAAGGTGATCACCAGAGATTTGTACTCTGGCCATCAAATTTTAGCAAACTCCCTTGAAAATGTTAACAGGTTACAGCTGAGAAAAGCCTGGATTGGAGACTAGAGAGGTCCTCCTTACAAAATTATAATTTTGGTTAGGGTTTTTTAAAACAAGAATTTACTGTCAGTCTGACTGACATGCCCTGCTTATTCTTTTTGCTAAGTGTTCCTTCAAATTTGAGACCAAAGCTGAACTACACATTCAATCCACATTCCTTGGAGAGTACCACTTCAGAATGCAGAGTGGAGGATTCACATCTGGAATCACATCTTTGAATATTCCCAAACATTAAAAAAAAATCCCTGAACCTAGAAAACTAGCACATCAAGTAGAAGGCTAGGTTAAGCCCCCTCACCCTGAAATAGTAGTTTTCCATGGGCTGTTGTTACTATTACATTTCTGAGTTCAGTTTAGCCATCAGGTTTTTTTAAGCCTATAATATCCCATATGGCCAAGGTCTGACATCTCTCAGCCTGCCATTGAGATTTATATATAAGAACCTGCTTAGAGCTCCTTCACCACGAAAAGATAGATTTGCAGGGACATGTTGCATGGTCTTTTTGGAAGTGGCCCCTGTGCTTTGAAATCCACTACCAAAACAGGCCCAAACCTAAACCCACTCTTCATATTTTTAGAAAGAAATGTAAAAAAAAAATTAGTTAACTAGATGCTTGGGACAAACAATCAGGAACAGCTATCACTTGTGCATAAGCTCCCCAAAGCTATCTGACTGATGGTTTTTGGAAACAGAATGTGGACTAGATAGGCCTTGGTCTGATCCAGGAAGACAAAATGTTATGTTTAAAAAAAAAAGTGAGAATTTTCATATAAATAACTTTTAAACATCAATGATTGGTTTTATTCTTTTATGATATTTTGTTTTATTTATTGTTTACTTTTATTATCTGTTCTTTTAAATTTATTTTTATTGTGAAATACAACAAAACAAAACAAAACCATAAAAAGGATTTTAAAAGATGCAATTTCATAGATTTAAATTTATTAAATTCGGTTAATAGATATGAACTGTATGTATATGTGTACTGGGAGTCGCGGAAGATGGCGAGGAGTACAGGAATGTTGTACAGAGTTCTGCCTCTATGCTCTAGGTTTGCTTTAAGAAAGCTACTGTGCTGTGCTATCAGCAGACGGCCTTGATTGCTTGGCTGCTTGCCAGCCTGATGCAATCAAGAGCAACTCACCCGCATGTGATCTGGCTGCTGGCCAGAAGGACAGCACAGGTTCTAACAGTTAAGCACGAGATCTGCAATCCAAGAAACTTGGTGCTATTTAAGAGGAGCAAGTGCAGACGGAGACTGCGGTGATCGTTAGTGGCAGTTGGTCAGTTGTGTGTGAAGTACTGAAGAACTGCAAGGAGTGAGGAGGAGCAGAGGACACTGTGCAGAGAGCCTTGCAGAAGCCCAACGTGGAAAGCCAATACCCAGGCGGAGAGCTGCTGGACTTAGCATTCGGGTTGGTTGAACAGTGACTGTGCAACTAAGGGGTGGGATTTCCACCAGGGAACTGGGAGGATAGCATTGTTGTACTTCAGGCTCAGCTTTACAATAAACGTGTTTGGCTTTGACTTCCTGGAGGAGTATTTATTATGGTCAGAAAATCCCTCAAAGAACCTTTGCCAATCCCTTTTGGGGATCCTGTGGCAAAACAATATGAAAATACAACTTTCTGGAAAAAAAGAACAAAAAAAATATTATACATAAGCTTCAACATAGGCTACCCAAATATCCATATATGTGTCCATTTGCGAGTGGCATCTATATGCCATCCATTCAAATGTTGAAAGTGTTGTTAGGTCCTCAATCCATTGTATTATAGGAAGTGAGCATTTGCCCTTCCAGTGTTGCAATATCAGTCTTTTAGCTGCCAAAAGGGCTCAGAGAATCAATTTACGTTGACCATGTGTTAAATTCCAGGAAGCAGATAGGTAATTTAAACAAACATGTGCATCAGTAAATATTACAGAGTGTTCCAATATAAAGTTTATCCATATTATAACCTCCTCCAAAAAAGAGGCAACTACTGGACATTGCCAAAATATATGATTAAAAGAAACATTGGCAGTATTAGCCAACTTAGACAAACCTTTATTAAAGTATATTGTAGTGACCAATATACAGGAAACACAAGTTTTTGCTGAATAAGACATAACCTAAGATCAATATGCTTCAGTTACAGACACTAACATGACAATCCATTGATTAGGGAAAATAGGACATTCCAGTTCCCTTTTCCATTGCTGCCTAAGGCCCTGTTTATCATATATATTCACTGATAATAAGTATTTATAAACATGGATCATGGGTTGATATGACTGATCAGTCTCAATAAGTACTTCCAGTAGTGGAGGAGACTGCAAAACTGTAAAAGCAGCAGGGCCAAACCTAGATTGTAACAAATGTTGCAATTGGAAGTATCGCCATTCAGCTGTAGCTGGCAAATCATATTTGGCACACTAAGCCAAAAATGACAAAAACTCAACATTGAATCTCACTATTTGATTCAAGGTAAAAATCAACTTATTTGTCCATGTCTGCCACAAAAACATTTTCTTACCAATTTTTAAGTCTGGATTTCGCCATAGAGTCAATGTAGCATGAGAAAATGGATCAAAGTGTAATTGCCATGATACTATTCACCACATGTCCCTTACAGCTGTAACTGTGAGAGGAACCCTATCTATTTTAGTATGCTGGGAGCCTAATGCCATCCATTTGGAGAGAGGATCCAGACAAGAAGATTCCAGAGCTGACCAAGGTGGAAAATGTAATCTAAGTTGGAAAGACCAAAATTTAATACAGGTCAACAAATAGGCCTGGTGATATAAAGCGAGGTCTGGAAAGCCAAACTCATCTTCTTTAATAGAAAGTTTCAAGGATATTCATGGTGGGGAGGAACCTCCCCAAAATTTACAAAATAAAGCATTAAGTTTTTGAAAATATTTGCCAGGTATAGATAGAGGAATCCCATGTATAACACACACACAAAATCCAAGGTATAATATGCATCTTAAGTGTATTCACTTTACCCCACAAACTCAACTTTAAAGATGCCCATCTTTCTATATCCCATGAGATCTCATTAGTCAACTTATTCAAGTTTAGCTTAATCATTTGAGATATGTCTCTGGGAATAAGTATTCTCAAATGAGTAATAAAGTCTGGGCACCATTGAAATTGCCAGTTAGCTAATGCACTATGAGATATAGTATCTCCAATCAGCATCAGTTCAGACTTTGACCAGTTAACTGAATAGCCAGACAAATCACCAAAAGTATATTATCTGCTCTGTACTTTGGTTTTATGATCATGTCGCAGAGTGCTTTAGGAAATGTTTGAACCATACTATTTCCCCCCAGCCTGGTGCCCTCCCAAACTGTTGGACTACAACTCCCAGCATGCTGACTGGGGGATGCTGGGAGTTGTAGCCCAACATATTTGGAGGGAACCAGGTTGGGGAAGGCTGGACTATATATTGTGAAAATAAATAAATGAGTAATTCTTTTATTCAGAACTCTTCCTAGTTGTACTAATGGTGGGCATGGGAAGTGGGCAGGGATAACTTTAGAGGCAAGTCAACAAATGTGTTATCACTGATCTGAATAGGTAATAGATCAAACTCTTTCATACACCTTCATCCCTTTGGACTCCAGATGGGCTGGCTTTTCCTTTCTTCACACATTTGATCCTGGACATCGGAGCCAGTGAAAATGAAGACTTCCACTACACAGATCACTCATTTCTCACCGAAGCAAGTGATACTTGTCCCGCTGCACTCAAACATACTTAGCAAAGCCACGGGAGATAAACACACATTGAAATCTCACAGGAGACTGCCTTGATGGCTGCAGCATAAGCTGAGAAGCCTTGTGTGGTTTTTTTGCTGAACCATTTCTCAGCATAAAGATCATGTTGCATCAATGGATAATGGGATTCACAGGGTATGTGCCTTGCCCAGTCAGTGAGGCATAGTGTGACATCAACATCAAGAGTGAGAGGATTCACAAGCAGCCTATTTTAAAGACAACATGTTGATACCAGGTGTCCTCATCTACACATATATGGCAATACACATGTATACCCGACTGACATGTGTTGGGATCTTTATCTGAAAGTAACAGTTGCATCACGGCAGGAATTGAGCCACCCAAGTGGTGAAAGGAGGAACAAGATAACAGGCCAGAGACTGGGGTATTCAGATATGCAATTTCTATGAAAATAGAATAAGTTCATGAGCAACATTCAGATGGAACCATCACTGGTTAAAAGTACAGAGGAGATAAGGAACAGAAAAGGAAAGGCAAAATGGGACAGCAGGTAGGGTGAGATAGGAAGGTGGAGGAGGGGAACTAATGCTAAATAAGGGAATAGAAAGGTGACAGGAGCTGGATAGACACAAGAGGAGTCTAATTAGGTGGGGGAAAGGGATTAAAATGTAAAAAACCCCGCCACACACACCATGGTGGTGCAGGTAGATAGTTGTTTCGGCAATCAGAGAAGCAAACAAGAAAACAGAATTACAAAGGGAAATGAGGTTGGGGTACAAATATTGCCCATCCCAAAGCAACAGGAGAAGAAGGGAGTTCTCTTCCTCAGGGGTCTGCTGTAAGCCACGAATTTGGACCAGGCACCAAGGCCATGTGGATTATTTTGTATGAGTTTCCCGTGGGCTTAGACAACAGGATGCACCTTGTTGTATAGAAATATCTAGGGAAAAGGCTATGATGGAGGAACATAGGCACTGGCAATTGGATTCCCACTGGGTCCCGTATGGGTCAGAACTTTTTTTTTTTTTTTTTTTAAGTGGGCTCAGCCTGGACCCACCAAGGTTGTACAAAAGTAAGAGTATAGTAGTTGGTCTTTTATTTTATTTTTACTGCAGTTAAAAGTTTCCATACAACCCTCATGGTCCCTATACAAATATGTCCAATCCAATGAGGCACCCTAACTGGATGAGCTATTGTTTTGTGCACACTCACTGGGACAGTGTGTGCATAGGCCTAGTCAAAAAATGGACCCACAGTCCCAGCATCTGCACATTACCTGGAGTTGGAACTGGGCTACAATCTTTTAAAGGACCTTCAAAATAATTACTACAGGGTAGTGAAGAAGGGCCTCTTTACACAAGGCATTTATTGTGCATTCGTGATTCTTCACTCATGGTAGTTTGCAGGTGCTTTACACGACGTTGGCATCCTCCAGGGCCTCTCCCATGCTTTCCAAGCATTTCTGCAGTTTTTCGCAGAGCGAGGAAAGTGTAGTATTATCTGAAAATGGTGGAATGAACCGCAATGAGAAGCATGTGTATTTTCTCAATTCCACTATACCAGTGGTATAGTATACCACGGCACTACCTTGTGGTCGTGTAAAGGAATATATAGAAAGGCAGAGAAAGAAAGAACCCTGGGGGGAAAATAAGTGTAAAGGAGCCAGTCTTAATCCTGCAAAGAATCCAGAAGCAGACGTGGTGGATTAAAAGCCTCATGTACAGAAGCCCGAAGGAAAACAGCATTCTAAATTTAACCATTAACTGAATATTCCCAATTGTTTTCCCCCAAAATATTTTAAGAACAATTCTCTTGGATCCACACATAATAATGTGCAAACCCAAAACTGAAATGGTAAGAGCATTCCTCATTGGTGAAGACCCATCATCATCATCATCATCATCTTCAAGTCTTACCAAAGCCTTATTTATTCTAAAAAAAAAAAAAAAGCTACAACACCCTCCCTCCTCAAATACATAATCTGGTGGCTACTCAATCATGTGAGTCCAGAACAATTACAAAAGAAAAGTGAGCAGCTGCCTTCTAGAAAATTTTAAGGCGTTTCCTTAAATTCCCTTAAAGGCATAGATATTAGTGGAGGGAGGGAAGTAGTGGTAAAAGCTGTAGTTGAGGGAGCATGGCCATCAACTATTATGACAACAATATTAGGAAGGCAGGATAGAAATATTTAAAATATAATAAAATGAGAATATTTGAATTAGAGAAGGCTCTTAATGAGAAATAAATAACAAAGAAATGGAAAACATAGAATTTGGCCTGCTTGATCCAACTTGAGGTGCAATCCTATGCATGTTTAGACAGAAAAAAGTCCTATGATTCCCAGCATTCCCCAGCCAGCCATGCTGGCTGGGGAATGCTGGGAGTTGTAGGATTCCTTCTGTTTAAATATGCATAGGATTGCACCTTTAATGGTTTTAATCTCCCACACAATTTAATAGACCCACTATGGGCTCCATCTCACACTTTACATTAAAGAGGGTAAAGTCAGGTTTTTTTTTACCTCGCATATAAACTCATTTAGTACAAATCTTGGTATAGAATATCTAAAATTCAAGAAAGAGAGAGAGGGGAAAGTCCATCATTACCCCATGTCATAAGTAAGATACTAGAGGGCAAAATAAAATTAGATGAATTAGGGTAAATTCATCTAATTTTATTTTTTTGTCTAGTACCTTACTTATGACATGGGGTGATCATGGACTTTCCCCTCCCTCTCTTTCTTGAATTTTAGATATTCTATACCAAGTCTTGGGTTAAAATGAGTTTTTACAGCTGGGTTATAAACCAAATCAATGGAAATGTTGACATAGCATTAGGTATATCAGCCCAAGCAGGTGTCCCTTTAACTGCCCTCATAAAAGAAACACCTCTTGACAGAACTCAAAACAGCTTTCAAGGACCGTGCTATAAGACGGAAGCAGGTTGAAGCGCTTCGTTAGAATTTTGTTATGATCCAACCAAACTTGAAGACGAGTTCTTCTATTTCCTGTCAATTACAGCTATATCCAGAGCCACTGTGCTCACTGTATATGGGAATCATGGTAATATGTTTCCAAGAGTCCAGTTTAATAAAATATTGCTAAAACTAGCAGCAGAACAATGAAATGTATTATCATGTAAGGGAGCTGTCAGGGCTGGGTGGTGGGCAGCAGTCTTGAGTTGAGCCAGGAACTGTGGGAGAAGCCAGTAGTCAGGCCTGAAGAGAAAGTCAGAGCCAGGAGGCAGGGTCAAGGAGAAGCCAGAAATCAGGACAGGGGCACAACCAAGGATACAAAACACAGGAAGATCTTGTTGCTCAAGCAAGGCTCAACTGGAACAGGAAGCCCTCTTATACTCCTTCCTGTACAGGAAGATCCAATGGTTAGCCTGGGTGGGTGGAGTCAATCCAGGGTCTGAGGGTACTTTACTGAGAAGTTGCCACCTGCAGTTCAATAGCTGACCACACAGAGCAGCTATTCACAGATTCCAGCAGCTCCTGATAGTATCTTAGAACAGGGATGGGGATGGGCAGTAGGTAGATCTCCAGCTGTTTTGGTGTTGAAGTCCTGCCCAAAACAACTGGAGGTCTACTTTCTGCCTACCCCTGTCTTAGAAGATAGGCACTGCCAGAAATCCCAAAGGGATAGCAAGAGTGTCACTGAATCCCCTTTTCCTAGGATAGCATTTGATAGAGGCCAAGGGCTGAATCATGAAGTCATGTACATCAAATTGATTATTCAACACTAGATGACTTGCTGCCAAAAGTTTGTGTTTTGGGTGATGCAGGGTGACACAAAGGTCCTATCTGCAATTGTGTATTTACACATGCAAGTCACAACACAACTTGATGAAGCAGCCATTAAGTGATGAACATGGATTTGAAAATCAGCCCTTAGAGATATATTCTGGAAAATCAGCTCCACCAGATAGCTACCCACAACTAATGAGAGATGGATTTTTTAAGGGACACACTGCTTAAGAATATTGGAACAGCCTTACAGGCCACCAGTCCATTTGTCCAATTCCAAAAGTACTTGTGACTGCATGCTGCACAGCACAGGTAAGAGTACTTCAGCACTTTAAGTCTATTGATCATCCTCTGTTAAACTAATGTTTAGCCAGGGCCGGTGCTACCATTAGGCCAACTAGGCAGCCGCCTAGGGCGCAGGGCTAAAGGGGGTGCCAGAAACACCTTGGGGGAAAAAAGACAGCGCTCTCAAGTGGGAAGGGGGGCGCTAAATATCTGATCTTGCCTAGGGCACCAAACTGCCTTGCACCGGTCCTGTGTTTAGCTATACCTAATCAAGAGTACTGCATACGTTTTGATCACCTTATTAATAGCTATTCCCATTTCATACTTCTTTCTTTTCTTCCTAGCATTTTATAAAACTCAGCTCTAATGTTGGCCCAACAACAACATATCTTGTAGCACAGAGGTGTGAAAAAAGTATGGATGATACTCCTTCATACTCCTTGCTAGGAATGGGCGAAACTCCATATACTGTAAGCTACTGACACTCTACCAATACTCTGGAGTGGATTGGAAAATCCAGCATGGAATCTGTTACCCAGTTCAGGCTCCAAAAGCAAGCTCTCTGGCTACATTCCCTCTCTTGCTGTGTGTCTCAGAGGACTTATAAGCATTCCTGGGCAAGGGCCTGTGGCAACCCAATGAGATTGCAAGAGATATGCCAACCTAATTCATCCAGGCATATTCTCATACTATAGGAAAGAAAAAGCACATTTAAAGGAAATATGCACTTAAGGTTGCTCTATTAAGCTATTTATATGCTGATCATGCGCTTGTACCCTTGTCCTATTCTACCTACAGTGATTCGTAGTTTTCCCTCTGGGGACTTTAGCAGATTGACATATATTTGTATGCAGGGTGTTTTCACCCCAGAAAGATCCCACACACATTCCAGAAAAGAAGATGTTGGCATCCTTTCATAGCGTAAAGTATTATTTATATTATCTTACTACAAATATAAATATATTAAACACCACTTGACATTCACATTTGTTATTGTCTTGACATCACAAAACCCAAAGGGAAGCCAGTTATATTTCCCTTGTAGTGTTGCCAAGCATTGATCTGTCTTTGATTTCCCATCTGCATTCAATATGTCCAAACATTTAAGTCTTCTAGGGACTGACTAGACTAGATAGTACATCACCTGTTCTAACTGTTTGGTACAGCAGAAGCCAAAAGAGCCAAATGGTGTGTGTGTGCGTGTGTGCGTGCACGCACACACACGCGCTTGTAACCAGGCTCCGGATGGCTTTTGCGATAATAAGGAAGGTAGAGACTTTAACCCAACTTTGAGCCTTTTTAACAGACCATTTGAAATACAGCCAAGTATCACATATGTGCTGTGCTCTCAAGATACAGAATGGGTATGAAGTCAGCAAAATGCACACAACCGCCTGATTTTGGTTATTAAAAAAGCAGGCTCAACCTTTTGGCCGTGTAAACCAAGCCACAATATATCAAAACTGCCTGTATATATTTCACCAGGCATTTCACTTGCTTCTTACAAACATGGATGTGATGTTTGCTTTTGCAAGAAAGCGGGTAGCAAACAGCTTGAAACCCACGATGCGTTTAGACCAGGAACAATGGACGAATCTGGCAATTTTGATTACATCCAGTTTCTCATTATTCCAATCTTAAGATTGGTTCATACCAAACTTGGAGAATTTTTAAAAAAGAAGTGTGCACGAACATTTGTATGCATTTTTGTGCATTTCTCGTAATGCATGCATTTTTGTATACAATGTTGCCTAATATAAATATTTTTTGCAAGCAATTTTCATAATATAATGCATTTTATTGTTATTTTCACTAATATAGGATTTTTGTGTGCATTTTTTTGATTGGAGAACTCCACTGCAAAATTCAGGGAAGTGCAAAATTTGAAGAATAACTGAGTTTCGATTCATGTATTGGTTCAAAAGTGAGAAATTAGGTGAGTTCACATTTCTCCCTCATTCCTAGTTTAGACTAAAGTATTTCGATGTAAGGGCTAATCCACACAACCAAAATGGCATTGAGTGAATCCATGATGAGTCTGGCAATGGGCTGAATGATAACTGATGCTTGATCTAGACCATTGCATGGAGGGGCGCTGGAATACTCTTGCCCTCCCTGCTTACCTGGGTTGCTGGGTCCATCTCTGCTGGCCTCATATATACACACTGGCATGAATGCTCCAAGATGGCCTTTGTGTGCAAAAGCCTACATGTTTAGGACAAAGTCATGTGGTCCATTCCCAGTTTTTTCCTTCTTCTGGGAGATCAACACAATTTTTGCCTACACACTAGAGATGGATAAGATCTCTGAAGTTTGACTCAGATTATCTTGGAAAAGATCTGAGATTTTCTGGGGAAAATGGAAAACTTCAGATCATTTTTCTGAGCCAATCCGAGGGCTTGGAAAAATGCCTTCCCTGCCTATCTCCGCCAGCTCCTGCAGTGCAACATAAAGGGAATTTTCACACAAATAAATTTCCGTTCATGTGGCCAACAGAAGAACATAATACAAACCTGACGAGTGTACTTTTATGACACTACACCAGCTCCTCCTCACAGCCCAGCAGTGTGGTGCACTGGTTAGATAAGGACAGGGACAGGGTAGATCCAGATTCAAACTCCCACTCACTGGGTTACCTTGGGCCAGTCACTCTGTCTCTCTCTCTGCCCAACCTGCCTCACGGGGTTGCTGTGAGGTTAAGCAAGAGGGGGAGAACATGTGGATGTGTCAGGCAGGCTGAAAGCACTTGTGCAATGGATCCACTCCCTCAGTGAGCCTACCTTATTTATTTATTTATTATTTATTTCTTTTTAATAAACCCCCAATATGAAGCTTCTCTGCGGTTTACAGCAAGTACAAGACATCCCGGCCCCAGCTTACACATCGAAAAAACACGAAACACAAGGAAAATGAATGGGGAGGAAAGAAGGGGGAATATTAATGATTACTATTACTCTGGCAGTGCGTTGAATGCCTGCTCGCCCTCTCATGCTCCCTCTGCAACTGCTGCCGGAATGGCTTTTTGGTGACAGTTGAGAGGAGAGCCATCATGGGGAGGCCTTTCAGCAGGGCTGGTGGGAATGGCCCCTGCGCCTCCCTCTGGTCTCTCCCTCTGAAACGGCCTGCCATTGTCACCACCAGCTGCTATTCTTCCTCATCCTCTTTTTCATGATTGCTACCACCAGCCTTAACCTCCCTCCCCCTACAGTCTGCCAGTTACTGCTTACAGCTTCTCCCCATCACATGAGCCACATAAGTAAAAACAAACAAACACCCAACATCTGTGATTCCCCTCCATTTGTGGACTGAAGCAGCAGCATGCTTCACCTCACGTCATGATAGGGCCAGCTCTAACTGAAGAAACGGAGCGGTACGAGCACCTGCTTTGCATGCGGAGTGTCCCAGATTAAATCCCTGGCATCTCCAAGTAGGGCTGGGAAGGACCCCAGTCTAAAATTCTGGACAGCCGCTGCCAGTCAGTGTAGGTATGAAGCAAGAACCCACTTTCTCAGCTTGCCATTACGGTCACACACCTTGGCTCTTCAGGACTCCACGAGACAGGCATAGTAACATCTTGCTTTGCAGTGAGGCCCAAGTGTATTGGTTACCAATTCCAAGCCCTTTACGTGCTAGTCTAGTAGCGTGACAAGCCATAGGACTATGTTTAAACGTGAGTACTTTGATTAGCCTGGCCTGTTGAGCAGGCTGTTAATCATGCAAAACCCAAAGGATGGGGTACTGAGTAGGGGTAAGTCTCCTCCTCCTCCTCCTTGTTCCTCTCCTACCAGGGGTTGGACATCATCATGGCTAAACAGTCTTTAGATATGGCCACTCTAAACAATGATGTTGTGTTGTCCCCAAACCGTTCTTTAAGGTTTTTCAGCCAAGACATTCTTCTTCTTTCTACACTTCTTTCCCCATTTATTTTCCCCTGTATAATCAGCTGCAACAGTCTATATTTTTTCATTTCTCATTATATGACCAAATATTCTAGTTTTCTGCACGTTATGTGTTTTATAATTTCTTGATCTTTGTACACTCTCTTTAATACTTCTTTGTTGGTCACCCTCTCAGTCCATGAAATTCGTAACATCCTGCGATAAATCCACATTTCAAATGCTTCTATCTTTTTTTTTTTTTTAATGGCAGCCTGTGTTAAAGTCGAATGTTAATAATAAGAATAATTATCCTAAGCCTGCTACTTCCCCCTTGCCCCACCCAGCCCGTTGGCAGCATCAAGATTCTGGGGTCTGCAAGCCATTTGCTAACACTTCTACTAGCTGCTGCTAGTGCTACTACAACAGGCAGCTGCAGTTGCAGTTTGCATATCGCTGGGGGTTTTGAAGTCAACCCACCCACGCTACTCCGGGGGAATAATCCAGGACAAGCTGCAGGTGCTATGGATATTTTCATTTAATATCCATTCTTGCAATTCAGCACATTCAGTAATCCACGTGGTAAACGGTTACTTACATTTCTCCCAGTGGATCGCGACCAGATGCCAAAAGAAAGACAGCCACTGCAGATAGTGCTTCTTCTCCACTCCACATCTTGAGGCCTTCAGATGGTCAGAAAACAAATCTGTTTTCTCATAGTAAAAATATGTAGAACTTTTTTTTTTTTTAAGGCATGTTGTTGACACTAAGTAATGATAAATATTTCCAGAAATTGCATGTTTCACATATATCGCTAGAGTCCTTTCAGTGGATGGGTATCCTGTGGGATATATTCAGGGGAAGCTCATGATTATGCCAAGAAATTAATATCACAGCTTTGTTTAACTGAGAGGACAAGAAAATACATGATAGCAGTTAGATTTTTGCAAGATTCTGGCTCCCATGGACTCAGTAGCCTGCGATGGTTCGAAACTCTGGTGAATGATGTTCAGGTTCTAGTCCCCACTCTGCCATGAAAATCACTGGGTGACTTTGGGCCAGTCACTGACTCTCAGCCTAACCTACCTCACAGGGCTGTTGTGAGGATAAAATGGAGAGGAGGAGGATTATGTAAGCCGCCTTGGGTTCCTTGAAGGAAAAAAGGCGGGGAATAAATATAATAAATAAAAATTTAAAAAGTCAGCAAACAGGCTGCATAAATCAGAAATGGTCAACTACATAGAGCAGAGGTGAGCAACCTGTGGCTCTGCAGATGTTTTGGCCTACGACTTCCAGCATGCTTCACCATTAACTATGCTGACTAAGGCTGACAGGATTTGTAGGCCAAAACATCTGGAGGGCCACAAGTTGTTCACCCGTGGCCCTCCAGATGTTGGAGGGCCATTTCTTTGTGGAGGGCCACCCATGATTGCAATGGGGTCAGGAACTACCAGTGGGCTACCAGTTGGCCTTTGTTGGCTTTGGTAGCACTTCTTATAACTCCTTGTAATTAACACCACAATCCTATGCATGTTTATCTGGAAGAAAGCCTACTGCGTTCCTTAGAGCTTACTCCCAGGAAAATGTGCATAGGATTACAGCTTTAGAGGTATAGGGGGTGCAATCCTATACATGCCTACTCAGAAGTAAATCCCATTAAGTTCAATGGAGCTTACCATCAGGTAAGTGGGTATAGGATTGCAGCCTAATTTAAAGCTGAGCTATGTTGACCACCGGAGAAAGATAGATAGCTTAGTTCCCATTCAGTGGTACCAGGAGGGGCTACAACTTGATGAGCACATAGAAGGCTACAGTCTCATTAGCATTAGTTTATCCCAACTAACTTCATCAACTAACTTTTTAGGCACTCACAGGATTCAGAGTGGCTGTGCCAAGGCTCTGGAATGTCCTCCAGAGCAGTGTTCTCCAACCTTGGGTCCCCAGATGTTTTTGGCCTACAACTCCCAGCATGCCCCAGCCAGTTGTAGGCCAAAAACATCTGGGGAGAACACTGCTCCAGAGGGAGGGCCATCTCACCTTCTCTCTAATGGGCTTCCGCAGGATGGTCAGACTCAAACCGCTTCCTTTTTAGGAAGGCTTTTGGGGCCATAAACGGTTGCTCCCTCTTTGAGGTGGTTTTAATTGATGTGGTTACATTATTTGTGATGGTGGTTTTTATTTCTTTTCTTTTCTTTTTTTTTAAATCCCTCTCTGCTGTCCCACTGTTCTGTGATGGCTTCATTGCATTCATTGTTGTTGTCAAACTGGCTTGTTTTTTGTTTGTTTTTAATTGTTGAATTAGCCGCTTTGGGCTCATTGAAGAAAGGCAGGTAAAATTGTTTTAAATAAATTAAGAATACACCAGTTAGGTCTGACTTATGTGTTACTTTATCCCTGTGGCAAGAGTGACTCTTGTCGCCGAGGCTGTAAAGTTAAGAGATTAGCTGAACTGAACTCACACAGTGAGAAGAAGGCGGGGGGAGCCAAGGCTTGTGCGTGCTGGCCATTGAATTTCCCCAGAGTACCACTATTCCTCAAACACCTGAGCTAAATAACTCGGTGTGAAGTCACTCTGGTCTGTTATATGCCAACATTTCTCATTTCCTACTTGGGGTGAGCTGTTGTTGCAAAGTGCGGAACGTGTAATGATCGCGGTTCAAGGCCGTCGAAGATTTGGTTTTACTGAGGATTTTCTTTCCTCTTTGGATTTCTTGGTTAGGAAGCCAGACTCGGTTCACATGAGTAATAGGAATGATAGATGAGACATGGCATGTCCCATGCTAGATAAAGCCTGTCAAATCTGATGGACGGGGGAGGGGGAAGGGAGAGGGGAATTCCAGTCCTTCCACCAACTCCCCACCACCCCCACTTCCCAAGCAGAGAAGCTGACCAGATCCCACCGATCACTCTGCCTGCTGCAATGCCAACAGTTGCCATGATGAAGGGAATGGGAAAGAGGTGGGCTGGATCATTCTTCTTCCACCCTCTCCCATCCCTGCTTAAGCACATTGCCACGGGGCCTACTTTTCCAGACCTGGCCCAACCTCCTGGCCTAACTGCAGCCACCAGGCATCACAAAGGGAGTAGAAGGCCTGTTCACACATAGTGGGCGCATTTGCATGTCACATTAACCCACCTTGGCAATAAGCCACAGTGGGTTGGTTGTCGTGCGAACAAACCACAGTGCGCCTGACAGATGACTGGGCTCACCATGCATGGTTGGCCCCCTCCCTCCCACTTCTCCTCCCTTGGTCCTCCCATGGGTATCCCAGGGAACACTGTGGGAGGACCAAGTTGTCTCCTTCATCCCTGCCATGATTGTGAGCAATTTCAGGCTTGCCATGGTTTTCCTCCCCTTAATTCCCCCCCTTCAGACCATGAAAGTGGGTATTTGCAACCCCTGTTTTGACAGCTACGGACAGTTCCTTCAAAGTGCCCCAGCAGCACCTTGTAGAGGCTGCCTGTGGTTGCCAAGCATTATTATTTTTTTTAATTCTCTCTCTTAATTTTTGCAAATATTTGTGATTTTTTCTTTTAAAAAATTGTCTGTGCTTGTTCAGCTGTGGATGTCTGGAGCTATGCAGGTGTGGGAATCAGGAGCCTCAACTAGGCAATGTGCAGGGGAGTGCCTGCAAAAATCCAGCAGGCACCCACCCTGGGCATTGCCACACAAAGGCAGCAGGTAAGTTTATTTTCCCCTTTGGTTCCATTTGACAGCTGTCAAAAGGCGAGCTGCCAAATGTAACCAAAGGCACGAGTGATCTTAGCTCATGAAAAGGGGGTGGTGGCTCATTCACCCCCTTCACGGCAAGATCCTTGCATTTTGTTTTGTTTTGGACTCATGTGTCCTAAGGGTGCCCTCACTTTTGCACTTGTTCCTGAGATTCTACCACCTCGGGAACATGTAAAAGTGCAAGCCACCCCATTTATGGGAGTCGTTACTTTTGACAGCTGTCAAAAGTAAAGATCCATTTTTCAAGTAGGATTTAGAAAGAGTTTTTAAAAAACTGGGGGGGGGGGCAGGAAGGTATACAGGTATATAGACCCATGCGAACCAAGTCAAAGAATGTTTCTCCCCAAGCTGGATGCTGCGTTCAGACTCAAGGTGATTCCCGCTCCCCCCACAATCCATCAAATTTGAGTGCATTGCTCAGCAGCATCACTAGTGCTTAATGGCAGGACACTTCATGCTAGCACTTCTGCTTTCAAGCAGTTTGACAACAGCACTTGCCCAGCATCTGGATTCAGTTAATACACATGCTGCTCTTCGGACAGTAGTTGTTGCTGCTTCATCATCTAAAGGGCAGGGTGGGGGAAGCTGATAAAGATATGTATTTTGTCATCATTGTACGGCAACAGTTATGTCCTTTTTCCAGGGAGTTTGTGATGATAAATATAGTCCCTAGCAAAGCAAACGGGCGTGTCTCAGATTGTTTTGCTGTGCCCACGACACAAAACCACTGCCATTCATTAGGAAGTGGGGGCAGTGTTGTGTCTGGCTCCAGGGAAGAGGTGGAGCTAGTGCTGAGCCAAAACCTGTCCTCCAATTTCCTGAATGTTTTCTTCCCCCATGAAAGAGGCTTCCATTGTTCTGTCTCATTCTCAGGCTGTTTTATCATTTATTTTTGTGGTGTTTTTGAGGCAGCTGAGGGTGCTGTGTGTGTGTTTTCTTTGTTCTGCTTGCTCCCAGGCTGCCTGCACTTCCTGATCTGAAAAATCCCTATGGGAGAAATTACCTCATGATGTCTTCCCCTGGGCTTTAATTGAAGTGCGGGAAGGCTGCTGGAAAGATGACTGTACAATGAAAAACAGGACACTTCCACACACTCCCCGGCCACCTCCTCAGTAAGGTAAATACAAGAAACCCAAACCCCACCCATGAGAACTTCTCCGAAATTTTCTTCACTATTGAATTTCTTTTCTATCAAATTGAATGAGAATGGTCAAAAAAATGTGGGAGAGATTTTCGCCACAGCGAAGTTTTTTTTTAAGTTTCAGCAACCTAAGGTAGAGATATGAGAATGCCTTTTTCTTTTTGCCATTGCAAAACAATTGGGAATCAGAAAGCCCTGCTTATCTACTGGAAATCTTCGAGATATCTGCTGGTACGGTAGTTCCCCGTCTATTTCTTCCCACCTCTTCCCTGGAGAACCAGTAAATAGCATCAGAGTGGATATCATTGGCACATTTGTGCCTTCTTTGGACTCTCATAAGGTCATCTGCCCTTCTCCATTATGATGGAGTATAGTGCTCTTCTTTCTAAGCAAACCTTTACCAGGTGCATGAGAAGGTTCCACCTGACACCCCTAGATACATGGTAGCTTTGCATATATAGCATAGAGAATGTACAGCAAAGCAAAGAAGGGAAAAGAACCTTCCTAGCCATACCTCTATGACTCAGGAGGACAGGAATTAAATCATTGGCATCTACAACGTCAGTGGCTTTTTTGTGGCATGTAGCATAGAGCTATTGGCGCAACACTAACAAAGAGCAACTTGCTAGGGATTAACGATCCATTATTCCTGGTCAGCTGTGTTTACAGTTTCCAACACATTGGGTGGCTGAGCCACTACTTAAGCATAAGCGAATGTGAACAGGCCCTCAGTCCTAGAACCACACAAGCTTTGTTGACTCATTATTCTTTGGGTTATGTTATGTTATGCTATAGTACTTAAACTACTTATATACCCCTTGCTATCATAAGATCTCTAAGCGGTTTACATACAAAATACATACGATACAATGTAAAAGCCAATATAAAATAATAAATACATTAAAAACATTGCAGAAAAAGTAAAACAGAGCAGTGCAATTACACGTCAGGGAGAGCCAGAGGAAACAGGTGCATTTTCAAGAGTTATCCCATCAAACAAGCATGAAAATATACTTCAAAGAAATTGGCTTCCATGGTGGTCCAATTTGGGGTCACTTTTGTAATGCATGACAAAAACAAATACAGCGTTGAATCAAAATTGGATAACAACTTGCAATCCTCCCTAAGGGTGAAGACAGGCCTGTGGCTCACGCTGGCTCAGCTTGTCTGAGCGTGGAAAGCTAAGCAGGGTCAGGCCTGGTTATTACTTGGATGGGGGACCCCTCCTCTAATTTCCTGCATTGAGCAGGGGGTTGGACTCGATGGCCTTGTAGGCCCCTTCCAACTCTATGATCTATGAAATCTATGAAATCATTTAACACACACACACACACACACACACACACACTGTATGTTCACACAGCACTCCTGGCCCATCTACAGAAGAGAATGGTCAGACCCGTATAACAGTCCCTCTGCCTTGACCCCACACCCCACCCCACCCCACCCCATTCATCCACCCACTCACTCTCTTACTTTCTACTGCTGCCGCCACCTCTTCTGCTTCCCCAGGAAGTGGAGAAACTGGAGTTGGTGGCAGCAGTAGCCAAAATGAGAGTGCAGGCATTGTGTGCCGATGTGTGGGGTGGGGTGGGGTAGCGGGAATAGGAGGGCAAGACTGCTTGAGCCAGTATTTGATTGGTTACTAAGCTTATCTATCAATGCAGCTGCAGCATATATTTATGTCCCACCTTCTTCAGAGGCGCTCAAGGTGACATACATTGGCCTACTGTCCATTTTATCCTCACAGCAACCCTGTGAGGCAAGTAGGTAGGTTAGGCTGAGGCACAGTGACTGCCCCAAGGTCACCCAGTAAGTTTCAGGGCTGAGTGGAGATTTAAACTGGAGTCCCCCCCCCCCACACACACACACCTACTTTGGCACTCTATCTACCACTACATTACCCTGACTCTTTGTATATTATGTCTGTCTTCTCTCTAGCACAGAGCAGGGATTAGCACTGGGTAGATACCGTAATAGTGTTAGGAATATTACTTTCCCTGGCCTTTTCTTTGGTGTAGCATCAGGGACTCCAGTCATGCTTGGCTTACAGATCAAGGTGATGGCTTTGTAGTGTGTCGTCAGATTTCTGCAGCAGTGTTTGAATTGAGAAGAACAGAATTGAAAAGTGTCTGCAAAATGTTACATTGTGCTATGATTCCAACACACACACACACCCCACAACATGCAGTATTATAGCTTATATTTTAGGGAGCAATGCTGTAAAACTGTGAAACAGACATTATTTTTGTCATAAAGGTAGAAGAAAAAATGATTGAAGCTAGAGTATATATCTGACTAAGAGCTGAATTACACTTGTGATGAGTGCCTCAGCATCTCCTATATTGTTGAAGAAATTCATTGGATCTTTACAGAAAGCTAAGCCTACAATAGCTGTTTATAAACGACTTTTGGAATGTAATAAAGTGGAATGTAATAACATTCAGTAAGTTAAAGAGGAATGGAATAGGGAATTGGATGCTCTCTTCAGCCTAATCAATGGAAAGTTGCCTTAGCTTCCATATGTACTATTTCTGTAGATTTGAAACTGAGACTGATTCAACAAAAAAATGATGTTTCATGTATACCAGACACCACAGAGGCTGGTTAAGAAGAAGCTGGCTAGCTCTGCTAGATGCTGGTGATGTAAGGCAGATAATGCATTGCTGAGGCATATGATGTGGACATGCCCTGTGGTGGCTTCTTTCTGGGTGGAAGTTACTGCTCGCATAAATTTTGTCCTTGAAAAGTCTGTGATCATTGTGGATGTTGACATGCGCTTTTAAATTATATCCCTATGACGTGGGGATTAACAGATGGGCAGCAAAAGTGGACTCTGAAAGCTCTGACAGACACAAAGATACAGAGAGCGATCCTATGGCCCCTAGACATCATCGGGGGGGGGGGGGAATCAGATAATTTGGATTCACAGATCTGAGGTCGGAAACAGAGCTCCAACCTTGGAGCTGGGGATCCACACTCCAATCCACCACCACCCCTTGCAGCCAGCATGGAAAGAACTGCGCCGGCTGCCTCTCTGAGGTTGGGAACTCGGAGAGGGGGTCGAGGGGGCGGGGCGGGGCGGGGAGGAGACTGGGGCCACCAGGATACAGATGTATCCTCCTGACACAGTCCATCCTCCTTCTTCCCTCCCCCTCTGAAACGCCTCAGTTAGACAGCTGTCTAGCTAAAATGCAGAGCAGGAGGCGGAGATCACCTCTGCTGCTCCTTCCACTCTGCATTGGGTGCTCATAAATCTCCAAGTTTGGGGGCTTATGAGCATTGAGGGCACAATCAATAGGACCGAGCCCTTATACTGCAAGGATGAACTCCCCACTGCCTATCATTCAATGGACTGAAGTTCTTACTGCTCTTGCTGCATTTGAACGTATATCTTCCAATCGTCAATTTCATCTGGATACACACACACACACACACACACACGTACAAATACAGTGGTTCTCAACCTTTTTTGCCCCATGCACCCTTTTCACCATATGTCTGAATGTTATTCCCCCCTTTCCAAGATTGTCTGACTTAATCTGTGCCATACAATAAAGTGTGATGTGCTGTAGATTATGTACAATCTGTAGAATTGTAATTTGCAAAAAGATCAGTATTCCAACAGTTTGTCTGTGGTCCCAATTCCTCCCCTGAAACCCTAAAATTCCCCCCCTGGGGGAATTCCCCCATGGTTGAGAACCACTGATATATAAGGTCTGCATATACGGTATATTTGAAACAGACGTGTCAAATCCTTTTTCTTTTTTTAAAAACCAACAGTGTAGTGAAAAACTATTGTGAATGGATATGAGGTTTGTTGTTGTTGTTGTTGTTGTTATGCTATTGATGTTGTTGCTTGTAGTTCTCCCCCCTTTTTTGCTTTGTTTTGCTATAATTGCAAATAAAATTTAAAAGAAGAAGAAGAGCTGAATTACACATTACACTGTAGCCACAGTCAGCTGCTTCAGCGTTGCAAACTGCCCTCAGGAGGATGAAACCAGCAGCAGAGAAGAATGGGGTGGTGGTGTCTTAACCCTTCACCTACCTGCCGCCCCTAAAACTCCCCCCAAAGTTGCTTTCCCCTCCCAGAAGGTTCCAGATCTATGTCTGTGAGGCCTCCTGGAACTCCAGGAAATGGTTCTATTTTTGGCACGGAAGACAAACAGCAGAAAACACACAGTTAAGAGACATAACTTGATACTTGAAGCAACATGTATCACATGCAGCACAGATGAAGTGCAAGGTAATGTGATTTTGTGGAATTTAATAAAGGACATGAAATTAAATTGACATGTTTAAAAAGTTGGCTGGGGTGTGTGTGTAATTCCTGAGGATTAGAAAGTGGCAAATACAACTCCATTAGTTTTAAAAGGGTCAAGAGATTAAAGACCAGGAAACTGGAGATCAGTGGATTTCACATCTGTTGGAGGGAAAGCTTTGGAAACTTTAACACATATGAAGACAAGAACACCTGGAAAAGCATTTTAGCTCAGCACAAGCAGCATAGAATCAAGCAGGTTATATTTAAGGAACTATAAATGCTTGACCTGCTGCAGTTCCTTGAAGATTTAATCATCATCGCCTGAGGAAAGAAAACGAATCCCAGAAAAAAGAATAAAAACTTTATCAAACTAACTAGTACGTTTTCACTGAAAGAAGATTCCACTTTGAGAGCTCACATCACATATACAGCGGAATGTCATTAAGCCAATGGGCATACCTTGGTTTTTTAAAAAGACGTCTTTCATTCTGTTCAAGGGTGGACTCTTGGGACTGTTTCACACATGACATAGCAACAAACACAGTTTTGCCACTAAATTTATACTTAAAAGGGAGCCACAGCCAATCCCTGAGGAGCGTACCTGTATAATACACCTGTTTGCAGGTACATAGTTGTCACATTCATCTTTTTCATTGTTTAAGTGTATACAGTTAAAACATCCTAGTTGCACACCTAAAAAAAACCCTGTGCATGAACAGGTCCTCAGTGGCTATTTATTAGGATAGTGGAGGCCACAACCTAATGTTCAGCTCTGAACATGGCGCACTCAGGTCACGGCTAGATGTGACAGTGCAGAAAGCACCTCGGGTGGGTAGGCTTGGATTGGAAAATCGGAAAAGTGGTCGGCTTGGCCTTACGGATGGGAGAGGTTCAAGCTAGACCAAGAAAATAGTTTCAGACAGACAGACTGGTCATAGGGTGTGACAAGGTGCTATGAAAGGCAATGAAGCACCATTCCTTGACCACAAGAAATATTATTAAGCAAGCCATTTTGGGTTCTGAGATTTTGGCAGACACACTTTCAAATACATCTTTGGTGCCATAAGGACTGGAAACTTGCTTTATTTAAAAAAATGAAAGCTGAGATTCTTAGGATGCTGGGCATTTTCTGCACTCTGCAATCTCAGGATACACATGGCTCTGCTAATACTCCCATGAACTAAGCACCATGGAGACTTGGATCAGGAGCAGAATTTACTGTTACTATGTCAGATCATATTGGTACTAGGTAGGGGATACAGTAAGGACTTGGATGAATCCCCAGATAACATTACCTAATCATAACTGAAGACTGTTTCTGAGCCCCTCTAACACTCCCCTTGTAACTTGTGACTTATCATTTGCAAATTCTTGGATACTGCCAACCATCTGTTTGAATGAGAAACATACCGTGGTTTATGCTCAGCCTGCTGCTGCTAAAAAGATCTCTGGAGCAAGGTCCTTTCCTCTAATATTTGTTATTTTTTCTCCAAATTAAATTATCCTAATTTCTGCTTTACTTTTCATTATGCAGTAAGAGGAATTTATTAAAAATGGATACACTTGTGGCTTTGGAAACTACACAAATATTTGGAAAAGAAAGGCATATTTCTGCTCTGAAATTGGACTGACTAATATTTAAAATACAAGTTTGAAAATACCTTTGGAGTAGACATGATTAGAAAGTGAAAAAAGGAGCCTTAATAAGCATTAATCGAATACAAAAATGTCAAAGTAAAGAGGAAAAACCTGAAACCAAATATTGTCCATAGTACTTGGTGCCTTTGGAAGTAAACACAGACAGATAGATCGGGGGGTGGGGGTGTGAGTCTTATAAACTGCTTCATAAGCTTTACAAAAGGACAAGAGGCAATACAAATTTCCAAATGTCTCTTGTGCCATTTGGAACATGAGAAATCTCAAAATGAGGAACACTTCTTGATATTATCAAAAATGTTTGCACAGAACAATGACTAATTTTTGCTAAGCCCTATTTACAAGTCACTTTTGAAACATTCTCTCTCTCTCTCTCTCTCTCTCTCTCTCTCTCTGTGTGTGTGTGTGTGTGTGTGTGTGTGTGTATACACACACACACACACATACTCTCCTACAGTGGCTTCCTGGATGGTGGGTGGGGATGGGCACTGAATCTCTCATCCGTAAAAGACCAAAATGCTTTCTCTACCAATATGGTCCCCTTGTCATGCTAGGTTCATGGCACTGGAAGTGCTGCAGCATGGATCCTCCCCATGTTGCAAAGGTCCCCTGCCCACTGGGGAAAGAGACTCCCAGAAACTGGAGCAATGTTGACATGTGTGAAGAACCCCATTGTGACTTCTCCCATGTGAAGCAGGGATTCTGATATTACTTTCCTGTGATGTAGGAATTACCATGCCACAAACATAATATCCCCCCCCTCTCTCTCTCTCACACACACACACCTCCTCATTCTGCTCCTCCTTGACTTATCATCTGCTTACCTCTTTTGATTTCTACTCAGCTGGCAGATACATCAGGGGCAGGCAACTTGTGCCCCTCTATATGTTTTGACCTACAACTCCCATGATCCCTCACCATTGGCTATGCTGGCAAAGGCTGATGGGAGTGGTAAGCCAAAACATCTGGAGGGCCACAAGTTGCCCACTCCCGAGGCACATGAAGCTACTGGTAATGGTGGGAGAGACTGCAAGACTCTTCAGCCAATGTACCACCTAGATTTTGAGATCAGTGTGGGTGAGCTGAAGGTGAATCACTACATTAGGTGAGACCCCCATATCTTTTTGCCAGATCTCTCCCATCTGTGAAAGAAAGGTGATAATTTCTAGTAACCCCACAATACCCATAAAGAAATCAGAAGCACACATTTTATGTTGAAGAAAACAGTAAAATAACCAGCAGGCAGTTGAGGTCCTAGAGGTTCAATATTTCTTAGGAACAACCATAGGAAAAAAAGATCAGAGGATTGAACACTAGACTATTATATTTCCCTAAAACATTATACAACATTCCTGGTGAATAATAACAACAGTGAATAAGCATAACTTTACTGATCTGTATGTCCAATAGCCAAATAATGAACGTTTGATAACATGGGATTATTATTTTAATATAATATACATTCCAGATGTCAAAAATCTGAGGAAAATGGGCAATGAAGTGATAGACAAAGGGTGAGGCCAGCCAAAGCCTCATTCATTTTTCCAAGGCTGGGTTATTTTTTAATTTTATTTTATTTTAAAAAAATTGTAGTTCAAACTCTTGTAGCCACAGAAGTACGCAACCAAAATGAATGTTCACTAAATCTGGCAAGTCAAAAAAGGACTTCTATGGGTAAATAATATCCAGACGCTTTGCTGGTTGTCTTCACATTTGTAAGAACCATAATCTTAAAAACAGGGGGAGGGGGAAAGAGAGCATTATTGAAAGTAAAACTCAAGTCACAAATGTGCTTAAGAGGAAACTTAAGAAAGTGAAAAATATAACTGAAGCCAATTCTTAACTTACATACCCCACTGCGGGATGTGGGCAAATTATGTTTTGTTGTTGTTTTAAACGTGATGGTGTTCAAGATTGCCTGATTGGGATTCAGGAAGCTAGTTGCCATCCTTAGAAGCTGGAAATCATTAGGTGTCTGAACTGTCTTTTTTTAAAAAAAACCCCAGACAGTGTATTTCCCCTGGCATTTCTATATGATTATAGACACCCAGAATTGACGTGCAAAGATGGTTTGCAACAAGTAACACCACTCTTGATTTCATAGCACATCGCTTGCAAATATAAAAAGTGCATGTGTGTGTGAGGGGGTGTTAATGTAACTGTAATGGTCAAAATCAGTTGACCAGAGAAAAAATCATGGGCATTTTTTGTTAGAGGTCACCCAGCCAGCCACACATTTCATTTCATTTCTCACATTGCTATATACTGCCCAATATCCGAAGCTCACTGGGCAATTTAGAAAGATTAAAAACCTTAAAAATACAATATTTTATATAGTGTGAAAACTGTTTACATATAAACAGACTGCTTGCACATGCTTGCACATGCTCACTCACTCTCTCTCTCTCTCTCTCTCTCTCTCTCTCTCACACACACACACACACACACATAAGCAATTATACACAATCAACAATCAACAATAAGGAAATCCAGGACTTGATTAAAACCCTTATCATATGCTGCCAAATGCTTGAGAGAAGAAGGAGGCCTTAAAAAATAACAATGTTGGCACCAGCTGGGCCTCATCGGGGAGTCATTCCATAATTGGGGGGCACCACCAAGAAGGTCCTCTCCCTTGTTGCTGCCTTCTGAGCCTCCCTCGGAGGAGGCACCTGAAGCAGGGCCTCAGATGATGAGCGCAGTAAACAAGTAGGTTCGCACTGGGGAAAGGGAAAAGCTGAGCAAGTTTAAATTTGACTGGTCCATAGGGCTATGTAGGCTTTGTCACTTGCTATACAAAGACTCTTAACCTGGATTCAAAGAGCCTTTTCTTTGGATCTTCCCATTTCTGTTCCATGCTACTTTGCTTGTTTAGCAGCCATTAAAGCTCCTTTAAGGAAATAAATAAATAAATAGTTGTAAATTCCATATAATGCTTGGGTAGGCCTCAGCTAACCTACCTCCAGTAGGAGGGGGGACAGATGTGTTGGAGCGGAAAGTGATTGAAAAATTACAGACTTATAAAGGCCTGTTAAACTTTAGAAGTGAAACATCTGGGGATCTCTTTTTTTTTTTCTGAACCCCTACATTCACGTTTGGTTGTAAGCATGAACTTTATGTGTGGGCCAAACAGGGAGAACCAAAGAACAGGGGTGGGGAACCTGTGGCACTCCAGATGTTGGACTGCAGCATGGTGGCTGGGGATGATGGGAGTTGGAGTCCAACAACATCTGGAGCGGCAGACATTCCCCACTCCTGCTACAGAAGAAAGTGAATGTCCTTGGCCAGTGATGGGTTGCCTTCCAAAGGCTGAACCCAGATCCCCAGCAGATGAGGATCTACTATTAATCTACCCACGTGCGACTCTTATCACCAAAAGAGCCACAAATCTCCACAAAACTGAAGCTAGGAGACACTGTCAGAAATCCTCAATGTGGTGAACATGATTCATTCTATTTGACAGTTCTATAAGTCCCAGCAGTAAATTTTACACTGATTTTTATTTGATCCTCTCCTTGTCCAATAATAAATCCATGCCCATTCACACACTTAAAACTGAGGATTATTTACTTCCTTCCAGATCAAGAGACATAAAATTCCACATCTATTACATATTTACCACAGATGTTCCTCAAAAAAGGGGACAAACCAGGTGCTAAACATATTTTATTTCGATGGGTAATTTTTGAAATTATTGCAATCAATGAACTAACAATAATGGTGGCCAATGATTAAGCTGAGTTATTATTACCTATTACATTTAATCATTGACAGCGAGTCAATTTGACCTAATTAGAGAAATCATCCTTAAGTAACATAGAGCAGATGGCAGGCATTCATCCATTGCACTGCCTGCAACATTGTGTAAGAAAGTCATAGATAAAGTTGCAGGTGAGAGAGAGTAGAACTCTGGCTGACCAAAATGCTCTCTAATGCACAGCATATCTTAAAAACAATCCTCTAGATCTCATGCTGTTGCTTGCATGGCAACAGAGGCATGTCAAGACCCTCTAATTTGCTTTTAGCTATAAATCCCTGATTAACCGTCCGAACAAATCAGAGGGCATTTAGCTACACCAAAGATCATACTGGTTTAAGGGGCAGCTATCGCTGGACTGGATAATATGGTTGGTTACTCCGAGATAACTCTCTCTTAAGTCACTTCATTAAATGAACACCCACCCACACCCATTTAATTGGGCATTGCAGTTTGGTGAAATCACTCAAGTGTAATCCAATTAAGTTGTTCCACTGACAGAACTGCTTTCATCAGCAGAACCAGATGGGGCAATTCCCCTTCCCTTCCCCCCCCCGCAGCCCCCTGCATGCTCTCAAAATGTGCTCTGGATATTTGGGGGGGGCCCTCTGGAGCAGATGTTTGAGGGGTGAGGCTGCAGGGGGGAGCAAGGAGTAGAAGGTCCTATCACTTACACAACCACGATTCTGCCCCAGGATTCTCTGAAGGACCAGAGGGTGCCATGTGCAGCACCGTCACCAAATTACAATTCCCAGGATTCTTAGGAGGGGGGAAGCTGACTGCATAAAACTGATGTATGTCTTGTGGTGTGGATGAGTCCAGAGAAGTGACTTGAGAGGGTTTGTTGTTATCTCAGTCCAGAGACAGCTACTGCTGAAGAGGGGATATTTGTCAGGTTAGTTTTATGGTAAAGAAAGAATGAAGGACATTTTCTCTGGAGCAGGACGAAGTGAACAAAAGTTAGTTTCTTCTACACTTACGAGCTCATCACTGTATTTTAGATTAAGGAGGACAAAACTTCTGAACTGTTAGCAACCACTATAATAAACAATGTCTCATTTGGAAATACACTGTACACTAGTTGAACTAGTATTGAATAAAACAGGAAGCTATCCAGATTTCATCTTTATGTTCCCACTTTTCTTTTTTATATATAGTTTCATACTGTTTTAGTTAAAGTGTATTTTCAGAATTTGGGCCATCTGTGCTTACTTGAGAGAGTGAAGGGATAGGAGAAAAGGTGCCTAAAGAAAGCCCTGAGTAAGAGGAGACATTTGGGCTACTTCTTTGGAACACACATATAGAAAGTAGTTGCAGGCTTTGCCCCCAAGGTACAAGCATTATTGGCAGGTCTGAAATGTGCCTTCCGTATCCACTTGCGCACAAGTAGGCAATGCTCCATGTAACCAGGAACCACATAGGCACATTGTGGACTCTGTGTGTGCACAAAGAGAGAGGGAGGAAGGGTCACTTCTTGAAAAATATAATCAGCCAGCTCTAAATGGAGAAGGTGAAGAGTTATGAGCTGCAGAGGGGCTATCAAGGGTTCTTTAAGTATTTGTTGGGCCAAGGTTAAGGTTTTGGCCAGCCAGGCCTAGGAGGACTCAACATAATGGATGGAAAGCAGACCAATTAGGGAATATTGATAGACTACACTTTTCACGAGGTTGTGATGGAGTGAAGTTGGTGGGGACCATTCAGATGAAAGCCTGTGGCTGAGAACTGGGATCTGCAGACTTCGTGAAGGAAGACCTGTAAGTGTGACCAGTGGGGAAGGATGAGCCATTGTTAAGGGAGTGATTGAAACTGAGTTGCTGTCTAAACGAAGCACCTTTTGAACCAAAGTGTGGCCTAAGATGTTGGGGGATGCCTCTTCTTGAAGTTGCTTCATGCAAGACATTTTTCACTCAGACATTTTTCTCTCTAAAGAAGAAAATATATTTCATCAGAGGAGCCCATGTATATAAATCATGGATTTTCCATTCCACATACATGTGAGTGGTGACCCAACCATTACCATTTGTGGTCTATGCGTATTTGATGGAGGATAACTGTGATCTATACAAGCACCCTTTCGAATGGACACAGTATGTACTTGGCAATTCGTTCCAAAGCACAAGATGCTTGTATGAAGTGATCCCAGGTCTGCCACCAGATACAGCTGTGCTGTCTATTAAGTTTGAAATTCTGTATGATGCACCGTGGCTGCTGTTCCTCCATTTTAAAGTACAATAGTAAACAACAGAGGTACAGGAAATTGAATAGCAGTCATCATGATATGTGAAGATGAAAGGTCAGCTCTTGCTCCAGAGAAAATGCATGGGAGAGACGGGGCTGATAATTATCAAGGCTGTAGCAGGTATAGAGGGGGAATGTAACCCTTTCATCCCCTGTGGAGGTCCTCCTGAGGAAAACCCCTCCTCTGAAGATGGTGTTTACATTGGAAAGAAATCCCCCATTGGTGCCAACAGAAAGTCTTCCAGAGCAGAGATGATACAAACAAAGAGTGGAAAGCACAATGACAAGCTCACATTTGCTTTCTGTCGTTCTGTATAAATTAAGTCTAAAGGGAGAAATCCGAGATTAGCAATACAGCCCTAAGCATGTTTACTAAGAAATAAGGCCCTTTTTGTTCACTGAAGCTTACTGTTGGAGGATATGGAAAGGAGTCAGTCCTATACTGGTTAGTTTTCCCCCTTATGCACAGCCTGGTTATTGAAACTGGTTATCACCACGTGGGTTGCTGAACCCTGCTAAAAGGCTCTTAAAAGGAAAGGATTGTCCAAAGGTTTACAACCGATAAAGACATTTGTTAGTTTTACTTACAATTCATTTATTCATATATGCAGGATGCATATAGGTAGATTAGAGTCTTTGGTGTTAAGAGTCCGCTTCATTGGAGATCACTGGCAGGAAGCCAACTCGGACTGTGCGTCCATCAGGTTGGAGAGGTAGAGAGGGGGGGGGGAGGGAGAGAGAGAGGCCGGAAGTAGGGAGGAGGGGTTACAAAACATGCACCCTGGGGATTGTTCAATTAACCCTTTCCTCCCACTGTAACTAGTGGTTACATTAGCTCGTTGATTTAAGCAGGCAATATTACAATTTCCATCACTTACTTCCAGGGAACTGTGCATAGCAAAGCACACTTACTTTGGAATAAGCCCCACTGAACTCAATAGGGCTTACTTCTGATTAAACATGCTTAGGATTGCACTGAAGAAGAAAGTCTTGGAGTAAGTCATACATCAGATATAGCAGTAATCTGTTAGCCCTCTAATCAGTGTTCCAGTCAGTCCACGGAGAAGCCTCCTGCAATGTCTCCCCCCCCCCCCATGTACAAGCCTTAAATGTCACAAGCAGAATGGTCTTTCTTTTGATTACTCTCCCCACAGCCCAATAGAATTTTCTGCCAGCCTGCTACACAGTTTCTATTTGCCTTCTCTTGCTGCTCTGTGTATGTTACCATTTCCCAAGTATTCCCTCACCTCTCTTATATTGGTAGCTATTTTTACAAGAAAGTTTCATTACTCTTAATCATTTGAGCTGCCTCTCCTTACTGTTTCCTTGTTAAAACAGAGATTTAAATAGGAGCAAGAGTTATTCCAGGGAAAGAAAAAGAAAGTGGAGGGGGAAGGGGAGGCCCACAGAGCTAGGCCCAAACATGCATACATTACAGAATAGCCTGGAATGTGAAATTCCATATTGGATCATAATATTATATATTCTAATCTACAGTGCTGGCATAATAAAAGCTGCTTCACTTTGACTACCATATGTCAAATGTGTTTTTCGGGGCGGTGGGGGGAAACAACCCCAGGGCTTTGGAGGAATGCTACCTATTTGTAAGAGATGTTGTTGCATTCCCCCCCCCCCAAAGGATTTATCAATCCATTCTGTGTACGAACTCTAGGCTGCCATCCTCACGCCTGTGTTTCAATGTGCCCCAGAGTTGTCGACATGATATTTTCGTTTTAAGCAGGAAAAGCTGCTCAGGGGATTGAGGGAAAGGTTTATTGCCTGAGAGATTGCATGTGTGGATAAGACTGCCACTCATTCATACTCTTTATAGGGATGAAGAGCATCTTACCATGCTTCCCCCCCCCCTCCTGATGAGATTATCCAGGAAGCAGAAGAAAACAGATGACCACCTCACCAGATGGCTAGACTGTTGGCTACCGCTTGGCAAATGGTCATCTGAATTCACTCAGTGTGACCCGTTCTTATCCTGTGGTCACAATAACCCTTCCAGGGATAGCCATTCAGCAACCCATGGCCCAGATAAGCAATTTCATCTGGCCTTCAGTGGTGGTGCTGTCAATTTCAAAATATTGCCCTTGATTATGCATATAAGGAAAACAAAGTTATTTTCAAAACTTGGCAGAGAGCAATCCCCCTCTAGAATGTTCCATCTCTCTTTGGGTTTTGTATGTATTACCCTAATACATGTGGCCCACATATTGGGAGATTTTGGCAATTTCTCCCCTTTCAGCTCCTCTTCAGCCCCTTGCTTCTGGTACCTTCACATCTACCACCATCTCCTTCTCCTACTCCCATCTAGGTACCTTCTGCCATGTCCCTCCCGGGACATGCAACAACTTTCCACCTGAACTCCTCAAGGCTCCTCCTCCTCCTTCCTTTGGTCTCATAGAATCGTAGCATTGGAAGGGGCCTATGAGGCTATCGAGTCCAACCCCCTGCTCAGTGCAGGAGAACAGATGTGGTCAGCCCAGGCAGTCACCCATCCAAACACTGACCCGGCTCATACCTGCTTAGCTTCAGCACGTGGCCTGCATTATGTGCCGGAGATCTACTCTCCACACTCCATTTTCTTAAAGCTTCTTAGCTCTCACTGTGGATACTATCCCACTGCCATCCAGCTCTCCCATCCTTGCTATTCACCGTCAATTCCTCACCTCCTCATCCCTACCTTCCCCCGTAAGCAGGGATGTCGGAGAAATCTGCAAAGGATTCGAAGGAGTTCAGACTTCTATCAATCTGACCAGTGGGTTCCACAGTGGACTGGCTTTTTCTGAGTCCTGCAGTCAGTCATGCTTCCTTGGCACGAGTGTGCATTACTGCTAATGTGAATTCACATGGGTTGAAAGGAATTCCGGTTTTAAAAACCCAGTTCTGTCACTGGTGGCTGACAGAATGAAAGGAGCCGGACAACCCATGAAACACGGATGGAATGGATTTAACAAAATCCGTACATTCCTGCCTGTCAGTCACAGATCAGCCTTCTGGGCAGGGGCGACATCATTCTTCTGTTCTGCATCATGTCTGTCTAGCATGTGTTTTTTAAAACAGGTCTAGATCTTATTGAAATTGTTTTAGTTGTTCAAACTGTTTTAAGTTTTGTATAACAGAATTTCTTATGCTGTATTTTATTGTATTTGTATTTTATTATTATCTATTCTATTATTTGTACCTGTGTTATGAATTGCTGTGAACTGCCCAGAGAGCTTCGGTTATTGGACAGTATAGACATGAAATAAATAAATAAATAAATAAATAAATCTCTCAGTGATGAGAAAAAGACCCATCCCTATCTAAGGATCAATTCGAGCGAGGCTGCCAGAGTTTGCCTGCCTCATGACTGACTGAGACCTTGCTTGGGCAATGTGGAGGGAGATGGGGAGTAGAGGCCCCCAAAAACCTCCAACTGAGTCCAGTGCACAGTGTTGCCACTTGACTGGGGGGGGGAGCCCCCCATGGCCTGGGAAAGCCCCCCAAATGGCCTTGGTAGGTTAGGCTGAGAGTCAGCGACTGGCCTAAAGTCACCCAATGAGTTTCATGGCCAAGTGGGGACCAGAACCTGGATCTCCCAAGTCCCAGTCCAACACTCTATAGATTTGGGGGCGGGGGCTGCAGTACATATATTTGCATACTACTTTCAGGCAGCAGTTAGTTGCTATATCATAATCCCAGGAATGTAAGAATCCAAGCTAGGCCAAGAAAATGGTTTCAGACAGACAGTCTGTCAGAGATATGTGATTGTTATTTGTACATATTTAAGAGGTTTCACCAGGGAGCATCTTTTACTAATTTGTTTGTGTATCTAAATAAATTAGTCTCACTTTTCTAGTTTATCACCGGAGTGTCTCAGGGCATTCTGCTGTACTGACAACATACAGGTGAGACTTCAGAGGGTGTCTCATGTCTGAATAATGCGAGGACTGAGGTCACATGCTAGAATTGAAAATACATGTCACGTAAGTTCAGCACCAGCAGTGAGAATTTTCCCTCTGGGAGAAAGAGAGTCATGCTCTTGCCAAAGGGAAACCAGTGGAATAAATGCCATCCGAACGGTGGGATGAATATAACTGACTAAGCAGTACAGGCTGGTAGACAGGAGTCAGCCTAAAACCACCTATGGTGTCTTGGAAGTAGACGTCTTAGTCACCTACGCAGTCTGGAAGGCAACCATCTAGTGTGGGCAGGAAGTAGTTAGCTCTTTGAACAAATGTAATTGGTTGCTGACTTGGATGCAAATGGAAACTCTTTGGAACACAAGGGCACATCTTCACTTAGGCAACCCTGTGATCTCTTATGCAACCATAACATGGCTTAATTAATACATAGCCTATTTCATTTACTTTTTCCTCTTGATTTTTTCTCCCAGCTCAAACGGTATTTAAATTATACCTACTGTGTGGGTGTACCTAGGCTTTCTTCCAAACAGCTTCATAAACCTTAGTTTAGATGTTCTTTAGTGGAATTCCAAAGATACATAACCTGCAATCTGGCCAAAGTTAAGTACTTTTGAGCCCCATTGCTTTCAATGGGAGAGTTAAACTCATGTGGTATCATGTGGGATTTCAAAGTGTTCAACTTTAGCTGGATCATGCCTACTGTATTTATCAATAATGGTCAGCCATTTCCAAAAGTCAGCTTCAATGGCAATTTGAAAGTCAATTTCAGTGGCATGACTGAAATGAAAAGAATAGGACAGCTGTGGGAATGGACTGACTTCAAAAAGACACTGGGTTGGATCCAAAATAAGTTAAATGCACTTGGGTCCCATTGACATCAGTGAAAAGTTAGTCATATTACTAAGTGAAGTCCCATTGATTTCAGTGAGAACTATGATCAGCTAACTTCCATCTGGATCCAACCCAATATCTATTAGATTTCGATTTACTTAGGGGATTGCTCAAGAGTGCCAAGGACATTATTTCTCAGGTGGTTCCAAATTTGGAAGAAGGAATAAAGTTGTACTTGAGCCCAAATTCTGGAAGCAGGGCTGTCAATCAATCAAACATGCACCAGCTGATTTTTATTAATCAGCATTTTAGTCAATTAATCAATTACATTTCAATCCATTTCCATAACACTGAATACTTAAGAAGAAATACTTCAGATTTCTGAGAACTTGGAGGAAGTATAAGGTAACTTAGTGAACAAAAGCTGTCAATCATTGTTAGAAACAAAGACCATCTTTAAGCTTCTGTGTATAACAGAAATACACTAGACTCAAATTGTTATTGTTTGCCTCCAGCACCAGGACTTCGTTGCTGACTTGGATGCAAATCCAATGACATTGCCTTTAATTTAGCTTGTCATGGCTAATATTCATTGATAGATCTATCTAGGAACTAAACTTCCCCTTTTAATAAAAAGACAGAAGAATTTGAACCTATAACTCATGGACAAAGACTGAGCAAGCATACCAGCATTAAAACAGTGAGCTCCAATGGCCTGGGCCTAAATTTTAACCAATAAGCTTTGTAAAATATTCTATCTATTTTTCATTACTTATTAATGCAGGAATTGTGGCTTCTATGGTTGTTCCTGAATAACATGTGGTGTATGTTGGCATAATTTGGACTGTATGACACAACCTTAGCGTCAAGCAAAATTCTTGTCTGTGTGTGTGTGTGCTTCATTTTGTTATGAAGATCTTGGTGGTGTGGGTGAATTTTCATCATCATCATCTTGATTATTTATTTTATTTAAAATATTTATATACAGATATGCCATGTTTTATTTCATCCAGGCAGCCTTTTGTATATGGAATGGGAGGGAGTGGGCACCATCTTGTCCTTTACCCTCAGGCAGCAAAATGTCTTGGACTGGCCCTGGGTGTTGCTGAAAAGCTCACATTGTTCTCATAAGCATATATGATAACAGTGAATTGCTGCATTCAGACAACACAATAATCCACACTCGAGGATTGTCGTTGAAATGTGTTGCCTGAATCCAGTTCACAACCCAACAACAAACCAGAGTAAGAGTTCTCTTCATGGGTTGTTCATGGTTACCACACCATGGTTTGTTAGCATGGCTGTGTTCAGACGATAACCCACATTTCAACAACAACCCATGTTTCAACGACAACCCACACTCAACCCATACCCAACCCTTAAGTGTGGGTTATCGTGTTGTCTGAACTCAGTCATTGTGTTGCTCAAATAGGAGACCACTTTGCTTCTATGGTGAGCCCTGACATATGCCAAAATTACTTTGGAATGAATGTGCAATAAACTATTTAAAACACAAGTGAAAAGAACAATGGGGTGGTCTAACAAAAGACCAAAAATAAATGTTCCAATGGGTGAAGTAGCATTTTATCTTCACAAGTATGAATTGCAACAAATTTTAACCGTAGCAATCTTCAGAAGATAGACAGAACCAAGGCTTGCAACTACCGTATGTCAAAAAGCAGAGGCTACACAAACAGTTGCTAGTGAAAGCCATCTAGACTAATGTATGGAATATAATAGAATGGAACAGAAAAATGCTTTGACATCTTGGTGTACCGGGTGCTCATTCCTGTTCACTAAGAGGACATCTCTTTCCCAGGATCTGAGTCCTGATACTCAGGAATGATGGACAATGTGGTGACTGAGAATCAAGGTTTCTGAAGTCATGTGCAGCCTTTTGTGGAAAGCGAGCCAAGGCAGCAGAAATGTGGCCTTTATTTATTAATTGATAACAACTTGCTATTTTATTGCTCTCCCAGAACGAAGTTATGCTTTTGCTGTTCAAGTTGCTTAATGGAACAGATGTAAGGAATTAGTTGACCTGAAATTTGTAGTGTAAGGTTGAGCAGGCAACCTACCTCCAACCAACACCATCTTTGTGACCCTCTGTAGGCTTCTTCCAAGTCCTTTGTGCGCAGCCCAAGATTCCATCAATTATGACTTGCAGCTACTTTGTTATGAATCACACCCACTGTCAGCTGAGAGAGCTCGTGCTTTGATGACATCGCGCCATGCACATTTAATGATGCATGCGGTGGAGAATTTAGTGAGGGATGCAGGCTTGCTCAGATGGAAGTTTCATTCACCCTGATCAAGTGAGACTTATTTATAAGCACAAAGGGGCTTCCACGTGCAGGCCTGCCTTACAAGACTCCTGTGGGGAAAGAGGGGAGGGGAGAGATGTGTTAATGTGCACTTAGCTACCTGGGTGGAGCACGTCATGCCTGCAACAGACGACTGACACCACCAGCACAGAGCACTAATGACTGCTTATCAGGGAGAGAAAGGAGGAAATGAACACCAACACTCTCAAGCTGTCCTGTTTCCCCCCCTCCCCTTTCAGGTGGCTAACTCTGTCGGAGCTGATGGCACTGATCACATCTTTGTGATCACAGGAAAGGGAGGTACCGTACCTATGAGCGTGTTGCCTTCTGCTACATTTCTGGTTTCCTGGATCACTCCAATCCAGATCTATTAAAACAAATGGGAGATTTGTCATTGTTTTCAATGGGATGTGGATTGTAGAACTGGAAATCAATTCAATTCACTACTGAACAAGCGCACAAGGCATTACAGCCAGGGGAAGCCATCCTCTGCACATAGATGAACAGTATGTGTTTTTTTTAAATTGGAATCCACTTTGTGAGAGTTTTTAACCCTGAAAAAACAGGGCTATACATCTATCAAATAAATAAATAAACAATGTAAGACCCATGTGACTTGCATACGAGGAAAATGGCTTGCAGTCATGATCTGGGTCTGAAGTGTGTGTCACAACCACCCAATGAATTGATGTAAGAATCAAAGCTTAGCTTCTGTTCTTAAATGTGATGATCTGGGTTAGTGCGGTGGAGAGAGAATATTTTGTTCACCCACTTAGTTCCTTTCTGCCAAAAGGCTGTGGGTTGATGCCTGGCCGGTGGTAAGAATCCGGATTCAAGTTTCCATTTTCCGTTGTGCCAGGTGATGAATCTGTTTTGCCAGTACAGGCCTTCAAAAGATCCTGCAGTTGGAGGAGAGGCGCGGAGAAGTCTTGCATCCAGCCTGCCATATGTTGGCAACGGTGATGTTCCTCTGGTGGGAAGAAGATTATGTGGTAGCTTCTCCAAGTTTAAACAGAAGCTTCCTCATGAGAATGCTTGGGGATTAAAAGAGAACGACAACATCTGTAGCAATCACTGCAGAACGTTAAGGCCAGTTAGCTTTTACAAGCGTGATCCATTTGTCCATTGAAGTCGGTAGAAATACCCACCTCATTACTGACTCCACTGCACTCTGGCTCAGGCCCAATCAGATGTCAGCTAAAGGGGGGAAAGCCTGTGGATATATTACTGGCAACAGCTAGTTGCACAAAGATGGAAAGACCCAATAGTTCTCAATGAAAGGGAACAGGACAGAACAGAAAGATATGGCACATAGTCTATTGATGGAGAGACTATTCCAATAGGCCAGAATGCAGAACTAGAGGCCAAAGTGAGCAACTTTATGAAAGAGTGGTAGTCATTCATTACCTTTATAGAAACAAGTCACAAAGATTAACAGACATGATGTTTCATGCACACCATTTTCATTTCTAAAAAGACAGGGAATGGAGAACTTATACAGCATAAATGGGGTGGGGGAAATGTACAATGAACAGAAGATAGAATGGAGTTAGGTTTGTGTACATTTAAAACTCAGCACCGTACAAGTTGTAGCAATTAGGAATGAAGTAATGTGTTTCTGAATGATTTACCTCGCGGACTGGGCATCGTAGTGCAATGCTCTATTTCTTACTTAAAATTAAAAAATGAAACAGAGAGTTTAAAATAAGAAAAGAAAAAGCAGTGATAATTTTTATCCACTCCGACTTTGGTGCTTTTGAAATCTGGCACTAAGTACTGAAAGGGGCTGCCTCTGTCTACACATGGGGCAACAGAAAAAAAAAATGCCATCCTTTATAATCTTGGTGTAAGTGCCAAGACTTTAATACTGGCAGATGTTAAGGATGCTTCTAGACAAAGCTGTTATTGTGCAATCTTCCCGCCTCATTCACAGAATTTTTGGGGGCGTGTGTGTGTTTCCAGGAGACATTCTGTTTGTAACCTTTCTGTATTTGATTACTGCTTCGTTTAGCTTTTCTTTCTTATCACAGAAAATCTGTTAAGGAGGGAAGGAAGGAATACCTGCACAGTTTCTTTTATTGGGAGTGTTAGGAGCCATCTGTCTGAAAAGCACCCTTAGAATTAGAAACCTGAGATTACATGAGAAAGGCAAAGGCACACTATATGTCCCCAGATTAAGGTGACCATTTTTTTCAAATTTTAAACCAGGACATTTATTTATTTATTTATTTATTTTCTATACTGCCCCACAGCCGAAGCTCTCTGGGCGGTTCACAACAGTTTGTACATAAAAACAACAATAAAAACATACAAAAAAAGATTAAAAACCAAATAGCAGAGTTTAAAATACAACCCAAAAGTTAATAAAACTAAGTCTACAGGTGACAATTCCCCCCCCCCCCCGCGCTGGTGCTATTTTGAACTCTTAACTATTGATGCCTTGGCATAGAGGGAAGTCTTAACCTGGCACTGAAAAGATAGTAAGGTTGGAGCCAGGAGGGTCTCAGTGGGGAGCTTATTCCATAATTGGGGGGCTACCACTGAGAAGGCCCTCCTCCTTGTTGCTACCAACCAAGCCTCTCTTGGAGGTGGCAGTTGGAGGAGGGCCCCAGATGTTGAGTGTAGTGTCCAGGTAGATTGCGGTTGGGAGAGACGAGACGTTCCGTCAGGTATTGTGGTCCTAAGCTGTGTAGGGCTTTATTATATGTTAGAACCAGCACCTTGAATTCAGCTCGGAAGCATATTGGCAGCCAGTGCAACCGGTGTAATGTGCAACCGGTGTAATGTGCTCGGACCTTCTGGTCCCCGTAATAAGCCTGGCTGCCGCATTTTGCACAAGCTGCAGCTTCCGAACAGTCTTCAAAGGCAGCCCCACGTAGAGTGCATTGCAGTAGTCTAGAGATCACCAGAGCGTAGATTACTGAGACCAGGCTATCCCTGTCCAGATAGGGGCATAGCTGGGACACCAGTCGAAGATGGTAGAAGGCACTCCTTGCCACTGAGGCCACTTGAGCCTCAAGTGACAAAGATGGCTCCAGGAGCACCCCCAAGCTACGAACCTTCTCCTTCAAGGGGAGTGCAACCCCATCCAGAACAGGTTGAACACTCTCCATCCGGTCAAAGGAACCACCCACTAACAGCATCTCAGTCTTGTATGGATTGAGCCTCAGTTTGTTAGCCCTCATCCAGTCCATTGTCGTAGCCAGGCAGGCACCGGTTCAGCACATCCACAGCCTCACCTGCTGAAGATGAAAGTGTGCCCTGCTACATGTGTTGGGTCAATGACATGTGTGGACAGTCCCATGGTTGTCATGGAGTCCATGAATTCTTGAGCCACAGCAGACAAGGTGCCCTCAGCATGGATGTTAACACCCCCCAGGACCAACAGCCTGGGGGACCTCAGCATCGCCAGCGAGACCACCTCCGTCAGCTCAGTCAGGGAGTCTGTTGAGCAGTGGGGTGGGCGGTACACCAACAGAATCCCTAATCTGTCCCGCTGGCCCAACAAAAGGTGAAAACACTCCAGACCAGTAGTCAGATGGACAGGGAGCCTGGAGAGAGAGATAGAATTCCTATAGACCATGGCAACCCCCCCCCTCCCCGGCCCTCAGGTCTACCCTGATGCTGCACCAAGTACCCCGGTGGGCAAAGCTGGGAGAGACTAACTCCTCCCTGTTCTCCCACCCAGGTCTTGGTAATGCATGCCAGATCAGCCGCCTCATCCACTATTAAATCGTGGATGAGGGAGGTTTTATTTTGCATCAATCTGGCATTTAGAAGCAGCATCCAGAGACCTGAGGGCAGGCTGATAGGACAACCACCAAACCTGCGGGTGTGAGGAGGACCGGAACAAGGCACAGCCATTAAGTGTTTGGGCTGTGTTCCCCTTACCTGGCTAGTCCTCCTCCCAATGCCATATCTCCCTCTACCCATCACTACACTAATTGGGGCCCCCACAGAAGCCCCCACTTGGCCCCATGACTCCCCTCCAAGGCACATGTTCAGGCCCTAGACAGGGAAAAACAATCCCCCTGTCAAGGTTCCGCTACTGCAGGGACCCCTCGACCTGCCTTTGGAAGATATCTGCCTCTTCTCAAAGCCTCTCCCTTTCCAGGAGATCAAATCCTTTGCCTGCTTCCAGTAGCATGGGTGTAGGCTTTAGACGTGGTGAATAAGTCACTCCAGACTCTCAGGGTACACAACAACACTTTACTTATAATATTAGGGTAATTACTTAATAGAGTGGTTATAATTCAAAAGCAAGTATGATAAAATAAAACAAACAACTAATACAAGGTTCTCTAGCTTATCTTCAGACTACCTCTCTCCTCTGCAGTCAGTCTCTCTCTGCAGTCAGTCTCTCTCTCCTGTCCCTGTTCTCTCTCCTAGCTGACCACACCCCACACATATATAGCCCTCCCAGGAGTGGAAGGTTATAATCAGGTGACCTTGATCAGGAGACTAATTCTTAACTTCTATTGGCTACTAAAACTCTCAAACTCCCCCTCCCATCCTGGAGTGTTTGGGCCTTCAGGCTTCAACTAATCTAGGGAAGTGTTTGGGCCTTCAACAAACTTAAGCCTGTGTAGGCCTCAATCCTTCACACACACCCACCAAGGGCACTGAGCAGGCTTCAACCTAACTCAAGCCTGGGTAGGCCTCAATCCTTTACAGTAGTCCAACAAGATCTGGAGGGTCATAGGTTCCCCACACACTTGATCTAGCTCATTGTTGCCGACACACTGACTGGCAGTGGCTCTCCAGGGGTTTACACAGGAGTCTTTCCCAGTCTCACCTGGAGATACCAGGGATGAAACCCAGGACCTTTTGCACGCAAGATGGGTGCTCTGCCATTGAGCAATGGCCCCTCCCTTCTGATACAGAAGCCATGGTGTAGTGGAGTGGGAACACTGGGTCCCAGAGCTCTGGCACTTTTTTCAGCTGATCCTAATAAATTAGCTAGTATGCTATGGACTGATTTTCTTTGTGGGTATCTATCTATAATGGATCAACACAGCTGCCTGCATTTTGGGTTGTCCTTGGGGTATGGTCATTGGGGCTGTAATGATGAGCGCCTGCACTTCAAAATTTAGTACTGAACTACCATTAAGTAGTACTGTACTAATAAGGAGGAAGTTACCACTGGCTACACACACAGCGCCTTTCCCTTGCCACTCTGTAACCCCACAGCTAGGCCTGCACACAGCCAGAGTGGATCATGGGGACAATGGCCTAAAGACCATGGTGGGGACTGATGGTTATCCGCAATGACTGGGTTCAGGCAACATGATAACCCACACTCAGGGGTTGACTATGGGTTGATTGTGGGTTGTTGCTGAAACGTGGGTTATCGTGTTGTCTGAACCCACCTGCACTAACAAGCCATGGCTTCTTAACCACAACCAACCCACAAAGAGAACCCATGGTTGTTATTGGGCTGCGAACTGTGGGTTGTTCACCATGGTTTCTTATCTCAGCTGGGTTCAGACGACAACCCACGGTTCAACGACAACCCTTACTCAGCCCTGAGTGTGGGTTATCATGTTGTCTGAACCTAGTCAGTGTATTAATTCAGAAGGAAAGAGCACTCAGTGGCTTGCAAAGGGATCTGATAGGGGTTTGTACTGGAAAGTGACTCCCACTGGCTTCAATAGGGCTAACTAACTCCTTACTACAGCCTTCTCCAACCTAGTGTCCTCCAGATCTGTGGGTACAACTCCCAGCATCCCCAGCCAGCTGGCTGGTTGGGGATGCTGGGAGTTGTTGTCCAACACATCCAGAGGTTGAGAACGGCTGCGCTAGTGACAAGCGTGTCTTAGCTTTGCCTGCAGTCCGATGTGCCCTGAGCTCGCCTGCTCATCCGGCCGCCTGCCACACACTGCGCCTCCTCCTTAGTGCGAGCTGCACGGCTTTGCTCTCCCCGTCCAGTCTTCTTAGTGCTTTAAGAAAAGGCTGATCCTCCTAAGCCCGCCCCTAACTTCCACGGCCCGCCTCCTTCAGGTCCTGTCCTAATTGGCTGACCAGGGCATGAATATGTATGCCCTGACCTGTGTGAATGAGCCGCTGTCCTCTCCCTCGCCGCCATGCAGAGAGGCTCAGTGTGCATGTGGGTCTCCTCTCAGCTGCCTCCGCCATCGCCACCACCGGCAGACACCCATCTCGCGTCCTGGCGTGATCCTGCCACAGAGTGTGCAGGGGGTCTGTGTCCCTGCGGTGCCTGCCTGGGTCTTTATGCTCCCACCCGGCGTGCTGCTGCCCGGCCTGGCCCGTCTCCGCGCTGCCTCTTGCCACCCACCCATGTGTCAGCTCCGCCATCTCGCCTGCTTGCCCGGGGTTCGGCACCCACCAGAGAAATGCAGGGCCTGGCTGGCTGGCTGGTGCTGCTGGCGCTCAGCAGCTGGCTCTGGCTGCGGGCGAAGGGCGCTGTGCCCCTGTCTGATTTCTACCACTTCAGGCTTGCGCAGGGGGATGCTACCCCGCAGCAAGACAAGTTAACAATGGCTTTGGGCTCTGGCCCATCGCCATGAAGTTCCCTTTCTTCGGTTGGCTCACTCTAGACTACGTCAGTAATCGCCCTGTCTAAGGGCTAATGAGAGCACGGGAGCAGCTCCACATGGGGCTTGGCTCACCCCCCCTCGAGGTTTCTTAACGCAGAGAGTCTTATGAGAAATAAACAAGCCGCGTTCAGGTTTTTTTTACAAAAAATTAAAAACTATATATAGTTTACTAAAAATGGGACAAAATTGACATTTATATTAAAAAGAAGGGACAGTCAGGAAATATGAAAAAAACGGGATTGTCCCTTTTAAAACGGTATGTATGGTCAGCCTAGTCCTGGCGAAGCAGCGAGGTGCGCCATGAAAACAGCGGAGCGAAAAGCTCGAGTAACCAAGAGAGCGTGGAGCTCTGACGGCCAGTGTCACGGTCCGAAGATGCCAGATCACTGGTGCCTGTCTTGTGCTGCGGAGGGCCTTTTATAGTCCGAAGCTAACACCAAATTGGCCGATTTTGGCCGGCTCTGTGTGATGATGTCATCATCGAGTTCCCACAGTCGGGCTGTATGTACTGTGCGGGAGTATTATCGAAGAGTCGCCGCGGCCACAATATAGTGAGAGTGCATGTGCTGAATGCCGAGTATTGCCGAGATCCAACGATGAGAACCGTCGTGTAAAATAAAACTAAAACTAGGATAAATTAATAAAATTGATTTAGGCTGGTTTATCAAGGATTGATTTGATGTACCAATCTTTTGATAAATTAATAATTTTTGATCTTGTAGTCCTAAACTGTACTGGTTACATCTCACGACTAACCAGGACAATGTCCCAAAAACCAGTACTGTACTGGTAAAACCAGTACATATGGTCACCTTACCCCAGATAGTCTAAGACCACTAGCATAACATTTTCCAGGTGTTTCTTTTCCCAGCACCAGGGAGAAACATTTTATCTCCAAGTCAACAAACCAGTTCTAGCAGGTTTTATCTCTATCAGGAGCGAATGGATCTTAATTGCCCGTTCAATACCAAGCCACCCCAAAATATTTTGTATTACAACAGGGATAACTCATAACAGTATATTGTTACTGGGAAATCCCCCCCCCCCTGCAATACTGTGGGGATTGCAGCTAAACTCAGAGGGAATAAGCCTTATTAAGGAAATCTGGGGGGGCAGATGATGTCATAATCCCTGCGAATCAAATATCCTGGCACTTCAGTCCTGTGAGCCTTGGTTCCACTACACTACTGCTGAGAAAGTTCACTACAAATAGCAGGATCACACTTGGATTTGCATTTTGAGAGTGATATAGCTGCTCTGAAGCAACTTCAAACTTGGGCGGGCATGAAAAAATAATCTGCTCAGCTCAAATATGAAAATCATGATGGCAAAGCTCAGTAGCAGATAGATCTTTTCAATGAGGCCTAAGAAATTAGCTGAGTTCATCCCTATCGATCACGTCCAATGAACTTTGGCGTCGTACAAAACAGTATTCAGTAACTATTCCCATTACTAGGCCAGGCTGGGGCAGAAGCAGGATCACACACAAAAATCCCCACCATGCAGTCATGGAATTAATTTTTTTTTTTTTTAAGGCAGTGCAATCATGCCCTGTTCAGCTAAGTTATGTGAGCCCAAGTGGCTTCACCCTGGCCTGGTTAATGGGTGTGCATTGTCTGCTTCTCTGTAAGGTTGGAGACAGACAATAGTGGGTTTGTGTTTGTTTGTTTTTAGAGCAGTTTGAGAAATGCACAATTTCCCAAGAAGTACACATCTATATCTTTCGTCCCACAGTGGTATCTGGCCAACTATACAAACACTTGCAAAACCTGTCCACCAAAGGCCATAGTGGAATGAGCAGCATTTCCTCTTTAAAATCATCTCCAATCTCTGGACCCTGCCCCTCCACACAGTGTATCTACAGCCTAAACTGAAGGAAGCGCCATTGGGAGGATACGCAGGCCCCAAAGATGGATCTCTGTTCCCCAAATGTTGAAAATGCTCACCATTGCGCTTCCCATCATCAGTCCTGAAAACAGCTCCCCCCCTTCCACTGCCAACCGCTTGCAGCAGGACTGGGGAATGTTTGGCCTTCCAGATGTTGCTACATTCAGTACATTGCAACTCCCATCAGCCCTAGCCAGCATAGCCAATGGTGAGGAATGACGGGTGTTAGTCCAACATCATCTGGAGGGCAACACGCTTCCCATTCCTGCCTAAGAATAAATGCTCCTCTCACTGGGTTAAACCCAACACCACCCTAGTGGGAGTCCACTCGTGATGGGATGTTTTTCCTCTCTTCTCACCCCTGCAGCCCTCCATGCTGCCCTAAAATCTGCTCTGGAGGGTTTCCCAGTCATCTGGTGGAGAATTTGTGAGGACACCCGGGGGGCTGTGGAGGAAGTGGGGGAAGGAAGACTCCCCCCCCCATTCTGCTGATAGATCTGCTTCCATCAGCAGAACGGCAGCTTTGGATCCCACCCATTGGCTCCTCTGATTGAAACCAATTTGACTGCTTTTCACAGTCTGGAGAGGGAGCTGCCTTCTAAAAAGTCCTATAATCACCTCAAATTGAAATGAACACGCAGCAAGGCAGCAGTGCAAACAAGCCCACAGGAGAAGCAAGCGGTCAGGCGTGCGCAGGGAAAAGCGTTCTCCTGAAAGGCGGCTCCTGTGGATCACGAAGAGCAAAAAGGTCATCTGGCCTCCCAGTTGAACATACACACCCCTTGCGTGTTCAGACCAAGCACAGAGAAACTGAAAGCATATGGAAGGATCTGTGTGTGTGTGTGTGTGTGTGTGTGTGCACGCGCGTACACACTTGCTTTTCCATTTTGAAAGATTGAAAATGCTGATAGGTTACTCGTGAAGGAACAGAATGTTTTCACACCTGTGCCAACGGAGTACCAGTCCAAGATGTTTCATAATTGTGCTTATTTATGGAATCAGAAACAGGTGCCTAAGTCAGGTGGGAAAATAAGAAGAAGGAGGCTGAGGTCATCGTAAGCACTACCAGAGGAGGGGAGTAAAAGATGCTCTTGTCAAATCTGGTGGGAAGGGGAGGTTAGGCGGAAATTATAAAAGGAGACTAGAGACTGTAAAGAGTAACGGGAGTCAGCACAGGGAGAGCTTCAGTTTTTCCCTTCTAAAAGCCAGGGGTAAAGGAAACAAACTATACACCAGAAAAACACAGACCGCACAGCCTTGCTTGCTTGAAGCGACTCACTCTAGAAATAACTGGGGGGGGGGGGGAAACACAGCCGGCGTTGACCTCCCCAAACATGGATTAGTGCCACAAGAACCTATGCAAAAGCAAACACCCACCTGGACGTCAGTGAAATGATGGAGGCGCTGTCTCCGGCTCTCTGGACATATTAAGTGAAACATTGTTTGATGGTGGGCAGGAGGAAGCACTTAAGAGGTGGCTTGGAACCCGGAGTGTCCTTTACAAGGGGCAAGAAGAAGTCGCATGGGGGGGGGGATAAAAATAAACCAGAGGTCATGTAAATGCTGAGTAGTAGAGATGCCCTACCACAGCAGCGTTTAATTTCATCCATTCTCTGTAAGGCACCACCATTTCATAGATTTCATAGATCATAGAGTTGGAAGGAGCCTACAAGGCTATCGAGTCCAAACCCCTGCACAATGCGGGAGACTAGAGGAGGGGTCTCCCATTTTGTCTCTCCAAGGCAACTGTAGGCCCGGGGCCCAAATCTGGCCCTCTGGGGTTCCCCAGAAGGCCACGCCCATTCTGCTGGTCCCACCTCCTTTCCCCAACCACTACTCATTTGGTGGTTTCCCAGCTTTTGTGCCATCCCCCCCCCGATTCTAAAACGTCGAAATACCTCCCCTAAGGCTTAGTTTCTGACTGTAAGAGCTTCAAGCTAAAATAGGTTGGTGTTTTTGGTATTTTGGGCCCACCCTTTTTTTTTTTACTGCCTTTGGCCACTGGAATGCAGCCCCCAGGAGCTTCTTCAAAATGGAATTCCGCCCTCTGCTGAGGAAAGAGGTTCTGCACTGCACTGCTGCCCCAAGGCCGCGGCGTTTAGTTTTTGACAGTGCCGCCAGTCTGTGTTCTGTAACGGCTTCTCTAATCCCAGTTCCTTTTCCTGTCAACCTTGCTAAAGCTAAGCGCGATCTATCAGCTCTCTATTCCTAGCATCACACCTCAAGTATGTAGCTTTCCCTACTTGAGGGTACCAGCTTTGAAATGGCACAGAGACAATCTGCGACAGCAGATGATCGGTTTTGGTCAAGTGTTTGTTCGTGGCCGATCCCATGAAAGAGAGACCCCCATGATAATAACAACGAAGAGTCTTGTGGCATCTTAAAGGCTAACAGATTGATTATGGCATACGCTTTCAAATGGGAGGCATGAAGTTAAAGGTATACACACACAAACATAGTTGAAGGGCAAGGGGATTGTAAACAGTGAGGGCAGAGAGAAATGAAATGCAGAAAATATAGACAGTGACAATCATGCTATTAACAGTGGCCATTCACAAAACAGTTGTTGCTGATGACACAAGCATCCTAGCCCAATTCATGCATTCTCCTCATGTGTAAGCGATACACGTGAGGAAGGGTGGGGACAAGCATGCTAGCTCTGCCCCCTCTCTCACCGTTCTCATCACCCTCTACACACAGAGGGTGACTGTCTTTAGAGGAGAGAGCCAATCGTATCTGGGTAGGTTCTCCATGAGATTTCAGAATGCAATATGCAAATTTGGCATGCTCATGCAGAATAAGTGTGCCAAATTTGCATATTATAGTTGCATCATTTCAACTGCAACTACCTTCCATTGCCCAGCTCTGATATGGTCATAGGGACAAACAGTTGAGATGCAACTTGTATGACTAAAATTGGGAGCAGCAGTGCTTTTTTTCTGGAGAAAAAGGTACCGGAACTCTTGGATTACATTTCCTCGGGAGTAGATGGCGATTAAATTGTAATGCAATTAATAGAAGAAAAGGTGCTGGAACTCAGTTCCGGTGAGTTCCACCAGAAAAAAAAGCACTGGGGAGCAGTATAAATGAACCCAGCCACGAACACACCACTCATCACGACCCCATGGAGATATGAAGTGGCCAAGCAAGAACCCCTACTGTCTCGCCAGTCCATGGTATGATGCTGCTAACTTACAGTTCAGTTGTGTGGTGCTGTTACAGCTTCAGTCCTAGCTACTGTGCAGAGCCTGCTGGTTGCTCTCTGGGCACATCTGATATAAAAGTAACCTGTAGATCTGCACTGATGTAGAACCAAACTTCCTCTTCCTCTTCTTCCTCTTCCTATTATTATTATTATTATTATGTTGTTGTTGTTGTTGTTGTTGTTGTTGTTGTTTGTTTGTTTTGGTGTAGATAGAATTTGGATTTTGTTTTGACTGGACGGGAAGCACTGAGTAGCTTCATGTCTCTCACACACTTGTGATTGCATTGTGAGCTCCTCTTAGAATGCAGAGGTTGGCCAAAGCCCAAGCAGAAATGGACCCCTTCGGTCCATTTCTGGTGCTTCCTGAGGCGAAGCAGACTTCCCTCCAAAGCCACCAGAACTGAAGCCGGGCCTGGATGAGGCTTTGTTACTGATTCATGCTTGGAGACGCAGGCATTCTGTCTTCTTTCCAAATGGCTTCTTTTGGTTTCATTTTAAATGCTGAAAAATGGGGGGTGGTCCACCTTCTAATCCTAGGGCACCTTTTACCAGCAGCTCCAATCACTGTGCTTTGGGAGCAGGCAAGGATGGGACCATGAGATGGCCATTCTTCCAGTGCCACCAGACTTCACTATGAAGAAAGTCTTAAACTGGTTTTCAGTAATTGTAACTACCTAGCTCCTACACTTATCCTTCTGAAACTTTGCAGGGTTCTTATTTAGGGCCACCTCTAGGCTGTCTGTCACTTTCAGAACAATGGTACACAAGGAACATAAGAAGATAAGTCTTTTTTCTTTGGGGTACCTGCAAAATATCAAGGCTGCTTTGGGACAAAACTTCCTGCATCTATTCATCTGAATCTTGGCAGGCTTGATCTCCTCAGAAGAGGCAACTAACCCTGCAAATTTCATCCAATTCTGCCAAGAAATAAAAAGGTTATTGGCAGTTCTCTTTAAAATATATATGTAGCACCAAAGGAATGTAGCACCAAAATCCCTCTACCTGTTTTCCTGACATTTGGCAGGCATAATCCCCTCTTATGGGGCTACTAATACTATCCATTTCTGACCAAGAGGTAAAAGGTTATATCCATTTTTTGATTTCCCATGATAGTCAATAGGAGGCATGAAGCCTCCGATTTCTGAATCTGGACAGGTTTGATACCTGAGGTGTAGTAGACAGTAGGGATGTAACCGTGAGTCTCGGGGGGGCTGAAAGCAGGCCAAATCGGCCTGCTCAGCCCCCCCGAGACTTGCGTGCCTTACCTCGCCGCCATTTGATCCATTGTTCCATGCCACGCTGGCAGCGCAGGGTCCCGTCGCGTCATTTTCGGCTGCCAGGAAGTGACACGACAGGACCCCGCGCTGCATTTTTAGCATAAAAAACAGGGTAACCCAGCTTGAAATGGCCGTGATTTGCTATTCATGGCTGTTTTAAGCTGGGTTGCCCTGGTTTTTATGCTAAAAACGCAGCACCAGGGAACCGGAAGTGACACGACGAGGAACCCATCGCGTCACTTCCGGTTTTCGGGCATGGCGAGCAGCAAGAGCAGGCGGGGGGGGGGTGCTCGGGAACACCCCCCGAGCAGGTAAACTCCTCGCTCAATTAACACCACTAGTAGACAGCCTCCAAATTGGTCCGAGCAGAATTGGTCCATTTTCCAAAGCATTGAACTGGGGTCTAAGTTGAATCAGGGGGTTGGTGCATACCTCTAATTTGTACTGATTTTGGTGTACAGCAAAAGAACAACAACAATGATAATGATAGTGAAGTTTTGTACAGGATATAGGTAACACACATTTAAAGATTTATCCCTAGGTCGCTGGTCTACCCTACCTTACAGCGTTGTTGTGAGGATAAAATAGAGAGGAGGAGGATTATGTAAGCTGCCTTGGGTTCCTTTCAGGAAAAAAGGTGGGGTATAAATATAATAAATAAATAAATAAAATACGCTCTGAAGAGAAATCGTAGTAGTCAGCATTTTTAACCCAGAGCCCCACGTGTGCTCTCAATGCCTACACAGAGTTCCTACACAAATGGGTTCCCATACCCATTGGAATGAGTGGGCAGTTTCACCTTTAATCCCTTTGTGTGTACAGAGCTGCCCATTCCTCGGAAATGAATGGAGAATCCTCAGCTATACATCAGAGGGGTCCTTTGCTTGCATGAAGAACAGGTCAAGATGGAAAGTATGAATCAATGCAGGCCAACCTGTTTGGCACTATATCTAATGCTTTGGGCATGACCCACACCACACTTGCCACAATAGCTGCCCACCATTGGTACTGGTACAGGCAACTCAGCCACCCATGACCTTTCTGGAAGTAGCAGCGGATGGGCTTTTGGCCCATATCATAATTTGTGTATGTGAAAGAATAGTCTCACAACCTGACCCTAATTACAGGCACATTGTTCCAGAGTTACCTGCCCCCTCCCCCCACAATACAAATAAATGGGTGGTGAGGAGAGGGAGGGTTCTTAATCACAGGGGTTCTTCTTGAGGACATTTGCTCATAGAAGATAACTCCATCAATGGGAGCTAAATGGAGCATCCATGTTCAGAGGCAGTGTGTCAGATACTGTGTGTGTGGCAAATCTGTCATCTTTATGACCTGATTGCAAAATTCCACAGGCACTATTGCAGAAAGAATGCTGGACTAGTTGTGTAGCAGAAAAGGCAAACTTTGTGTCCAGGAGTACACCTGGGTGATATCATCAGGAGGGGACAACCCTGTTTGAGAATTAGTTGGAACAAAGTGTGTGTGTGTGGGGGGGGGGATGACCTGGTCTGACCCAGCCAAGCAATCCTTACCATCTTAGTTCTGTTCAAAACCAGGGGCGGATCTACATTACACTGGTATATCAAGTTAGCAGAATGGTACTGTTGTTCTCACATTCCACAGTCACTCCTCACAGGGCACACTCTCGTTAAATGTACTGCACTCATCCCGGTTTGCCACCCCACACCTAATTCTGTAGCGATAGAACTGGACGTTGTCTTGAACAGGGTTGTTTTTTTTAATAAAAAAATTGGCTTTGTCATCTCTGCACGGACGTGAATGAGCGCAGGAGCGATCTTTAAAAAGAGAAAGGAAAAAGCTCTTCCAGCCCCTCACAAAAAAGAAGGAGAAGGTGGATGCTGCCGCTACTGCCACCACCACTGCCCTCCCGCAGGGTCGGGGTGAAGCCAGCAGGATCAGCGCACCCCTCCCCTCCAACAACATGTAATTTCCCAAAGCAGTGTTCCTCCCATTCTGAGTTTCTCAAGTACAAGGTTACTTCCTGTTAAATCAAGGTGTTTCACTTGGGAGTAAGGGCACTGGAGAGAATGTGATTTACTTCTGAGCAGACGTGCCTTTTGGGCTAATGTACAGCTCCCTGTTCTTTGGGCAAGGGGGTGAACGCGGCTGTTATAAAAGGGGGGGGAGCCTCCCGCAACTCTCCCCTCTCAAACTCCATGGTGGTTATCCTGGGGGTACTGCCTTTCACATGCAGGGCAAACAGCCATTTAGCAAGAAGGGTGGTTCCCCCCCCCCTGGTCTGCCGTGTATGCGGAAGTGTGCACGTGTGCAGGAGCGAAATTGTGTGGGGTTTTTTAAAAAAAGCACCCAGACACAATTGCCCCAAGCAGCCTGCTTGGAGGTGCGGAGGTGCGGAGGAACGTTTACAAACAATTTTTTAAAAACAAGCTTCCAGGGAAGAAGGCAAAGCACTGCACAAGAAATGGTGGAGATCTTTCTTCCCCACCAGTTTGGGAGGCACACATAATGCCGCATTTCCCCCACCCCTCAAAAACGATTGGCTCAGTGACGGCATTTTCGTGGCCACACCTCGGACAGGCAACTGCAGTGCAAGTTTAGCACACGCTAGCCATGTACTGCAACAGTGAACCGCAATAACTGAAAAAAGTGTTAAACCTTGTCCAGGAAATTCTGGAAGAAACAAAGAACAATTATGTAGGACTAGTGCGACTGGCACTGAAAAAAGTGCATGCGTCGTGTGCCCCGCAAGTCACCGCAGCAATACAGTACCACTGCAATAAACCTTAGGTGTGGACCCGGCCCAGGACTTCATCTTTTGGTGGTCACCTCAGCAAGGTTGTTGGACTCAATGCGCTTTTGTCCCTTTCCTATGAAAAGAAACACACTAGCTCACCTCTTGGACTTGTTCACATGCTTCACTCCAGTGACCTGACTCCGGAATGTACACATTTTATATGTGGGTCCTCAGCTACGTAAGGAAAGGGAGAGCAAGAGAGCAGAGAAAAATACTTGAAATGTTACTGTGTTTGCTTAGCATTCCTTAACGAATACATGTTGTGTGGACAAAGACTATGTTTTACAAGTTTTCACATGGCATTCTGAAAGAAGTGTTTTCTTTATAATCTATGTGTCTTTACATAGGCTGAAGGCCAGATTAAGCAATGTGGTGCAAAGCCCAGGCAGAGGGCTGTTGTTCACAAAGGCACACTTATTTCATGGCTATCTGTAAACGTTAAGCTTACTTTTATAGGCAACAAATAATGTAATGTGCCACTGCTGCAGCTGTGCAATATCTTCACCACATTAACTAGCACAGTATGGAGGAAAAAGCACATGGGCGAGAAGAGGTCGCATTGAAGAGAAAGAAATGCGGTCCTGCTGTAGCCTTTTCACATCCACCCCCAGAGGCCAGTAATGCTCCATACATTGCCAGAAAGACTCAGAAAGAGATATGCTATGCAGAAGGGGTAACTATGCTGCCTGCAGGAGGCTCTAGGAAGTCCATGCCCATCTAGGGGTTGTCCCAGGCCTTCAACTGGGGTCGGCCATTGCCCCTCCTTGTTTCCTCCTGCCCTCTTTCTCCCCCTTGGGCCTCAGTTTCAGAGGAAATGAGATTGGCTTCCTCCTCCTCCTCCTCTCCTCCTCCCCTCTTAGGGTGGCCAAAAGAGGAAATGCATCACCACACATTTGCATAAAATTTACACATGCTAATTTATATGTATAGATGCAAATTTAGAAATGATCATTATAATTTAAATAGAAGTACAATACATCTCCGCATAGTGGGGAAGACTGTGACCAGGTGAGCTGTGTGCCTGCCTGCCCATTGTGCTGTCCAGGTGCTCGCTGTTGATGGGCAACTTCAAGCCCTCTGCTCTCCTTACTTTAGCTTTAAAACTGGACATCCCCTCAAACAGAGGACACCTTCAACTAGAGACTATCCCTCACAGCCCTTCAAATAGAGGACTGTCCTCTGGAAAGTAGGCCATCCTGTGAACTCTGCAGTCTATTCTGCAGCCTTTCTGGAGAGCAACAGAAGCGTATGGATAGCATAATTATATAGTTTGGCCACTAGGTGGCACTAGACTTAGTTGTCACTGGGTGGAATCAGGAGTTTCCTGTGGCTGTTCTGTTCTTGTTTACAAGAGACAATTAAGTTCTCGTCTGGCTTCTTGACTGGCGCACCTTAAGCCTTCCATGACAGGTGGCTTGCTCCTGAGCCCTGGCCTGATCAGATTTAAATCCTTGCCAACAGGTCTCACTATCCTCTGATTCTGTCTTCCATTGCCCTCACGAACAAGCTGCGGTTCCTGAGACTGCCAATCTCTCGGCCTACTTCTGTGTATAGATTTTCTTGCTGTATCAGGGCAAAGTATATAATATATAAGCCACATATATTAGCTCCATATTGTGTTCCCGTTCCAAAGAGATTGCTATCCTTTCAGGTATTTCCCCTCGTTCATTTAAAAGGTCCTAGGAGCACAGTATAATTGTCACATAAAAGTGAGCTAATTCTTTAATATATTTTCTCCACTTTGAATGATTTTTTTTATTTCTATTGATGCAGAGGGAATTCTATGTTTTACCAAGTTCAGTGTTTGGTCTTCAGGAAGTTACCCTGATAAGTCTTATATATATTCTTATATTTTGTAAAATACGTTGAATATGTATGCCACTAATACATATTAGTGGGGAGAGTTGGTCCCCATTTTCTGCTTTTAGAAAAGGTGTCAAACACACCTTTTCAATTTGGCCTTTTAATTGTTTTAGTGTTGTTTTTAATGTTTAATGAGGGTTTTATTGCTGTTTTAATGCTTATGTTGTTCTTATTGTTTTGATATCTTGTACACTGCCTTGGTGGTCTTTACAGAAAGGTGGTATAAAAATACTCCCACTTGTACTTCTACTAATAATAATAATTGTGGATTTATATTTTTGTGGTGTTATCTTTTTAGCAGCACTATCAGCATAAGCAACAAAAGGTTACCAAGATGTAAGGAAAGGAGAGACCTTTGCCCATCCTTTGGCCATTCACACCTGAGAAGAGATCTTCTGAATTCCTGCTATTTCCAAAATGTAAAGGATTTCAAAATGTAGGTCCCTTGATCACATGAAGCATTTCTACATGAGGCTGTTAATCTGCTGTTAATCTGCTGTATCTACTTTTGGTTTCGTTGCAGAATTGAGAACCAAGCCCTACATGAGGAGCATTTTCTTTCCACTACATAACCTCTAGGTGGCACTGTGGTATAGCGGAATAGCACAAATACGCAAGAGGAAATTGCACTTTCTTTCACTTTCACAGTTAAATGCCACATTTTCCCTGCTTCAAAAAAAAAAAAACCTTGCCAAAAGCATTGGTAAGACACAGAAGTGAAACTGGAAGGTCATAAAGAACCCGTAAACAAGTGTGAGTAGGTAATGATGAGCATGCAATAAATGCCTTGTGTAAAAAAGCCCATGACCAAGCCTATGTGCTTATCGTATGTGTGCCCACAGGATCTGTTCAGATGAACTGAACATGTGTAGGTCTGGGTGGGGACTGCTGTCTAATCCCATTTTCCTGCCAACATGCATTCCTTTATTTATTTATTAAAATTTTAAATCGCCCATCTGGCCGGTCACCCGGCCACCCTGGGCAATGTACAATCAATCCTTGTATACTACTGTATCATCTGAAGGATGCCTGTGTAAACAACTAAGCTCTGCCCATTGTAGAAAAGCATCAAGTCAAGTGGCTGCTTGACTCTTCAGGTATCATTTCTGGTTTGGTTGTAAAGACATGGAGGAAGAGCTTTAGTTCAGTGGTAGAGCACATGCTTCGCTTGCCAATGTTCCTAGCTTCAACCTCCAGCATCTACCTAGCCAACTGTCTCCCCCTATATACAACAAATCAACCCTTGATATTTTCTGAGGAGGCCTTATTGGTCATCCCACACGACCAACAGCATGTCAGCAAGCAATGGCACACAAGTGGGTCTTCTCAGTAGTGGCACCCACCGTCTGGAACGCTCTCCCAAATGCGGTTTGTGACAGGTGGAAACTGTGGTGAGCTTTAGATGCCTGTTGAAGATGTACCTGTTTACTCAGGCTTTCCCTGACTTATAATCACACCACTCTGTTTTACTGTTTCTGTAACGTTTTTAATGTATTTATAATTGTTTTTACATTGGGTTTTATATACTATATTTTATGTGGGGTTTTTTAAATGTAAACTGCTTAGAGATCTTATAATATCAAGTGGAATATAAGCAGTTTAAATAAAATAAATACATAAATAAATAAAAATCTCCAGGTACGGCTTGGAAAGACTCCTGTCCATAACCCTGGAGAACTGCAGTGTAGCCAATACAGAGCTAGATGGACCAAGGATCTGATATAGACTAAGGCATTTTCCTATGTACAGGGCTGTGTGCACATTTAGCATACCTGGCCTGCACAGCTGCCAGTGTGCTCTACACAAGCACATCAATGCAGTAATAAGAACCAATGGAAAATACTTGGCATGTAACTAATACATATCCTAGTGCCGTGTTCCAGTCCACCCCTTTAAGAGTTAACAACATATACACAGGAGTTCTGCTAAATGTCACAGTAGTTAGTATTTTCTAATCCTGATCCCTAACCTACTGTAACTGCTGTAAAATATATAGTAATAATTTCCTGAGTCAGGGTAATGTATAAGGAATGTCAAGCCAGACTCTGGGAATATTTGCCTTAACTTTGTTTTATTAAAGTGAAACTTTTATTAAGGCATGTGGTGAATTGAGCAATCCGTATGATTCATACAGTTATAAACCCATTGCTACACTCACTATAAATCAATGAGCCATTGTCCTAAGTTTATTCCCTCAAAGATTTAAAAATTAGAGAGAGGGAATTCAACCTGGAAATGCTATTTTGGCCAAATGAAAGCATTAACACCCAGTGTTAGAGGTGACTACATATGCCCATAATGTGGTTCAGACAAATCTTTTTCGAGCAACTTCTTTCATAGCATATAGACAACTTGCTGCTGAGTCATTACACTTAAGCAAATGAATGAACTAATACAATGCAGTAAGTCATTCAATAAAACAAGGGAAGTGGGACAGTTGTGTCCATAACCATTTCTCCTCCTACAGAGAAACTGTAGCTGTATTCATATGTACCTCCAAGCGTGTAGAGCCTCCCCAAGCTGGTGCTCTCCAGATGTTTCAGACCACACCTCTGATCATTCCTGACCATAGGCCATGCTGGCTGGGGCTATGGGAATTTTGAGTTTGGGGAAGGCTAGTCTAGGGCTTTTCTGCACAAGGCATTTGTCATGTGCTCGTCATTCCCTACTCATGGTTGTTTACAGGTTCTTTAGACAATGTCATCATGATCCTCCAGTTTCACTTCTGTGTCTAAGCACTTTCAATGAGTTTTTTTAGAGCAGGGAAAATGCAGCATTTAATTGTGAAAGTGAAAGAAAACACAATTTCCTCATGTGTATTTGCGCTATTCCACTACACCACAGTGCCACCTAGAGGTTATGTAGCAGAAAAGCAGGAAAGGAAACGTAGTGCTTGGATCTCAATTCTGTGATGAAACTGAAAGTAGATGCAGCAGATTAACAGTCAATTAACAGCCTTGTGTAGAAAAGCTCTTACATGTTGTGGGGGAGCAAGAACACATCCCCTGCATCTACCTCACTTGCTTGCCCTGCCTCTGGGCCTGCCTTGCATCTACATATTGGATTTAAAATTTAAGGGCTCCATACATGTAGGGTCCAACAAATATGGGCCCTGTTTGCCAGTCCTTACTCCTTAAAAGACCTCTTCACACGTTTCATAAAAGTGAAAATACTGAAAATATTTATATACCACACTTCATCCTTTGTCTGGATTCCAGGGCAATGTACAACCAATTTAACATGATCCAAAGAAAATAATAAAATGACAGAATATTTTAAATCACACTAAAGACATTTACAGTTTTAAATGCCTGGTATATTCCATGTGAGAAGATGCCTATTTTGTCTTGCCCTGGAATATTCAAGTTATATCCAATGTGGGGGACTTGATGCAATCAATCCATTTGGGATGCATCAATCCAGGGCCAGTGTGGTGTAGTGGTGAGAGTGTTGGACTGGAACTCCGGAGATCCAGGTTCTAGTCCCCGCTCAGCCATGAAACTCACTGGGTGACTTTGGGCCAGTCACTGCCTCTCAGCCTAACCTACCTCACAGGGTTGTTGTGAGGATAAAATGGAGAGGAGGAGGATTATGTAAGCCACCTTGGGTTCCTTGCAGGAACGGGGTATAAATACAATAAATAAATAAATAAATAAATAAATTTCTCCATCGTGCATAGATTCTATCTCTCTAGCTGAAACAGTTTCAGCTAGACACACATTGAAATTTACATGAGGTTGAGAGGAAGGAAGGAGGGAAGGAAGGGCTACTTTTACTTTGGCAAAACATGTTGAATTGTCATGACATGAGGCTGGATCCAGATTTACTCACATTTAGAGTAGATCAAATGAAATCAATGGGTCTACTCTAAGCATGACTAAGTCTGGAGCCAGACCATTGTGTCAAGAATTCATTTTTTGAAATGAATTCTTGACACAAAAGGGCTAACAAATGTTTCCTTGGGGCAAACATGATCCTGAGTGCAAGTTGGCCTGTTTTGCCTCAAAAAGAAGGAAGATCAGCAGCATAAGTTTAAGGAAGTAGAACAGGGGTGGGCAACTTGTGGCCCTTCAATGGTGGGGGATGATGGAAGCTGCAATCCAACCACATCTGGAGGGCCACAAGTTGCCCAACCCTGAACTAGACACAAAAATTACACCCTGATCAGGCTTAACTCTGACTCTCCAGAAGCAAAGCCCTACCTGCAGTGTGGTTTAGAATTCCTCGACATCTGTTCTTGAGAGTAATCTCCCAAAGGGGCTCTAACTTGGAAAGAGAAGAAAGAGGTCCCCATCCTCTGCTCTAATTATTCATATCCTACCATCCTAAGTGGCTGTGCTCAGTGCATGTTTTCTTAGCATAAGGTTTTCCACATTCACAGCCTTTCTGCAATGCACAGTCAACAGGGAATTTCCTCGCTGCACGTGACCTTGTGTATCCTTCGGCAAGCTCCAACATCCAAATGCAAAATCCAGCAACTGGAGAATTCTATATGGTTTTGTGACTCTCTTCAGGAAACACTGGGTCCATAAAGCGGTGAACAGATTCCTTCCAGCGAGATACAGAGATTCCCGTCTGTACCTGGTAAAACAGGACTGAGGAGCCTGTGGCACACACTCCAGCTGTTGATGAACACCCTACTCCCCTCACCATTGGCGAGGTTGATGGGAACTGGAGTCCAACAACATCTGGAGGACCAGAGGTTCCCCAGCTCTGTGCTAGAATATGGGCAGTATCCTTTTTCTGGAAGTAATCCTGTAAACGGTCATGTATGGGAGAAACAAATAAGCAAAAGGAACTGGCTGTGCCTACGTCTTATTGGACCAAAATAGTTAGCATCTCATTTAAGGCCCATTACATACAATAGGAGTTAAGTATTGCAGCCTTAAGTATGCCTATCATGCTTACTAGGAAGGAAGTCCTTGTGTGCCCTTTCAATGCTGCAGCAGTGCAGTGAGAGCAGGGCTGTCGGAAGACATTTTGCTGCCTGAGGGAAAGATGGCAACCCCACCCACCTCATGTCCACACACAGAAGCCTACCAGACCAGCAGTTCAATCCTACTTCGACACAGATGAAGGGAAAGGGATGTCCTACAGCACACCTGAGGGCAACAGGCTAGCTTGGGGGTGCATGGCAAGCCACGAGACACATAGCTTTCTCCTCCATCACCTTGCCACCAACCCCTGTCCCCAACAGCTGCTGCCTGAGGTGTCTGTCTCACTCTGCCTAATGGTGGGGCCGGCCCTGAGTGGGAGCTGCTTTTCTGTCGGTTGAGCCCATGGCACTGCTGTGCCACTTTAGAGGCCTGCCACCACATGGGTGAGGTCAATCCTGGGCCTGGCCAGGGAACTACTACATGGTAAGGACCTGGGTGTCCTGTCGCACTAGTTCACTCCAAACAATGTAAATACAAGTAGGTCTTTATTGCCAAAATCCATATCAGTAAGTCCAAAAGCCAAACACCAGTACAGAAGGTGTGCCGAAGTCAAGGCAGTCCAAGGTTCATAGGGAAGGAGAGTAAGGTGCCAGAGTCCAGAGTCACAGTCCAAAGTTGTAGCTGCCAGGAGATCAGATAGAGGGATTCAAGGAGTGCAGAAGCTTTGCCCGGAAACAGAGTCATTGCTTTCTACACGGAGCGTAGGACCAGGCCAGAATATAAACCCTAACCCAGCCGCACTGTCAGTCAGATCCCGATCCCGGATCTTGGCACGGGTATCTGGCCAGGAGGCGCTTGCTACGCCTCCTTCGGTTCACGGGCCTAGCAGCCAGGCGTTTCTCCCGGCGCCTGTGGGAGGGCGGCATCCCTGAAGGGCCCTCCTCCCCCGAGTCCTCTTGACAGGCCAAGGCCGGCGGCTGCAGCTGGGAATCAGCAAGCGGCCCTCCCTGCTTCTGTTGCTGGGGGGAAGGAGGCCTGTCCAAGGTCGACTGGCCTGGGCTGGAATCAGCCACAGCTGGGCACCCTTCTCCCTGTACCCGCTCATCTTCGCTGTCAGAGCTGGCTCCGGAGCAAGACCCCACACTGGGAGATTTGCCCACTCCCATGGCGGTGGGTTTTTAAACATTACAGCAGCACCATGGGAGAAACCCATAGAAAAGCAACTCCTATCCCACTGCTGCAAGCTCTATGTAGGAAACCTAGGAAGCTGCCTCATACCACATCAGACTATTTGTCCATCTAGTCCAGTACTGCCTACTCTGACTGGCAGCAGCTCCCTAGGGTCTCAAGCAGAGATCTTTCCCATCCGTTACTACCTGAGATCCTTCTTCAACTGGAGATGCCAGGGATTGAACCCGGGATCTTCTGCATACAATGCATGTGCTCTACCACTGAGCTATGGTCCCTCTTAAAAGGGTACCTAAATCCCATTGAGTTCAAAGGAACTTACTTTCCAGTTAGTATATTTAGGATCTTAGCCTTAATTACACCTCACTACTTGACCAGCTAAAGTTCCATTCATTTTAATAAAGCTTGGGGCATAACTATGGGCAGAGATGCACACATGCATGTTTGTTTATTTATTTATTTATTTTATTACATTTATACCCTGCCTTTTTTCCTGCAAGGAACTCAAGGCGGCTTACATAATCCTCCTTCTCCTCTCCATTTTATCCTCACAACAACCCTGTGAGGTAGGTTAGGCTGAGAGGCAGTGACTGGCCCAAAGTCATCCAGTGAGTTTCATGGCTGAGCGGGGACTCGAACCCAGATCTCCCGAGTCCCAGTCCAACACTCTAACCACTACGCCACACTGGCTCTCGATAACCATAGAATGAAGTGGTAACTTGTATGTGAGAATGAGCTTTCACAGATGAAACAGAACTTTCATATCACACCACATGAAACACAATGCTTTTCAATGGAGTCACTTTACACATGATACTGCAACCCACAATCATGTCATAAGAAACCAAGTGATGTAGTTTAATGTGTGAATCGGCCCTCATTTTCTGCAGATTGTGGCCCTAACAAATCCGTGCATATCATAATGATTTGAGGAAGCCACAACCATAGAGGAGGAGGACCAAGGTGTACTTTGCTGAAGAGGTTTAGCAGAACACATACAGCTGGCAGAAGCAAGTGTGAAAAACAAAGTGGTAGCCAGTTTTGGCTGAGCAAAAATGTCCTCCTTGACATCATATATGGTAACTAGGTAGAACCAACCATTAATTTAATATTCATCTACCGAATTTCCTTATGAGAAGTATTTTCTTTGGTGAACCAGTGCTAAAGTGCTGATTTTGTATACCCATCTATGACCAAGACCACCCACATGAATTCCTGACTGAGCAAGAAATTGAGCCAAGCTCCGTAGATGCATCCTCCACCACCACCTCCATTCAAACTGACCTTAACTGAAGCACAGGTAATGAACTGAGCCAAAGTAGGCAGATGCAAAGGGATGGGGATTTAGGAGTTGAAGAATGTGGTAAATCTTCAACCCCATGGGTTGAAAATGGAAGTAAAATTATGAACTTACACTTTAAAGTTAAGAGAAAGGGTCCTGTTTAGAGGGAGATTTGAAGATGGGAAGGAAGGACAACTGTGTTTGTCAGTCTTCCCCAACCTGGTGCCCTGCAGATGTTTTGGACAGCAACTCCCAGCAGCCTCAGCCAGCATGGCCAATGGTCAGGAATTCTGGGAGTTGTAGAGATTTTCTGCATGAGGCTGTTAGTCGGCTGTTAATCTGCTGTATCTACACAAGGAGAATTTATTTTCCTGCTTTTGTGCTACATAGCCTCTAGGTGGCACTGTGCTATAGCAGAATAGCGGAAATACACATGAGGAAATTGTGTTTTTTTCGCATTCACAATTAAGTGCTGCATTTTCCCTGCTCTAAAAAAAAACACCTCACCTAAAGTGCTGGTTAGACACAGAAGTGAAACTGAAGCGTCATGACAACTAAAGAATAATGCATAATGCATTATGGCAGTTGTAGTCCAAAACACCTGGTGAGGTTACGTAAGGCTGTCACAGAGCAAAACTGTTTCTGCATTTGTGTGACATTTAGGCAACGCACACATGTACATGTCACAAGTTTATAAATCAGAAGCGTGCCTGTATAATCAGGACTGAACAGGGGCCTACCATTAGACAGAGTGAGGCACCCACCTCAGGCAGCAGATTTTGGGTGTCATAAAAGTGTAGCAAATTGTTAGTTGTTTAATATTATTGTTGAACTTTTACTGCCAGGGATGGGGAGAGATGCTTGTGGGATTTCCTGCCTCGTGCACCAAAATAACTTGGCTGACCTTGGATGCTATGCATCTTACTCGGCTGGGTAGGAGGAGCCATTTGATGCTCCGCCTCAGGTGGCAAAATGTCTTGGGCCAGCCCTGGGACTGGAGGCAAGCGCTGAATGATCTTTGGTGTTAGTAATCACTGTAGTAACCCTGGTGGATTCCATCCATCACACTGACACGTAGTTACAAACAAGAGGTGATTTTTGTGGGGTAGGTGAACAAGGAAAGTTTTCAGGCAATTAGATAGTGGCACAGAAAATAACTGGATCCACAGTGTGATAGCTTGTCAGGTAAACTGGAGGCCCACACAGTATGTTAAGCCTCCCTGCTCTAGGACTTTCCCCCAAGAGTGGGAGAGTCCCATTGGTCCAGACTGTTAAAGAAGGGTATTCTTCTTCACCCCTGAGTCCCCACTGGTGCTTCACCAGCCCTCCCAGATCAGCTCCCAGGGCTGTAGTCCTTTCAAGGTGCCATCCTATGCATGTTTAGATGGGGGGGGGGGAGAGAGAGAAAACATCCTACAACTCCCAGCATACCCCAGCCAGCATGGGGCTGGGGCATGCTGGGAGTAGTAGGACATTTTTCTGTCTAAATGTCCATAGGATTGCATCCTTTCTCTCCAAGTGTGTCTTCCACCCCTTACCCTCCTTCCTGACTAGCAGGCAACCCTCCGAGGCACAGTTCACAGCATGGGCATTGGGAAATGTAGTTCTAGGACTCCACAGACCCATTACGTATCCCCCCACTCTTCAGATACGTCCCTGGAATGAGTATGATGATGATGTAGTTGTCTAATATTAAACTGGGCAATAATATAAAAGATAGGGGTCAACAGCTGGGTCAACAGCTGCTAAAGTTCCCAATTCCCCACCCCCACCGACTACACAGGTAATTATTAACCTGGATATGTTTTCTTAACTTTTACGTTTATTATTAAAACACACTTTTTTTCTTCTTCTTCAGACAGAGTCAGTGAATTCAGTTTCAAATAAGCACTTGACCAAGTCCAGTGCCAAAATACCTACACCCCTAATGGGTATATCCCACGATGTAAGTATTAGAAACAGACTGGCTGTGAACCCATTGCGTGGTGTTGGCCAAATGACTTGGGTTGGGAATGTCTATTTGGAACATACAGGCATCGCACTGCATAACTTAAATAATTTTTCAGCTTTACCCCATTACACATGAGTTCTGGCAGTATTTTTTTTTATATCAGCCGATGTGAAAAAAGCATGCAAAATCTTTTTTAAAAATTACACCTCACATTTAAGCAAAATGGTAAAGCACAGAGGTGAGCACATTTCCCAAGAGCTGCATCGTCTGGCATATCTTGGATTGACCAGGATGGGAGACAGGGTTCTTAACAAGATAGACTGGGGCATGAGTGGACTTAGGGGTCGGGTGGGAGAGCCTGGCCTAACTAGTTGTTTGAAAGCAGGACCTCAGGCTTGGGGGGCCCAAATCCAGCATTCCTGGTGTCCCAATCCAGCCCTACAGAGTCCCCGATGTGGCAGCCATACTCCCTTCCCCTGGCCCCACCCCCTTTCCCCTGACCACCAATCATTGGTGATTTCCTGGCTCTCGTGAAGCTTTTCCCCCATTCTAAAAGGTTGAAGTGCTTAGGCTTCAGTCTTCTCTACATGAGGCATTCATTGTGTTCTAGTGATACTTTACTCACAGTAGTTTGCAGGGGCTTTACACGACATTTTCATCCTCCAGGGCCTCTCCCATGCTTTCCAAGCATTTCCCCGCTATTTTTTTAGCACGAGGATAATCAGTTATTATCTGGCTATCCTGCTAAAACAAGCATGTGCAATTCAGCAATTGCGCTACACCGCAGCAGCACCTTGTGATTGTGTAATAGAACATGCATATAGGAAGGCAGGGAAAGAAAAAAAAAAACAGGACGCAAACAACGTGTGATGGGCACGCTTTTACTCCCACAAAGAAAATGGAAGAAGCAGCCTTGCTAAAGCGCCGAGTTAAAAGGCTCATGTAGAGGAGCCCTTAGTCACTGGCAGTAAGAGCTTTAAGCTAAAATATGCTGGGGTTTGTTTTTGGTATTTTGGTGCTGCCCTCTTTTTCCTTTGGCCACGCCCACCACTGGAATGCAGCCCCCAAGAGCTTGCCCTTGGGCTGAAAGAGGTTCAACACCCCTGCCTTTGTTTTACACTAACAGAAAAGAAAAGTATTTAGAAAATTAAATTTCACTAGTGTACTCCATGTGTAAAATGGGTAAATTTAAGCATTTTACAAATGCTTAATTCCTTGACAATGTGCTTCAACTATGTATTCTCTCTCTCTTTCTTTCTCACTCTCAATCTCTCTCTCTCTCTCTCTGATGTGCAGTCTATGGAAGGGATCATGTGCTTGAGTTATTGGCTCTGCACACATGTCTAGATCTTGTTTTGTGCTTGTGGCACTTTCTACCAGTCTGGATTATGGCAGATTGAGAGCAGTGACCTCATAATATGGGGTGGGGTGGGGTGGATGACCTACCTTCTTCTTGAGTTAGAATTCTACCCCTGTACCTAAAAAGGTTTCATACAAAATAAAAGCCTTGAGCACCTTTTTGGGGGAGAAAGGCAGGCTTTAAATCAATCTGAGAGCCAGTGTGGCATAGTGGTGAGAGTGTTGGACTGGGACTCAGGAGATCCGGGTTCTAGTCCCCGCTCGGCCATGAAACTCACTGGGTGACTTTGGACCAGTCACTGCCTCTCAGCCTAGCCTACCTCACAGGGTTGTTGTGAGGATAAAATGGAGAGGAGGAGGAGGATTATGTAAGCCGCCTTGAGTTCCTTGCAGGAAAAAAGGCGGGGTATAAATGTAATAAATAAATAAATAAATCAGCACTCAGCTTCAGCTTGATTCTAATCCATCAGTCCTTTGCACCTACTTTGCACCTCTATGCATGGTGTCCGCCACTGTCTTCAACATAGGAGGTGGTCTGGAAATGCACAATGAGAGCAATTCCAACACTAACAGTGGGGAAGTTCTCCAACAAGCGGACGCTTCCTATGCTCCACATGCTGCATAGCCTGTGATATTGCATATACGTATGACCAAAGTCCTACTCCTTTGGTTCTATAAACATCTATATTATCAGGGAATAGATGGGACTCTAGAGCTAGTCATACACATTTAGAAACATGGTGTTGGAGAAGTAACATGAAGTACAGAGTGTAATCTATAGTTCATCTTTCATATTTAATCTTTGTACGCATAATTACTTTCAGAAGCCATTCGTACTGGGTTTCCAACAGCTCATTATGTTTGCTTCAGCAGCTTGGCTGTTGTGTGCTTCTAAGAATGCAACAAGTTGCAGTCCACCAATAATTTATGAGAACACAAATGTGTAGGCCTAGTGTTCATGACAGAGCCAACGTGGGGATACTGCATTAAATTGCTCCATGTGGTGAGCCAATCATGTGCGGATTCATCAGAAAGACAATTTTGGCTGTCTAACTGCAGCGCTTTCGAGCAGGAGGGAAGGAGACTGAGGCACTGCCGGGATTCGTCACATCTTGGTGGCGCTGGTCTCGTCCCCTTCCTGCCCCCCCCCCCAGAATGCCCACCACGCCCCTTCTCCGAGGTTGCTTTTGCGACCTCAGAGAAGCAGCAGGCATGGTTCTTTCTGCCCTGGCTGGTGCAGGGAGGGCGCTCCAAGGGCAGAGTCCCAGCTCCGACGTTGGAGCTGTTTTCTGATATTGGAGCTGGGACGCCAAAAAGTCATATGGCCCTCTAGACCAGGGCTCTCCAACCTTGGGCCCCCAGGTGTTGCTGGACTACAGCTCCCAGAATCCCTTGCCATTAGCCATGCTGGCTGGGTATGCTGGGAGCTGTAGGCCAGCAACATCTGGGGACCCAAGGTTGGAGAGCTCTGCTCTAGATGCTCTCTAGGGGCCATAGGATTGTTCTGTAACTTACTAAATAAAGAAGTGTGAATCAGCAAAACTTGAGCTCATTGAGGTTCTCCAATTTCCACCTCGAAGCTCACATCCATATCAGACCGTGAGCTTGGTTTTCCTTCCCACATGGAAGTTTGTGTGTATTTTTGTGCACATTTCCCCAAATGAACTCATCATTCTTGCACATTTTTGAAATGTATGCATTTCCCCCGTTGATAAAAACCGTGTTTGTGCACATTTCTCACATGTACACATCTTTTCATGCACATTTTTCAAATGGATTTGTTGTTGCTGTTGCACAAACTGCATCACAAGCTCAGAAACATACAGGCTTCAGAGTGCGGATTGCTTTCAGGTCCGCATTTGGGTGCAGCAGGTGCAGATTGAGTTAATTCTGGTCAAAAACACACTGAAATGGATTTCTCACCTATCCTTCCATCCGAGAGAGTTGTCTTAGGAATACTTTCTGGCTCGAAGCAGGTTCTTTAGGAGTGCAAAGGCAGCTGCCTGCATTGCTTTTCTTGTACAGGGACAGGTTTCTGCAGTTTAGAGAGCTGTGTGCTCTGTGTTCTTGGCAAGCAAAATGGCTAGAACCCTTAGGAATGTGTAATTTCTAATTTCAACACAGTGGAACTTGCTTCTAAGCATTAGCAGAGCTTAACTTTATCCACTATCCAAACTTAATATTATCCTTTGTTTAATATGCTGATAGGGGAGGGGGGGAAGGGTTGCCTGTATGACTGTATTGCTTTTGTTCACTAAGGCCAAGTTCAGTGCTGATATAAGCAGGTACAACTCAACTGAAATGAATAGAATAACAACCACCCGTTGTGACAGCAGCCTGTAGAGATAATAGCTTACAGTGTAATATCAATTACTGAGCATAAGGTTAACTACCAGTAGGGAGAACACAGTTAAAAAAATAACAGACCACAGATATATGAAATGGCAAACAATAAACTGTCTTCAGACACCTAGGGTGCTTCCAGATGAGGGCTTTTTTTTTTTTTTTTTTTTTTGGTACAATAGCCCTGCCTCATTCATATGGGGATCCAAATGACGTCTTCTGTATGTAACCCACCTGTATTTTTCCACCACTTCTTCCATCTTTTTTCTTACTAAAAAAGAATTCATTAAGGGAGAAAAGACAGAATAGCTGCACAGTTACCTTTGTGTGTTAGCGGTAGGAGCCCTCTGTCTGGAAGCAACCCAAGGGAATGGAGAGGAGAAAGGAGAGATCTATAGAATTGACCATGAATCTACCTGTTTCCGTCCTTCCCTGGATACCCTTTGTTGTCTCCTGCACTGTCAGTTTAAATTGTAAGCTCCTCAGGGCAGAGATCTAGCAAGAACAGCAACAACCATAACAATATGACCTGCCAGATAATTCAAAGGCCTGATTTAAGGTTTTCCCCCCAAATATTGTAATGTAGAGCAAACAAAATGAATTGGATCCAGACTCAGTCATGCGTAGAGTAGACCCATCGAAATCAATGGGACTTAAGTTGGTCATGACTAAATTAAGTCTCAATGACTTCAGTGACTCTCCTCTAATAATGACTAAGGGCTTCTCTACACGAGGCATTTATTGTGTTCTCATGATTCCTCAATCCTCACCCATGGTAGTTTTCTGGGTGCTTTACACAACACTGTCATCCTCCAGGGCCTCTTCCATGTTTTCTAGCCATTTCTATGGCTTTTTTTAGCATGAGGAAAATAAGCTATTAAAGGGCTATCACGCTATGAAACGCAACAAAATGGTCATGTATTTTTGCAATTCTGCTATACCGCAGCACCATCTTGTGGTTCTGTTATAGAACATATAGGAAAGCAGAGAAAGAAAATGCCTAGAAAAAAACACATGTAAGGGACCCAATCTTAATCCTGCATAGTCCGGAAGCAGAAGCCTTGGTAAAGTGGCGGGTTAAAAGCCTAATGTAGAGAAGCCCTAAATCTGGATCCAACCAAATGTGTCTGTTATGAAAAGTAAACTGAGATGCAAATAGAAGTTTCTAACACCTTTGATGTTTCCGATATTTCATAGCTAACCCGCTTTTAGCATACTGATCAAATCAATTATATCTTTATAGTAACTCCATACATTTTGCTCATCATGATGGCTATTTATGCAGCACCATCAATATACATTGTGCTTTACAGCACCAGAAACACCCACCCCCAGGTTCCCTGCCCTTAGAAGCTTACAGCCTAAATTTTGACAGAGGGGAGAGACTAAAAGAAGGAGCATGATGGACACAAGGGATGAATGAGATCAAAGATTTTCTTCAAAAATAAATATGCTAGTATTTTAGAGGAGATAAGAGAGCAAACCTAATCTCCAGATCCACTAGGTAGAAGAGGTTATGATGGGACAGACTTTTCTGGCAGACTACCCCTCCACCAGAAAAGAGGAGCTCCGCCCACAGAGGGGGCGTGTCTGTCCTGGTGGGCCCTGGTATAACTGCTGAAAGCTCAGTAGGCATAGAACTACTGCCAGCAGTGTTTATGCCAGTGGTAGCCCCCAAAATAGGGCATTCCGGGCATGGGTTGGAGGCAGCCTTGGATCCACTCTGTTCTCCATCCCAGGATGGTAATAGGTAATTTCTTTCTATAGGTAATTTCTTTCCCATTGAAACTCATGGGAAGGAATTGGGTTGGGAGGGAACCCAGAACTGCCGGAGAACTCTACAGGAATCCTACCCTCATCCCCGTGCCAATCCTACTGCCCTGGCTGCCTGACACAAGCTGGCAGGGCTTTGGAGGTGATGGGTTGACTACTACTTCATTCCCTACCACTCTTAGGCTTGTTCTGCCCAGTTATCAATGTTATTGTCCCCAAAATCCACATGGTCAATAATATAACCAAACAGAAATGTAATCTAGCTAAGACTGAATCACAATAGAATAGCCTTCCCCAACCTGCTCCCTTCCAGATGTTTTGGACTTCAACTCCCATCAGCAACTTCTGGAAGGCACCAGGCTGGAAAGGGCTGCAATAGAAGCATTATGCAGTATAACATAAAATGCTAAGCGAGGTTGTGGCCTACAATAGTGAAGCTTCTGACACCTATAGGATACATGATGAGTGGAGAATTTTCTTGAACATTCCATTGACTAAGAAAAGTTGTCAGCAATAAAAGCAGCAACGGTCCAGCTTTGGGAGCTGAAGTGCAAGGTCAAATTTGCAGAGGGAGAGGCGGGGAATCATACATGTAACAATTCTAATGACAGGAGGTGCGCTGATATTATGTACATCTCACAAAAAATGGTCCAAGGAGGTAGGAAACCCAAGAGGGAGGAAGCCAAGAGATTGTGCATGGAGCAAGGGAGCAGGGCTAGCCGTGGACTGAAAAACAGGAAACTGGAGGATGTGTAGGTGGAAGTGACAAAGACCTGGGAAAAAGAAGGGCAGAGGAGATAGGAAGCTAAGGGAGAAAAGGGTTGTAGAACAATGGTGACTGAAATTATGCACACACCATGTAGTCATTTGGCTCGACTCCCTAAAGACAAAGTCAATTGTTGAGCTACTGGAAAACTTCTAAGCTTTCGATTTTACTTTCAAAGAGTCAGTCTGTGAAGATAATCTTGGACGTTACATCTGAAGTAAGTATCCTGATTAAAATCTCACTGAATGTAGTCTTCTAGTTATAAGCAAGTCAAGTCAGATCTGGCCTGCAACCACTATTTAAGGTCAGAATAACTGAGTTAGGAAAATTAGGAGAAATAGAAAAGAAAACAGAAACAGGAAAGGAAGAGCTCAAGGGACATCTTCTGCCAAGCAGGAACAAAAATGTGGTGAGGGAGTTTATAATTTAGTCATTTACAAGCTTTATTATGGTACTGGATCACCCAAAGTCATCTGTGTAACATTTTCAATAGCCCAATGACAAGAGAGCCAACAACAGCATCTGTCCATGGGAACCAAGCTAAATATTTAAAGGTGAACTCAAAAACTGAAATGAACATTGAGTTAATCCCAAAAATATGTACGGAATGGGCACTCACTAACCAGGGACACAGAAGGCAATTCATCACAGATCTACCTTGTAGTGAATACAAATTAACATGGAATCCTAGACATGTCTACTCAGAAGTAAGCCCCATTGACTTCAATGGGACTTATGCTCAGTTGTGCACATAGCACTGCAGCCTCAAAAAGACTGTGTAGTAAAGTAGCACAACATTTCAGAAGAGCCTGGCCCAGCTATGCTTCAAAGGAGGGATGGGAAAGGAAAAGGGCTACAAAAATATGTGACACCTTAGATTATAAAATAAAGTTTGGGGGCAACGGCCTCTTTTTTGTTATGTTTCTCTGAAAAATGCCATGTACAATTATGGCACAATACTAGTATTTTAATACTAGTAATTTTAGTACGGTATGGGTAATTGTTTTTCTTATTTTTAAATTTGTGTTTTAATTTTGCTGTAAGTGGCCTTGAGTCTTTTGTTGAGAAAGGTGTCTAAGAAATGTAAATAATAACAACAACAACAGCACCACTACTACTATTACTACATAGTAGTAGTAGTAGTAGTAGTAGTAGTAGTGACAGGAAATTGATGGATGGATGGTCCTGACTTTGGACAGCGGGTTGGAATTGCTATATTCAACTTCTTGTTTCTGGAGTATACTTCCCTCTTCCTTCTAGTACAACAATAAGATGAGGTGAGGGACAACTTCCAGAGTTGAGTAGGGCAGGGGATAGAAGCTTGACAAAAGAAATCACAAACTTGACTAAATCACGGGTGGGCAACATGAGGCCCAAGGGCTGCAGGTGACCCTCAGCCTAATTTCATGCGGCCCTCAGCCTAATTTCAGAAGTCCTCTGCACATGATCAGTTCAGACCTCTTCCAAGAGTGATGTGTTCCTTCCCTGACAGACCATTGGGCAGGAAGGAAGGAAGAGAGTGACTAGAGGGGGTTGCAGAAAGAGAAAGAAAAGGACGTGGCAGAAGGAAAGGCTGACCCACCCACTCTGGCCCTGCCCACCACATGCAGCCCCTGACAGATTACCTCTACCTGCACAGGAATGCAGCCCTTGACAGAATAAAGGCTGCCACTAGCTCTCCAAATTTCCAGTTATCGGAGTTATATCGTACACATCCACAATGTCACTGAAATGCCCCCCTGTGTTCTTTGATCCCTTGGTATCAGAAAGTGACAGTTGGCTTAAATGTTTTGCACATCTGCCAGACCATTTTGGTAAATAAACTGTCCCATTTATGCTGCTTTCTGGTTAAAAATATCTCTAAGTGGCTCTTGATTAAGCCAGCATACGTATACTGCCATGGCTGGTCATTCCGTTCACAACTTTCTGTGGTATAAACAATGCACTTTACCAGCACCTTTAATCATTCCAGTTGGAACATTTTCCTTTACTTCTGCAAACTTTGTGGAGGGATTGGCCGTAGCTGAAACACTGACACTTTTATATTGCATACTCACGTTTTCTCTTTTTGCAGTGGCTTCCAGAAAGCCACACAGATGAACTGCTTGGGTTAGGGGCAGGCTCAAAGATTCATATTCATTTGGCAGGTTGCATGCTCATTGTGCTATGGCATGGGTGGGGTGGGATGGAGGGCAGATGACTCCCCCTCCAGTCCTTGTCCTTCACAGGCTGAATAACATCAGGGCAGGGTTGATGTCGCTTGATGTTGGTGGCCATGGCCATGCCCCCTGACATAATTTGGTCCCCAGTCAAAGTGCCAGAGGGTTTCTCCACTCAGCACTTCGGTTGGGGACCAGGGTTCTGTCCTCTTCACTCCTTCTGATGAGCGAAGGGGAGGGAGCTGGCTTGGTTTTACTCCACCCAGGCAGAGCAAAGCAGTCCCTTTTCCCTGCAGCAAAGTTGCCCAGCTGAGGTGCCAGGTGGATGATCCACCTGGCACCTCGGCCAGGTGGCTTTGGCCGTCCCACGCTTTCCTCCATTAGGGAAGATATCATGGCCTCTGTCAGACTGAGCCAGCTTGGCTTTGTGCACCCAGGCAGAGCAAAGACTCTGTGGATCGTCCCTCCACCCAGGGCATCAGCCAGAGAAGCAATAAGCATGCCACTCCTCCCAATTGGGAGGGCAAGTGACACACTCATTAAGGGGAATCCCCTATGCACCACTCCTCTTCCTATTTTGTGGCAGGGAATGGCACACGGGAATTCTCACTGCCTAGGTTCAGACAACACAATAACCCACGCACAAAGGTTGAGTATGGGTTGAGTGAGTGTGGGTTGTTGTTGAAATATGACTTATTGTACTGTCTGAATCCAGCTGCGCTAACAAGCCATGGTTTGTTAACCACAAACAACCCATGAAAAGAACCCATGGTTTGTTGTTGGGTTGTGAACTGTGGGTTGTTCACCATGGTTTGTTATCTTGGCTGGGTGCAGACAACATGATGACCCACATTTCTACAACAAACCACGGTTCAACGACAATCCCAGCTCAATCCTTGAGTGTGGGCTATAGTGTTGTCTGAGCGCAGTCACTGTTATCTCCAGTCATAGGTTGGAAATAACAGTGGAGATTCCTCACCCCGCCTCCTCTCCATGCCCCTGGAAGCCTCCAGGGAATGGAGCTTGGGGAGGGTGAGGGGGCGAGGCCTGCAGGACAGCTGGGGAATCTCCTGTTCTTTCTTCACAAATTCATTCATACTCTGTTGCGGCATTGTTAATCCAGCACCTCATCCTGCTACTCACCCTGCAACTTTCCTAACGGTCCTAAACTCTACATGAACTTGTAACATCAAGTCCAGAATACAGTATGTAAATTCATCCTCAGAGAAACCCTCTGGCACTTTGACTGGGGACCAAATTATGTTAGGGGGCATGGCCATGGCCACCAACATCAAGCGACATCAACCCCTGATGTTATTCAGCCTGTGAAGGACTGGAGGGGGAGTCATCTGCCCTCCATCCCACCCCACCCAGGCCTGGACATGGGACGGAAACGGCCTTGGTCGCCTTGGTGGATGATATGAGGAGGGCCTTGGATAGGGGCGAATGCTCCTTCCTAGTCCTCCTCGATCTCTCAGTGGCTTTTGATACCATGGACCACGGTATCCTCCTGGACCGCCTGGAGGGGTTGGGTGTGGGAGGCACTGTATTGCAGTGGTTCCGGTCCTTCCTCTCTGGAAGATACCAGAGGGTAGTTCTTGGGGAGGAGGCTTCAGACCCTCGACCGCTCACTTGTGGGGTGCCGCAGGGTTCCATCCTCTCCCCGATGTTATTTAACATCTACCTGAAGCCGCTGGGGGCTATCATCAGGAGGTTTGGGGTGCGGTGTCATCAATATGTGGATGACACGCAGCTCTACCTCTCTTTCAAGTCCTCACCAAGGTTGGCCGTTGAGACCCTGTCCAAGTGCCTGGAGGCAGTGGGTGGCTGGATGGGAAGGAACATGTTGAAACTGAGCCCCGATAAGACCGAGGTACTTCTGGTGGGAGACAAGGGAAGGTTAGGGGATGTTGACCTGGTGCTGAATGGGGTACAGCACCAGGTCCCCCCCTGAAGGACCAGGTCTGCAGCTTGGGGGTCATTCTAGACTCCCAGCTGTCCATGGAGGCTCAGGTGTCAGCTGTGAGCCAGGCAGCGCTGTATCAACTCCATCTGATACGGCAGCTGCGCCCCTACCTTCCTAATCATCTGCTCCCATCAGTGGTTCATGCCTTGGTCTCCTCTCGCCTAGACTACTGTAATGCGCTCTACATGGGGTTACCCTGGAAGACGGTTCGGAAGCTTCAGCTGGTACAGAACGCGGCGGCTCGCCTGATTAAGGGAAGCCGCCAGCGTGATCACATCACCCCGGTGCTTAAGGAGCAGCACTGGTTACCAGTTGCTTGCCAAGCCGAATTCAAGGTGTTGGTTTTGACCTTTAAAACCCTACACGGCTCCGGCCCAGTTTATCTCAAGGAGCGCCTCCAGCAACATCAAGTAGGCCGCTCAACAAGATCTGCCACGGACGGCCTTCTCCTTATCCCATCAGCCAGAGCAGCCAGGCTGATGGGGACTAGGAAGAGGGCCTTCTCTATGGCAGCTCCGACGTTATGGAACTCCCTCCCTAGTGACCTTCACCATGCCCCCTCCGTGATGAGCTTCCGCCGTGCATTAAAAACATGGTATTTCAGGCGGGAATATGAGGTGGGTTAGGATTTTAAAAGAATTTTTTATACAGTTTTAATTATCATATTTTATTGTATTGTTTTATTGTATTATTTTAATTGTACATCGCCCAGGGTGGCCGAGTGGCCGGGTGGCCGGCCAGATGGGCGATTAATAAATATAAGAAATAAATAAATAAATCCTGTTGATGCAGAATAAGCACATTTTAATTTGCATAATTTCAACTACAACTGTACCTTCCATTGCCCAACCCCGATATGGTCAGAGGGAGGAGCAGCTGAGATGCAACTTGGATGTCTAAAACTGGGAGCAGTATAAACGAACCCAGCCACGAACACACCACTCATCACGACCCCATGGAGATACAAAGTGGCCAAGCAAGAACCCGTGCTGTCACGCACGCCAGTCCATGGTATGATGCTGCTAACTAACAGTTCAGTTGTGACGCTGTTACAGCTTCAGTCCTAGCTACTGTGCAGAGCCTGCTGGTTGCTCTCTGGGCACATCTGATATTAAAGTGACCTGTAGATCTGCACTGATGTAGACCCAGATTTGTATTTGTATTTTTTAAGTATGGAGCATTCTTTTTACATGAACTTTTCTTTTCTTTTGAAATAAAGTTAACAAAATAAAGGCAACAAAAAGAAGAAGAGCAAACATGATAATTTTTGTCGATGGTGTAGTAGATAGAACGTTGATTCTATCAACGGGGAAGGGGAAGCACATTGAGTCGCTTACTGCCTCTCTCACACAGATTGCATTCTGAGCACCTCTGAAAATGTAGCCATTGGGGATGCCTCACTTCCCCCCCCACCCCGGCAGGGTACATTTCCATTTTTTAATAGGGAGGAAATATGTGTAATGCTAGCTGGATTGTGTATGTGGCAGTTGATCAGTGTGCCTCTGATGTGGACGCTGCTGTTGGCATATTATTTATTTATTTATTTATTTCATTTTTATACCGCCCAATAGCCGAAGCTCTCTCTTTTATAATTTAAAAGGGGGAAGATAGGATTATATGGAGCTATGAGCACAAGAATACTGTAAAAAAAAAATTAAGTACTCATAAATTCTGGACTCTGTTTCCAGGTACCTACTTCAACTGAACACATCAGTCCAACTTTTCAAACCATTTTAGGTGTAGATTGTTTGTCTATTGACATGGGAATACACTGAGAAAATGTGCTCAGTAAAATATCTCCCCCCCCCTTTAAAAAAATACGTTCAGCAGTATATAAATCTATTAAATATATAAAATAAAAAGTCAAAAGGGTGCCAGGTGTTATACCCTAGCAGTACAGCCAGGGATCCAGTTTGCCAATTAAGTTAAAATTCTGTAGCTTTCTGGCATAGGTCCCATTTGGAAGCAAGTGGTGATGTGTGCCTACCATTCTGGGCTGGTACTTAACCAGTAAGTGAAACTTTGGCTGGAAAACCAAAGGACAGTGAATCGAAAGGGGAGGATGAAAAAAGATCATCTGGAGAAATGTTCAAGGGGGGAACACACACACAATGAAAAACAACAACCTGATGCTATAAAGATGGATTCTTCAGGAGAAAGCATCCTAAAGTTATTCAGAGTGGATATCCTATTAGTTGTAGAATTATCTTCAAAGGGAAACTATTTTCACAAGAGACCGTTAACAAAAGGATATGTTTTCCCCACCCCAAAGGATTTTCTGCAAGCTGTTGTGCTTTCATGTTCCTCAGTTGCTGCCTATATACAAATAAGATTAGAATGACTGAAGAGTATAGCACAATGGTTTTGGTTTGACTCAAGGGTTTCCAACAGTTCATACCAAATCACTTTCGCAGATTCTCATCTCATTGGAGGCCCTGCACCAATCCTTCTCCAACCTGGTGCTCTCCAGATGTTTTCATAGAATCACAGAATCATAGAAAAGTAGAGTTGGAAGGGGCCTATAAGGCCATCGAGTCCAACCCCCTGCGCAACACAGGAATCCAAGTCAAAGCATCCCTGACAGATGGCTGTCCAGCTGCACCCTGAATGCCTCCAGAGTGGGAGAGCCCACCACCTCCCTAGGTAGTTGGTTCCATTGTCTTATTGCTCTGACAGTCAGGAAATTTTTCCTGATGTTTAGGTGGAATCTGGTGTACTGGGAATTGCAGAAGATGGCGAGGAGTACAGGAGTGTTGTACAGAGTTCTGCCTCTATGCTCTGGGTTTGCTTTAAGAAAGTAGGTTTGCTTTAAGAATCAGCAACCGGCCTTGATTACTTGGCTGCTTGCCAAGCTGATGCAACATGCAATCAAGAGCAACTCACCTGCAGCGTGATCTGGCTGCTGGCCAGAGGGATGACACTGCAAACAGCACAGGTGCTAACAATGAAGCACGAGGTCTGCAATCCAAGAAGCTTGGATTAAGAAGTGCTGTTTAAGAAGAGCAAGTGCAGACTGAGGTGTTGGTTGTTGTTGTTGGTTGTTAGTGGCAGTTGGTCGGTTGCGTGTGGAGTACTGGAGAACTGGAAGGAGCAGCAGAGGACGCTGTGCAGAGAGCCTTGCAGAAGCCCAATGTGGAAAGCCAATACCCAGGTGGAGAGCTGCTGGACTTAGCATTCGGGTTGGTTGAACAGTGACTGTGCTGCTAAGGGGTGGGATTTCCACCAGGGAACGGGGAGGAGAGCATTGTTGTACTTCTGGCTCAACTTTACAATAAACATGTTTGGCTTTGACTTCCTGGAGGAGTATTTATTATGGTCAGAAAATCATTCAAAGAACCTTTGCCAATCCCTTTTGGGGATGCTGTGGCAAAACATCTGGGTTACTGTAACTTGAGCCCATTATTCCATGTCCTGCAAACTGGGATGATCGAGAAGAGATCCTGGCCCTCCTCTTTGTGGCAACCCTTCAAGTACTGGAAGAGTGCTATCATATCTCCCCTCAGTCCTCCTCTTCTGAAGGCTAAACATGCCTAGTTCTTTCAGTCTCTCCTCATAGGGCCTTGTTTCCAGTCCCTTTATCATTTTTGTTGCCCTCCTCTGAACCCTCTCCAGTTTGTCTACATCCTTCTTAAAGTGTGGTGCCCAGAACTGGACGCAGTACTCAAGATGAGCCAGTGCTGAGTAAAGGGGAATGATCTAGAGGTGCCCCCGCTTGCCTCAAGGCGGGCATAGCAGGCTGAAATTGGCCCCGCTCACACCCGCCAGAGACTCGCCGGCCTTACTGGGTCCCAGGGCTCCCTTGGCTCTCTGCGTCGAGCCCGCCGTGCCAGCCCTGTCGCGTCACTTCTGGCCAGCCGGAAGTGACAGGACGGGACCAGCGCAGCTGGCGTGGCGGGCTCGAGTGGCGTGGAGAACTGCTCCGTGCCGCTGGGAATATCAAGGCGGGCCCCCCGCCACGGAGAGGCGAGGCAGGGGTGAGGCGGGCCCCCCTAAGGTTCGTGGACACCACTAGTCATGATCACTTCATGCAATTTGGAAGTTATACTTCTATTAATACAGCCCAAAATAGCATTTGCCTTTTTTGCAGCCACATCGCATTGCTGGCTCATATTCAGTTTGTGATCTACCACAATTCCAAGATCCTTCTCACTTGTAGTATTGTTGAGCCAAGTGTCCCCCATTCTGTAACTCTGCATTTGGTTTCCTTTCCCTAGGTGCAGCACTTGGCATTTATCCCTATTAAAGTTCATTCTGTTGTTTTCGGCCCAGCGCTCCAGCCTATCGAGATCGCTTTGAATTTTGTTTCTGTCTTCCAGAGTATTAGCTGTTCCACCCAACTTTGTGTCATCTGCAAATTTGATAAGCATTCCCTGCACCTCCTCTTCCAAGTCATTAACAAAAATGTTGAAGAGCACTGGGACATCTCTTCACATTCTACCCAGTACAGTGAGTTGGCTGGGTCAGTAAGAAAGTCCATAGGAGACACCAAAGAAGCAAAGGATTAAGGGCTGTTATAGTGAAAGCAGCTTCACTAGATGGTGGCAGTGAAGACCACAGGATGGAAAGGACAAACATGGGGCTAAGATAGCTGGTTTACTTGCCTCCCCTCCCTCTCATGGAACAGGCCATGATATCTACATTTCATTCACTATATATATTTGCTTTATGCAAACAGACTGTTTGTATGTTGCACTTTTAAACTACCAAATAAAGTGATGTACAAATAAATTAAAAACATAAAATACAAGATAATAAACCCATGGCAATAAAACAGCACCAGATAAAAGCAAGATAAAATCAGCAACGGGGATGAAAACTATGCAGGACATAATAAAACCAAAAGTAAAACCAGAAGCAGGAATAAAATAAGACAAAGGTCTGAAACAATTCCTAAAACACCTGGGAAAATAAAAAGATATTCACCTGGCACTGGAAGGACCACAAGGTGAGCCTCTCTGGAAAGGGCATTCCACAGCCTGGCCATCAGCACTGGAAAAGTCCTTTCTTGTAGCCACCTGCCTGACCTCATTTGGAGTGGCTTCTGGAGGAGGGCCTGAGATGATGAGAGGGTCTGGGTAGGTAGATATGAGAGGCAATGCTCCATCAGGTAACCTGACTGTGAGCCATTTATTAAAGCTTAAAACTAGCACATTCATAGATTTCATAGATCATAGAGTTGGAAGGAGCCTACAAGGCCATCGAGTCCAACCCCCTGCTCAATGCAGGAAACTAGAGGAGGGGTCTCCCATCCAAGTAATAACCAGGCTTGACCCTGCTTAGCTTTCCACGCTCAGACAAACTGAGCCAACGTGAGCCACAGGCCTGTATATACGGTACACTTATTTATTTAGGGCTTCTGTACATGAGGTGTTTATCCTGCAGCTTGACCCTGAGCGCACAGTTCAAGTAAACCATGTTAACATTAGACTGCATGGCAAATGAAGCAATCTGGCTGATTTGTCTTATGGCTCAATCAATTTTTAGTGCACGGCAAGGATTGTCATTGTTTGCTATACACTTTCATCATCTGCTAAAAACTGAAACTGGCCTCAAGACAAGACAAGACAAGACAGAGCAGTCACATGAAAAGTTCATGGCAGAGTCTACATTAACACACTTTGTTATTCACACTTACCTAGGGGACAACTTGGGAGTCAATCAGCTCTAATGAAGTGAAATGAGACAAAAATTCCCAGAGTTCATATCCCTGTTATACCAATCATTAAAAAATCATCATCATCATCATCATCATCATCATCATCATCATCATCATCATCATCTCCTCCTCCTCCTCCTCCTCCTCTAGGGAACATTGAAGGTTGTATCCAATGTTACTCCTACTTAGAGTAGACCAATTAAAATGAATGGGACTTAAGTTAGAGTAACATTGGATACAACCCAGTGGATATAACTCAGACATACAAAGATTTGCCTGACTGTTGAGTTACCTCTGACTTACTCTCTTGCAGCTATAGCTCTAACTGCGGTCTACATTACTTAAATGCTTCTCGTAATGTTACAGTTATACTTGGAAGCAGCTTATCCCAAGCTTAGATGATTATTGTGTAATCACTCCCTGCTTCTTCCTCTAGATGTCTGTTTCCTCTTGAACAATCTTTTGTGCCTAAGGTAATAGGAAACAGAGAAGGATATAATACCACTCCTTCCCAGGATGGGTTCCTGGGATTTTAGGCAGGGGATGAGCTTCAGAGGAATTGTCTTGTATTTCTGGATTCCTGAAATACGAGTCTAATTGAGTGCTGGAAGAAATCCATTAAAGCTGTCTGTAAAAATAATTTCCCCCTGAATGATTATCCATATAGTATCATTGCTTACACAGTTGTAAAAAACATTTAGCACTTTATAATCCAATCTTTGCTCCTATGCAGGACTGGGAACACATTCTACGTACAAAATTCTGAAATGCCTAGAAGGGTAACAACTTTTACAAAGTGTTCCTCATGGAAATCACTTGGAACGTTTCCAGGATGGCATTCCAAATGTTATAGTTTTAGCAGTCATGACCATCCACTGCATTGTATTTCCAGATTCTATATACAGACTATGTTGATTTTTTATATGGAGGAAGGCCTTTCACCTTAAACTGAGAACAACATTAATGAATTACTCCATTACCATGCTTTAAACATGTAGACTGGGAATATCAATCAGGAGAGCAAGAGATCTTGAACATGGGTCTCTTTCTCTCTCTCTGTTCTGGTTGATATGATTGTTACACGAGTGGGAAGGAGGATGGAAACACCAGAAATTGGGGTATTTCAAAGGCCACTAACAATCTGAATGAATTCACACCAGTGGGACCTGAAAAAGGGCTATACGATATTTTACGATATTACGATATTACGATATTTTACGACATTACGATATTTTAATGATGTTTTAATGATGTTTTAATGATGTTGTTTATGATGTTTTTAATATGTTTTAAGATGTTTTAATAGTATGTATTGTGTATTTTATATTTTTGTTGTTCCCCGCCTCGATCTAGACGGAGAGGCGGGTAAGAAATAAAATTTATTATTATTATTATTATATGTTGATTAGCTTGGCAAATCTCTTGGCAAAGTTCAACTAAGGATGGTTGGATCTGTCTATTTCCAGTCTGCGTCAGCTTCACATGTGTTTATTCATAAGTTTGTTTCATCCTGTTTCTGTATCAATCTGTGGAGTGTTTTTTTCAAAGCTGCATCAAACTGTGCATTAAAAAAAAAGAGTCCCCCCTAACCACCATGAAATTGTTGGAGTATGTGATGAGAAGATATAAACTCTGCAGGGAGGGTTTTTTAAGTTGACTGCCCAGTAAAGGGTTAAGGTAGACTGTTATAGTCTAGTTAAAGAGCGAAGTCAGAAACTAAACTTCTCTGAGAAGTCAGGGAGCAAACCACTTAGTGGTATCAGGGGAGGGAATTCTGGACATTGCCTAGCAACAAGTTAGACATTTCATTCTCACTCTCTCTGACAGTTAGGACATTCTACAGTTAACAGACTTAACTGATGCTTGCTAGAGTTTAGTGAAGGAGGCATGTTCTGTGGTTTTCCTTACCTCACATTATGAGGAACAATTAAGAAACTGCACTTACAAAATCTGTAACCATCAAGCTTATAGTACTTAAGAAATCTTATGTTACTGTTATTTATTTTAATAAAGCATCTGCTTTAGAAACAAGCCTCTGTGTGCATGTGTTTGTTGGGTGAACTCTGCTGCTGCTGTTGTGCTCTGCCATCAGAAATATGGACTTTTATACACATTTTGGTACTTTCTTGCACTGAAAATTGTATCAAAATATTCAGAGAACTGTGAAAACCAAAAAAGAGTGGCATTCCAGTCTGCATAATAGTCAGAGAAATGAAAAATCAGGTCAGTTCACTTAAAACTGCAGTCTGAAAGAAAACCTTATGCATCCCTAATTCATGATTCAAGCGATCATACTGGGAACTGGCATGGTGGGTTTTTTTGGCCAGTATGCCACAAGGAGAATTGTGCCCAATGTTCACCCTCAAAGAATTTAAAGACAAAAAGTGTACTTTTAATGGGTGCAAGAAGAACCCTGGAAAAACACTTAATGTGCAGTGATTTCCCTGATTGGCTGCTGCTTTGGCACATTTTAAGAAACTTTAATAAAGCTTCTTCTCTTTCTCTTCACTATGAGATCTCAGACAATCTGGGATCACATAGGAAACATGATAGCATCACAGTGCCAATCAGATCTGGCTACTTGTTGACATAAGTGAAGACAAACAAAGCCACACAGCCCTCACTCTGTCAGCACTAGTCATGCCAGAATGCACATTAGAATGCACATTTGCATATATATCCAGGCCAATGCCCCTTGTTTTGCAGTGGTTCATCGTTGCAGTACAGCAAATCAGGGAGTGTTGGCCCAAATGTACATCAGAATAAGCACCCGAGTGCAAATACTGTCTACTGGAATTGCAATTGAATAAATATTGTGAAAGCGTAGCCAGTGTGGTGCAGTGGTTAGGGTGTTGGACTGGGACTCGGGAGATCCGGGTTCTAGTCCCCGCTCAGCCATGAAACTCACTGGGTGACTTTGGGCCAGTCACTGACTCTCAGCCTAACCTACCTCACAGGGTTGTTGTGAGGATAAAATGGAGAGGAGGAGGAGGAGGATTATGTAAGCCGCCTTGAGTTCCTTGCAGGAAAAAAGGCGGGGTATAAATGTAATAAATAAATAAATATATAAAGCAGCCTTTCTCCCCTGCAAATGCAATGCCCCTTCAATCTCTCCACCACCATCATGCTGGCTCAGCTTGTCTGAGCGTGGAAAGCTAAGCAGGGTCAGGCCTGGTTATTACTTGGATGGGAGACCCCTCCTCTAGTTTCCTGCATTGAGCAGGGGGTTGGACTCGATAGCCTTGTAGTTGTAGTAGGCCCCTTCCAAGTCTATGATTCTATGATATTCTATGATATTCTACGATCCCTAGTCACCGAAAATGGATACACTTTTGGAGGAGTGAAAAAATGTTCACAACACTTAGCCCTCAAGTTTGGCTCAGCTCTAACCCCAAGTCAAATCCAAACAGTGCCACTCTAGTGCACACTGGATATCCAGTTCCCTTGCACTTGGGGTGGTTTTGCCTCAAGTTTACTGAGACAAGGAACAGGAAATTGGAGCACAACACTAGCAGAGGTTGACAGCAGTAAAGGCCCAACTCTAAACCACAGATAGACCCACATGTTCAAGTGTGCCACAAATTCCCACTGCTTGTGCTACCCCACCACATGTTGATTACCCATGGTATAAGAACACTGGAGAAATGCAAATACAGTGTCTATTAAAACACGCTGGGAATTGCAGACGTGTTACTCCAAGGCTATTAGAAGAAAGATTAGGATAGTGTGAAGAACTGCCAACCGGTCCTTTCTTCAAGACAGATCAAAGGTGCAAAACTGCCAGCCAGATTCTCTCAGGGCCTTGCCCTTACACTGGATAAATACACCTCTATACACCACAGAGGAACCACACACACTGTGTGGGGTAAAACCAGGAAAGTTTATTTAAGGTAAACAGATTACAATAAAAGGTGGGGGATGAGGGAAGGGAAAAAGGTGGGGAGACACTTTGGTATACACAAGTAGAGCTACAAAACAACAAAACTAGTCCCTTACTATATAAATACCCAGGCACTTACTCCTTGCCTGGGGGTTGGTCTTCTTTAGGGCTTGCCTCAGCAAAAAGCCCTACTCCACGCTCCTTCGCATCTAGACAACAACAACACAAACCAGAAGCCACAGCTGACAGTATAGATTCCCCCCAACCCCTCCTTTCAGCAGCCCAGCTGTCTTTGGCCAATCAGGATGAACTTCATCTGGGCTAGGCAGGGGAGAGGTGGCTCCTGGATTATGACTAGAGTGCTTGGGCCGCATTTGCATGTGAATACTTGGGCACAGGGACATCAAAGGGAAGCTATGCACATTTGGCAAGAGACTCTGACGCCTAGTACATTTGCATCATGAGGCCCCCTAGCCTCTAGCTGGGATTACCTGTGTGTGTGTGTGTGTGTGTGTGCGCGCGCACGCGCATGCGTGTGTGGTGCAGGAAATTCTGACGCTTTTCTTCACAAAAATAACTTTTAGAAAAACTATTCATGTGCAGGTGCCTTTTCTGGTCCTGGTGCCCCTTGATATACTACATTTTCCCCCAGTAGCATGAAACCCAGTATCATTGTAGGCTACATTAAATAAATCATTGTTTTCTAGACTGGGGGAGTAGTATTGTATTTTATTCATTTATTTACTACATTATACCCAATACCTGAAGCTCTCTGAGCGGTTCACAACAATTAAAACCATAAAATACATAGGTAATGATAAAACATAATATAAAACTTTAAAAGTTTAAAACTACAGTATAAAACCAAAATGAAAAACCAGCAGCAGTGTAAAGATTTAAAATACAGTTAACAGATTTAAGAATAACAGAAACTGAAAGACTCAAATGACTGGGAAAATAAGGTCTTCACCTGGTGCCAAAAAACCTACAATGTAGGCATCAGGGCCAGGCGAGCATCTGCGGGGGAGGTCATTCCAGAACCAGGGTGCCACAATGGAAAAGGCCCTCTCCTTAGTAGCCACCCACCTCACTTCATTTGGCAGGGGCACCCAGAGGGGCCGCCAAAGACAATCTTAGGGTCTGGGCAGGTATATATGGGAAGAGGTAACCTGGCCCCAAGATGTTTAGAGCTTTGAAAGTTAATATCAGCAGTTTGAATTGCACTGAAATGGACAGGAATGGACTGACGGCCAGAGCAGATGGGAAAGTATTGGCATAATATGATCACATTGGCCAGTTCCCATTAACAATCTTGCTGCCTCATTTTGGATGAGCCCCATGTACATATAATGCATTGTAGTAATCCAGATGAGAGGTTACCAGAGCATGGATAAATGTAGCTAGGCTATCTCTGTCCAAATCAGGATGTAGTTGGTATATCAGCCTAAGTTGATAAAAGGTGTTCCGTCCCACCTGTGCCTCTAGTGATAATGCTGGATCCAAGAGCACCCCTAAACTACAAACCTGATCATTTAGGGGGAATGCAACAGGTTGAACATCACTTAGCCGGGCAGTAGTTCTACTCCTGTCTTGTTTCAACCTCTTTGTCCTTGCAAAGCTCCCTCCCTCCCTGTATATAATGTGGGCTCCTCTGGTCGCCTGGCTCATCTCTCAAATTCAATTGGCCTAGGACAGTGTTCTCCAGCCTTGGGTCCCCAGATGTTTTTGGCCTACAACTCCCAGCATGCCCCACCCAGCGCGGTTGGAGATCACTGGCCTAGGGAGATGTGCATGTTTTGCCTACTCCACACTGTTGCAGGGGCTGGGGTTTGTGCACACTCCTTGCATATGTTGATTCAATTCGGTCACATAACATTTGGCCTGTAGGCAGGTAAGTGCGGGTTAGGGAACTGATAGGGTTCGGTGAACATCCCTGGCACCATTTGGGTGACAGGCAAATTCCAGAGGCCTCACATGGATGGGTCATTAGACTCGGTCTGCTGGGGATCAGGATCGCCTATTCCTCGCCAAGCTTGTTGTCTTGAGACTACAAGAGGAGGCGTCGCAACAAAGGTGTCCCAACACTGTAAAGTGTAAAATGGGGTGGTGGCGCGACAAGCAGTGCCACCTTCCAATTTGGGATGCTTCGCCCATTGTGCAGTGTTACCGGCCAGAGTGGCCGGATTAGGATAACCTGCACTCCATCCCTTTGCAGGTCATTGATTGTAAATAAAATGTGGCCCAGTTAAGCCCCAACAACTTGTCTCGACTCTTTATTTCCTCCTATGTTTGCAACATGCTCTTATTGACTGAGTAATGCTCCGCTTACTCTTCAGACTTCACTGGGATTACTGTGTTCAGTTCTGGCTACCATAGTTGATGGTGGACATTAAGTTGACGTGGATGGGAAAGAGTTCAAAGTAGATATAGGAAGAGATAAAAGAACCTTGAAGGCGAATACTTTCAGAATAGGCTGAAGTAAATGGGTATATCTAACCAAGGGGAAAACAGTAGTAAAAGGTTGCCATCCTCTATAAACCTACCTAGGAGGAAGTGTTACTGAACTCAGTGGGACTTACTTCTGAGTAAAGTTACCTAGTGTCTTTACATGTGGCTAGATAGGAGATCGCTTAAGAAACTTAACCAAGAGGGAATAGTGAAAACATCATAACTGGAGAGCGAAATGTACATTGGACCGTGTCATGCAACCTGTTTCAATTTGGATCTCACTATGAAGTGATTCCAGAAATGTTTACATAGGGGGATATTTGAGTAGTTGAAATCTCTCTTTTTGTCACACAAACGCACACACAAGTCCTGGACAAATGTATTTGCCTTTTGTCATGTGGAAATTGTATGGTGGTACTCAGGAAAGTACCGGTATCTAATACCACAGTTACTGGCTTGCGCTGGTAACACACACATGAAAGAGCCTTTAACAAAACTCTGTTTCAAAACATTGTGCCATGTTGAAAGTTGAGGGAGGGAGAGCTGGGTTTCAGCTTTGCTATTGGCAGGGTTTCTGTCAGCCTACGCAAATGACAAAAAAAAGTAAAGAAAACAAAGGTAAAGAAAGAGAAGGAAACACGTTTCCAAGTTACACTGGCTGGGTTTACACACTAGCTCTTGTAACTTCACTGGGTCATGAGAAAAAAAAGAGAGAAGAAGCTCACTCACATTTAATTTGCCCATTCTGAAGTATTTTCTCCTAGTAATGCCAAATACCATAAAGCTCTCTGTCAGTGAATTGAAATTATTGTATGAGCTGCATATCGGGTACACTATTGTTAATGAAATACACACAAGATGATAAACAACTTCCTTTTCCTGCTGAAGCCCAGCTGCAAGCAGGCCCTGTATCCTTGATGCTGTAAATCAAGCCTTTGTACTCCAGGAGGATTCAATCAGCTGCAGGTGTGGGCTCTCCAAAGCCCGCCTGGGATTAGGTAGCAGCATTTGATATGAGATCCCCAACAGCACCAGCAATCTACACACCACATGCGGCCAGCCTTTGGAGAAAGCAGAGGAAAAACGCTGATGAAATGTGGCACAGGACCATGGAATGCAGTTTCAAACTTCCACATCTGCAGGAAAGGGAGAAAAAGAAAGTTCCTAATTTTACAGCGGTGATGTCACGGGGAACACATGACAGCGAAAGTGAGGGGTTAAAGGTTAAAATTTAACCACTTAAGATGCTATTCACCAACACAAGCATCACGGGAAGCACCATATTGTCCTAAATGCACTACATTTTCGGGGGGGGGGCGTGACACATGGACGTTGTCACTGTTCACAAAAGGACACACACCACACAAATGAATTCAAATCTGATTGCATCTTCTGTACCTGTTTACACATTGTTTACTTACAAAGAGAGAATCCCCCCCCTCCCCCCTTCCCCCCCCCACACCCGTAGAAATAAAAAAGGAACAGTTCTACCCAGTGTTGTCATGTTACTCCCAAGTTTAATGAGCCATTCATAATCTGGGGGGGGGGGGTTCTTTTTGCTCTTTCTCAACCATGGTTGCGCACATGAAGAAGCATTCTAAACAGGTCTGATTTTGTTGTTACTATAAAGAAAAAATATAGACAAAAATAGCAGATCCTTGATATAGAGATATAGATATGAATCTGTTTTCCATCAGGTTATCTTGATAGCTGAAGTTAAGCATTACTTTTGACCATATATGATTTAGCTATTATGTCATTAATTCATGTACGATTCATGTACAATCCATCTGAATAATGATTGTGGTTTTCTGCTTTACAAATTCACCTACTTCACCAGAAACCAAGAGAGTCAAATTCCACACAGCATCTGGTTTCCATTTTATGTAATTGCTATTTTCAGGAGTTATAATCATGTGTTATTGTAAGGACCATGGTGTCAATCACTCCACTAATGGGGAAAATTCAATGCCTAAATAATACCTAGGAGAACAAGAAACTGACTTAAACAGGTGCATTTAGACACTTCGTTTTAAGTGTAATGCTAGTCTACCAATTTAAATAAATCATTTTAAGAGGAACTTATATTCTTTCCATACCATTTTAAAAGGTTTAATGAAAGGATACTGAATTATAGAACTGGGCCTCTACCTTGGATCAAATAGGATGAGAATGGCGGCTCACAGAGCAAAATGGGACCTCAAGGATCATCTAGTCAATCTTCCAGGAATAGGACCCATAAGACTGTGATGCAAAACTTTGCAAATGCCAGTGTGACATCATAAGAGTAACTGATGGTTGGTACTGGTGCTGCTTCTGATCAGTTTGTCTGGGTAGAGTCTTGCAGATGGTAGCCTGCTGATGTGCATGAGAAGTTTTGATAAATGCATGGGACATAGGGCTTGAATGTAGGTGCGCTGGCTTCCTGGGCACTTATCTTGCTTCCACGGCAATTCAGAAACAATATGGGCACAATCTCTGCAAATGTTAATTTGACAAAGGCTGGATCTACAGATGCAGGAGAATGTGGTGGTAGAGTCCCAAACTGACTGTACCATTTAAGACTGCAGGTGGAGGACCACATTTTTGAATGCTCTTCTACATGAAATAACTCCCTGCAGGTAAAAGGCAAGCAGCGCAGCAGTGAAAGGGAGTAGATGCTTTCTTCCCGGAAGTACTAATTTCGTATTGCAGAGAGGTTTGCAGTTTTTAAAAGTGAGGCATCACTGGGGGGAAAAACATATTCCCAACAGGCAAAGGGGGTACATACAGAATGTATGTGTATGGTGGGGATAAACTCCGCTCTACATTCATGTACCGTACACTACAATAAGAATCTATTTAAAAGGACACAGGAGAACAAAAGGGAAACCTGCCCAATTCATAGTAGCAGAATCAAATGGTAAAGCTTTTCCTGGACTATACCACCTCCCACTGGGGGTGGGAATTACCGTAATGTTTGAATATCTTGCCAGCAAAAACAATGGCAAACACCCCCAAATGCATCCTGCATCAGCAAGTCAGGGAGAAGGGTTCACCCCAACATTCTTCCAGACACACTATTTAATTTCTATGTGCAGGGAACTTTGATTTTCCAAAACACATTAACAACAACACCCCCATGTGCACACACCATCACCACAGGCCTGCAGTCTGATGTGCTATAGCCTAGCAAGAATGTGATTCTGCTGATTGTATAAACTGGCTTTCTGTTTTTAGAAGAAAAGAACAAAACATTGAATTTCTAACTATTTACTTGACCTAAGATATTACATTAGGCACGCATTAGGAATCTTACATAGTTTCTGCAGTTGTAAAGAGAAACTTATTTCCAAACCAGCATTGACTTCATCTAGCCAGAGAAAGCAGCCCTCTGGCTCATCATGAGGAACAGAAAACACGGACAGTCCTCAGGGCATGAAGTCAGCTTAGCAAGGAGCAGGTACACAAAGGAGCAGGAACAAGGAGAGACATTACTTAGGAGTGGTGGAATTGTACCTGCAAGAGCCAGCCTCTTTTGGAGTAACAATTATCAGGTAGCTGTGGCATGCATGATATCACATCCCATGTGGTTTTCAGACCAATTAGGGGCTGATATGCAGGCATAGCTTGTACAAAACCCTCCTCGGGTCTCAACTCAACACTATCCATAAGTAACGGCAAGCAGTGACGGAGCTACAGATGGCAATACATGGTTCTCGCAATAGGGGGTTGTCTTTCTTATTTATTTATTTATTATATTTATATCCCACCTTGTTTCTTATTTATTATATTTATATCCCACCTTGTTGGGGCCCCTTTCCTGAGAGAAGCTCCACTGCCAGCAGGAGGAGGGCGACTCCCCCAGGCCTGCCTGATTAGGACGCCTGCCACCTGGGCTTGCTTGACGCTCCGCAGGCCTTTATCTGCCGGCCCGGAGCACGGCAGCGATCGCCCCGAAGGGGGACAACCCCAAAAGGGGATGGCCACTTTGGGGGGAGCCACTTTGGGGGGAGCCACAAGGGCAAGGGCCACCCCCTAACTCTGCTATTTGTTGCTCGGTGCCCTTGGTGGAGGGGGGATTGTTTTTTCCCTGTCTAGGGCCTGATCATGTGCCTTGGAGGGGAGTCATGGGGCCAAGTGGGGGGTTCTGTGCGGGCCCCAATTAGTGTAGTGACGGGTAGAGAGAGATATGGCATTGGGAGGAGGACTAGCAAGGTAAGGGGAACACGGCCCAGACACTTAATGGCTGTGCCGTGTTCTGGTCCTCCTCGCACCCGCAGGTTTGGTGGTTGCCCTATCAGCCTGCCCTCGGGTCTCTGGATGCTGCTTCTAAATGCCAGATTGGTCCAAAATAAAACCTCCCTCATCCACGATTTAATAGTGGATGAGGCGGCTGATCTGGCATGTATTACCGAGACCTGGGTGGGATAATAGGGAGGAGTCTGTTTCTCCCAGCTTTGCCCACCAGGGTACTTGGTGCAGCATCAGGGTAGACCTGAGGGCCGGGGAGGGGGGATTGCCATGGTCTATAGGAATTCTATCTTTCTCTCCAGGCTCCCCGTCCGTCTGACTACTGGTCTGAGTGTTTGCACCTTGTGTTGGGCCAGCGGGACAGATTAGGGATTCTGTTGGTGTACCGCCCACTCCACTGCTCAACAGACTCCCTGACTGAGCTGACGGAGGTGGTCTCGCTGGCGATGCTGAGGTCCCCTAGGCTGTTGGTCTTTGGGGATGTTAACATCCATGCTGAGGGCACCTTGTCTGGTGTGGCTCAGGAATTCATGGACTCCATGACAACCATGGGACTGTCCCAACATGTCATCGGCCCAACACATGTAGCAGGGCACACGCTAGACCTGGTTTTTTCAGCCGAGCATGGAGATGGTGATCTGAAGGTGGGGGACTTTGAATCGGTCCCCTTGTCATGGTCAGATCACTACCTGCTGAGATTTAGGCTAACGGCAGCTTTCCCCCTCTGCAAGGGTGGTCCGCCCCCGGAGGCTGATGGATCCGGATGGTTTCCAGAGGGGCCTTGGGGGGTTTCCGGCTGATATGGCTGATATAAGGTTCGTAGCTTGGGGGTGCTCCTGGAGGGAGCCATCTTTGTCACTTGAGGCTCAAGTGGTCTCAGTGGCAAGGAGTGCCTTCTACCAGCTTCGGCTGGTGGCCCAGCTACACCCCTATCTGGACAGGGATAGCCTGATCTAGGTAATCTACACTCTAGTAATCTCTAAACTAGACTGCTGCAATGCACTCTACGTGGGGCTGCCTTTGAAGACTGTTCGGAAGCTGCAGCTTGTGCAAAATGCGGCAGCCAGGCTTATTGTGGGGACCGGAAGGTCCGAGCACATTACACCGGTTCTGGCCCGTTTGCACTGGCTGCCAATATGCTTCCGAGCCAAATTCAAGGTGCTGGTTCTAACCTATAAAGCCCTACACGGCTTAGGACCACAATACCTGATGGAACGTCTCTCCCAACCGCAATCTACCCGGACACTACGCTCAATATCTGGGGCCCTCCTCCGACTGCCACCTCCAAGAGAGGCTCGGCTGGTGGCAACAAGGAGGAGGGCCTTCTCAGTGGTAGCCCCCCAATTGTGGAATAAGCTGCCCACTGAGACCCGCCTGGCGCCAACCTTACTATATTTTCGGCGCCAGGTTAAGACTTCCCTCTTTGCCAAGGCATTCAATAGTTAAGAGCTCAATATAGCACCGGGGGGGGGGGGGATTGTCACCTGTAGGCTTACTTTTATTAACTTTTGAATTGTTATTTTAAACTGTGCTTTTAAATTTGGTTTTTTAATCTTTTTAACTATATTGTATGTTTTATTGTTGTTTTTATGTATAAATTGTTGTGAACCGCCCAGAGAGCTTCGGCTGTGGGGCGGTATACAAATGAAATAAATGAAATGAAATGAAATTTCTTGCAAGGAACCCAAGGCAGCTTAGATAATCCCCCTCCTCTCCATTTTATCCTCACAACAACCCTATGAGGTAGGTCAGGCTGTGAGTCAGTGGCTGGCCCAAAGTCACCCAGTCAGCTTTATGGCTGAGCTGGGACTAGAACCTGGATCTCCTAAGTCCCAGTCCAACACTCAAACCACTATGCCACACTGGATCTCACTGTCTTAGAGAAGCATTAACTCAGAGAAGCTGCAATTAGATATGATTAAGGGTGACTGAACAATTAATTTGTCAAGGAAGAAAACTTAGTTTCTTCAGCACACCCATCAGTTCAGCTAAGCAGTGCTTCTCAATTATTTTCTGTCATGCCCCCCCTAGGAAGAAGAAAACATTTCGCGCCCCCCGCGCGACTGTAAATAGTATAGTTTGTCTATAAAATTGTTATAAGTACACCTCTGCATAACACTGTATCCTTATTAACGTATAAGAGAATAAAAAAAGAAAGAAATGTGGATCAATTTACAACAAAGAATAGCTTTATTAACTGTAGCAGAAAAGATTTAAAGGAGCACAGGATTTAAAGGAACACAATATTTAAAAAAACTTTTAACTGAGGTCAAACGAGCCCCCCTTTACGGAGCCTCGCGCCCCCCCTGGGGGGCCCGCCCCACTATTTGAGAAGCACTGAGCTAAAGCAACACTTTCATCTGGGGCAAACACAAAAGGAGAGCTGGAAAGATGGGGGGAAAGGAAAGAAGGAAGGAAGGAGGAGTTTGAATCCAGAAGTCAGGGCAGTCTTCTTGGTATTTGAAACAGAAGATCAAAATCAGAATATTATAATTCATATACAGCATAAACGTAAGTCCATCTTCATCGCACTAATTCACTGTATATTTGAACCCGATCCCTCCCAAAAAACAGCATTCCAGAGTAATAGAAACACTTTCTCAAAAATGAGACACAACATTTTATCCAGTCAGATCCAGTAAAAGAGGGAGTGAGAAAGGCAAATTTAAAATTATAAATAATATATACATTCATCGCTTGAAGGTTCCAACTTTAAGTGATCATTTGTATGTACAAAAGTGCGTCATGGATCAGATGTGACAGAAAGAGGTTTTATATCATATGACATCATCTCAAACAATGCTTTTTGATAAAGGCTGTCCTGATGTCCTACTTAAGAGTCATACAGTGTTAAGATATTATGTATGTGTGTGAATCAGCCCCGAGAGCACGTCCACACATTACACATGAGTACATCAGAAGAGCCCTGCTGGATCAGACCAAGGGTCCATCCAGTCCTGCATCTTGTTTCCCATAGTGGCCAACCAGATGCCTCCCAGAAGCCCACAAGCAGGACAAGAAAGCTACTACCCTCCCCCAACTGGTATTCAGAAGTACGTTCCATTCAGCTATCACAGCTAGTAGCCATCTGATGCATCTATCCACCATGAATTTGTCTAATTCCCTTTAAAAGTCATCTAAGCTGGTGGTCACCACCACATCATGTGACAGCAATACTGAGTTCTGCCATGATGAGAGAGGGAGAAACATTTCTCACTATCCACCCCCTCCACATCATGCAAAAACTTTTATCATGTTGCCCTTTGGTCCTTTTTCAAACTAAGAATCTATACCTTTTCTTCATTAGGAAGGTGTCACTCCATTTCCTTGATCATTTTGATTGTCTTTCTGTATCTTTTCACATTCTACAACATACATTAACTGGCATCTGCCAAGGTGCCCTGCCCCTCCCACTTCCCCCCCCCTTTTTAAAAAGCACATTTTCTTACCAGCAGTTGGGATCACTGTTTTTGCTGGTGCAGAAAACTGTGGGTTCAAAGCAGTTGTTCACTGTGTTGGGGCTCAGACTCCACTTCTGCCTTTTACTCAGTCTTTTGGGCAGTCTACATGTCCTTTGCTGTGCCTCCCAAGGCAGCTAATTTGTTTCTCAAATTGCCAAATGTGCCCATGGCCCCAAAAGGTTGCCTACCCCTGGGTTAAAGTGACATTATCACATTTCCTCCTGAAAGAAAAGGGTTAAATGAACCAACTCAGCGCATGCACAGAAATCCCATAGTTTAGATGCAGACTGTTCATGCTCCAAAGCTTGCAATCTATTCCAAAAGTAATAATGAACTCATAAGACTGCTAGCGACCGAAAACTCACTACAAAGGTAAGCATTACGAATGCACGAGTTTCTATGAACAAGCTGACTAATTATGAAATTCGGTGGCATCACTAGTTGGTTTTGCTGCTGCTGCTTTTGATAGTTTGTTGTTAAACTCTCAGAAATCTGCTGTCATCATCCTACTAGAGGTCAATCAGCCGAGGGTCAGGGAAAACCCTGAGCAGGCCGCTTCTGAGACTCTTCCACTGTCACAGGCAGGCAGCCCAATGGTTGTCCCAGTAACAATGCTGGCACCTTGGCCAGAAGCAGCCAAGCTGGACAGAGACAAGGCAAAGAAGAACAGTGCTGTTGCCATGGTGACAGGGCCTCTACCTGCCATGATTCAGGTCTTGAGTCTTGCAGGAACTGGGAGCTGGGTAGGAACTTTGCTGAAGTTGTGAAGCGGCATTTAAAAGCCTGGCAGGTTTAAGGCCAGTTAGAATTCCCTGCTTCTCTCTGGGTGCCCAGAGAAACTGAGGATGGAAATGCGAGAAAGGAGAAGTGCTTTCAGCAGGTGCTGAAACCCCCTCCCCACTGTGCCTAAGTCCAAGGGAGGCAGGGTTGAAGTCGGTCAGACATCAGGGCCCCAACCCACCACAGAAATGCTTATTTATTATTTATTCTTTGCTTTTGCATTTATGCTCTTTTAAAATATTGGGTAGTATCCAACTCTGCCCCAGCGCTAGTGCAGATGATGTTGCACTAGCTTAAACGAACACTTGCACAATGTAACGAGTGCTTGTTATGCCAATGGGGGAAAGTGGTGAATGGATACTACCTCCTGTAAAACACTTTGAGGATTATTAATGGGAAAGCAGTTTAGAAATATTTTAAACTAATTTCTGTGCCCAACTGGGCACCTGAAAACTTGGTCAGGATGTAATAACACTGCAAATCTGGACAAGTTGTGACTCATCCAACCAAGCACAGCCCACCAGCCATGTACCACAACCCACCAAGGGCTCCATAAACATTCCTGAAACTGTAAAAATGGCAGCTGGGATGCAGGAGGCTTGTCAAGCGCCCGACAGGTCATAACTCATGGATGCTGATCTCTGCATTTGGCTTGGCAAGTCACAGGTTGTGCCAGCGTGATGTAATACAATAAGCAAAAGAGCCATCTCTGTTGTAAACCTCTTTCTGGTACTATGACTCAGCTGTATCCTCTTTCAACGATCTGGGATGGGTTGTTTTGTCAAGATAGTCAAATAAAAAATTGTATATAGCAAATACAGAGGGAGAATACGTTTCAGGAAAAATTAGGCTGAAGAGGGAATGAAAAACTTCCTGATGACGACGGCAGAATAGACTCTTAAGGGAAGCTGTGGGAGTTGTCTAGAATAGGCCACTTAAAACAAGATGAAACAAACCACTTAGGAACAAATACCCTGCAGGAAATAATCCTAGATGAGCAGGGAATTGACATAAAGACCTTTTAGGTCTTTTCCATATACGTTTTCTATGCGGCTGCAATATATTAAAAAAAACACTAATGTACCGACTCAGTGCAGAAATTAGCTAGCTTAAGAGGATTTGGAAAGTAAACATGTGGATCACTGCTGGAAATATTCATGTTTTTCTCTCATAGTGGGCCAACGTAAATATTATTTCATATGTTATCAAGTCATTGTAAAATGAAAAAGAACTTGAGTTTTTAAAATGGCCCCGATCAAAATCTAAGCCCTCCTCCAAATAATTGGAACCAAAGTGTCGCATTAGCCCTGGGATGTAGGTGACGGCAATTATTATTCTTTATTGACAATGCCCTTTCAATAGTCATGCTTCCTTATGGAATTAAAATAAGAGGTGCGGAGTCCATACTTTTGAGGGTCACAGTGACCTAAACACAGCGAAAATAGAAAAACAAGAGAAGAGGGAGAGAAAGAAAAGAGAAGGTTCCTCATGAGCAAGGACCAGTCATGGAGAGAGGGGAGGCAGGGAGGGAGGGGTGCACTTTACTGGGGCATGGAGATCCGGGGGCTTCCAGCCCAGGCTGTAACCCCATTACCACGAGGGGGAAAATGAAGCTAAACTGTAGATCATGCGTGCTTGAGGGTATACATGGAAGCTTACTCCCCTGTAGCCATGATCCAGAACTGGTGAGATTTGCTGGAGCCAATTGGAAGCAGCATTAAGCAGAACAAGCCACTGAACAGTGAGTGGCTGGCCCAGAGCTGGTGCCGTTAAACTAGGACTTGCTGTTTCAGGCGCAGAGGGATTTGTGCTTCCCGATGTGACATGCTGTCAGCCACAAAGTGGCACTTATATCGTCCCACACCGCTTTCCTCCTCTGCTGTCATGCCATTCATGGACCAGCGGTGGCTCCCAAAGGTTGCGACTGGCTCTAGCGATGCTCTGGGGGAAGCTACTGCCCAATCTGGAAGTCAGTTGTTGGCTAAGTTTCCGAGATGGTGAGGCAAGGGCAGGGCCAGTTGCTGAGGTGCCGGCATTTGAACCCTGGCCAGAAACAGAGTGGAGAAGAGAAGGAAGGAATCAGGAGGGTGAGAAGTGGAAAAAGGTCAACAGGGCAGAGAGAGAGGGAAATAGCGAACACCTGAAGGAGAAGTTAGCAGGAGGGAAAGAGAAGTACTTGATTGTTCCCCGGAGGAAAGCCTGCCCAAATCCCCTCACTGGGAGGAGGAGGATGTTACCCAACCCAAGAGGACTTGGCTAGGGGAGAGGGCTCACCCATAAATACAGAGTGATCACCTCCTCTTAAATGGAAGATTACCACCCCTCACTCAAATGTGCACCTTTCCCATTCAGTCAACAAAAATGTTGCAATCAGGAATGGAAACGAGGCGGACTGGGCTTCAAGGTGGAACTCGGAGAACCTCAACAAGTTGAGCTTTGCTGATTTTCCCAACCCCTAGTGTAGAGTGGTTTAACCTCTGGATGCAGGGCTGGCCAGGGGTGGGGCTAGGTACTGAAAAGATTTGGGGCTCCGGCCCACAGGACAAAAATAATGCACAAATTTGCATATACCGGTACTAATTTACATTTGCTGTGAAGTGTGTGTGTGTGCCTTTAAATGAGTCTGTCTCCTAAGGCAGTGATGGCGAACCATCTTTTGCCTGAGTGCCCAAATTGCAACACAAAACCAACTTGTTTATTTCAAAGTGCCAACACTGCAATTAAACCTGAATACCGAGGTTTTAGTTTTAGGAAAAACAACTCATACAGTTGTCCGAACTAATCAACATCTTTTCACATAGCCTGAAGGGAATTTATACAAACTTTTAAAATAATTAAGCACATGTATCTTTGGATAAAGGATTCTCAACTTGTAATATGATTATATGCCAGACTGAAATTGTAGGGGGCAAGCTTTACCCAGGGTCCTTCCCTGCTTCTACAGGTGTTGGATTAAAAAAAAGTAAAAGTCAACCTGTACTACGATGAGCAAGATAAACAAGAAAGCAAAATGTGCTTAACACATTTTAAACACTTTATGTCTTGGACGATAAACACAGCATTAGGTAAAAGTTTGCATGGGGCATGCTTAATGTAATTTGGCTATTGCATGCAAGCTGATAATTGGCCAAACCATGGCTCATACTCCGTTAGTTTGAGAGCAACACATGCAGCACTCAGGTCAACTGTTAGGGCTTTACATCCAAGCCATGCTCTGTGCATCATTCTTCATAATCTTTTAAATGTGATAACAGTGTAGAAAAGAATTCTGTAACAGGAATTCTAGAATAAAATCATTCTGTTCCACACTGAGAGAAAGAACAAGATCATTAGTGTTTGGCATAAGGGGACAGTCTTTTCGCGATCTGGTGACCAATGTCTCGAGTGCCCACAGAGAGGTCCCTGCGTGCCAGCTGTGGCACCCGTGCCATAGGTTCGCCATCACTGTCCTAAGGACACCCCTCTTTGTAAAAAGGGATATATGGACAGGGGAGAGCAGGGCATTTGATTTCAGGAAAAGGAAAAAAAAACAACCTCAGGCAGAAAGATTCATGGGGGTGGGGGCAGCAGGAGGTGAAGCACACGTGGGCAAAAAGGCAGCTCATCCAGGGGGGTCAGATGCAACAGAGATCATCAGGGTTCCTGTGCCTTTCTTTCAGCAAGTGCCCCTGGACAGCAGGGTGGTGGGGCAGAGGGCCTCCCAGAGATTTGGGGCTCCAAATGAAAGATTCAGGGCTCCAGCCCTAGTGGGCCATCCCCTAACCCTGCTTCTGGGGCTGGCCCTGCCAAGCAGCAGGGTGAAGTGGCCTGCTTCAAGTGGCCCCACGAGGTGGGGAGAGGGAAAGATGGAGGCAGGGGTAGGTGACTGAATGGTGCAGCAAGACTTTTTAAAGTGTTGGCCGGGCCCTAGCCAGGGAGAGGCCATTTGGACTCTGCTTCAGGCAGCAAAATGCCTTGGGCTGGCACTGTAAGAACAATTTGAAGGTTTACTTTCTCACAGGGGTGATGGGAACCAAAAGTCAAGTATGAGAGGCCTGCTTCCTACAGGAATAAATGGTGAATGCCGAGAGCATGAGTAAGAAGGCTGGAGTGTTGCTTGATTTTACAGAAGGACAAACTAAGAGGGAGCCATCAGCAAGCAAGACCTGTTGACTGGCTTTCATTTAAAGGCCACCTGCTTAGCAGATCAAGGGAATGAGCCTCTGAAGAACCGTTGAACATGCTGAGTTTTGCACTTCTTTTGCCCCCAGTAGAAGTTTGTCCTTTGCCTTCTTTAATGTATGCACCTGCATACTTCAGATCTATCCATGTATAAGTGATGTTATTCATGCTAGAGAGAGGGAGGGAGGCAGGGAGGAAGAGAGAGAGAGATCCATAAAAGGCAAATCAATAAATAATTTAAAATAACAGAATTTAACACGACCGGCTATACAGCAATATAAGCAGTGAATGAACTTTAAACAGCTGTTGGAAACTGTCTTTGGGACCAGTTCCTTTGTTCTCTATTGATATTTGGGGCTTTACATCCGTGTTCATTTTTTAAAAATATTATTTTTTATTTTTGCAGTTTTCACTTTCCCTTGCAAATGAAAAAGTCACAGCTGCTTAATGTGCCTCGCCCCCTCCCTCCATAGACAAATTCACATACTTGGAAGCAAAATTCTGAATAGGTGACATATTAGGTGTAATGCATGTCTTTTATAACATGCCAATTGGGTAAGTATGACACTAACCAATGAGTAGAGCACCTGGGCACTTGCAAACAATGGACAAGAATCAGCCAAAGTACATGTTTAAATCTCTCAGATTTAAATCAGTGGGACTCAAAAGTGCTTAACTTTGGCTTGAACATGCTCATTTGTTACATATCATATATATGATAAGATATTTCTTTATATTTCAGGTTTGATTTACAGGTACATGAACACAGAGGTAATTGATGCAAGTTAATTTTGGCTGACTTGAATAGCACTTTTAGCAGCCTTGCAAAAAAAAAAAAAAAAAACCACTCTACCCTCCTTCTAACATGGTCATGGGCTCGATTTTTACTTGCCACAAGCAATCAGATGAGTTTGCTGATATACAAGACTGGATCAGGTCCAGGGCGGGGTGTAAGAGAAAGAAGCAGTCTGTTCAGTATGTAAAAACCTAATCATAGTTAGGGTACAATCCTATGCATGTTTAAACAGAAAAGAGTCCCACAACTCCCAGCATTCAGCCAGCCATAGTGGCTGGGGAATGCTGGGAGTTGTAGTATTTTTTTCTTTCTAAACATGCATAGGAATGCACCCTTAAAGGCCTGTTCAATGTTATTTTTCAATACTTGCCTCAGCCTAAGGTGAAGCCTTACTTCATGGCCCAGCACCATCAGAATTATGGTGTCTAAGAACATCAGAGAGGGACTTTTTGGTAGTGGCACCCAGGCTTTAGATTTTTTTTTTTACCTGGGAGACACATATATGGTGTTTTTAGGCACCAGATCAAGGCACTGCTGTTTAAGCAAGTGCTTGATCTGGGTAATGGGTAAACATTCCATGGCGATTGATTCTTCTGCTGATGAAGGCCTGTGGCTCACGCTGGTTCAACTTGTCTGAGCGTGGAAAGCTAAGCAGGGTCAGGCCTAGGTTTCATAGATTTCATAGATTATAGAGTTGGAAGGAGTCTACAAGGCTATCAAGTCCAACCCCCTGCTCAATGCAGGAAACTAGAGGAGGGGAGGGGTCTCCCATCCAAGTAATAACCAGGCTTGACCCTGCTTAGCTTTCCACGCTCAGACAAGCTGAGCCAGCATAAGCCATAAGCCTGGTTATTACTTGGATGGGAGACCCCTCCTCTAGTTTCCTGCATTGAGCAGGGGATTGGAATCGATGGCCTTGCAGGCCCCTTCCAACTCTATGATCCTATGACATTCCTATGACACTTTCTCTAATACATTTGCTGTGGGTTGTGGTGGGTTTTATTTTATTTGTATGTCTCGTGAGCCACCTTGCATGTCCTTTACAAAGAGAAAGATGAGATAGATATGTTTGAAATCAATCTTTGAGACACATGTTGGGAGGAAAGACACCAGTCTTTTCAGTGTTGAAATGCCAGTCTTAACACTCAGAACTGGAAACGTTTCCGAACCTGTTTTATTTATTTATTTATTTATTATTATTATATTTATATCCCACCTTTTTTCCTGAAAGGAACACAAGGCGGCTTACATAAGCCTCCTCCTCCTCTCCACTTTATCCTCACAACAACCCTGTGAGGTAGGTTAGGCTGAGAGTCAGTGACTGGCCCAAAGTCACCCAGTGAGTTTCATGCCCGAGCGGGGACTAGAACCCGGATCTCCTGAATCCCAGTACAACACTCTAACCACTAAACCACACTGGCTCTATCAGTCCTGCAGCAATTATTTATAATTTAGAAAAAATCCTTTATATAAGGAGCACCCTAGTTAACCCCATTACAAAAAGGGTAATTTGTGGACATCATCTAAGGTCACGTGGGCCTGCTGGGGCAGAAGAAGGCCCGAGACTTTGGTACAAACGGTTGACTTCCTCTGCAGTTTCTGTGGTTTATGTTTATCTGGGTCATACCCAGGTTTGAGGGGGCCCACTGCAATGTGCCCTCAGTCTGGTGAGCCCCCCCTAAGCTTATCTGGCCTCAGCAGATGATCATTTTATTTTCCCACAATGCCTCTGACTTAGGGACGATTCGCACGACCCAGGCTGTGGGCAGGGGAGGCACCACGGGGCGATCTGCGTGGTCCGGTGGGGCGCTGCAGACAACCTGCACCCCGCACGCGTGGGCGGACCCCGGTGGAGCCGGCAGTCCCCGCACCGCAGTGTGGGCCTCCCAGCACTAGGGGGTGGGGCCTGGGATGCCCAGAGGGGCCATTTGCCCCTACAGGATGGAGCGGCGCCGGCGGCAGCTCCGGCCGCTCTGGGCTGCCGCCTCTGTGCGGCCCCCGCAGGACGGCCGCCCGCTGTTCGCACGGCAGGGTGGCCACGCGCGGTAGGGGCTTACCCCTCTACTGACCATGGTCACTTTGCGTGCATCCCGCACGCGGTCGTCCCGCGGGGGCATCCCCGGTCAGCATTCGCACGACATGGGAACCGCGGGGGACTTCTGGTCCCCCGCGGTTCCCGTGTCATGCGAATGCGCCCCTAGTGTCACTCTGGGACATTGTGGGAAATTAAAATGGTTGCCAGCTACTGACACTACCACCAGATGGGAGGCCCAGGGCAAGCATTACTGCCTGTGGGCCCTGCTGGGATTCTGAGGCCCGGGCAGCTTCCTGATTCCAGTTGCTGACATCAGGGCCAGATGTTTATAAACTCTAAAACATGACATAGTGTCCAAAGAGGTGAAAGAGGAATAACCAGGAAACTATTTCTAAGCAACAGAGAGGAGAAACAACAGGAATCAGGATTTCGTGGCTGACTGTGTGAATGCTTTTTCCCACTCCTTCTTCCATTCTCCTTTTTGCTCCGTAGCTCTGGGAGCAGCTCTGGCCTGAGGAGGAGGCTGTGTGGTTTGCAGCTGCAGGATTGCATCCCAAGTTGTTTTAGCTGGAAAATGTGCCTCCAGTGCCATCTAAAACCTGAGGAACCAAACTAAAAATAACCCCACCGTTATTATTTTAATCCCATCACTGGGCCATGACTCACGGTTTCTGGATGCTTATTGACAGGTAACTTCACTGCTTTGCAAGTGAGCTTTGTATGACACCCATCAGACTACAACAACCACTCCAGTTACTGAAAAGGCCCAGCACTGGGTCAGGACAAAGCAGAGCCTCAGCAGACTAGTTGGAGAAGTTCAGGAGACCTTAGTGTTGTGTCAGCCTTTTTCCGTGGGGCTCCTCTGCCTTAAACAGCCACATGTCAGGGATAAATTCATTCAAGTACAGCTCTTTCCATCACTGCATCTACATGCAGGGCAGCCTTTCTTTCCCAAGCTAGGAAATGTTGAGGTATAGTTCCCATCATTCTCGGCCAACATGGCCAATAGTCAGGGATGATGGAGGTTTATTTATTATATTTATTGATTTGTAGTATTTGTATACCACAAAATATAATAAAATCCCAAAGTGGTTTACATATAAATATTAAAATCACATTTAAAATATTAATGTTAAAATCACATTTAAAATACAATTTAAAAAAACAATTCCAATTACAACAATAATAATACAGGAGCAGTAAAATCGAGCAGCGTGATTAATTTGTTGTATGTGTGTTAATTTGTTGTTGAGTCCAACTACATCTAGATCCAAGGCTGGGAAAGGCTGATGTAAGAGAAAGTGCCGCTGTGTATCTATAAAGATGAAGGAGACTTGTCGGGGGGGGGGGGACAGCAAGTAGGCCTGAGGAACAAAGTTCTAGAGCAGAGAGTAGTTGTTCTGCAGTCTACCTTTTTAAGTAGAATCCATGTTGTCCACTGCTGTGTTTTAAATTTACAGTGCAAACAACTCAGGATCTCCTAGCAGAGGAGGCATCACCGATCCACGTTAAGTGATCCCGAGTATGAACTCTTGCTTAAAAAAATAAAATATGCCTTGCCAGATCGCTCCAAGGTCCAGTGGAAGGACCACAGTTCAGTGCAGAGAGCATCGGCTTATCATGCAGAAGGTCCCAGTGACAAGCCCCAGGATCTCTAGGTAGGACCGGCAAAAACTCCTGCCTGGAACCCTAGCCAATCAGCGTGGACGACACTGAGCTACAGGCCCAGCATCAGCGGTCACATGGGCGGGAAGCTGGTGAGGTTCCATAGGCTCAGAAGGTCCCAACCCTGCCCTGGCCCCACTGCAGCAGAGGGGCAGATGGCAGAGGCAGTGTATTGCAGCAGTGGTGGCGACTGCTCTGTCCTTGTCTGGCCGGCTGGCCCTGCTGATAAAAGGAAACACCATGGTAGCCAGCTGGCTGGGTCTGCAGGCCCCGCAGCATGGCATTTTAAAAGATGTTTATTTTAAAAATGTATGTGTTGAGTAGCAGTGATCTGAACCAATCAGATGCAGCCTTTGGGGGGGGGACCATGGCCAATGAGGGCACGGGAGTGCTGTAAAGGCTGCCCTGTGCCCTCATTGGCTGTGTCCCCTCCCCAAGGCAGCATCTGATTGGTTCAGATCACTGCTACTCAAAAGTTTGTTGTTGTTGCTTTTTCTTTAAATAATCTTTCAAAATGCTGTGCTGAGGGCGCTGCAGGCTTAGCTGGCCAGCTTCTGTGGCACTTCCTCTTGCCAGCGAGGCCAGCCAGCTGGCTGGACAAGGAGGAGAGCGGAGCTGCTGGTGTTGCTGCCGCCACTGCCACTTCCATCAGGTCAAAAAAAGAAGGTGAGAGGGCTGGATGGTAGGGCGGTGGCGGGGTGGTGGTGCAGGCATATGAATTGGTTCTCAGCATGTGAACTGGTAGGCTGTGTGCTACATGGCACCTTAATGTCTCTCTGTGTGTGTGTGTTTATGTGTATGTAAGTTAGAGATAAGATGAACCCACTTCTGCCACCACCACAAGCAGAGATTGCTGGGTATGGAGCTGAACCCTGAAAAATGTCTGCTTCAGCAACCCAAGACTGTAGCATTCCCAAGAGGCAAAATTAGGGACAAAACAGGGACAGTGATAGATCAGGGGCAGAGCCTGAAAAATAGGAACTGTCCCTATTTAGTCGGGAGAATTTGAGTGTGTGCTGGCACAGCACCCTTTGCACAAGTTCCAGGGGGCACTAGCTGGTCCACTGAAAATTGGCCAGTGCCTTCTGCTCATCCTATAAACTTCCCTGAGAAGGTCATTGATTTGGTAGTTTGGTGCAAGTTAAGAGCTGCAAATAGCTGTTCAGGTCTACTACTGATTCTTTCTTTTAAATTATTATTTTAAAATTATTATCATGCCTGGTTCTGAATCAGTCAGTCAGTCAGCCAGTCAGTCGATGTATACTTGACTGATGGGAGTGAGCTGGGACTGAGCAGTAGGTATGAGGGTGTGCAACATATTGGGAGGTGTATCAGGCTGGTAGGAAAAGCATCTTCAGAACTTGAACTGGGCCTCAACATTTACATCAGCAAGCCTGGAGAGATGTGTAGGATTCTTGTCTCCTCCCCTCCATAAGCAATATAATAAACTTTGAAAACCGGCTTGTTTCGGAATGAGTTAAAGTCCAGATTGCCAGCTAGCTATCCATTGTTTTCCCACTCCTCTCTGTGTGAAAACAGAATTATTGTACATAAAAAGCCTATGGGGAGACACATGTTTTTTTCCTGAGCAGTGACCAGATGGCACACAGATTTTTGTGCATCATTTGTAAATTATTTCAAAGTATATTTGTCTATTCCAAGGAGATTGCTGGAATCTACATCTGCATTTTAATGTAATTGTTTCCATGTCGCATGAATGAGACACGAGGGGATTATGAAGAAGTGATGAGCACCTAGAATATTGTAGGATCAGAAGAGCCACATGAATTTGAGGGTAGTCTTGCCTCTTGCCTACTATTCCTCCCCTACTCCATACCACAATTACTATTTTTTAAAATTGTCAGTAGGACTGAGGTCTTGGGGTCAGGTTATAGCTTAGGTTCATTTTCATTTACAAATGATACGAGGAAAACAAAAGAGCAAGGACTAAACTTGTTATAGAAATAGAAAACCAAAGCTAAGATCTTCATAGGGAAAAGTGGCGGATCTCTTTTCATAAATGTATTCTTTCCACAGAGTACAGGAAGGGCCTGTATTCTGAAAAGTTACCTCAGCATGTCAATCATACATTTACATGTATAACAAGAATAAATTCACCTGTTAAATCCTGTCCATATTGAGTGGGCAAGCAACGAAGGAGGAGGTCCTCTGTGCAGGAACGTGTGGCTGAAACTGCAGTACTATACACACCATTGAGTAGACATGCACATGATGGCAATGCCTTAAGAACAAAGTCGGTGCTTGTGCTTGCAGTGGGCCCTGTAAGGTGAAGGTTCTAATTCAGGGGTGGGCAACTTGTGGTCCTCCAGATGTTTGGGCCTACAGCTCCCATGCATGGCCCCTCACCATTGGCTATGCTGGCTAGGGCTGATGAGAGTTGTAGGCCAAAACATCTGGAGGCCCACAAATTGCCCATCTCTGTCTAACTAGATCTGGTAAGGAACAGTGATTTGATCAAAAAATAATAATGAAATTGACCCAGTAATTTGAGGAGAAATGGTTTCATTCAATGGCTCCCCCCTTGACATTTTCCCACTGATTCATTTGACTGATTTCTTTAGCATGTTTAGTTGAAAGTCCCGTTGAACACGATGGGGCTTACTTCTGATTAGACATGCATAGGATTGCGTTGTTATTCTCTGCTTTCCTTTTCTCCCCAATCCACCAAAAGTATGGCATGGGACACCTTTTAAACCTTTGGATCCGCTTTTGAATAAAGCATTTGGGGGGTGGGGGTGGGTTGCAAGACATTCTCATTTATTTGGCTAAAAAATTAACAAATCGAACAACTAATTTCAGTGTAAGCAAATCAACACTGAAGTGTCTTCCAACACTGAATTGCAGTTTAATCATGCACTTTCTTGAATTTGCATTTTCTTCTCCTGTGACACGTTGCCGATTATTGTGGTGTTGAGAATTTATATTAATCTTATATTAAACTTTCTTGAGGCAAACTCCATCTTAAACCGCAGTAATTTCAGTGTATGTACATCAATGTAACGTCATCAACTGTTGTGACGCCATTTGTCCCACTCTGTCATGTCACACCCCACTGCAATGTCGGTATCATGTTATAGCAATATGTTGAATCTCACTCCCCCCTTTTTTCACTTCGCTCTTCACACATGCGCAGATTCGCATGTACATTTCAATGAGTAATGGGGTGGAAAACGCAGGTCTACCTTCTCCTGCAGACTCCTGCACAGGTTTGTACATGTGCAGGGGTGTACTCTGGCCAGTGATACATGTCCATTCATAGTATACCTCCAAAATGGATGTTGAGTTAACGCAGGTGTATCTGCTGGCAATCACCCTTGTCTTCCATGGGCAATCATATTTAGAAAGTACCATCTTGCTATATCCTTGTTAGGTACTTTTTACACACATCAAATGGCATCAGTTCATTGGAGTGTAGAGAATCTACGAAGACCAAAAATACACTGGCAGTGTTGGGTTTTGCCCGCCAGTTTGGATTGGTGGGGCAATTTTGTTTTCCAAGATTGGGACGTTGAGCAATGGGTAAGGCATTTTAGAATGTTCCATGCCACACTCTTTAAAATTACCGAGCTACAGCCCATAAGCCGGAGGAAGGGAACGAACATGTGTGAGCCTATTCCTGTTGTTAAACAAGTGGCGATAGCTATATGGTGACATATACAGAACAGCATCACAACAGTTCAGGGTTGGGCGAATGACTGTTGCGGTAATTGTGGTAAAAGACTGCCTCCTGATGGAACATCTCTTGCTGAGTTGCACAGTGAAGCTCGGCAATGTATGACGGGTATGTACACTTAACTGCATCTTCGCAGATGCGCATGTGCATAACATCTGAATTACTTTATGATGTGCTGGCTGGATATGTTTTAGTATTTAATTATGTACTGCATGACAACTGCAATCATTCCTACTCTTACAGGGAATACGATAGGGTCAGCTTTGGCCAACATATGGACACATCTTAGAACAGCGGTGTTCACGAACCTGTGGGGGGGCTCGCCTCTCTACCGACTCGCCTCTCTGCGGCGGCGGCCCCCCACGAGGTTGATCCAGTGGATCGCGTAGAGCTTGCCACTCTGGGAGCGGAGATGGAGAATGAAGACAGGAGACATACAGAGGAGGGGAAAAGCGGGCAAGAAGCAATCACAGATTTTCTGCGTGGGCAGCAATAATCTGTGTCTACTGTCATCAATGGTGTAAATACTGTTTTCATGTTGTTGGGATTTTTAAAAAACATATACTTACCTAACATTTACTTGAACTTGTACTGTTAATAAATCAATACACTCCAGTTTGTTGTTTTCTGTCTTGGTCTTACTCATAGAAAAAGGAAGGGATATATGTCAGCTGACTTTTTAATTGTAAAGTCCCAGCTGGTTCTGTCTCACTCTGTGAGCATGGGAGGGGAAAGGGCTTCCATTTCTGTGTAATAAGGTTTGGGTGGGGAGGAACCTTATCTTATACCAGCAGGAAAGCACTGTGATATGTGTCCCTGCTTTAAATGTCCAGCGCCGATGAGCCACCTGCTTCTGCAACATGCATTCAACACTAACAGTAATGTCACCCGTGGACACATGGGAAAGGGGTGGGGAAGAGGGTTTCATTACTTCTGCAACCTCGGCAGCCATTCCACAGCCTTTCATTCGCATTAGCGCAGGGACACAAGAAAGTGCGCATTTCGAATGTAGAAAGTGTGCATTCATGTGTATATTTTTTCAAAAGTGTGCACCGTTGACTAATGCGTGAAAATGCTTTATTTATTTATTTATTTTTGGGAAATGTGCATTTGAAAGTGTGCATTTTTAAGAAACACATTTTTCAGACATGTTCGCAAATTTGGGAAATTTGCAGACATTTCTTGGGGGAAAAGTGCTCCTGCTGGTGTTCACGTTCAGAATTGCAAACAGGCCATGTTCTCATGCTTTCGTCAACAGAAACAAAATTCTCATACATCCCTGTGAAAGATAAAGGCCTACTTTAGTGAGGGCAGCCAGGAAACATAAGGATGCTTGCTCGGTGGCAGTGATGAGGACCACAGAAGGGGAGAGCCAAATAGGAGGCTAAGATACTGCTTCATACGGCTACCTAATCCTTCTTCACCCCAAGATGTATCATGCTGCATGGTTCCTTTTTACACTTTCTGGGGAAACCAGATTAGACAACACTCGGTACTGAATTTCAGTCTAAGAAGTTGTCATTACGGCTGCTTCAGCCATTGATATTCACAGCCCCATTCACTTTAAAGCCAGGAAATTCCAATGTTAAACTGACTGCTTTATCCAACCTGAAATGCCAGTTTGCATTTCATTATGTGTCAGATCACATGCAGCCTAATGACATAAGGAAAGACCACATTTTAAGGTGTATGCGCAGGGGTATCAGAGTTATTTTTACATGCCTAACCTTAACCTTTGGAATTTCCGGATTTTGGCTTTCTTGAAGCTATTTTCTTTCTTTAATGGAATTTCCTTGCTTTGTTTAAAAAAAGGGGGGGGGGGATGAACAAGATGGCTGAAGGTCGAGAGAGACGTAGGCTGCCCATGCTAGAAAATTCCAGACTACATCTGGTACATAATCCAAGGTGGGGATGCATTGCCATAAAAGTACAAAGATAGTAATCCAAGTTAAGATGGTGCATAGGTTGTCATGCAGGGGAGAAACCTGTTTTTGCTGAAATGACGTTTTCTACACAACTATTAAAAGTGCAGGAGGCATTTAAAAAAGAAGATATCTGATCAGCGGGGGAGACAGAATGTAGGGCACTTCATGGAAGACTGCCAGTGATTACATCCCTGGAACCTAACACTGTGAACTGGGATAAGCCAAACAAGTGCAAAACTTTGGACCCTTTCATCCCATGTATAGAACTCCATTCATTGGATGCTCCCACTAGACTTTGATCCAGCAGAAGCTTCCACTGGCAGAAGTGGGGAAGTGAGTTTTACCTATTCCCAATTCGCCCTGCAGTCCTCCCCTCCAAATCTGATCTGGAGGGATAGACAAACTGTCAGAGCAGTGTGGGATGTGGTGAAGGGGACTGCAGTGAAAATTGCTTTCTCCCCACCTTCTGCTAGAAGGAGTCTTTGCTGGATCAGAGGCCCTTCCATGCACAGAAGGGAAATGCAGGTTCCAAGCCTATGTGTTTATATTAAGAATCTTAAATGAACCTATTATGTGCTAACTAACTTGGAAGTTTTAGCCTTTCAAGAGAGTGAGGGGTGGGGGAGGGTTATAACTACCTCCCTTTAATAGTCATTCTGAAAAGCTCAGTAAAACAGAAAGTTTAAAAAAAAATAGTCATAGGACTTTTCTACACAAGGCGGTTAATCCATGGCACCTACTTTCAATTTCATCGCAGAATTGAGATCCGAGCACTACATGAGGAGTGTTTCCTTTCCTGCTTTTCCACTATATAACCTCTTGGTGGCCCTGCGGTATAGCAGAAAAGTGCAAATACACAAGTGGAAACAGCGTTTTCTTCCATCATTAGAAATAATACTCCATTTTCCCTGCTCTAAAAATTGGTGAACACAAATGCGGCGTAGGGAATGGCGAGCACACAATGAATGCCTCATGTGGAAAAACTCATAGTCACTGTAACTCTGCTACATGAAGGGCCTTCTTAATCTTAACAGAGTGATGTTGAACATGCCTTTGAGAACTCTCACATTATCAGATACTGCTACAGATCCAATATTTAATTTTATTTCTTCTTCTTTTTCTCTTTGTCTACTGTACTCAATGAAAAAAGGGGGGGCAATTGCATAGCAGGCAGAAATTCACTATATTCACCACTCTGGGGGAAAGTAGCATTGCTTGGGTTTCTGCCTTGTGCCCTACACATGCCCCATTGATTAAGAGAGGAGTCCTGCCATTATGCAACTTTATCCTTGCATGTCTTGTTCGTTTCAGTCTGCCTTGCACAGGAGACGGAGAATATGCACTCGGTCATTAGATGCAAGCAAGTAAAGGAAATGTCTGCTTCTAAATTCATGTTGTGATTAGGACGGCTGAATAGCTCGCTATTTCCCCCTAATACAAATCTAGGCCTGGAAGCCGGAAACATAAATACTCTACGTTTGCCGATGTCCTAACAGTGAATTAATGCCTATAGTTATTGGAGGTAACAAGGTCTACTTTTTCAACTAGATGTTTGCTTCTAAATAATAACATAATTTATAATAACTGAAATAAACAGGGTCCAAGGTGTTTCATGCAAACAGGTAGCCCAGGTTTCCCCCTTTTACATCATTATCATGAACCAAGGCCACGGTGCTTGACAAGACCTGCTCATTCTACCTGATTTACAGCAGCGGTGCCATTAAGTCAATTCCACCGAATCGTCGAAAGTTCTTTGTGCTTTTTGTTTTCGTTCATAGAGGAACGAAGGAACAGCTGAGTGCACTCCTCATAAAATGCTTTGCTTTTAGATTCAGTCTGCATTCAGCAGGTTGATTCATATTACTTTTATACGATGCATGAAGTGGGTAACAGAATGAGAATGATGTGTGGTGGAAAGGACGTAGCCTACATATTAAGGGCTGCACAGCTAAAACTCAAAGTATAGACCAAGGGCCATTTTGTTCATGTTTGTTTGTTGTTTGCTTATTTTTAGAGGCAACCACTGTGTCAGGGTGGCCATCTGTCCTACTTTACAGAGGATCATCCTTTATTTGCAAGCATCCTTTGCTTCAAGGGTTGTCCAGTTCAAGCCCAGTTTCAAGATAACGAACCATAAGGAGGGAGAGCAGACTGAGCAGGCACACGATAACCTGGTCACAGTCTTCCTGACTTAGACGTATGGTATTTCTATTTAAATTATAGTAATCATTTCTAAATGTGCATCTAGAAATCTTTTCTGGTGATGCGTTAAGTGACCACCCTGCTGTTGGATGCAACCTAATGTAACTGTGCTGTTTATTTATTTACTGCATTTTTATCCTAGCCTTCCTCCAAGGAGATACCTGGTTCTCCACACACACACACCATTTTAATCCTCACTACAAACATGTGAAGTTGTAAGACCATAGGAGACTCATGCTGGGATCTCAGATAGCAAGCCCAGGTATCTTAGTCCCTGCACAACCGAGGTAACTCACAGGCTGAAGGAGTTACTGGCCTGCTCTTCCTTGTGCTGAGGCGCCAGCCTTATGGTGAGCAGAGAGGCTACTGGGGTTCATCCGCTTGGGAAAACCAGGTGACCTTAGGAATCAAGAGGGGCCTGGATGGCTCTATATAACTCCTGTTCAAGGCTTGGATCCTCTGCAGGAGAAACTCATTTAAGTAGCTACATAAGCTGCTTTGCTCTGTTTTGATCTGGAGTGTGTCCCTACATCACGGGCGCAGAGCTGAGGTTTAGCCTGGGGGCTCAATCCATCCAGCCCTCTAGAGCTCTCAGTCTGACTCTCCAGAGTTCGCCAGAATACCACACCCCTTTCCCTGGCCCCACCCCCTTTCTCCCAACCACCAATCATGTGATTCCCTGGCTTTTGTGCAGTCCCCCCCCCATCCTGAAAGGTCAAAATGCCTCTCCAAAGACTTACTGCCAGTAAGAGCTTTCAGCTAAAATATGTGGGTATTTTTGGTATTGGGCCCCGCCCCTTTCCCCTTCAGCCCTGCCCACCACTGGAATGTGGCCCCAGGGTTCTCCAAAGTGGAATTCGTCCCTCTGGCTGAAAAAGGTTCTGCACCCTTGCTGTACATTAAACTCATCTTCCTCCTGCAGCCTATGCTAAACCTACCCAAGCCCAAAGCTCTTCAATTCAACTTTACACTACAGCACTTTTAGGAGTAATAGCCAGCCAGTATGCAAATGTCTGAAAATCCAGGACTTGGATCTTCTCTGATTTGCCAAGGAACATTATACAATATACTGTATTTTTCAAAGCTATAAGACCTCTATCTCTTTTCATTTAAATAGCCATGTTTTGTTTTGTTTTTATTAATCTGGTGTATTAGTTCTGTTATGTATGGTTATGTTTTCGTATGGTATTTTGTTATTTCTGCCATTTTTATTCATTTTAATCCTGTTTTGTTCTTGCTGTTTATTTTATGTTAATTGTAAAATTTGGTTGTAAGCTGCCTTGAAAAATAAATAATAAACACATATTTGCATTTGAGGAACAAAGGTGAATTTAAAAATAGATTTTTATCAATTGCAAGTGGGACCTGCAAGAAACAAGGTTGATGTATCTTGAACTCCAAAAAGGAGTGCTCCTGTATCTTGGCTCCACCCCACCTGGAACAGGAAACTTGTAGCTGGAACAGGCCTGGGGGGGGAGAGTTCGTATCCACCAACGAACTCTCCCCCCAGAGAGCTGGCAGAGATGGCCAAACTTACGTCATTAATCAGAGAAAAGACAACATCTACATTTACTGCTGAGTGGAAACCTCTAATTGACTTTTTGCAGGGTTTAGAAAACAATGATTTGTTTATCTGTGGTTTTGTGGAATAATAAGGGGATAAATTGACAATGGGGGGGGGAAAGAATAATAAGAAGATTAATTTGTGACAATAGAAAAAAGAGAGCTTCTCTCTCTCTCTTTTTTTATCGAGTAGAGAAATTATTTGTTACCTGTTTGCAGTGAAAAGATTCGGAGGTCCATTTTAGTTTTGTTAATTGTTAATTATTGTTATATGTTTTGTGTTGTTTGTTTTTAGTTTTTTTGTAGAAATAAAAAAGTTTTTAAAAACCATGGGCGTGCCTGCGAATGTGCTGTAGGGGGCGTAGGTCATGCAGCTTTGGGGTGTGGCCTACAGTTCTGACTACAGGCATGTCACAAATGGAACCCAGGTAATAAAGTGCATGCAATGCAACATTCTGGCTATTCCCAAACAACTATAGTTTAACGTTCTTTTTCAGCACTGAAGAAAATTTTACATTCTGAAAGGGTCTTCTTCTGCCTCATCCTGCGATTGAAGTAATATGTTTATCATTTGAAGGACCGATACTACCAGATGCATAAGAAGCACCTGAAAATGGACATATTGCATCTGAAAAATACATTAACAGTTCATTCACATGAATGTAAGTGTAGTTAACTTTAATTAAAATGTAAAGTTATACCTTATGAAATGGTGAACAAAGATTGTGAACAAATTTTCTTTTCTTTTTTTTTTCTATGGAGCCATATAGCCCGTCCAAACAGGGATCTCCGCGTCCCTGTTCAAACTCCTTCCCTCAATTTCAGTTCCTTGGGGAAACAACATGGTTCTCATCTACCTGCCCTGGAACCTGACCTCTTGCCTACCTTTAGCCATGTCATCTGCCTCAGACGCTTTGGAGCTTGGTCTGGCTGCGCCTTAACCAGATACCCACATGGGGTTTGTCCAAGACCTGAGTGAAGTAGGGATAGGCAAGTCTGTCAATTTCAGTTTTGTTCAGTTTCTCATTTTTCTGACCTTAAGTTTGGTTTGGCCCAATTCTGCATCAATCTATGAATTTTATTTTTAAAATTCTGCAAGCAAATGCATTTTGTATGCACTTTGCCTGATAGATGCATTTTTCTGAGCATCCTTCCCCAAACATATGTATTTTTGTGTGCATTTTTTGCTAATGTATGCAGTTTGGCAGGTTATTTTCCCTATAATAATGCATTTCTGTGCATTATTTTCACCATTGTGCACATGCTTGTGTGTATTTTTCTGTAGCGTATAGATTTTTTTGCACACTTTCCCCTGATGTGTGCATTTTTGCACACATTCTTTTGAGTAGAGAACTGTAGTGCTAAATTCAGGAAATTCCAGGGACTTGGCATTCAGATGGATAAAATATTATTCTACTGCACTTTCAGAACCTTCAGCTGCTGCAGGCATACAGCAATTAGTAATGGAAGAACCATTTTCATGGGTAGTTTAATGGCTCAGATTCACTTCTGACATAATGAAAGAGCATGTAGCTGATACAGAAGCTGGTTTTCAAGATTACATTGGGCTTGATGCACTACTTTCTGCAGAGAGAGAGAGAGAAAGAAAGAGATGGTTCGGAATGATACTTGTACATACTTGTACTAGCAGGAGAGTTGAGAGTCAATGTAGTCTTTTTCTTCTTCCGGTTCTTGGAGCCCTCTGTCTATGCAACACCCTGCCAGCAAGAGCCAGGCAAGGCAGGAGGAGGATGGAGATGTTTACAGCCTCCTGCTCCTCTGATTTTGTTATTTTCAGCTAGACGGACCTCTGAGCCCATCTAGCTGACTTACCTCTCAGTGGGTGTGGATGGGAATGGAAAGGCTCATGGATCCAGCAGCGGATCCATGTCTCTCCCACTCCCCTCCCACCTTCCCACCTCCTTTTCTTCCTTCCCAACCCTCTTCCGAGGGGTGGGTGGGAAATCCCCGCTCGGATTTCACCCTTCTGAGATTGTTGCTCTATGGCCGTGGGTGGGGTGGGGATCTGCAATATGATTCCTATGGCCCCTGGGACACATAGGATTGCCCTGCCTAAGACCGATCTGCATGGTTTTGCTCTTAAGGAAGAGAAGAGAGAAGAGAAAGAGCTGGGTATGAAAGAGCATCATTCAAACAAAACAACAAAAAATGGAAAATTATGATGCACAAAATGGTAAGTGGCTGAGGCTACAATCCAAGGCATACTTACCTGGAGGTAAGGCCCTCCCATGGATTGAACACTGTGTGATTTACTTAGCAGTAAATGTGGTGGACTGCCACTCCCATCATCCACAGCCAGCATGCTGCCAGATGGGGTTGATGGGAGTTGTAGTTGAGTACATTTGGAGATTCCCTGGTTGGGGAAGGCTGATGTATAGGATTGCACTGACAGTGCATCCCGTAACAGCCAAACATCAACAAGGAACCAACCACAGCTACGTTAGGGAATTCTGTACAGTACTGAATACATTTAAGGTAAACAAAATGTGCCTTTGATAGAAATCACATGTCAAGTCTGCATGAATGGCACAATGCTATTCCCCATGGTTCACACTAATAAAAAGCACACCATGGTTTTTTAAAATTATTATTATTTAGGGAAACCAAAGTATTCATTTGCAGCAAAGTGAGTGTTCCCCCCACCCCAATTCACAAAAAAACCCGTATCTCCAGATTCCATTTATTAAAACTGTCTTTCACCCCATTTACATCTGACTGTAGGTTCACTGATATTATTAAGCCTTCACGGTGCACATAGCAGCTAGACCTCAAGCTCATTGTGTGAGAGAGTAGTTGGTAAGCAACTGAGCTGTGAACCAGATGTTGTGTCTGCCCTGAACTCTTTAGGGGGACTTAGGCAAGCACTGTTCTTAGCCTGCCCCTCCCCATATACAATATTGCGCAGCTAATACTGCTGACTGACCTCACAGGGTTGTTGTAAGTGTTACTGCAGTCGTTTTTAAAACGTTGTTTATATACTAACACTTTCCATTATCAATAGCATCATCTATCTATCTATCTATCTATCTCTGACATTCAGAAAAGCACATATATTTTGATGGTCAAAATTATCTGGAAGAAAAGAAACTCCTAAAGATTAAATTATGCCCTCTTTCAGTATTTGATCTCTGAAATTCACAATCCAGTTTTCTCTGTTTATCCAGGTAAGTAAGAAGATAGAGAGAAGAAAGATGGGGGATGGGAGGGAAGTTTTTTCTGTGTGTCATCATCAATCAGCCATGTGAAATATTAGGACACAAATGGCTGTTGCTTTGGGGCAATGCTGTGGTTATCGTACATCATAACCAGCATCATTATAGAGTTAATCTATGAGAATCGGTACAAAAACTCTTCAAAAATATGAGCTATTGCTGTTTTTAATAAGAAAAAGAAACATTACAAAAAAAAGCAGTGGTAGATATTTTAAGAGATGAAGGCCCCAGAACAGAAACAGTCTTGCTAGTCTTGTTGACTAAGCTAAACTCCATTGATTTCAATGGGAGTTAAACACAATTAATTTTCTCTGGACTGGGGCTGAGGACTCATAATGATTATGGCATCAAATAAAACATCCCTGGCTCTTGGTACAACGCTGCTATTTTATTGCCTTAAAGCCTACTCATGCACAGGCCAGCTTGAAATCTACTATTAAAACTTTGGGTATGTTGTTAATAATGCTTTCCCACAGTGCGGCAGCTGGTTATGTGAAATTCTCCAAAAGGCTGAGGATCAGGTATACCTCCTATCACCACACCAGGTTGTGTATTTTTCAAACTCGGGACCAGTAAATCCAAAGGTGAAAGCTGCCCATGTCATGTGTTCGTGATCATGGTTTAAATGTTCAAAGGTAGCTAGAGAGAATTAGGAGCAATCCTATTCCTATGCAAGTGTTTAGACAGAAAAAAAAAAGTCCTACAATTCCCAACATGCCCACAGTGGCTGGCTGAAGGGATGCTGGGACTTGTAGGACTTTTTTTTCTGTCTAAGAATGCATAGGATTGTGCCCTTAGCCAGTGGGCAGTACAAACCTATAAGGCTGCCCAAAACCCTCTGAACTCAGAGGATTACAGGCATCCTATTGAGGCCGTGTTCTCCAACCCTGGGTCCCCAGATATTTTTGGCCTACAACTCCCAGAATGCTGGCTGGGGCATGCTGGGAGTTGTAGGCCAAAAACATCTGGGGACCCAAGGTTGGAGAACCCTGTATTGAGGGCAGGAGGAACGCAGTGGATAGGATACTCCACCGCGCTCCCCTCACCCTCAAAAACATCTAGACAGCCAATTTCGGATGTCTAGATGTTTTTCTTCTCACATGGAGGGCAGGCTGCAACACCAGCCTGCATTCCTCAAAATCCAGCGGTGCCTTGCTCCCCCCTTCCCCCATAGGGGAACCAAACACGCCCTTCCCTGTTTGGTTCCCTGCCGACATGGAAAGAACCGCGCCAGCTACAAGGTGGGGTGGGTGGGTGCTCTGCCGTGCTGCGATCTCGGAAGAGATTTCCGAGGTCACAGAGGCTTCTATGCCCTAACCTGTGTCCCCCCAGACAAGGTCAGAGGGACATAGGATTGCGCCCTAAGGCACTTTCTAAAAGCTTTGGACAGAATGATATGGGAAGAACCTTGCTTGTCAGGGTTGGCCAACTTTTCAACTCTCTTGCTCTTGCGTCATTAATAAGCAGCCTGATGCGCAGGCTTCCATGGACAATTATGCTCATCATCATGCCATAAAAAACTTCACCCGCTGGTTTCTTAGGGATGTATGATAAATTTGTTTCAGTTTGTTTTAGATGAGAATTTATCCAGTTTTCATCTCCTGGACCCGAAAAACGATTTCTGGTCAAAGTCTGTGCATTTCCAAGCTTGTGGTGCGATTTGTGGACCAAAGAAAAATGTATTCAAAAATGTGCACATTTGAAAAAGTGCGTACTTGTGAAAAATGTGTGCAAATGCATGTTAATAAATGGGAGAAAAAATGTGTACTTTAAAAAAAATGCACACAACTGATGTGTGCATTTGGAAAAATGCATACTGAAATATGCACAATCGGAGAACCTGGACGAGCTCGGGTTATGCTGATTTGCACATCCCTCACATCACACTGCTTTTGAAGGCACAACAGCAGGCTAGGCCTGGTTTTATCTTATTTTTTGTTTTCCTTCTGGTTAGCTGGCAAGTTCAACAAAAGCCCCATTGAAGAAGCATGGCTTGTTCCAAAGCACTTCAAGGACAGAGCCAATGGCTAATATCTTTTCTTTTTTTTAAAGTGGCAGGCTACCACACCCTGTGATCTGAAAGCCTACCCTGTAATCTCAGATATGGTATTGGGCCAGCCAGTGGTAATGGCTCTTGGCTGATATTGTATGTTGCGATTTGGTGTTAAGACCAGGCCGTGCAGCATGAACCTGTCACATAGAAACTGATCAAGGGCACCATCACATATGAGCCTTAAAGGAGTTCTTGGTCCAGTTGTAAGTAGAAAACCTCCATTGGCCAGAATTTCAGGGAGGAAGCCACACTCAGTGGCGGAGGACATGCTTTGCATGCAGGGGGTCCCCGGTTCAATGTCTGGCACTCCTGGACAGGGCTGAGAAAGACCGCTGCCTGAAATCCTGGAGAGCAGCTGCCAATCCATGTTCACAGTACTAGGCTAGATGGAGCCCATGGCTAGATGGAGCCTCACTACAAGGCAGCTTCTTATGTTTTGAATTGTCATTGTAATTACAAATGCCTCACACAGTCTTTTTCTTCCACGCTAACAAAGATCAGACTTGACCATAAACACCTCAAACGTGATTGACCTCACCTCACATGTGAAAATATATGAAGAGCGTACACAGACTATCATTTCTGAATAGCATAGGGAACAATTTCTCCCCTAAAAATAAATGGAGTGTCAAAATTAGCTAGACCAGATCAAAAGAGGTTTCTGGTCTAGTCAATTTCAGTCCAAAGGAAAACCATTTTTTTCAGCAAAAAAAGAGAAAGGAAATATTCCCCCCCCTTTTTCTCATGGAAGAGCATTGCTAAGAATGAGAGTCAACCCTGATTCTTTCTTTCTTTCTTTCTTTCTTTCTTTCTTTCTTTCTTTCTTTCTAAAAGGCTATGTGTGCATATGTGAGAATAAACACCTAATCTTTCAGGTACTTTAAAAACACACCTTACAGTGAAATCCCCATGCCTATTTACTTAGAAGTAAGTCCTTCTGTATTCAGTGGGGCTTACTCCCAGATAGGGGTGCATAGGATTGGAGCCGTAGGCTGGAATCCTAGATCCACTTGCCTGGGAGTAAGCCCCATTGAGTTCAGTGGGACTTAATTCTGAAGGCCTGTGGCTTACGCTGGCTCAGCTTGTCTGAGCATGGAAAGCTAAGCAGGGTCAGGCCTGGTTATTACTTGGATGGGAGACCCCTCCTCTAGTTTCCTGCATTGAGCAGGGGGTTGGACTCGATAGCCTTGTAGGCTCCTTCCAACTCTATGATCTATGAAATCTATGAAAGGATTGCACTATAAGTTTTTAAACTGCTCTGGGGATGGGAGGTAGGGGAACATGGTACATGTCACAAGAACTAATGCAGGGGCTCTCCAACCTTGGGTCCCCAGATGTTGCTGGACTAACGCTCCCAGCATCCCTTGCCATTAGCCATGCTGACTAGGTATGCTAGGAGCTGTAGGCCAGCAACATCTGGGGACCCAAGGTAGGAGAGCCCTGATCTAATGGGTGCTCCCTACTGTTACAACAGCACTGAATGCACCCTTTGGACTCCATTTTGGCTTCTCCCAAATACTGCTTGAAGTATTACAGAACCCTTCCCCAACCGGGTGCCCTCCAGATGTTTGGGGTTTCAACTCCCATCAACCTCAGCCAGCATGGCCAATGGTCAGAATGCTGGGAGTTGTAGTCCAAAACATCTGGATGGTACCAAGTTGGTGGAAGGCTGCACTAGCGAAGCCTGTAAAATTACTTTGAACAGGTGATCCATTATGGGATGGGGTGGGGGAATGAGTGCATAGCACGGCAGGCAATGACGGGCTCTACCATGTCTCCTCCAGTTCTCTGTGAAGCCATCATTTGTACACAGCTGAAAAGACACATCCTGTAGATGCCACTGAGCTGGTGGACTCAAAGCGAGGAGAGACTGATCACAGCTCTGATGATGGCAAGGGATGGCCATCCATCTGCAGCAATGATCTTGCATATTGGTCCCCTGACAGGGGCATTATGGGTTTCAGGAAGTGTAACATCCTCTTAAGGGTTATAAAGCTCAAGAATCCCTTGAGCGATCCTTATGTAATAAATCTGAGGTTGTTGTTCAAGCATCTTCTGGCATGGAAGGGGAAAAATGGATTTTGAATAGCTGCCAGCAGGAGATTCAGAGGTGGGTTTTTGTTTTTTTTGGGTTTTTTTTTTGCAGCTTAATGACTTGCAAATCAAAAGCATGAAAGCTAACTGCACCTTTTGAACCATTTTCCCCATTCAACCCCAAAAGTCCACATCATTTTCTCCTGCACTGGTCCTGTTATTTTTGGTACTATAGTATCAGATGTTAGGATCATTCTTTCTTTTCCTTTTTTTTTTTTTTTAAACTGGAGAGGTGGGGGGGGGTCAGCAGGGAAGCTGCCCAATGATCTCAAAGCATATGTTTTTGATTCTAATAAGATTATGGATGCCGAAGGAATAAAAATGGAAATCGCTACTGCCAAGATATGAAAGTAAGTTTGCATAGTAAAATAATTTAAACTCTAACATTTGGACCCAATAAGGTGAACAGAACGTTTATTCCATGTTTTTTTTTTAAGCATGCATTTTCTGCACACTAAGTGGTACTCATAAAAAATAATGATTCTCGGTTCATTTCTATAAATTATATTGCTTTATAGTTTTCCGGGGTACCATTGTGTATCAAATTCTGCAGCAAACACCTGGGTGTAAAGTGTAATAAACTTGTTGGTTTCCCTGATAGAAGTGAGTCTAGTTTTTCTCCTTAAAAAGAAATAGGAAAAAAATACAGAAACATCTAAAACAGCCATATCCCTTTAAAAAAAATAATCCTTGAGGAATTATCCTTTACATTGATCTGGATCTCTTAGTGTTGTAAAATGGAACTCACATGAGCTTGGATGAGAAGTTGGTATAGCAACTTCTCTTGGGTTACAAATGTGGGCTTGGGAATCTAACACTGAATGTAAGATTGCCTATCGGGGCATTTCTCTCTTAGCTACCGCAGGTAAAATATTTGCTAGGATTCTCGCAAACCGTCTTCTATCTATTTCAGAAGAGATCCTCCCTGATGATAATTATGCTGATGATAATGTGGTCGCCGCACATTCAGAGGATGATCTCCAAACTATCCTAAATGCTTTTGCAGAAGCATACGAAAAACTTGGTCTCTCACTTAACATAAAAAAAACCCAAAGTGCTTCATCAGCAAGTGCAAGCTAACCCTTGGTGATGCCATCTATCCAGCTTGGCGGGACAATACTGGAAAATGTCTATCATTTTCTCTATCTTGGCAGCTTTCTTTCTGTTACAGCTAACATCGACAGTGAAATCCAGCATCGTTTGAGCTCCGCAAGTGCCGCGTTTTCTCGAATGAAACATAGAGTGTTCGAGGATCGGGATATTTGTAAGAAGACCAAAACACTGGTTTATGAAGCCATTGTATTACCAACTTTATTGTATGCCTGCGAAACATGGACTATCTATAAACGTCACTTCCACCTCCTTGAAAGATTTCATCAACGTTGCCTCCAGAAAATCCTATGAATTACTTGGGAAGATAGGCGAACAAATGTCAGTGTACTGGAAGAAGCAAAGACTACTAGCGTTGAAAAAATGATCCTTCAACGCCAACTTCAGTGGACCGGTCATGTTGTTCGAATGCCTGACTGCCGTCTCCCAAAGCAGTTACTTTATTCCCAACTCAAGGATGGAAAGCGGAATATTGGTGGTCAATATAAGATGTTCATAAGGCTAATCTAAAAAAATGCAATATAAACATCGAAAACTGGGAAGCTTTGGCCCATGAACGATCTAACTGGAGGTTGGCCTTTCATAAAGGTTCTATGGACTTTGAAGAAGCCCGAGTGCAAGGTGAAAGGGAGAAACTTGCTAAGCGAAAAGCACGTCAAATGAATCCTTTATAGGACCATCTTCCATCTGGTAACCTGTGTCCTCACTGTGGGAAGCTGTGTGGATCTAGAATTGGCCTCCACATTCACTTACGGACCCATCGCTACAGTCTACACAATTTTCTTTAGAATTTCCTCCTTTTAAAATCTCCTTTTTGTAAATTTTTATCCTGGAAGACAATCTTACTCGGTCACGAGTGATCGCATGATGATGATGATGATGATGATGATATGGCAGATCTGCCCCGATCAGTTTATGCATGCAGCGTAATGCATCCTGCAATTACATCCAATCTATTTGTTGGATTTTATATATGTGTGTGTGTGTGTGTGTGTGTTTATGGCAAAACAAAAAAAAAGGTCTAGCATCAGGAAATTAGGAACATTGACATGTTTGCATTCATTCTCCCCCCCCCCCCAATTTACAACAGGAGATACAACTGGTTACATCCAAGAAGCCATCCAATAAACTAGTGCTGCTCTACAAATGCTTGCATGAGACCTTGTGCAAGAGTTCACACAGAGGGCAGTATCCAACAGGGCGCTTACACCCCCCACCAATTCTCGTGTACCCCACAGATTCTGTTGTGCAAGCAGTAGATCCCGCCAATTCTGTTGTGTAAGCAGTACTCACCACTTGTGCAAGAGAGATTTCACGTTTCTCAGAGGAAGCCCCGAAATGGGCAGAACTGCTCACTTCTGGATCAGGACATGTCGGCAGAGCCTGCCCCCATTCCAGAAACTAACATTTTTGCTCATTTTCCAGTTGTCCCTGGAAGCGCTAAATCTCTGTTCCTCGAGCTGTGGGTGCCGCTTGCAGACAGGAATTTGTGGGGCATAAGCGCCCCATTGGATACTGTCCAGAGCTGTCGTAGGCAGGTTCAAGGCAGTTCTCATGCTTCCACAAGATGTTGCAAGACCTCTGGTGCAAGTGAGGATTTAAGTTCACTTTTCTTACACAGAACTCTAATGTGTGGAGAGGATGCCATGAGTGGAAGATGTCTTCCATATGTGGCAGCACACCTTTGGGCCTAACCAAATGCTTATTTTATTTATTATTTTAAGTTTTTATATACCACCAGTTTACTAAATCTAGGCCTCCAATGGTGGTCTGGTCCTCACCTTCTCCATTCCCAATGATTACCCTACCTCCAATTCTATCCCACATGGATTTCTATTGTTACTCACACCTCATTCTTCAAAACAATAAGGTGTGTGTGTGTGTGTGTGTACACCTTTAATTGTCTGAAACTCCCCTCTGCCACAAGCGGGGTTCTGTTCTCCCCTTTCCCCCATATTCTTCCATTACTCGTATAGTTATTCATATTGTTCCCTCTCCCAAATATCCCAAGACTTACCCAAATATATTTCCCATTGTTACTTTAGTTTCTCTCTAGCTCCAAAGGTAGCCAACTCTACTAACCATATTTGTATTTTAAGAGAAGCCCTAGACCGTCAATGCCAAATAATTAATTGCCTGGCAACCAGGTTAGTACCAGGCACGCAGCCTTTATGCCCTAGATGCAACTGCTGTACATATGATTACAGGATACTTATAATCACATCATATGGAAGTCCACGCAATACAGGAAGTTACCAACTATCCCACTTAAAGGTGTGTATCCAATCTTAGGGCTACATCCAACGTCATGTGAGAGGACTTCTACTCTTGCAACAGGACTTCCCCTTCCTCTCCTTCCTCCTGCACCCCCCCCCCCACATGCTCTCCAGAGCAGACTTGTGGGGCACACAGTGGGATAGAGGGGGGAGGAGGAATCCACTCACCTGCAGTGTCTATTCCACTGGTGGATGAACACCATTGGAACACCCTTAGTTCACCTCGTTTGCACAGTGTCACCATATCCCAGCCTAGGCAGGACTGAGAAAACCCATAAGGTAAGCTGCCATATTGGATCCATCTGTCCTTCTCACACTTTGGTAATGCAACACCCCACCCTACAACTCCCCAGCTCTTTTATATTGAATAAAAGAGCTATACTTAAATACAGGTTCCTGTAACTTTGTTTAATTATAATTAGGAAAATAGAAAATTGTTACTCAACTGCAATTAGGCTGCAGCTTGGGAGTAAGGGTCAAACTGCACATTATGTTAATTATGTAGCATATAGCTGAGTCATATCTTGATTTTTACTCTAGAGTAGGTGCACAGACATAACCTTGATTCAAATCAGGACCACCACCCACTAGGAGGGGAGCAGCAGCAAGGAAGTTTTTTAATCTGCCCTGTGTAGGCTAAACATTTCTAGCTCATTTCAACAATCCTGGTAGTTAAATAATCAGTTTTGATTTTTTTTTTTTTAAAAAAAAATACCACAAAGAGCAAACCTTTGAAAAAACTGAAATTCTCAATGCTCAAATTATTAGTTTCAAGTCAAGCAAAGCATGGGTCTCTGGAGAAATCACACTACCATGGATGTAGATTCATGTCACTCATGTAGAAATCCAGTTCTGGCTCAGCTTTGATTATATGGTATTTATTTATTTCTATACTGCCCAGTAGCCGATGCTCTCAGGTAAACTACAGGTGAATGTACTTGGAAAGACCAGTACAGTGATACCTTCCTGAGAGACATCCCCTTGTTTGGCCATACTAGTCAACTCTTTCTTAGAATAGTGGTGACTTGTGGACATGTCCTAATACAGGCCCGTGGCTCATGGTGGCTCAGCTTGTCTGAGTGTGGAAAGCTAAGCAGGGTCAGGCCTGGTTATTACTTGGATGAGAGACCCCCTCCTCTAGTTTCCTGCATTGAGCAGGGGATTGGACTCGATGGCCTTGTAGGCCCCTCCCAACTCTATGATCCTATGAAATCCTATGAAATTGCATGGGAGTCCTCATTCTGTGGTTGATGTTCATTGGGTCCAAAATCATTAGGGCCAGTGTCAATAAATTCCCAGAGCATGATGACATGGGGCTGATCAGGCACATTTCAATCTTAGCTACTGCTTCTCCAATTAGGTGTGTGTGAAAGATCCCTAGCAAAGCAAACATAAGAAACATTCTGCTTGATCAGACCTAGTACGACACTCTGTCCCCAGCTAGAGCCTTCTAGGAAGTGCATAAGCAGGCCATAAAGTCAATGGCTGGTCCCTAGTATTTGGTACTTAGAGGTACTTTGAAGGGTGAAAAGGAGCCTCCCATCATTCACCACTGAGAGCTAGTGTGGCATAGTGGTTCAAGTGTTGGACTTGGACTTGGGAGATCCAGGTTCTTCTAGTCCCCGCTCGGCCATGAAATTCACTGGGTGACTTTGGGCCTGTCACTGATTCTCAGCCTAACCTACCTCACAGGATTGTTGTGAGGATAAAATGGAAACTGAGGAGGAGGAGGATCATGTATGCCATCTTGGGCTCCTTGTAGGAAAAGGCAGGATAAAAAACAAACAAACAAATAAATACTCAACTGCATTGGCCAATGGTAAGTCATAGGAGCTGTAGTCCAGAAACCTCTGGGTCACAGGGTCCCCACTCCTGGTGTACATTTATCACACTGTAAGGATGCTACAAGAATCCTCCTAAGCCGAACTTCTCCCTGGATTTTGGAGTTCTGGCCTTGTTTCCTATGTGGGGCCAACATGTTAGACATTCTCCATTATTCCATTTCTGGCTTGTACAGTATACGCTACGTACCCACAGTTTGCCACAACTTTCAGTTCCTTCATATCTTTTCCGTTGCTTACATTACCAGTTCATAATGCGCATTGATAAAACACTACAAAAAGAAAAAGAAGAAAAAGAAAAGAAGGCGATCTTGCTAGGATCAGGTTGTATTGCTAGGATCGGGTTGCTAGGATCGGGTTGTATACAAAGTGTCCATAGGGTTGTAGTAGTAGGCGATCACTCGTGACTGAGTAAGATTGTCTTCCAGAATAAAATTACAAAAAGAAAATTATAAAAAGAGGAAATTCTTTACAAATTGTGTAGACTCTAGCGATGGGTCCATAAGTGACTGTGGAGGCCAATTCTAGATCCACACAGCTTCCCACAGTGAGGACACAGATGGACACTTATTTACCAGATGGAAGATAGGTCCTGTAAAGGATTCGTTTGACGTGCTTTTCACTTACACTCAGGCTTCTTCAAAGTCCATAGAACCTTTGTGAAAGGCCAACCTCCAGTTAGAGTGTTCATGGGCCAGAGCTTCCCAGTTCTTGATGTTTATATTGCATTTTTTTAGATTAGCCTTAAGAACATATTTAAACCGCTTATACTGACCACCGATATTCCACTTTCCATCCTTGAGTTGGGAATAAAGTAACTGCTTTGGGAGACAGCAGTCAAACATTTGAACAACATGACCAGTCCATTGAAGTTGGCGTTGAAGCAGGGTCGGTGCTACCATTAGGCCAACTAGGCAGCTGCCTAGGGCGCAGGGCTAAAGGGGGTGCCAGAAACACCTTGAAAAAAAAAGACAGCACTCTCAAGTGGGAAGGGGGGGGCACTAAATATCTGAATCTTGCCTAGGGCACCAAACTGCCTTGCACCAGTCCTGCGTTGAAGGATCATTTTTTCAACGCTAGTAGTCTTTGCTTTTTCCAGTAGTACACTGACATTTGTTTGCCTATCTTCCCAAGTAATTCGCAGGATTTTCCGGAGGCAACGATTGTCACCTTGAAGTTGTTGTTGTTGAGGTTGTTGTTGAAGTTGAAGTTGTTGAAGTTGAAGTTGTGAGTGGGCTTGCGTGTTCCGATGAACCCTGATAGGGTTGTATTGTATATGTATTGTCCATAGAGGAAGTAGAGAAATGTAGATGAGAATGAAGATGAGAATGAAAGACACATGTACAACAAGGAGGATGAGGCCTCTTTCATACCATCTTCTGCTAAAACTATTGTCCATCCGCAGCTCTAGTATAGAGGGAGTGCATCTTCAGTAGGCCTTCATCCCTCCAACGGAATCACCTTTTTTTCAATTTAGCCTTCTCTTTCTCTCTCCCTCACCACAGACTTTCCTCTCTTCTTCAAATTAATTTCACTTTGGAAGGCACCTTTTACAATAGTTTTTTTTTTAAGCTGACAAGGTTAAGGTTTGCTGAAATAATTTCTGGATCTTCTGCCATGGGCTGACATTTTTGTCAAAGAACAGTATCCCTTAAAGTGTAGCAGATATGCTGGAAGGGGCACCAAAGGAACATTATATTGTTCCAAACAGCATCTTTCAAAAATCAAGCCACAGTGCTGTGCTGTAGCAGAAGCACTCAGGGGAATCCACAGAGCCATTTATTCTTCAAAAAAGAAAGAAAGAAAGAAAGAAAGAAAGAAAGAGAAAGAAGCAAGTAATCCCTGGCTTTGTTGGAGTTACCAGCAGTCGGTCATTGATGGTTGAAAACTAAAAATGTATACTTTTACATTCTTCACACTAGCAGAGCTTGCCAGCTGGCTTGATGACTTTGCGTTGCAACCTAGGGGGCTCACAGGATCTCAACATCTGCAAAATTATGCTTTGATTTCTGGCACCAGCAGACCTCAAGGGATGCAAACTGAAGCAATCAACAGCCAGAACTCACATTTTGACATGTTAAGCAAGAGACTGCTCCTCAGTGTGTTTGCCATTTGGAGGAGAGAGGAGTAAGTAATATACTAGAAGAAGAAGAAGAAGAAGAAGAAGAGAGGAGGAGGAGGAGGAGGAGGAGGAGGAGGAGGAGGAGGAGGAAATAGAGTAGCCGACAGACTTCAATGCTACAGTATTTCTGCTACCAGGGAGAGTGGCTATTGGAACCAGTGCAAAGGAACAAATTATGAGAGGGATGGGAATGGAAGGAAATTGGCAAGCTCCAACCCCTAATGCTTATTTTTCAGTTCCACCGTGTTCATTATGTTCATTGCAGAAGTCTAAAAAGTGTAATTACTTAATGTTTGGGCTGATGGGGAAAGAAAGAAAAATATGATGAATCCTACACCAGGCGGGGGGGTGGTGGTGGCGGAGGGGATGACTGCCATTTTTTTCCTTCTCAGAGTTTTTTACTCCAGCAACCTGGGATCCTTTTGAAAGTTTTGATAGCTGTGTAAACAAACTAGCTAAAATTGTCTTGATCCATATTAAAATAGACAAGCATATGCAGGACTGAGAGTTGGGGAGGCAGGAAAAGGCAGGTAATCTTTCCATGTGGCCCATTACTTGTCAAAGCTTGCAAAGGAAGAAGAAGAACTGTATAAGCTAGCCAGACTTCCCCAACCTGGTGCCCTCCAGATGTTTTAGACTACAACTCCCATCATCCCTGCCATTGGCCATGCTGGCTGGGGATGATGGGAGTATAATCTACAACATCTGAAAGACACCACATTCAGGAAAGCTGGCATAGGGAGATCCACAACACCCATTTTTCCAGTGTCGCTTTTTCTTCAGGAATAGCAAATCATTCATTTATCATATTCTCTGCTCTCAAGGGGGTCTTTAATATGAAGTCAGGATGCTTCAATAACTCCAGGGTTCAATTTCACACATTACACAAGGCATTACACAGGGCTACTTCCCTAGCAAATGTACCTGTATGATTCACCTATATGCAAACGTGTGTGTTCCATTCACGTGTTCTTTCTTTTTTTTAGTGGATCTGTAGCAAGGGAGGGCAACTTGTAGCCCTCCAGAAGTTTTGGTCTACAACTGTGAGGCTTTAGCGAAGCACTTTGCAGATAAAATTGATTGGATTAGGAGTGGGATATCGTGCGTCGTGGACACAGTGGATGAATGGGAGGAGGCCAGTGGCAGTCCGGTTTTGTGGAATCGGTTCCAGCTTCTTCCTTCTGGTGGAGTGGACAAAGTGCTTTCTTCTGTTAAGCTGACCACCTGTTTGCTTGATCCTTGCCCGTCCTGGCTTGTTATGAGCTGCAGGGAAAAACTGGGTGGGGAGATCAGGGTGGTAGTGAATGCCTCCCTCGAGGAGGGAGTGATGCCATCAGCCCTTAAGGAGGCAGTAATAAGACTGCTTCTAAAGAAGCCCTCCTTAGATCCCCAAGATTTGAACAACTTTCGCCCAGTCTCCAATTTGCCATTTCTGGGCAAGCTGATTGAGCGAGTGGTGGGGGCTCAGTTGAGGGCACATTTGGATGAAGCCGATTATTTAGATCCATGCCAGTCGGGCTTCAGGCCTGGACATGGGACAGAAACAGCCTTGGTCGCCTTAGTGGATGATATGAGGAGGGCTTTGGATAGGGGCGAATGCTCCTTTCTAGTCCTCCTCGATCTCTCAGCGGCTTTTGATACCGTTGACCACGGTATCCTCCTGGACCGCCTGGAGGGGTTGGGCGTGGGAGGCACTGTATTGCAGTGGTTCTGGTCCTTCCTCTCTGGAACGTACCAGAGGGTAGTTCTTGGGGAGGAGGCTTTGGACCCTTGGCCGCTCACTTGTTGTGGGGTGCCGCAGGGTTCCATCCTCTCCCCGATGTTATTTAACATCTACCTGAAGCCGCTGGGAGCTATCATCAGGAGGTTTGGGGTGCGCTGTCATCAATATGCGGATGACACACAGCTCTACCTCTCCTTCAAGTCCTCACCAAGGTTGGCTGTTGAAACCCTGTCCAAGTGCCTGGAGGCAGTGGGTGGCTGGATTGGAAGGAACATGCGGAAACTGAACCCTGACAAGACCGAGGTACTTCTGGTGGGAGACAAGGGAAGGTTAGGGGATGTTGACCTGGTGCTGAATGAGGTACATCTACCCCTGAAGGACCAGGTCCGCAGCTTGGGAGTAGAGATGTAGCTGAGCAGCCCGCAGACAGGAGCAAGGCCCGAACTCCGCCGAGCGGAGAGCCTGTCCTCCCTGTCCGCAGGGTCCCGTCGCGTCACTTCCGGCACGGAGGAAGTGACGCGACGGGACCCTGCGCTCTGTTTTTGGTGGGGGGGAACCATGGCAACAGGGCTGTTTAAGCCCTGTTGCCATGGTTCCCCGCGCCAAAAGAGAGCGTGGGCGGGGCTCCAGCACGCCGGAGCAGTGGCTCCGGAGGCAGCGGAGCCGGCGGAGGCGTGCTGGACCAGGTAGGATGGCAGTGGCGGCGGGCGGCAGGGGACGGCAGCGGCGGGCAGCGGGTGGCGGGTGTCCTCCGGCAGCGGTGGGGGTCCTCTGGGGGTGGCAGGGGTCCTCCGGCGGCAGCAGCAGCAGCAGGGAGGGCTGGGGGGTCCTCCGGCGGCGGCGGCGGCTCGAGTGGCGCGAGCGGCGCGGACAATGCTCCACGCCGCTCGGAAGAGCGGGATCTGGCCGCCGCCGCTCGCAGGGGGGGCAAGCCCAGAACGAGCCTCAGCCGGCTCCAGATCGTTCTCCCCAGTGACCTCCGCCATACCCCTTCCTTGATTAGCTTCCGCCGGGCATTAAAAGCGTGGCTTTTCAGGCGGGAATATGGGGTGGGTTAGGATTTTTAATTGTGTTTTATACTGTGTGTGTGTGTGTGTGTGTGTGTCCCGTATTTTATTGCATTGTACATCGCTCAGAGTGGCCGGTTGTCTGGCCAGATGGGCGATTCATAAATATAATAAATAAATAAATAACTCCCATCAAACCTAGCCAGCAGAGCCAATGATGAGGAATGATGGGAGTTGTAGGCCAAAACATCTGGAGGCTCACAAGTTGCCTATCCCTGATCTACAGCAATTTTTAGCATTCATAGTGCTTTAGAAATCTGAGTTAAGTTAGAGCAAGGAATAATGACTAGTCCCACTGACTAGTCCTAGTGGGATGCTAGAAATTGATCACATCCAACCCAAGCATCCTACCTATTTATTTTATTTATTTATCATATTTATACCCCACCATTTTTCCTGAAAGGAACCCAAGGCGACTTACATAATCCTCCTCCTCTCCATTTTATCCTCACAACAACCCTGTGAGGTAGGTTAGGCTGAGAGTCAGTGACTGGCCCAAAGTCACCCAGTGAGTTTCATGGCTGAGCGGGAACTAGAACCCGGATCTCCCGAGTCCCAGTCCAACACTCTCACCACTACGCCACACTGGCTCTCTGTACTACCTACAGTAGTATTACACTAATCCACTGCAATCAGTTTCTTTGGGGATACGCAGCTGATGAGCTGAAGAAACAGGCACTTGTTTTTTACCATGTTTCTTTCTCCTGCTGGGATTGCTGCCCCCTGGCCCTGAAAGGCATTCCTGTATCCTTCACTGCTGCAGGATAAGTTCAGCAGCCACACTTTTTCCAGCTGCTGCAGGGATGTGACCAAAAACATCACAACTGCTGAATTTGCGGCTAATAATGGAACACAGGCTCTCTTGGGATAAGGAACTTGCGAGCCCGTTTACTCCTTCGTAGGCTCAATTCAAGGGTCAGGCCAAGCTATGGTTTCTGCTTGTTGTAGTTTATTTGTTTATTAAAAATTTACACAGGCAAATTATGGTTTAGAGCTGCTCCCTATATCCATTTCCCATTTGCTCAGCCCTCTACTTCTTAAGTTCCTAAGTTCACACCTGTCTACATGGTACACCAGCCTCTTGAGTTCAGCAGTGGAACTGAGTAATTTTGGACCCTGGACTTAGGCTTTATGGGGAAGGGCCTTGAGACAGCCATTTTGTATCGCTTCAGTTGCAAAGTACACAACTCACATTTCTCGTTTCCCTCCCCTCTTCTTCTTCTACATTCCTGATATGTTAGAGCAAAAACAGAACAAAAACAAAACAAAAACTGTTTGCCAACCCTGATTTAAAAAGCCCCAAACTCTGAGCGTGTGCGGTTTTGCATTTTAAACTCACTTAAATCGTGTCATCATTATGTCCACAGGCATAAAATGGAGTTTGTTTCTGCTGCCATGATGCTAAACACATTTCCTCAGGAATGAACACCATTTTGTTGCAGAAAAGGACAATATATTTTAAAAGTAAAAATAATAAAATGCACATCTGTAACTGGTTGGCTGCACCCTGAATATAAAATATGTTTTAAAACTAAGAAGAAAGGATGCTGAGGTGAACCGCGTCAGGATTGCCATGCTCAGGATTGCATATCTCATCTGATGCTCACAACAACCTTGTGAAGTAGGAGTAGATGAATCAGCCCGTTTAGAGTCTGTGCCGCTTTCATATAAGTATACTCGTCACAAGTCCAATTTGTCCTGTTTCCACATTAATCTGAGAATTTTTTTTTCAAACATTAAACTTTTTTTTAAAAAACCATTTTAAAAATTTGCCCAAAAATTCATATTAAATATTTGTTTAAACATTTCTAACGTAGACATTACAACATTTCTAAACATATTTTCTCTCAGGATATCTTAAATATGTTTTGGTACATTTTCCGGAGCCAAGAACTACGGTATGTCAGAAGATTCAGGAAGTGTGAAAGCTGCTTGATAACTAAGTTTCAATCCACACATTTGTTTGATGGTCGGATTCCTCAAGCATCCCTGTTGTGAAGTGGTTTAGGCAGAGAAAGAGTGACTTGCCCATGGCTACACACAGTAAGGGCTTCTCTACAGGAGGCATTCATTTTGTGCTCGTGATCCCTCACTCACAGAAGTTTGCAAGTCCTTTACACGACGTCGTCATCTTCCAGGGCCTCTCCTGTTTTTTCCAGCCATTTTTGCAGCTTTTTTTTTAGAGTGAGGAAAGTCAGGTATTATGATGCTGCCGTGATTTGCTGCGGAAGCCTCGTGTAAATTCGCAGTTCCGCTCTATACCACAGTCGGTGCCACCTTGTGTTGTGTAATGGGACATATAGAAAGGCAGAGAGGACCCCCCCATGTGGGAAACTTGTGTAAAAGGACACTCTTCCTCCCTCAAAGAAAACAGGAGAAGAAGCCTTGGTAAAGCACCAGGTTAAATGCCTCATGTAGAGAAACCCTAAGCTGCTTTATGGCAGGGTATATGAAGGTTGACTTATAATTGACCCGAGGTTTCTCTGGTTCAAGAACAACGCTCTCTCTCCATTACCCCAACACTCATTTTCTTTTCAACAGATATATTTCCCCACAAATGTATCCTTCTTTTCTTTTTTTAAATTTTATTTCTATGTGAAACAAACACATAATATCAAACATATAACAATTAACAAAACAAAATAGACTTCTGATTTTCTTCTACAGCAAATATAGGTAACAATATTTTTTCTTACTCGATAATCAGAATGAGAAATCTCTTTCTTCCCGGTGTCCCAAATTCACTTATTATTCCATGAACCCACAAACAAACAAATCATTATTTTCCAGTCTCTGCAAAAAGTCAATTAGAGGTTTCCACTCAACAATAAACGTGGATGTTGTCCTTTCTCTGATTAATGATGTGAGTTTGGCCATCTCTGCCAGCTCCAGCATCTTGACCAACCATTCTTCTGTTGTAGGCACTGCTGGACCTCCACAAATGTATCCTTCTGATATTAGAGGAGAAGGAAGATATGCCCTGTGCCTTCAAGGTCAATAAAGCTGGGGTCTATCAGGCTGTTGGAATGAAGCAAATTCCAGGTCAAAGGTCTTTCTATTGAGCACAAGATACCCTTAAATTGGACAAACTGCCTAGTAACTGTGCATAGGACTGCAGTCTAAGATAGCACACTTCTGAACACACTTACTAGGGAGTAAGCCTTCTTGAACACAGTGGGACATACGTCTGAGCAAAGATGCACAGGATTGCGTTGTCAGAGTGTTCACTATCTCAGTTCCTAATATTTAAGAAGCCCTACAAAGTCTATCCTATGGATCTTCCCAGTGCTTTTTTTCTGGAGAAAAGGGTACCGGAACTCTTGGATTACATTTCCTCGGGCGTAGATGGCGATTAAATTGTAATGTAATTAATAGAAGAAAAGGTGCTGGAACTCAGTTCCAGTGAGTTCCACCAGAAAAAAAGCCCTGGATCTTCCCATTGGGAAGAGAAGAATTTAACATATTCCAATCATCGGTAGTATATTAAATCCAAACCACCCACTTACTTTCAGGAAGAAAATGTTAAAGTAAGAACACCTCAACATGAAAGCTAGTCCTCCAGTTGGCCCTCCCTTAGGGGATGTGCAAGGGATGCAGGTTGGGAGAAGGGAATGACAAGCAGCATTAGCAGTAAATAATGCTCGCTTTGCAATCTCTCTCTCTCTCTCCTCCCACACTCCAGCTCCAGCACTGAAGACAATGGATGTAGCAAACACGTCCTTTCCAAGTGAGCCTATATTTGAACTTAGGAGTACCAAATTCAGTAGGTGGGGAATCACTGAGCCAGCAGGCAGGGATGTGCTAAAATTATTATGCAGACAATTTTTTCCAAGCCTCCTCCCTGCCCAAATTTGCATTTTGAAAAAGAGGGGGGGAGGGTTCTCCGTTGCTCACCATGGCTTTAATGCCTGCTTCTTATGGAGACGAGCATGATCAGGACCAGCCCAAGACATTTTACTGCCTGAGGTGAAGGGCCAGGTGCTCCCTGCCTCTATTCCGTGTACAGAAACTGGGCAGACTGACAGTTGAATCCTACCAGGGTGGGCCTTATCACTAGGCAGAGTGAGGCAACTACATCAGGCAGGCAGATAATGTAGGGTATGGGGGGCAGCAGCGAGGTCCCACCCTAGCCATTCCTAGGGCAATTTGTGTGTGCCAGGTGCCCTTCCCTGCACTGCCTAAGCTCTCCTGGTGCCCTCAAGTGCAGTGAAGGACACTGACCCATTGCCAGCGTTGAAGTAAGTTTCAACTGCCAGAACATCTGACTTCTGCATGTGGAAGGGGGGCATCATTTTGTCCTTCACCTCAGGCAGTAAAGTGTCATGGGCCAGCGCCACATCTTGCTTCGGCACTGGCAAAAGGACATCATCCTTGGGAAGGCCATGTGTCCTCTTTTACAGAGGACAATCCTATATTTGAAGGACTGCCAGAGGAGTGTCCTCTTTTTGAAGGCATCCTCCATTTGAAGGACTGTCCTGTCCAAGCCCATTTTAAAGATAAAGAACCCCCAGAAGGAAGAGCTGGGCCTTGCAGTTGCCCATCAACACATCTGAGCAAGGCCACAGGTCTCCTGGTCACAGTTTTCCTCACTATGGTGAGATGCACTGTATTTCCATTTGAATTATAATAATTATTTCAAAATGTGCATCTATAAGTCAGCATATGCAAATTTTATGCAACTCTGTATCTTCTTTCGTCCCCTTTTTTGGTGATGCATCTCCTCTTTTTTGACAATTCATATCTAGCCACACTATCTCCGCCACACTTGAGGGCAGTAGGCCAGCTTAGGGAATGCAGGGCAATCTGCATGGCTCATACAGCTCTGTTCTCCAACCCTTCACTGCCACTCACTCCCCCCCCCCCGCATCTGCTGCCTGAAGCGACTGCCTCACTCTGCTTTATGGTAGGGCCAGCCCTGAAAATCAAGGGATAACCTTCTCTCGGGCTTTTCTGCAACTAATAGCTGAAGATATGGTTGCCTTTGGGGGGCACAAAAGAGAGGAACCACCCAATGCTAATGCTGCTTGTCATTCCCTTCTCCCAACCTGCATCCCTTGCACATCCCCTAAGGGAGGGCCAACTGGAGGACTAGCTTTCATGTTGAGGTGTTCTTACTTTAACATTTTCTTCCTGAAAGTAAGTGGGTGGTTTGGATTTAATATGTCTACCGATGATTGGGATATGTTAAGTTCTTCTCTTCCCAATGGGAAGATCCATAGGATAGACTTTGTAGGGCTTCTTAAATATTAGGAACTGAGATAGTGAACACTCTGACAACGCAATCCTGTGCATCTTTGCTCAGACGTATGTCCCACTGTGTTCAAGAAGGCTTACTTGAAGCTAGCTAACATTTGGCCCAGTGCTCAAGTGAAGCATACTGCAGCAGGTTGGTTGTCTAAGGCTCCATTCTGGGAGGAAACAGATGACTACTAGATTATGAGCTTTTCTACACAAGGCATTGATTGTGCGCTCGTGATTCCTTCCTTATTCACAGTAGTTTGCAGGTGCTTCACATGACGTCATCATCTTCCAGGGTCTCCCCCATGCTTTGCAACCATTTCTGTGTTTTTTTTTTTAGATTGAGGAAAGAAAGGCTGGTATTGTTTGGATATGGCGCAATGAAATGCTGCTGTATTCACGCAATTCTGCTATACTGCAGCGCCACCTTGTGGTTGTGTAATGGAACATATAGAAAGACAGAGAAAGAAAACCCCGACAGGAGGGAACACGTGTAAAGGAGCCAATCTTAATCTCGCAAAGAATCCAGAAGCAGAAGCCTCAGTAACGTGGTGGGTTAAAAGCCTCATGCAGAGAGGAGCTATGTGATCACAGTTTAATACCATTCCACATTGCAGCTCTAATTGCAGGGAGGTGCTTGCCTATGGACTCCAGCTACATGGCGAGCAAATCATTACCACATTGCCAATGTGACAAAGCTCAGGTCATCATGGGGCTATAGCTCCCCATATGGTTAGATCTCTTCTGTAGGACTTTTTAAAGTGGCCCCACACAGTAAATGGTTGCCTATTTCCCCTTCTTTCTAATTTAAGGTGAATCAAAAGGAACCGGCTTGAAGCCGTAAACATTTCATCTTAGAATTCTAGCTGAAGAGTTGCAGCATTTGTAGTCTCAAGGAATGGGGCCAAAGAGAGAGAGAGAGAGATAAAGCTGTCATGCCTGCGACATTAAATCCTCCGTTTCATTTATCCAGCGAAGCTTCCCCATTAATATTTTGCCTGAAACCAGAACTGACATTTTAACACCAGAATAATAAGACAAATGTTGCCAGCTCTGTCTTGACCCAGGACTCCCCTTTACACAAGGCTTTGACAAATAACAAAGAAGTAGAGGCAAGAGTTTGAAGAAGGCATGAAGTGAAATGTAGCGAGAAGTCGTGCAAATCGCTGACTACAAATTAAAACTGATTAAAGTGATGGACACTTAGAAGGACAAGGAGAGGATGTCAGGGTCAGTGAGAGATTTGAGAATATTATGTGACCTCCACACGGTTTCCAATTATGGCATGTTTAAAGAAGGAAGCAATTCACCTCCCAGGTGACTCGTTTGAAAGACAAGTACAATATAGCTGCAATCCAAACCCAAAGGTCTCTCTGAGCCTAAGAATGACCTATTGTTCACAACATCAGAACTCATGGGATCAATTCAGACATTCAGCTCAATGGTGAACTCGTATTCATGGCGGCCGGGGTGGTGGACTGGTGGTGCTCAAGAATGCACATGTCAAACACTACTCTGTGAATAATGTCATACATCCAACCCCCAGAAGAGCTTTGGCTGTTGGGCAGTATATAAATAACAGCAACAGCAACAGCAACAGCAACACATGAGCCAGGCATCCACAGGTACAAATGCATTTCCCTTTTGGGGACAAGGTGGTTCACGTAAATCATGGCTTGTGCAATGTACTGTCATTCACACAGTAGCTGGTATGTACATTTCCCAAAGCTGGCCCCATTCTCCACATTATTATTATTATTATTATTATTATTATTATTATTATTATTTACAGTATTTGCATACTGCTCCACATCAAGCAGATTCCGGAGCGGTGAACAATAAAAAGACAAAAACAGAGAAAAAAGAAAGAAAGGAAAACAATACATTGAAAACAAATTAAAATTACATTGATGGCTGAAGAGCAGAGAAGGCTTCCCGGAACAAGGAGGTCTTCAGCAGGCCCTGAAAACAGCACAATGTCGGAGCCTGCCTGACCACCATCCATGTGAGCTTATTTCTTATTTCAGACCTCTGTCAGAGGTCTGGAAGGGTATCTAGGGTGTGCTGAGCCAAATACACTCTCCTCATATGTAGGGGAAGAATGGTCCAGTGTTTATGTGTTGTTGAAGTAATTATTAAAAATACAAGGGTATTACTACTGCTGCCAATTATAGCATGATATTCCAGTTCAGTGAACATCACCATGTGATATGTATCATGATGCTTTGTGTGTTGCTGTGTGTGTATCTCTCCCCCCACCCAGTTCCGCCTTTGTTTTGGTCCAAAACACCAACTGCTCCAAATACCTTTTCCGAGGCTGAGTTTTGCTGACAAGCTCCGTTTCAAGACCAGACAAGCTATGCTTCTGAAACCTCTGGGGTGAAACACCTTGGTTCAAGGAGTTTTGTGCTTAACTGGAGGACCAGGGTGGCTGTAAGGGGTGGTGAAAGCCGCACATCTTTTCTCCACAGCACAGAACCAAGTGTGACAGCACCCAACCCTTTGGGACCAAGGAAAGGCAGTATTCTTCCATTTAGTGAGATGCTATGTAATAGTAAAGCTTTGCTTAAGTATCCTTTGGGTCATTTGAAGGAGGATGGCTCCAAAAATGGCTTCCATGATTGATCTGAAACTTGACAGTATAGGAGAGGTAGGTTTGAAGATGATCCTTGCTGATTTTGAGGTAGAAAGGGTAAGAAATGGCTTATTTATAAGAGTTTAAAGTTTGACAAGCGACCTTCAGCAGTTTGACAGGTATTGTCTGGGTTTTTTCTTATAGACTTCACTGAAGTTAACCCTCACAAGTCTGTAATGGCTGGTAGCCTGATGATAACATCAATAGTTAACAACAAATTTATTCAGAAGGTTCAAAGGATCTGATTTTGGGTTCATACCATGTTGTGTGTGCTGATGTGTCTCCTCACAGAAACTTACTGTGGTGCCATGGCCATTGTGCTGGACCCGGAATTAACAGGCCAGGGACTAAATTCCACTTTACCCATGAATTCACGGGGTGGCCTTGTTAATCAACTCCAATTCCCCTATTTGCAAAGTAAAAATTACTTACCTTGAAGAATTGGCTTATTTGGGGGCAGGGCAGTGGGAGACAAACAATATGATGAGATGGCAAAATATTAAAACGGTGCTATCGAGATTATGTGCAATAGTGATAAAGGCAAACCTTTGTCATACATTGTAGATCTAACAAAGGATATTGGATATGAACAAGTTTTAATATTGAAGTCCCCTTGGTAGGTTTCCCTTTGATACTTGAAAGCAGTGGTTTTCAAAATGCCTACCACCTTTCCACATGAGTGTCTGCCAAGGAACTCAGGCACACTATGAAGGATTCTGGGATTGGAGTGTTTCAGGATGTACACAGAATGCACATGGAGTACCCAGGCCTATTGGCCTTCTCATCGTTATCCTTCAGACGAATCCACTCTCATTCCCCTGTGCCTGTGCATTGCAGGGATAGATCAGTGGTGGTTGGCAACCTGTCTTTCAGGCAAACTTAGATTGCATCCAAATGTGTCCATCCACCACTGGAACGGATTCCCCTCACCACTGCAGTCTCCTGTGCCTCCCCGTAATCTGCTTCCGGGGGGTGGATCCAAAGCAGATTTCTAAGAGGTGCAGGATGCTGCAAGGGGGCGAAGGGGAAGGGGAGATTCCGTTGCGCGAGCAGAGGTCCACTCACGGAACACTGAATGCAGCTCCTTGTCCAACATTCCAGATCTTCTCATTGAGGAACCCCTAAGAGCCTCCCAAAGATCCATAGGGTTCTGCAGAACAGAGTTTCGAAATTGTAGCTTTAGAGAAAAGATTTCACAATATTTAGTTGAAAAGAACCCCCCCCCCATATTGACACCATTAAAGTGGCATTCATTTCACCCGTGCATTGTGATAAGTTGTCAAATGTCAGTTAGCCTGACATCAGATTTTATTAATAATGCTCTACACCCAGCAATTAAAATTAATTTTTGGCAAGACAGAATGAGCAACAGTGACATTTCTTTAACCTCCTCAGCAAGTCTCACACCTATTCCATATCACTCATGGTATGTCACTCTGTTATATGATCACAGAATGAAAGACACTCCCCCCCCCATCATAAAATGTAATATGCACAGTGGGGTTAGAATTAGGTTTACCAAGGGAGTCTTAATTTTGAATTTCCTGACTCTTGTGAGTTTAAACCTCAGACTTATCATTGTATTAACATAGTTCTAATGGAGAGAAAGATGAAGAAGGAAACAAAGTGTGCATAAAAAGTTTTTTATTAGGGAACTGGATTTGCCGACGAACACACTTCCCCGCCCCCACCCTGAACACTATTCACATTTCCTTTGCAATTCAAATCTTCTCCTCCATCTTTCCAAGGGGTTTCCTATGCTTAAGAATTATTTGTCTCCCCAGTCTGGCACAACAATATAAGGGTGTTTTTAAAAAGCCACATGGCAAAATGGCTGTCTGCGCTGTGTGTGGTGCAGATACCAGGGTCATTCCAGTTCTCCCCCATAACTGACCTGCCGGAACAAGGATTACTTATCTAAAACCCAGAAGCTCTCAATCTTGTCAGACAGCCCAGAATCCACCTGCTCTGCTTCTTCTTTCTTTCTTTCTTTCTTTCTTTCTTTCTCTGATTTTCTCATTTCTCATTTTTCCCTTTCCCCTTTATCTCTCTTTCTTGTTCTCTTAAAAACAATTAATGTACTCATCTGCAGCTGTGTCTTAGGGCAACGTAACTTGCATGTTGCCTAAAATATTTGAAATAATAGACTAACACTACAATCCTATACATACTTATCTGGGAATAACTACCATTGAACTCAATAGGGCTTACTTCCGAGTTGCCATGCATTGCATTGCGCTATTAAAACAAACTAGCAGCAAAAACAAAAGAGGTTGCAGCGTTTTTTGTTGGTACCGTAAGTACATTGGTCCAATGAAAGGTAGGATGCACCAAATATCGTACCTGCCCGGATAGTAAGATCTTCTGGGGATGCTCTCTTGATGGTGCTAAGAGAAGACATTCTCAATATGGGCAACCAATTGTGGAACTCTCTCTGAGCACTGAGTCTAATAAGTTCTCGGCACTAACTAGAGGCCTGTTTGTTCACCCAGGCTTTTGACTGAATCTGTGTCTCTGTGTTTTGTAAATGGTTATTTATCCATTATTTGTGCTGTCCTCTGTTTTACTGTTTTTATTGTTAGATAGATTTTATGATTTATTGTGTTTTAGTATTGTACTCTGCTTTGGGTTTATTTTATAATGAAAAGAGGGTAATACGTTTTATAAATAAAATAATAAAAATGATAAAAAAATAAATTGTTGAAGCTAAGCAAGCATGAACATGATCAGTGCCTGGTTGGGCCCAAGTAAACTACTCTGAGCTTTCTAAAGGAAGAGTGGGATATAAATATAATTTAAATCAAAATAACAATGGGGATCCAATCTTGAACATGTGCTCCTCTGCATAGTGGAAAGTGCCCAATTTTTTCAAAACAGGTTATAAGTTAACAGTAATATCTTGGTGACATTTTAAATCAGTACTTTATTTTTTTTTAATTATTTTATTTATTTTTCAAAACAAATTATAACAAAAATATATATAACAAAATACAAGATTATCACACAAATATAACATAATCAACATACAATAAATCATGAAGTGCTCCCCCCCACCCTCCAAGGGACCAATTAATATACTTCTATCCTCTTGATTAAATAAATTCTAAATTCCAAAAATATAACATATCCTGACAAGGCATGTTACCCTTCCCCTTTATTAATACATAATCAGTACTTTAATCATAAACAAACAGACATTGCCATACTGAAAATAATGTCCTTTAAAAAAAAAAAAGCCAAATTGCTGAAGTCTGGAAGTAGTTGGGGTAAATTTAAAAATCAAATCAAATCTGGTTGTATGTATTCAGTGAACCCTTTATGTTTGTCAATAAGAAACTCATTCCTCACTTTTAAATGAACTTAATTCAGGCATTGCCAATATGTGGAAATGGAGAAGGAAAATGTGTGTGTATGTTTAAGTGTCGTATGCTTTATGGACCGTCTCTTTCTGATAACGGTCAAGCTTGGACTCTATGTAGACACTAGAAAATCAGTACAGGCTGTATCATGAAACCTAATATGTCTGCTTACTGCTTAGCACCTTACTGGGAAATTAACAGGACTTTATTGGGATGGATAGCAGCAATATTTTCTGCAAATGCTGTAACAGTTTACTATGACCTTTTAATGTCAAAAAGGTGGAGACATTGTCTTGTGTGAATGTCTTGTGTGGAGCTGTTAGAAATGTCTAGATCAGGGTTTAAAAGCTGAGCTTTCCAAGATGATGTAATGTGGAGTTTGTAATTCCTGTCATGTTTCTTTATCCTCGCCTCTTGTCTTGGTACAACAGATGATGACGCATTTTCAATTCTATTTATCCTTCACTTTTGCTGATCTCATACTGGGTACCCCCACATCATCATGTCACCCATTACACAGAAGTAAGCCTAGGTGAAGCCCTAGTATATACACTCAACAGGGAGGCATAGAGGACCTCGTATTTCCCCAATGACTGTGCCTACATTATGCACGGTTTTGCAAACATGTATCTGTCACCTTCACACTTGACATTTTTCAGTATACCCTAAAACATCTTTGGTGCAAAAATGTAAGGTGTGAAAGCCGTTCCCCAAAAGGTCATCAAGGCCAGGAAACAAAACAGCATGTGTGATAAGAATACTTCCTACCATCTCTCAATGAGATTCTCATGACAGCTGGTGTAATGTAGTACATTTAAGCATGAGCTCTGTGTCTGGAGTATCCAGGTCCAATTCTCACTTCAGCAACAAACTCACTATGTAGTTTTAAACAAGTCACTAACCTTTCAGACTCACCTCCACCTCAGTTATCTACAGTAGGTTGAAATAATACTGGGCCACTTTAACAGGTCTTGAAAAGTGTAATATAAGTTATCTTTTAGCATGGTCTTCACAACAAATATAGACAGAACTAGATCTAGGGATGAATCTGTCTGTTTTCCTTCCTATGACTTTATATATGTACACACACACACGATCATTCTGTCCCACTTCCTCATCAGTCTGTAAATTTTGGATAGAAAGAAATTGTAAGTGTGTGTGTGTGTGTGTGTGCGCACACACACACACACACACACACACATTTTAGTAAAAATTCTGCACAACAATTTGTATATATTTTCATACACATTTTCTCCTAATATATGTATTTTGGCTAGCAATTTCCCCCTGTATACACATTCTTGCAAATAATTTCCCCTAAGAGATGCCTTTTTAAACCCAATTTTCCCTGATGTACACATCGTTGTATTCAATTTTCCCTGACACATGTATTTTGTATGCTTTTTTTTTTTAATGAGAGAACTGCATCGCAGAATTTGGAGAAGTGTGAAAATTGAAGGATAATTGCGTTCCGAGTTTGCTTATTAGGTCAGGAACTGCGAAACTAATTTCTCCCCAATCCCTAACCAGTTATAAAAGACGCCACTGATTTTAAGAGTAGTTCTCTCAAAGAGCTCGTTTGAGCTTTCATTTCTGAGTCCACAAAGCCTGGGGGATTAAAAGTCTGAATACTACTTTTCATGCAGTGTGGAAGAAGTCTTACTCAGCAGATTCAATGGAAAGAGCCACTTCTGGCAAGCAGGTAGACTTAGAAATACAATGTTGTCTGAACTTTCAACTGTGTTGTCCATATTTGCTACAGATACAGACATCTCACCCAACACAAACCCTATTGAGAAAGAACCGCAATGTTTGTTGTTGTTCATTAAAAGACCGGTGTGTTAAGTCTTTGGCTTTGGTGTAAACAGAGCTCTTTAACTCTGCTCTAATGCAACAAGAAGGGCAAGCCAGCATGTCACCAAGAGGCTGAAAAGAAAAACAGTTTCAGCGCAAGTCTATTTTATCTGATTATTTGGTTAAAGGATTAGAAACCGAACCGTTGACTTTTCCAAGAGTCCCAGAAAAGTCGCAGCTGCGAGACAAGGAAGCTTCCTCATGCTGCCCTTCCAACGACCTCGGCTCTGACCTGCAAGGACCACCCTTATTAGAGGTGAGAGGTAATTCAGCCTCAGCTCTTGCTTTGTCTGGGCCTCCCCTAAGCAGAAACGGTTGGCGTTTTATGAGGGGATCACATGTCAGCCAAGCACAGATCAGTGGCCTCCACATGAATTTCGACACACAAGATAGAAGGTCTGGATTTTATCTGATGCCACCCAAGCCTTCTGTTCTATGCCCTTTAGTAGAACATCTACCACATCCTGACTTCACTTTCACCCTTCTCTCTCATTTATGGGGGTCGGGAAAGGTGGGGGGAGATGAGGTAAGTCAAGAAAGAATCTGGTGTCATGTACATCTAACCCAACACATTTTCCTTCACAGAAGTTATCGATGTGTTCATAGAGCTGCCCTTCCTATCACCTAGTCTGTCACACACCTTAACACATGTCTACACCTTATGTACAATCAAAATCTTCCTTACCAGTTGGTAGGATGATATCGATGCCCAGGGATTAGGTTTTTTTTTTTGCTAGTTTGGCTATTTGTATGGGCTGATTGTATGTACTTATGTGTTGTTGTTGTTGTTGTTGTTATTGTTGTTGTGGTGGTGGTTGTTAAAAAGTCAATTACAGAGCTAGATTCTCAACAGCAAAAACCTACTTTATTTGAAAAATCTTAGCCTTTTTAGGAGCTGGTTAATTTTTAAGATCTTATAAGTGGCCTACCGAGTTGCTTTAAACAGCAATGAAAGGCTGATTTGAGCTGTTAAATTTTATGTCGTGTGTAATGTTGTAATTGATGTCAAACCTTTTGCCAATTCTTCACACTAACACTGGGCAGCCTTGCAAATTCGAGGAGCTCGGTTTCAGGAGCCCAGATTAGGTAACAGAACCGCGGGCTGGATGGTAGAGTGGGAGCTTATGTCCAAGACAGGAATTTAAAAGACAGAATAATTAAGACCATGCCAAATTTAGCCCATTTCCATCCCATCCCTTTCTTTGGGTGGCTTGGCTTTCACTATTTTGCTTCACACCACTTCTCCTGTAAATGCATATAAAACTTTATTGCCCTTGTAAAAGGCATGCTGTGAATTCTGATGCTTCTGTGTGTTTGGGAGGACATAATTGTTCCCTTTGCACAAAGCCGGGCTCACCTAGGCTTTGATAGAACCAGCCAGCTTGCAAAACAATGGCTTCCCGGAAGGGGGGGAAGCAGCGCGCGCTAAGATGGTGGAGTCAGGCCAACCGAAAATACAGTCCTATGAACTCTTTTTGAAAGTTTTTCAGCATTCTCTCCATGTTTTAAGACTCCCGGAATGAAATTGTGTATTAAATTAAAGGTATTTGTGGATTTAAAAAATTCCTTCAATTAGGAAGGAACAGGGATCTGGCCCCATTCTCTGGTCATTTCTCATCCAGACTAGCAATTCCTCCTTGTTGACCTTCCCTCCTACCATTTTTTCCCTCTCCAGTTACATCAGAATGATTCTAAGGCTGCAAGTCCTATGTGCACTTATTTAGGAATAAGCACCGCTCAACGCAACACAACTTGCTTCAAAGTAAACACGCATAGGGTTGCACTGCAAGGGTCTAGCTACATATTGCACACAAATGCATGTAAGGGAATCTCAGTGCAATTTAAAAAAAAATACTTGCAGGGGGCTTAGCAGTGGAAGAGCAAAGGGTGCTCACCCCCCTTTCCTGCCCGTTTCCCTACTCCAACTCCTCACCACCCCCGACTATTTATCTGTTCTTTATCCCGCCCCCTCCTGAAATAGCTTTTCATTTCTGTTAATATTTAAAGTATATTAAGGTTTATGCTTACAACAGTCATAATCCCGGTGAGGAGAGACTAAGTTAGATGGTTTTGCATATAATGTTCAAGCCTATGATGGAGTCAGAAGATCTCGGAACTTCTTTTGGGAGGTGTGTGTGTGAGTGTGCGTGCGAGAGAGAGAGAGAGAGAGAGAGAGAGAGAGAGAGAGAGTTCAGGAGCACTTTTTGGGTTGAGGATCATACCTTTTTAGCAGACAGTATCAGAGCTGCCTTCTCTTTCTTTTTTTCATGTTTTGTCCTTTTATCCTTTTTCCTTCTATTCTTGTTCAGCCTCGTGGAGCTATGGAGGGGCTTTGGATCCAGCAAAATACCCCATATCAGGGCCTACCACCACTGGCGAATTTATGCTGAGGGATGTTCCGTGGGTGTAACTGGGGCCCCTGCAGCAGATCTTCCCACTCGCCAATAGAGCTCCCCTCCGCTGGTAGAAGGCTCCCTGTGCCCAATCCTAATCACCTCCAGCAGCAGATCTCTGGGTTAGAATCTTGCTCTTAGTTGTTTAGAACTCCTCCTGAGCTAGCTAGTATCTAAGAATGTGGTCCTATGGACACTTACTTAGAAGTAATAAATCCTGTTGGATGAAGTAGGACACACTTCTGAAGAACTATGCATAGGATCAGGCTATAATTTAAGGAAACTTTCATCTCCATCAGGTTGGGGCAAGAAGTATTGGGGTTTGTTTTGTTTTGTTTGTTTGTTTACTTACTTATTTTGACAAATCTGGCCATTCTAATCCACATTCATTGATTTAGGTGGCATTTCTGGTTCCGTCATGCACTTCTTTGGAGAATTGTTAGCTTTGCAAAGGGAAATGTAGTCTCCTTTCCCTGGGTCTTAAAATATCAAAACCAGCAGGAGGGACATCCCAATACAAATGAAATGGCAATCTCACACAGTCGGGAGTGTGAAAAATGGGGAGGAGGAAGCCATACTGACGGAAGCAGTCAGCTAATGTAGAATCAAAGTATTTTCTTTCCAAAATAGAGCTAATAGGAACATCAAATGTGCCATACAAAAATGAAAGCCACCGTTGTGTTTACTTCAAAAAGCTTTAATTTTCTTTTGTTTATCTACTGGGAATTTCTTCTTTAATAGCAAAAGAATAAATAAATAAATAATATTTTTAAAAGCTTAATTTTATTCAGAATTTAAAAAAGCAAAAGAAAAAGAAATACTGCACACAGGACAATCAGTTCCAAGGCATTCAGAAGATGTATCTGTATTCCATATATATATATATATATATATATATAATTTAATTTTCAAAACAAAATATAACAAAATACAACAATAACACAAAGATTTAACTAAAACTACGGTACATACAATAAATCTTAAAGTGCACCCCCCACCCTCCTAGGGGCCAATTAATATGCTTCTATCCCCTTGATCAAATGAATTCCAAATTCCAAAAATATAACATATCCTGACAAGGCATACTCCCCTTCTTCTTTATTAATACATAGTCTAATAATTGATTCCATATATCCATAAAATTATTCTTCTTTAACTGTCCTTTTTTGCATTTGATACTACAAGTTAGTTTATCGTTTAGGGCTATATCCCAAACCTCCTTATACCAATCAGTTATTAGGAAAACACGTACTTTCCATTTCCTCTCTATCATTAGCCTAGCCACAGTTAACAAGTTTACAATTAATTCCTTCGTATTTTGGTCGCAAATAACTTTCTCTGTTATTGATAACAATGCTAGTTTTGGACAGACCTCTAGGTTAATAGCAATAATTTCCGATATTTCTGTAGAAACCTCTCACCAAAAAACCAGTATATTTTTACAACTCCACCACATATGAGCATATGTCCCTTTTTCCTGACATCCTCTCCAACAAAGTGCGGAGCAATTATTGTTATCTATTCTATTTAATCTTACTGGAGTTAAGTACCATGTATCTGTATTCCTGTCCAATATACTACTGGATGACCAAATCCCTAATTTAGGGCTCTGCTGACCAAATACAGCATATATAGCATGCAAATTGATTACATCTCATTATTTCCAGGTGATGTGAAGTCTGATCCCACTTAAAACAAACAGACAGACAGACAAACCTTAAACTTAATTCTGCATAAATGTTCCTGAATTATGTTCTTATCAGATATTCCTGAATTATGACTTTAGCAAACATTAGTTCCATTTTTCATTCATTCTGAAATGAATGCTCTCTAATATCCTAATATCCAGAGGTTGCTGACCTGCATATTACCACATCTTGCTGTAAGCATATAAAAACATGGGATGTAAAATTCCTTGGATTCTTTGGTCTTGCTCACATAGAACAAATGTAGCCTTAACAGGAAGGGTGCCACTGCCACGCCAGCACTGCAGTGAGGATAGAAAAAGTATGGGTAGCAATGCTGCCTTCAGCTACTTCTCACTGGCAAGATTCATGCACCATTAACAGCAGCATGACAAGCACTGTGTTTTTCTGGTATGGAGATACAGTGATAGGAAGAGCTGTGCCTGTTGAATTTTGGCCTATAATACCATTGTTAAAAGCGGAAGAGACTTGTGCCCAAAAATAAAAAGTTGCAAGCCTAGTCTAGCATACTACTTGTCTGGGAGCTCAATTCTTGCCTAACCTTCCCAGAGCTTTTATGCCTGCTGGAGGGTGACCTGGCTGGGGCTAGACTTGGTATTTTAATCATCTGTGATTTTATGGGGTTTTGCTGACCACTGTTTGCTGAATGCATGCTTTTTAAATGTTTAAAAATGGGATGTTTTCAGAAGATGCTACTGTATATTTGTTTCTATTATACTTGTGCATCGTACAATTGTTTGATTCTATTTGTATTCAGGAGCCTTTTGCTGGGAAGCAGGATAGAACTCACAAATATAAGGCAGGCCACATGCTGAAGCTAAGCAGGTATGAGCCGGGTCAGTGCTTGGATGGGTGACTGCCTGGGCTGCCACTGCCCACATCTGTTCTCCCGCACTGAGCAGGGGGTTGGACTCGATGGCCTTATAGGCACCTTCCAACTCTACGATTCTATGATTTTCCGTCTCCCTTCCTGTATCTCTGAACCCATTAAAATTCCATTCTTTTCAAGATTACAGCCTAAACTTATGTGGATGTTCATAGCCCTGAAGCATTTGTATTAAGTAGACCAGCCTTCCCCAACCTGGTACCCTCCAAATGTTTTGGACTACAACTCCCAGCATCCTGGCCACTGGCCATGCTGGCTGGGACTGAAGATATACCCTCCTACATATGTCAGTGATACCAAAGTCCTACAGTATATGCATTTACGTACCCTCTCTACTAAAAAAGGGAAGTAAAGGCACAATCCTATGGGGATGCCTGTAACCCTCCAAACTCAGGCATCCTATGCAGGCGGGAGGCAAAGGTCACCTCTGTGCTCCTCTTGCTCTGCAAAGCACTTAGATGGTCAATTTCAGTCATCTAAGTGTGGTGCTTCGGAGCGCGAGGGAAGGAGGTTGAGGTGCTGCCAGGATATATCATATCTTGGCTGCGCCGGTCTCCTCCCCTCCCTGCCTTGCTCCCCAAGCCCCTTCTCCAAGATGGTTCTTATGACTTCGGAGAAGCAGCTGGCATGGTTCTTTCCACACCAGCTGTGTGGTGGGGGGGAGGATCTGTCTAGACGCTGTACTACTGACCATAGGATTGTGCTGTAAAGGTGTTACGAGTGAGTGATAGCCCTGTGCAGGGTAATAACACCTCCTCTGGTTGAAATGCACTGGAATTTCTTATTTTGGAAGCTATTGATATTAATGGAACTATTATCATTATCATCATCATCATCATCATCATCATCATCATCACCATCATCATCATCTCTATACTGCTCAATAGCCAAAGATCTCTGGGTGGTTCACAAAAATTACAAACCATAAAATACAATATAACAAAAATATAGTATAAATTTTTTAACAGACAAAGTTCAAAACATTTTAAACAGCTAAACAATTTCTGTACAAAATAAAGTAAAATACTAGACCTGATAAAGACAGCTGACATAACTGCCCCCATCATATGCCATTAAATGCCTGGAGTATGCCTGGAGACAATCTTAGCATGGTGCTGAAAATATGACAGTGTTAGTGTCAGGCAGGCCTCAGTGGGGAGATCGTTCCATAATCGGGGGGCCACCACTGAGAAGGCCCTCGCCCTTGTTATCACCTTCCGAGCCTCCCTCAGAGGAGGCACTGAGAGGAACGCCTCTGACGTTGATCGTAGTGTCGGGATAGATTCATGTCAGGAGAGGCGCTCCATCAGGTATTGCAGCCCAAGCCATGTCAGACTTTATAGGTTAAAACCAGCACCTTGAATCAGCTTCTGAACAGTCTTCAAAGCTGCAGCTTCTGAACAGTCTTCAAGGGCAACCCCACATAGAGTGCATTGCAGCAATCTAACTTGGAGGTTACCAAGTAAGTATATATAGGGCTGTAGCCATAGAATATGAAAGACGTCAAGGTGTTTCATATTCTACATGATGAATCAACTACATGATGAATCAATTTGTGCTACAGGAACTACAGGAATGGCCTTCATCTACTTAATGAACAGAACCCCCATAACTTCAGGGAGGCTTTCAGGTAATGTTACACTTCACTGGCAAGCCTAGCTATAAAGCAGCACTGGGGAACCTCTGCCCTTCCAGATGTTGTTGGACCACAGGTCCCATCAGCCCTAGCCAGTAGAGCCAATGGTGAAAGATGATGGGAATTGCAGTCCAACAACATCTGGATGGCCACATGTTTCGGCTACAAAGGAAGGGAGAGTGAATTGGATCATATATACCTCAAGCAACTGACAGATCTTATTCTTTGTATCTAAGGTATCCCCGTGTTCCACTTACTTTAGCTTTCTTGTGAATTCCTTTCAGTGTAAACAAACCTGTGTGTCCTTTAGCTGTATGCTTCAAAAGGCCTACAATTACAATTTTATTGCTCAGTGTTACAAGATGATGGTATCTCAGGAGAAGGTGACAGTAAGTTAACAGATAGGTCCCCAAGGGCAGCTGGCCCAGACCTACAGACTCCCTTCTCCAAACAGAAAAGCAGGCACAATTAGTAACTTTCAGAATGATAAATTTCTTTGTTTCAGTAACCCAGCCTAATGCAACTGGACGGCATCCACATTTTGCATCCACATTTTGGTACTAATTAACTCATAGCAGTTGGGATTTGTCAGGTAAGAGCTGCCAGCTCGTTTAGATGGCATTTCGTTCAATGGCATGCCATCGTGATAAGCACAAAGACTCCCAGAACTAACTTATGAAAAAGGAATGGCTTTGAAAATCACATTCGAGGTATTTTTGGATCCAACATTTATTTTCTTCAGCAATGCCTGTTGATAAAAACGGAATCTCAACATAGCAGGCAAAGGCGTGTGTCTACATTCTGTTACAAATATATATATACTTCTAAGGCAATCATAACTAGAATGTTTGAATAATGCTACTGTATAAGAAAGGCAGCCCCATCAGGTGTCAGAAAGGTAATATTTGAAAGCAGAGCCCTTTCTACGGTCTGCCTTTCAAATATGGTTTAGATGGAGGGTTGGCTTGTGAAGGCAGTTGTTCAAATCTGGGATTCAATATTTGTGAAACTTAGGCCTAGTTGAAACAAACACCGGATGTATTGGTAAACTTGTGTCTGGATGGGGGTGGGGGTTATATAGCTGAATGCTCCCCTATGAAGAAAACAAATTCCTACTGTAGAGAAAGACTGCAACTGTCCTTCTTGGCGGGTTCGGCCACTCAGGGGTTAACCCAGACTCGGGTAGCCCTCTATCAGCGGTACGCAGCTCTCTGGCAGAAGCCGCGACCAATTATAACGCAGGCAAAGCGAGGAGACCGAGTTTTGAATGGACGCTACTACACTGTTATGGGTAAACAGAGTTTAATGGAGCGTAACAGAACATATACAAAGTGCCACGCTAAGCACACACCTACAATTGAGCTGGTAGCGAGCCGCAAAAGCAATACAGACAGTCGTACCTGGAAATGCCTTGTTTCTAGAAAGCCGCTTAACTCCGAAAGGGCTGTTCTATGTTAGCATTGTTCACTGGGAGCTCCCCCAGGGACAGGGTTGAAGGTGGTTTGACCTGAGCCATGGACCTTCGTGCAGCTTGCTGCCTCACGACCAACAACCCTTTTCCCGCCACTGACCCAGGGCTTTATACCCTCCATTGGGCCCCCTCCTTGTCTGGCCCCCTCCTGGCACGACTGGTTTTTCTTGTTTGCCCAGCACCTAGGAGTCTTTGGCTGTTCCTTTCTTCTATCCAACACCTGGGAATGAATATTCCACAGCTCCTTCGGCTGCCAGACCAGGGACTTGCCAGGGGGCATGTTAATGACTCCTATTGTGATTCTTGGGTGTCTGATGCTATCTTGCGGTATGTGTGCATATACGTGTGTGGGGGGGCTATGACTTTCTCTTCACACCTACACATGGCCAAGGTGTTGGAGAATTTTATTTGGTCTGCATTTTTCAGTGAACCACCCTAATTCACACTTCCTGGACTAATATGTGGATGGGAACACAGTTATCTTTTGGATTGCACAAGTCTCCTAATTTTGCGATGCTCTTCTTCGCTCAAAAACTGTGTATTTTAGAGGGAAATGTGTGCAAAATGCACACTTTTAGGGAGAAATGCAGACAAAAATGTGTACTTTTGGGAGAAAATACATACAATTTAAATGTGACATTTCATGCATGTTTTTGAGAGAGAGAAAATTCACATAAAACATGACAGAACGGATTTATGATTGAACACATGCAGTACTGAAACGGACTGGAAATAGACGAATCTGACCATCCCTACCAGAACAAACTGGAATGTGAAGGAGAAGACTAGCATAGAACTGTTGCCCATGTCCATGGATGGATGGATGAATGAACTTGTTACATCTTTTCTCCAAGGAGCCCAAGGCAGCGTTCAGGATCCTCCTCCTCTCCATTTTATGCTCACAATAACCCTGTCGAGTAGGTTAGGCTGAGAGTCAGTGCCTGGCCCAAAGTCACACAGTGAGCTTCGTAGCAAAATGTGAACTAGAACCCAGGTCTCCCCACCCAGTCCTGATCCAACATTCTAACCACTATAACACATAGTGGGGACTAGAACCCGGATCTCCTGAGTTCCAGTTCAACAGTCTCACCACTACGCCACACTTGCACTCACAAGAATAAAGCAAATAAATAAATATGATTTCTATGTGCAAGGAATATTTTTGTATGGGGGAGCATCCAATGTGAGCCTCCACCTGTAATTCAGACACAGGTTTACCACCTGGCCTTTCTGGTAACCAGGCCCTAGAGTTTACCATCCTGCAGTTTGATGGTAGAAAGTCAGTCATACCCCCAAACAATACTATATTAAACTACTATATACCGTATTTTTCGCTCCATAACACGCACTTCCCCCCCCAAAAAAAATAGGGGGAAATGTCTGTGCGTGTTACGGAGTGTATATGGTAAAAATAGTGTAAAAAAAATTTTTTTTTAACTTAATGTCCCCCCCCCCATACCGCCCTCTCGCTTACTGATTCCCCCTCCTCTCAGCTGCTCCGGCAGCGGCGATGCGTGCCCCCCCCTCAGCAAGGGCCAGGGCCGCGGGTGCGGGCCATCCGGCGCGCAGGGCGGGCAGCGCGGTGGCGGCCTCCCTCCCCCCGGCAGCAGACGGGCGGTTTTGCAAGGCCAAAGCGGCGCGCGGCTGGGCCGAGCGGCGCGCGGCTGGGCGAGCGTCGGCGGCGTCCCCCCCCCCCACCGGCGCGTACGTCGGCGTGGCGGCCTCCCCCCCCGGCAGCAGCAGCCTCTCCCCCCCCTGCAGGGCGGCCTCCCCCGGCAGCAAGGATGGTCCCCATTTCAAAGCTGATCTGCACCTTGCAGCTTAATGTGTGGATTGGAACTAGGGGTGTATGAGGAATCCGATAGCGGAGTGAAAATGCGACAGATTTTCATGATTCCCCCCCCCCCCCAGATTCCAGTTCGTTAGCTCCTCACTGGCACCGACTTGATGTGGTGCGAGTCAAGCCACCTCGTGGACTTCCATCTTTAAGACAGGCTGTGACTTATGCATTTATTTAAACTACTAAGGCAGTTTGCACAAAATCAGCTGATTTGCACAAATCGCCACCCAAAACCCACAAGGATCTAGCGCAGTTTGCATGGGGTTTGGGTGCTGATTTGCACAAATCACACTAGATCCATGTGATTTTTGGGTGCAGGTTTGCACCAATTGGCCGATTTTGGCAAATTTCCTTAGCGGTTTTTTAAAAATGCACAAATCGCAGCCAGTCTTAGAGACGGAAGTCTGCCAAAAAAGCAAAAGAAAACCCAACCTTGACTCAGATCGGAAGTGGGCAGAAAATCTGTCGAGCTCGAACAGATCCTGGTTTGTGATCCTGGTTCAGAAGACTCACCACATCCTACTTTACACCAGGGATGGGGACTCGGACTCGACGACTCGACTCGCGAGTCCGACTGAGTCCCCCCTTTGACTCGAGTCCCACTCGAGTCCCAATTTTTTCAATGGGACTCGAGACTCGACTCGGGACTCGAGCCCAATGACTCCGCCACCGCCGCCACTCACGTCACTGCCGTCGCTGTCTCCCTCGCCGCCACCCGCTCGCAGCTACCGCCGCCGCCATCGCACGCCGCCGCCACCGCATGCAGCCGCCCGCGCCGGTCCCGTCATCACTTCCGGCGCGGCGGAGGTGACGCGCCGGGACCCTGCTCCGGCGCGCTTGGCCGCCGCCGCTTTAAACAGAGCGGCGGCAGCCAAGCGTGCCGGACCAGGGTCCCAGCGCGGCGGAGGTGACGCTGCGGTGAGCCTTTGAAATGAGCTTGGAGGATGCAGAATTGAAGGAAAGAACTATGGATTCTCACTTAGCAGCTATAGGTGCATGCTCTTGTCTGGAGCTGAGGTGGGGGGGGGGAGGGAGCGAGGGTGAATGCATTTGCAGCCAGTATCAAATAGTCACTGGAGGACGCAGCCTAATAGGAAAACCTTCAGCTTTTCAGCACCGGTGTGGCGGGATGAAGGCCCCACCATATCAATTTTGCAGCTTGTTTCCTTGCCTCTCTGCCGGGTGTCCTGAAGATCGGGGCTTTAAACAGAGCGGCGGCGGCCAAGCGCGCCGGAGCAGGGTCCCGGCGCGTCACTCACTTCCCCCGCGGCGGGACCCTGCTCCGGCGCACTTGGCCGCCGCCGCTTTAAACAGAGGCATACAGTGGCATACGATGGCGGCTGCTGCGAGTGGCTGGCGGCGAGGGAGATGGCGGTGAGCGGGAGGCGGCGGCGAGGCGGCAGCAACTCGAGCGGCACAGAGAACACTCTCCGCGCCGCTCAGAAGAGCGAGATCGGGCCGCGCCGCCGCCGCGGAGAACTACAAACCCAGGGAGGGCTCGTAATGCGTCCCTGGTGTGGCAGCGGCGGCGGCAGGAGCAGGGACGAGGGAAGGACCCACCTATGGTAAGTGGGGGCGGCGGCGGCAGTGGCCCATGGAGGGAGCGGGAGGGTCTCCGCGGGAGGAAGGGCAGCTCTTCTTCTTCTCGCGGAGACCCTCCCGCTCCCTCCATGGGCCGCCGCTTTGGGAGTGACTCGGGACTCGTGACTCGACTCGAGTCACCATTTTGGACCTTGGACTCGAGACTCGACTCGAGACTCGGGTCCAAAGACTTGTGACTCGACTCGTGACTCGAGGCCAAGGACTCTTCAACATCCCTGCTTTACACATGCTACATGGGGGGGGGGGAGCAATATCATGCAGATAGAAAATCAGTGGTGTAGTGGAGCCGGGGCTCACACTGAGGCTACACTGACTTTTTTTATTAGCCGGGACACTGACGTAATCTGCCTCCCTGCCCCCCACAGCCACTCAGAATTCCCTGTTCCCTCTGAGCTTAGCTACACTTCTCACAGTAGATGAGAGAAAATGGATTTCCCCAGCAAAAAATATATTGCTGTGAATTATCCCTCTTGTAATGCAAAGCGTTTTGGGTTGGCCTGGTGTTGAACAGGCAATTAAGACCCACTCATTTTACAAAAGATCTGCTCCTGGCAAAGACGAACACCTGGAAATGATTTGTCGATACAGATCAACACAGCGGCCTGCATTTTTGGACCCTCCTGGGCACTGGAGGGGTGGCTATGGGCACTGTCATGAGGAGCACCTGTAGTTCAAGATTTACCACTACAGCACTGGATAAAACAAGTGAATATACATTCACAAAGCTGTACTTCCGCTGTTTATCTTGTTTGCACACCCCTTGTGACAACCCCATCTGAGAAGGCTCTGCTGAGGTCCTTTGCAGTCCGCTATAGCAGGACGTCTAGTACCAGTAACCAGCTAAACCAGACAAGCATCAGGAAGGCTAGCCGCTGGTGCCCAATTTACATTAAATATTTTTTTAAAACACACACACAGAGGGAGAGAGAGAGAGAGAGACAAAGAGAAGAGAGCGCAGATCACCTACTTTAAAAATTGGCTGAGCAGTAACTAATTCTCCTAGATCACACCTTTTGCCTTTATTTGGTAACAGAAAGTTCTGTTCAGCATGTGTGTGTGTGTGTGTGTGTGTGTGTGTGAGAGAGAAAGAGAGAGAGAGAGAGTGAAAACTTATGAAATACAAATATGTTCTACTGAATGTTTTAAGTCACAATTTGAGCAAGTACTCACTTTCAAGGGACCAAATGGTTGTATCCAATGCTAGTCCTACTCAGAGTAGTGCTACTGAAATGAACTGGAGTTAAGTAAGGCTAACATTGGATACAACTTGGGATGTATGAGAAATTCGGTTTTGATCAGGATTTACCCAGTTTGCACCTTCTGGACCGAGCATAGACTCGGATGCAATTTGTGATCGAAGTCTGTACATTTCTGAGTTTGCAGTGTGATTCGTGGACCAAAAATAAAAAGGCTTTCAACAGCATGCATACATTTGAAAAATGCATATGAAAAAATGTGTCCTATTGAAAAATGTGCACAAATACATTGTAATCAATGGGCAAAGAATGTATACATTTCAAAGATGTGCACAACTGATGTGTACATTTGGAAAAATATGCACAAAAATACACATGGATTTTTATGCGAAAAGGGAAAAAAACAAGGCTCTCAATCTGATACGGACTCAGGTCGGAACGAGCTTTGAGATGGAATTCGGAGAATTTCTTCAAACTTGAATTTTGTTGATTTGCACATCCAAAGTGAACTGAATTAAATATAATTTTTGGTGCACCTGAATGGGAACTTCTCTCACCAATTCAGCATGAATGAAAAAAGTATAAAGTCTCTCTCCAACACACACACACACACACACACACACACACCCCTAACCAGATGGATCACTAGAGAACCCTGCAGTGATACTGGTATCTCTGCCTCATAAAGATATGATACTTGGCCCAGGCAAGCTACTATGCACAATGGCATGATAGGAACCCAAACTCAGCTTAGTTCCAAATGAGCACTAATCAGAGGAGCACTGATCATGGCAATATTTTTAATTCTTTCAGATGTTTCTAGAATTTGCAATTTGCATGGTAATAAGTCATTATGAATGGGCTCAAAGAGGAAGGAAGACATTTCATTAAGCGAAGTCCTGGAGTCATGCAGAAAAGAAATGGATGGCAAAGAAGAAAACAATCAAAGGTAGAAATATATTTAATGGGGTGGATGCTGAGATTCCATGAGTGGAGTTCTGCTCATGGAAGGAGGGGGGGAGGAGATTTCCATTATTTCACCCCAAGCCACCACCCCCACAGTAGCCTATGGAACAGTGTGGGAGTTGAAGCAGAAAAATGAGTGGGAGGCTCCGCTCTCCTCCGGAACAGTGTAACGAAGGAGGGGAGCCGGAGACTTTGCTGGATTGCAGTCCCTTGTGCAAACAGAAGGAGACTCGGGGCACAAGCCAACCTTTTTCCAGATCTCAAGTAGATTAAAAAAATGTTCTTCATCGATATAGATATAGATATAGATATAGCCTTTCTGCAGGACTGTACCAGGAACGAAAGTGCTGGAGTACTGGTACAAAATTTTAAAATAATAATAGCAGAAACCCTTTCATCGCGCAGGGAAGTGTTTTTTTCATGAACTGTTCTGATTTTCTCCTGAGGTTATTTATTCATACGCCTCCAGTTTTGCTGCTGTCATGCTTCTGAAAAATCCCAACTTTCCGTTATCAACATTCTTTTTCCTTGCTAGAAGACAACCAGGGTGAAAAACCCATGGCATACTGCAGGTTAATAGTGGCCCAGGACCGAGAGAATCTGGCCACCGAAACACCACACAAAAGGAACCATGATGCAATCATGTGATTGCATCAAGGGTCCTTTTTGTGTGTGTGGTGTTTGAATCAATGTGCAAATGTGTTCATGTGCATTGGCAACCAGTTTTAGAAAGGGAGGCATGAACTGAAAACTCCAGCAACATGTACATGTGCACGAAACTGAACAAAAACTTGAAATCTAAAGCAGAAGCTTGACAGGTCAGATTAGTAACATATCAGAGCCACTCCACAAACAAGATCAGGTAACTTGGAAATCCAGAGAGAAATTTGGGTATAGAATCTTCCCTACTCTACAATCCAAATTTCTCTTGGTTTTATGCCAGTTTAAGCATCATGGCTTCCTCCTAAGAATCCTGGGAATTGGAATTCTGTGAGGGTGTTGAGAATTATATTAGAGAATTGGGTGTGCTGAGAATCATGTTAGAAATTATTGATCTCCCTAATAGAGCCACAGCTCTCAGTATTCCTGTAGAGAGGGAATGACTATTAAACCAGCTTAAGTCTGTATTCTTAAGGTTTAAGGCATTCAACCCTATTTTGCATTATTTTTGCAATGTTCTAATAAGAGGTCAGCTGTGAAATTCACAGCATTTGCAGTGTTGCTACCTGCATATATGTTGCATTATAAATACTTTATAAAAAAAACAATTTGAAGGGAAACATGCTTTTCTTAAAAATAATAATGATAATCATAATCATAATAATTATCTTTGTTTCAATTTTGAATTAAAAATTTAACCTAACTTTTATGCACTATACTGTGTGTACTCTATATTTTATAGCTGTTTAAAATATACGGAACTGATAATCCCCAAAGTAGTCAAGACTAAAAAAATGCATATGGCTGGAGATATAAACTATGAAGTTGTGAAAGCTGCTAACTAGGACTCTATTCTAAATTTGAACTTGAACTCTTGACTCATTCTTATCCCAGCTTCAAACATCCCACTGACATCACCACCGCCAGCACCACAGAAGTCCTGACTTTGTAAACCTTGGTGCTGTTCCAAATAGTGAAGTTGCACAACAGATACAATCAGTTCAAAACTGTTAGCGTTGAGTCATGTAATAACATATATTAAGGACATGTATCTTCCAGAGAACATCTGTAAAATATTTTCAATGGCCATAATCAATTATTTTATGTTTCTGAATTAATTTGTGATTTAGAAATCCAAAGGTCCCAGGAAGCTGTTGTAATAGTGATTTGAACACACACACACACACACAGAGGGATTCTGGATGGGACATAATAAAGAAGGTAAGGGAATAGTGAGACATCTATATCCTGAAGCAGAAAGAATTGAGAGCCAGTGTGGTGTAGTGGTTAGAGTCAGGACCGGTGCAAGGCAGTTTGCCGCCCTAGGCAAATTCAAATATTTAGCGCCCCCCCCCTTGAGCCCTCCCTCCCTCGGCGGCAGCAGTCCCAGAGGCAGCGAGGGAAGAGTCGGCCAAGCAAGCGAGCTTCCTCCTGCTGCTGCTGCTGCCAGCCTCCGCGGCCCGGGAAGGGAGGAAGGAAGGAAGGCGAGAAGAGGCGCCAAGCTGCGGCGGATCAGCAGCCACCAGCCGTTCCAGCTGCGCCCTGGCGGACAGAGGCAAGCCCGCCTGCCCGGAGGAGGTGGAAGAGGCGGAGGAGGCAGAGCGGGATTCGGCGCCAAGCGAGCAGCCCCGCACGAAGCTGCCTTCACGGGCGCTGCTGCTGCTGCCCCATGCCCGCCTGGCCGCTCTCCTGCTCGGCTTCCTTACCCAGATCCGCGCCAAGCGCAGCGAGCCCCGGCTGCCTGACGCCTCGCGCGCTGCCGCCGCTGCTGCCACCGCCGCTGCTGCCACGAGATCAGGCTTGCTCGCTCCCATCTTCCTCCTCTTCTGTATACACGTCACGGAAAGTGGAGCGCAGGCCCCGCGCCCTCCCTTCCTCGTCCGTTCCTGGAGGAGGAGGAGGAGGAGGAGGAGGAGGAGGAGGAGGAGGAGAGGGCGAGTGTCTGCATGGGTCTGGGGCACAGGCGAAGCAGGAGCGGAGCGTTTCTGCACCCCCTTTAGCCATACGCCCTAGGCAGCCGCCTAGTTGGCCTAGTGGTAGCGCCGGCCCTGGTTAGAGTGCTGGACTCAGGAGATCCTGTTCTAGTCCTCACTTGGCCATGAAGCTCACTTGGTGACTTTGGGCCAGTCACTGATTCTCAGCCTAACCTACCTCACAGGGTTGTTGTGAAGATAAAATGGAGAGGAGTAGAATTATGTAAGCCACCTTGGATTCCTTGCAGGAAAAAGGATGGGATATAAATTAAATAAATAAATAAATAAATAAATAAAATCTGTGCATGGAAATATTTCACTTTAGATTCTCCCATGCACAGGAGTGCATGCTCCCTGTGGGGGAGAAATCCTGTACCACGGAAGCACCACTGAATACATGAAAGGTCTTCCCCCCCTCCACTCTGCCCCCCCCCAATTATCACTGTGAGAGCTGACTGTGCCAATCATCTTTCAACATGGAACACTCTCTTGTACATCGGCAGGGAGGATATTTGGGTTTGGTATGCTGCTGCCGCCGTATGATTATTAGTCATTATTTTATGGTTTTATTGGTTTTTTATTATAGTTCTTATAAGCCACTCCAGAGGGCCTATTTGGGGTAGAAGAGTGGGACATAAAGTATTTTATAAACAAAACAAACTAACTAAAACATTTAGGATCGGGCTCCTAAACTATTGTTTTTAATCATACAGTATCCACAGATATTGGAATGAAGTTTCAGAACCATAAAATATCTATCTCTCTATCTATCTATCTATCTATCTATCTATCTATCTATCTAAAATTGTCATCTCCCTGAATGACAAAGCAATTTAAACTTCAGAGAACCCTTTACTTCTTCCTGTGCTCATTTATGTGGGAAGGATCTCCAATGTAGGGTGTTATTGTATTATAAATTGCAAAAGTACTAAAAATGTCAGCTGAATACATTTGGGGAAGAGCAGGGGAGCTGCAAGCTGTCCTTGGAAGACATGTGCGCGCACAAGGCAGAAACAAGGTGAAGGCCGGGCGCATTGTCAAAGCTGTTTTCTTAACCTCTGAAACTCGAGCCTCAGCTCCACTTGCCTCCATCCTCGCCCCTCGAGCTTCTCCCAGTGTGCTGCACAGTGTCAGCCAAAACACCCAAGAGCTGAGTAAAAACAGCTCTCTGTGGAAGGAGGCTGTGGGGTGGGGCAGCGAAACTGGCTTCTATGTGACATTTCTGTGGCATTCCAACAGCGCCAGCAGTGACAACGATGAGTGTGCGGCCAAAAAACGTAATCCGAACCGCCACTTATCAATTAAAATCTGACGGCCTTGGTACTGGATACGTTGAAAAGTTGTTACTGTTGGATGCTGTTATCTGGCTGTTTGGTGGCGTTTGCGAGACAAGCTGATGGCCTCCGTCTGGATCCTGACTGGCAACAATGCAAACTATCGCTCCATTTGTTATTCATTGTCTGTCTAAACAAAAGGGTATGTGCAACACTGTTACAAGGGACATGACCTGCTCTCAGGGAGCAATCCCACTGCATTACAGTCAATGGGAATTTTGCCATTGAGTTTAATGGAAGGAGGACCCCACCCTCGATATTCCGGTTAGCCCCTTCTGTTCTTGGCCAGAATGACTGAAGAAGACCCTGCAAAGGACCATGTCATGTTTTGCCTGTGCCGGGCAAAATAAAGGCTTCTAGGTCTGTTTAATTTAGGAACTTCTATCACCATCACTGCTGGCCTTTAACGGGGAAAAAGATAATCAGGACATTTCCAGGCAATGATTTTTTTAAAAAAATAATGACACTTCAGTCTGAGCACTAAGGTCATGCTAGTCTGTATCCAGTTCTGATAGCACTTAAATAACTGATAATTGTGGGGTCAATGGGAGGGAGAATATATTTATGACATGGGACAGGGACAGACCATTTGCAAGTAGCATGGCATTTGCCGTCTCTCACCTCCACCCGCACACAGGTGTATATATACACCATAGCTTGAGAGGCAGAACGCACAGCTTACATTTAAGGGCAAATAGGAAAACAAACCACTGTGAAACTGTAGGTGGTTGCTGCAGCCAAGGGGGCCATGCTGGTGTTGGTTTTTTAAATCACAAATTATAAAAAGACGAATGCATGCTTCTTGCTTCGTGGAACAGCAAGGATTGCTCGGCCTCTAGAAAAGTAAAATGTTGAAATAAAAAGGTAATTTAACACAAACATTTCAGAAAGGCACCAAATTACATGGGTGGAGCATGCCAACTGTTACATCTGATGACATGGGCACCAGCCAATAGGTGCTGCCTATGACACTTGTACCAACATTATATAAATAGCACTAAAAACTGCAGTGAATTTTTGTGAGAACTTTAGCCCTGCTTAGAAATGTAGCAAAAAGTAGCAACAAGTACTTGTTGGAGGGAATGTCATCATGCATAACAATACTTTGTACACACTTCAATTCTCCAAATAAATAATGCACCTTCTGGAAACTTCCTTATCAAGTTGAAGGGAAGAGTGAATTATAGCACTTTAGATATTTGGTCCTCTACAAACACATACACACACAATTAATGGCATATTAAATATTTGCTTAGAAACTGAACCAATGCAATTTCCTCTCTCATTTTCACAGTACATTTTAGAGTTCTCACATAGATAAATGGCTGCTGGAAGAAATCCCACGGCACAGTATCAATCTTCATTCTAAGGCTTTCTTTGGGTTGGCTGCCCTGATAGGAGCAGCAGCAAGATAAATGTTCCACTAAAACATTCTTGCTGCAGGAACAATGTAGCGCAAGCATGATCAAGTCAATCAGCAGTGCTGAACATGCCTCCTGAACAACCTGCAAGGAGACAGTTCTGAGGAAGACCACTTCCATTTCAACTGTGCGGTCAGCTCACTCTCTTCAGCGAGTTACACACTTCTGCTTTTGTTTTAACTGTCATGTGGAAATAAAGCTGTTACTGTGAGTGAGGAAAGAAGACAAGGGGAGAGTGCTACAAGTGGAAAGCTAAGCAGGGTCAAGCCTGGTTATTACTTGGATGGGAGACCCCTCCCCTCCTCTAGTTTCCTGCATTGAGCAGGGGGTTGGACTCGATAGCCTTATAGGCTCCTTCCAACTCTATGATCTATGAAATCTATGAAATCTAAGATTCTGAGGCCAAGAAACAAAGGGGAGGGCACACATAGACATCGCATCTTAAGGGTCTACTGTGGCTAGAATGGCAGCATATAAATGTGAGAAACAGAAATAAATGGGTACACATACCATAGTGGCATAGTGGAGCCAGGGCTGACAGGGCACTTTTGTATTAGCAGGGATGCTGATGTCATCTGCCACTGCCTCAGAATTCCCCGTTTAGCTGCAATTCTCACAGTAGCTTGGGTGGCAGGGGCTGGATGGATTTTCCCCAACAGCAAGACATTGTTCCCTGTTCCTCTTACAATGCAAAGTATTTTGGGGTGGCTTGGTCTTGAATGGGCATTTAAGACCCACTAGCTTCAGAAAAGACCAGCTCCTGGTGAACATGAAAACTGTTAGAACTGATTTGTTGACATGGATCAACATACAGTAGCTGCATGGAATTTTGGACTCTTCTTAGGGGCGTGGCTAGGGGGACTGTCATGATGGGTGCCTGCATTTCAAAATTTACCACTACACCACTGACCATACTTACCACAGAGGGCACAATCTGTGCTCTTGCATTGGCCTCATTCATTGCACACAGCAGCAATTTCAATGCCCCCAAATCGTTGCACCGGCTTCTTTCCACTTGGACAGTTGAAAATATGCAAATATTTGTCCTCACACATCATCATCCCCCTACCCAGTAAAATCAGAGTGAAATTTCATGTGCGATGGGTCAAGAGACTTGAGACCAACTTGCAAACCACAGGTGAATTTTTATCTATGCTATGTGTCCTCAAAATAGTCAACACCATTTGAAGAAGATTGCTGGGTTACCATCACATAAGAAATGACTCCCAGGTTTACTCTGCTGTCAATTGGGAGAAGATCCATTTGGGTGAGTAACTCAAATGTAGTCAGGCATATGTGACATCTGCATTACTTCTAATGCAGATGTTCAGCTGTGAGCATAATCAAATGACATACATGCATCAGCCCATATGACTCTAAGGCTTAGAACAGCCTTCTTCAATCAGGTGTCCTCAAGATGTCTTAGACTACAACTCCCAGCATTCCTGACTGTGGGCCATGCTGTCTAGGACTGATGTGAGTTGAAATCCAAAACATCTAGAGAGCATCAGGTTGAGGACAGCTGGCTTAGAACATGGCTCAGCAGGACAGATGTTGACTTGCTCATTGAAGACTCCTGTAAAGCTTTAGAGCACAAAGGTATTGCTATGCTAATACTAATAAACGGCAAATTGTCCACTCTCTGTTTCTTAAGAGAGATCCAGTAGGCCCAGAATTCAATATGAAGATATGTACAATCATGCCTTGGATTGAGAGCATAATTTGTTCCGGAAACGTGCTTGTAATCCAAAACACTCTTATATCAAAACGAAATTCCCCCCAAAAAAATTGTACAGAGATTTTTAATTTAAGCCATACTACAGTACTTGTATTGCAAGACATCGCTTGTATATCGAGTCAAATTTTTTAAAATAAATATTTAAAAATTTGCTTGTCTTGCAAAACGCTCTCAAACCAAGTTACTTGCAATCCAAGGTATAACTGTATCTTGTTTATAGGAAGAATTTACCTGGATTTGCCACGCACTCCTGAGGGCTGTTCTGCAGTTGTTTAGAACTTGGCTTTAGCATGGTGGCACTCACTATGTGGCATGATCTACCCCGTCCCTCCAACAAGATTAAAAAATGTACTGACAATTATTATTTTAGGCATATGTTGAAGACACATCTATTATGCAAGCCTCCCTGGTGTAGCTTTCTGTGTTTTTGTTTAATGTTTTTACGATTTGTGCGCTCTGCTTTGGAATCCGTAGATGTGACTGTGGCGTAACCCCACAATTCAGTTCCCTGGTGTATGTCTGCATTAGTATGTAGGGAGTATAGAATGTTGAACTGAGTGGGTGTGGTTTATGATGTCTTGGAAAGGGTGGGGGGAGGAGTATATAAGAAGTGTTTGAGTGATGTCAGAGTTAGTCGGGTTAGTGTGTTATGGGAGAGTGTTTGGATTGGAGTGTGGGGAGAGTTGGGAGTTAGGTTAGTTGGATTATTTGTGTCTTGTCAGGAGTTTTAAGAGGAATCAGTGATTGTATGAGGAGTGAAAGTATTTAGAATTGTAGGGACTTAGGTTAATTATAAAGTGTTTGGGGCAGAGGCGTAGCGTGGGGGGTGCAGGGGGGGCCGGCCGCACCGGGCGCAACATCTGGGGGGGGCGCGCTCGCACTCGCAGCTCTCTGCCCCTGCCTGGCTCACTCACTCTCACTCACTCACTTAGTTTTTAAAAGCAAGGTAGGAACGAGAATTGAAATACTCAGAAAGGTCCAGTTTAAGGAGAAGCAATCCGCGCTGAGTCGGTTTGAATTGCTTCTAAAAATCGCCCGTCGCCGTAAGGGGCTTTTAAATTTTATTTGCCTTCTGACCAGACCAGACTTGCCCCGCTCCGCCTCATTTCTTCCCAGTTCTCCAGAATAGGGTGTGCCCCCCCCAACTAATCTGAAGTTAGTCCCATGCACACTTACCTGGGAGTAAGCCCCATTGAGTGTCGCGGGACATACTTCTGAGTTAACGTTGCAGGATTGCGCTGTGAAGCTCAGTCTCCGAAACGTACCTGGCTGGGAGGAGTCGCCATTGAACACACTGGATCTTTGCCTCTGATTAGGGAAAGGACTGGGATGCAGGGAATTCATTCGCACACGCACGCCATTTAAAAACAAAACAAAAAACCCCTTTCCTTCCCGATTTGATTTTGGCTAAGATTTCTTAACATCCCTAAAAAAATCTTAAACTCGTTTCCTGGAAATAAATTCGTTTGCGATAGCCGTGAGGTCGTTCCTTCCGAGCGCAGAATCCGGATATTGGCGGGCAAAGGAAGGCAACGCCCTTAATATTTCGCGATCGAAGCCAGGCAGAATTTCGGAGGAATCTAGACTACGGGTTGAAATTTAAGAAACAAAAACCTCTTCCCAAACCCGCCTTGTGTTTCTTTCCCGGTAGGCGCAGTTGTACTCCCCCCCCCCCCGTCCTTGCTCTCCCCTCTTTAAGTAACGTTGGTTTGGGGGCTGATAAACGTCAACAGGTCACTGTCAATTTTGGAAAATTTGCTAAAATCATTAGCATGAATAATTATCGAGGGGAGAAAATGGGCCGTTAACTTCTGCCCAGAAATTCTGGAAAATAATGGGTTGTATTTAATGTTAGTCCTAATTAGAAATGAATGAGACTTAAATTGGTCATGACTAACTTGCGTCCCATTCATTTCTGTGAGTCTATTCTTTTGAGTAGGACTAACATTGGATACAACCTTAAAAAATAAAAAGGGAAATGAGGTCTGTGGGAGCTAAAACTCCAGTCTTTGGCGGAGGATCTACTTCTCTATATGACAGAACTAGGAGATGGGGGGGGGCAACCACCATGGGCTTTGGAGTATCCCCATGAAGGATGGGCTTGGGGGCACCTGCCCTCTTTTCTATGGGTTCATCTTTCAAGCCAGCCACTCTGTTGCTCACAGAAGAGAGAGGGAGAGAGAAACTTGGAGCCAAAGCCTCTCATGGCAATTCTCTCTAAATATAAAAACCCATGAGGGGGGCTGCCATCTGCCTCCCATTCTCGGCCCAGGTCCTAGCCAAGGCCAGAGCGGGCTGCCAAAGGGCCTCAGTGTGAGGGCTTCTGAGGAAAAGCTGCAAGCGCCTTCCCTTTCTCTAAAAGCCTCTCTTTCTAATTCCAGGCGAATGTTCCCTTTCCTGAGCTTCAACATCACAGGCCTCAACCCCACAGCCCACTACAACGTCTTTGTGGAGGTGGTGCTGGCTGATCCTAACCACTGGCACTTCCAGGGGGGAAAGTGGGTGACATGCGGCCTGGGGCCAGAGTGGCTTGGGGTGGACCTTCCTTGTCTCTTGGCTTCAGCCTGCTCCATCCCTCCCTTAATCCAGAGTGTGTTGCAACGTCCGCTTGACCAGGCAGATACTAGTGTATCCCTTGCATGTAGGTGACATTCCATTTGGAACTAATAATGCCCTTTTAGATGGCCTCAAGATATGGCTTCTGAAGACCAATGGTGAGCCTACCCTGGGAAGGGAGTGGGGTTGAGAGGGGACTTGCCTGTAAGCAGAGGCGTAGCGTGGGGGGTGCAGGGGGGGCCAGCCGCACATATCAGAGATCTACAATGAGCCAAGAAAGACTTTAATTACATCAGTATTTTCATAACAAACAATGCATGTGCTTAGGGGGTAAGGGTTTCTTTAACTAATCTAGTGGAAGAGACTCGAGTGCTAAAATCCACGGGTTAGGGGGCGCAAATTACTTGCCTTGCCCCGGGTGCTGACAACCCACGCTACGCCACTGGTTTGGGGTAGGCAGGTTTTAAGTTATTTTCTGGAACTAAGATTTTCAGAATTAAAATAAACTTATTTTTATTTTGTTTGCTACCCAAATCCTACGTGTCAGCTTGGCGTTATTAACCTGCATTACTTTCAAATCTACACACACACCTTTGTACCCACAACATCTTAAATTTAAAAATAGATCCTTAATAACCAGTATTAATCTTTTCCCTCATTAGTAGGGGAAAGGTTTCATTTGACCCTCCCCTCAGGTTTTAAGTGTTGATGCTTAGCCTGGGAAGGGTTTATGCGCCTGATCCTAAAGTGTAAGGGACCGTGTCGTCGCAGTGACCAGTTTATAAATGTTCATAAATAAGTAAATAAATATATTCTAAATCAGTGTTCTCTAACTGGGAGTTGTAAGCCAAAAACATCTGGGGACCCAAGGTTGGAGAACATTGTTCTAAAGGAATGTCAACAAGGTTAATTTCTTCCTACCAAGATTGATGCCAAGTGTGCCCTTTCACTTGATAGCCCCTCAGGCTTGCCAGTCTCTCTGCCGCTCAGATGTGTGGGACCCTAGAAACCTAGTGTGGCATTAAAGCTCCTATGTCCACTCGGCCTCTACCATCTACCAGATGATAGCTGTCACCTTCAACATGTTCACAATGGAGCATGAAGCCATGCATTCCAGGTACGACAGCTCATGCCTCTAGCAGCAATAACAGAACACTTTTGTTGATAAGGCTTAGGGTATTAAATCAAGAGATCACTTTCTGGCAAGCATCTTGTGTACAGCAGCTTTGCCAGACTAACACTCTGAGTCAGCACCATCCTAATTGTTTCATTCATGGTCCAGTCATCCTTGCTGGGTGGACACGGTTCAAAATAAATGAGGTGAGTGGAGGGACAGAAACAAATTTTCCTTAAAAAAAAAAAAAAAAGATCTTCTAGTACTGTGCACAATAGGCAGGGACATGTTGTTCTTACTCAATTGACCAGGAGAGTTAAGATGAGCTAGGTTATTATTAGTGAGCTCTTTGCCAAGGACTGTATGGTTTGGCCAAGCTGGCTTGAACAACATCCTTTTGCCTCCACTCCCCCCCCCCCATGCAATTGTGTGGCGTGGCACCTAATTGTGTCCATACAGCGGATGAAAGGAACAAACCAGGGACACGACTTAAATGGGTTATTAAATTGGCCACAACTTCATTCATTTCGAATAGGATTGGCGGAGGCATAGGGCGGGCGTGGATCCTGCTATCAGGCAGCCTGGCTCCTGTCTGATCTTCCTTCCTGGCCGGCCTGCCAGGGGTGTTGGTGGTGGATGACGGGGTCAGAGGTCCACCATGGCACAGACCGCTAACGTGAACCCTTTCCCTCCACCCCGCATGTGGCAAGCTTGCAGCCACCATGCTGCCCTGGTTTTGGTGCCACATCCACACAGATCCCTTAAGAGGATCCCACCGCGGGGGAGCAGGGATCCCAATCCCTCTCCCCTTCCCAAATTGATCCAGCCCAATGCCTATCATGCCCCCACACACACACACAATTGTGACTTAAACAATAAAATTCTACCAGAACGGTCCCGCATACATAGATCAATTTATTTACATGGACTAACCTTGCAGTGGGGAAGGCAAAAACCCTGCCCCGCTTGCTTGCCAATTGGAAGGCGGGTAAAAATTCCTTCCCAGCCCTGATAACCGGTGACTAATATACACTGAACTGTATATAGCAAGGCTGCTGTGGCCCCTTGGAGTACAGTGAAATCAGCATGAGGAGTGTAGATTATCGTTCTTGCTCTCTTTTCGACCTGTGAATGTTACTATTGTTTAGTATTTGTTTCATTGTAATATTGAATTTCTTTTACATGCATTGAATTGTTTTATTTCAACTTTTCATTGATCTACTGTGTATCAATCTGTTTCTTCTTTGAAATGCTGTTTCTTATGAGCTGCTTTGAGTTCAGTTTACTGGAGAAAAGTGGCATACAAATACAAAATCTAATCTAATCTAATCTAATCTGTCCACTGCACGATCTACTATTACCAGGTGTGGCTGGGTGGGGAAGTCGGCGACAGCAATGGTCCCATCCCATCCTGGGAGGTCTTGCTTTATGGGCGGCTGGGCCTCAGGCAGACCACAGTGGGGACATGCTGCAGCTGTTCCCACTCCGGTTCGCCTCCCTCACGGCGCCACCCCTACCTGAGCCAATTGGCCTTCTAAATGGCTCAGCGCTATCGGGCTGTAGGGAGGCATCGCTGCTGCCACTGCTGTGTATGTGCCGGACTTGCTGCGTCCTTCCTTTCCCACCGCCTGGACCTCTGCACTCACAATGGCAGCTCTCCGGCAAGTGGGGTGCTCAATTTCTGCAAAAGGTCTGGACAAGGGACTAATACAAGGCTGCAGTCAGTATTAGAATAAACTGTATCCCTTCAGACTCTAGAGCAGGGCTCTCCAACCTTGGATCCTGAGATGTTGCTGGCCTACAGCTCCCAGCATACCCAGCCAGCATGGCTAATGGCAAGGGATTCTGGGAGCTGTAGTCCAGCAACATCTGGGGACCCAAGGTTGGAGAGCCCTGCTCTAGATGGACATGAGGAAGGGACAACACTTTTGAATGTTACACAAAGCACAAACCAAAACAAAACCTCTGGAAATGCCAGAAAGTTAGCTGTATCAGTCTGTTGCCACAAAAACAGCAGAGCCTTGTGGGACCTTGAAGACTACTAAATTTATTGTGGCATCAGTTTTTGTGAGCCAGAACCCACTACAGCAGATGCATGAAGCATATGCACAAGGTTTAAATCCAACATCAAGTGGACTTCCTCATACTTTCTTCCCCCACACCCTTAAATCTGCCCACCCAGAGCAGATTTAAGGGTGTGCAGAAGGCTACAGATGGGAGGGAAAATCTGTTCTGACAGCAGTTTCCATACTTATGGCAGATCTCCAGTGTTGGATCCAGCCCTAATTTCACAAATATTGGGCTGGATCCAGTCTTAGTCATACTTAGAGTAGACCCAACGAAATCATTGGGACTGATGTGAATCATGACTCATGACCAACTTTGTGTTGATTTCAATTCAATGGGTCTGCTCTACATATGACAAAGTCTGGATCCAACCCATGGTACACACCCCCCCCATGGGAGCAGGTGAAGAGGGGAGGGGAAGGGAAGATGTTATGACAAAGTGATGCCAGAAGCCCCAGCAATGCAAGAGCCATTACACCATGCAGAGTCAAATGCCAACAAAGTCAAGGGGGAAAGGGGAAAAGTTCCATCAGAGCTGATGTAACATGCATGCACACCCAACTGATAACTGGCAAAGCAAGATGAATAGTGTGCGTCAGGGGTGGGGAACCTCTTTCAGCCTGAGGGCCGAATTCAATTTCAGAGAAGCTCTTGGGGGCCGCATTCCAGTGGTGGGTGGGGCCAAAGCCAAAATACCAAAAATACCTGCATATTTTAGCTTAATGTTCTTACTGCCAGTAAGTACACTTTAGGAGAGGTATTTCAACCTTTTAGAATGGTGGGGGGGGAATCTGTACAAAAGCTGGAAAACAATCCAATGATCAGTGGTCAGTGAAAGGGGTGTGTGGCCATCTAGGAAACCCCAAGGGGCCAGATTGTGAGCCCAGGAGGGCCTGATTTGGTCCCCGAGTCTGAGGTTCCCCACCCCTGGTATAATTACTTTCTGAAGTGAGCAAGCCCCTCCTTGTCTGTATTCAGCCCACATTTGATATTGTCATCATATATGTTAATAATGAACTCAGTTCTCCAAGTGCCTGTCCTTATGTAGCCAAAACCGCACCGTCCACACAAAAGAGGGAGGTATAAGCAGGCTTGGGAGAACCCAAGTACCAAAAAAGAGATTTTTTTAAAAGGAAAAAACAAAGGGAGTAACAAAACCAAAAACAGCCCAATGAGGTCTGAGCATGCTCAGTGGCTACAGAATGCTGGGGGCAGGGAGTGGGAATGGAATGGAGGCTCCTGGAAGAGGGCATGGACGGCTGGAATTCTGAACAGGAGCACTGCACACTGCAACATTTTGTCACAGGCCCCACTTGTCTGCACAAGAATTCCAACTCATTTGACACTATCAAATGTTCTGTACATTTTGGAATTTTTTAAACAAGCAATGCCTCACCAGAAGTCTGACATGTTTTTTTGTTTTGTTCTGTTTTCATTTCTATGGTGGAGAGCCAAAGGTGGTTGAAACAGGGGTGCTGACAAATATGACTTCTGCACCGCATGCCACAGAAACTGAGACGCAGCGTTCCTTTGGAGAGAAGTGTCATAAATACAAGACTCTTTTTAAAGGAACAATCTCTGGGTGTTTTCAACAGTGTAACAATAACTAAAGCTATAGAGAGAGCCCTCCTTTGCAAATAGTTAGGATGTGACATTAGTCAGTTCAGTCCATAATTCACCAGATTTATTCCTCTCTGGTGAAGTGTCTGCTTAGAGCTCAATTCTTTTTAAATCACCAGCCTTAACTCAAAACATCCATCAAGCAATCGTGAACTGCGTGTAACACCACATTTCATACTATTCAACAAGACAAAGCTCCCATTTTGAATCCCTATCATCTTTGCTTCATCACATGCCCATAATTCATATTGGCACAGTTTTGTTTTTCTGGGCCTACAATAGATCGGCTATCTTCCCAGCCCTCCCTCCCTCCCTGCCCCGGGCAGCCACCCGTTCAGATAACATGCTTTTCGATATGAGCAAAACATTTGCTTTGATATTGTTGGACTAGGTTTTGGCTATAAGGTGTAAATATCTAAAAGGCATATCTGTTTGGAACGGTACAGAAGACTATGAGATTAGCTGGAGAGACCGTCTTTTCTTGAGTCTGCCTCATTGTTAAGGTTATAACCTCATCCCATCCCATTTCTGGAATCAGATCAGCAATGAAAAGAAAAAGAAAAGCACTGATTAGCTGCTGCATTAACATTTCTATTGTTCTTCTCCCTGGTGAGTATGATGATGTTCTAGGACCAATTTGAAAGTATATTTGAGGCTTAATAGCCTTGACAATGAGGCTATTTCATGAAGATCGCTCTTCAGGCAATCTCATAAATCAGCCAACCTGGTGCCCTCCAGATGCGTTGATCTACAACCTCCAGCATCCACCAAAGGCTATGCTAGCTGGGGATGTTGGGAATCATAGTCCAACACGTCTGGAGAGCACCAGGCTGAGGAAGGCTGTCATAGGTCCTGTGTTAGCCTTTCAACAAAACAGGCAGGTGACACTTGCTGCTTATATATGCAATTTCTTCATTTCACATGATACTTGAGGTGTCCTCTCCTAATCCTGTAATTTTTATTTATTCAGAAGGGTGTTGTTGCTGTTTTACCCCATCTTTCCAGTCCAATTGAAATCCAAGGTGGCTTGCATAAATGAAAAACCATTTTAAAAAAACCAAACCTAAGAATAAAACCAAATTAAAGTGGAACACAATTTTAAAAACAAAACAAAACACAGCATCACTATATGAATCCCAACAGATTCCCACAATTAATACTAGCATGGCCACAGTCCTTGGGCTGAAAGTGTTGTCTAGCAATGAGGTGCTGAACACCTATACCAGTTTCCTGCAACCTGGGGCCCTCCAGAAATTTTGGAGTTTGCTGACTATGCCAAATTAACTAGAGTGCTTAAAATTTGTGCTGTGCTAAAAATGTCTCCGTTGTTGTTGTTGTTGTTGTTGTTGTTGTTGTTTTACCCTTCTTATTCAATTTGATAGAAAAGAGATTTGTTTATTTATTTATTATATTTATACCCCGCCTTTTTTCCTCTTGCAAAGAACCCAAGGCGGCTTACATAATCCTCCTCCTCCTCTCCATTTTATCCTCACAACAACCCCATGAGGTAGGTTAGGCTGAGAGCCAGTGACTGGCCCAAAGTCACCCAGTGAGTTTCATGCCCGAGCGGGGACTAGAACCCGGATCTCCCGAGTCCCAGTCTAACACTCTCACCACTACACCACACTGAAATTGAAAATTGAAAATTGAAAAGAAATTCATTGAAAAGAAATTCAATGGTGAAGAAATTTCAGAGAAATTTTCAAAGGTTGGATTTAGATTTCTTGTGCTTACCTACCTTACTGAGGAGGTGGCTGTGGAATGTGTGTGAGTGTCCTGTCTTTCATTGTACAATCATCTCTCCAGCAGCCTGTGGCCTCCTAGACTTCCCACACTTCAGTTAAAGGCCAGGGGAAGACATCCTGCGGTAATTCCTCCCAAAGGGCTTTTTCAGGTCAGGAAGCACAGGCAGCCTGGGAGGTTAGCAGTGATTAGGTAAGCTCAAAAACACCACAAAAATGACTTACAAAACACCCTGAGAATGAGGCAGAACGATAGAAGCCTCTTTCATGGGGGAAGAAAACATTCAGGAAATTGGAGGACAGGTTTTGGCTCAGCACTAGCTCCACCTCTTCCCTGGAGCTGGACACAACACTGCCTGCCCTCACAGCTGCATTGTGGGACAAGCAAAATGGGAGCCAGCCGGCCAACACAGCTGGTGCTGTGGCCACTTGTAGTGGCAGCACAACAAACAAAAACCCTTAGGGAAAAAGAAAGAAGCTGTGCTACAACCACTGCCAATGGTGAGCCCTACCTGTGAGAAACTGTTGACAATTTACCCTCCCACTGGAGAAATTCAGTGAAATTGTGTCCCTACCTCACCCCAATTTCTCTGCCCACAAATAGGGTGGAGAATTTCGAGAGGTCATTTGCACACAGCTCTAGTAGCATCCATATTTAGGATAAATGCGAAGCTTGTGTGCCATTAAGATTATTTATACAGACATACTTGGGCTACCAGACATGATGAATCACCGTGATTCAAGATGGCAGCAAAAATATCAGAGGGATTCGAGGAGGCTTTCTTAAGCCAAGTTATCTGGGAATTTGGCCTACACATATATCATTTATAAGAGGTCCTGTGAGATCTTTTTGGACATCCGCTTATCTGAAATCAGTGTTATGCAGCAGGGCATGTGAATGTAATGCATAAAATCAGGCCAAGTTGTCTAATCATGAAGGCCGACATGGCTAATTATGCTCAAAAACTATCTTCAGTTGCCCTAGAGAGAGGAAGCCAAAGGGGGAGACGGGAACAGCCTGCTATTGATTTAATCTTCAAAATCAGGAGAGATCCTAGAGTGATTAAAGAGTAATTTCCAGCTTCATATTGAGATATAACCTGTTTTCAGGTCAAGTCTGAGACAAATTGATGGGCAGTCAGACATTCCATGATTGGCAGCTAGCAAAAAATTAGTATCTTCTGTTTCTTATACAGTACCCTAGGGGTGTTCTTCATTTAATGTATGCATCTCTCATGTAATTGTCCTTACATTTTCTATTGCATTCATGACAAACTATGTTAAATTTTCAGCCTTCACAAAGATAGTTGGAAATGTATACCAAAGACCTTGGATTTCTATAATTATCGAACAATTTCAAAGAAATGATCACTGGAGGATTAGCTTTGTTTGGCAGGAAATAACCAATGGCAATCCATTTTGGAAGTATTACTCTAATATTAACTATGGAGCCCTTAAGATCACATTTATTTATCTATTTGATTTCTATCCCACCTTTCCACCAAATAATGTTGCTCAGGGCAGCTAACAATAATACTAGAGGGCCAAAACAGACATTACTTTAAATCCATATCTAGGAGCTACGTCTTTTTTTTTTTTTTCATTTTTACTCTAGAGTAGGCACAGGTGATCAAGTCCAGATCAAGACCCTAATGTGTGGGGGGCAGCAGGGGGGCTTTTAAGATCCAGATTAGGAGCCCTGTGCCTACTGTAGAGTAAAATTGGGGGGAAAACCCCATAGCATTTAGACACAGGGCAGTAGTAACCAACTGTGCCCCAGTAATAGTTCTAAACCAATGCTTGCACAATGTAAATAGCACTTGCTTGCTAGGACTAGCACCGAGGCACAGCTGGATACTACCCACAGATTTAAAGAAATGTTTTGGCCCAAAGTGTGATGGAAGTGGCGTATCTTAAGCGCAGCTCACCAAGAGGATCACATCCAGTCAATGGACATATAAGAGATGATGCAATCCGCAGCAAAGTACAAGAATTGATTTATTGAGATCAGGGTCCGTGCCAGCACTTGGCACTCTCCAGCAGCTAACTGGGCCCCAGCACGTACACCTACTCTAGGCTCGGTGGCAGGCAGCTACAAGCTGCCATTTTAAACTTCCCACAATGCCCTGGAATGGCTGACATAGCATAGCTCCAGGACATCATGGACATTTTAAAATGGCAGCCACCCAGTGTGCCAACTGGAGGGGTGGCTGCCCGGTGCTGATTGAAAGAGTCCTGCTGAGCCCACCGAGAGGAGGCATGGGTGCAAGAGGAGCCCAAGGAGGACTCTCTTGCTGAGGCCCCCCTCAAGCCAGCCATGAATGAGCTGGCAACATATCCGACATATATCCAGCCTAAAATCGCTCCACATTGGATAGGAGAGGAAACAGAACATAGTATGATAATTTATCATTAAAAACCCATGTGGTTTATTAAAAAAAAGAAGAAGAAGAAGAAGCCGATAGATTAGCCCAGGCTTTATTTGTGCATAATGCTTCTTAGAAGATTTAAAGTAGCTATATGTTGACATAAATTAAAAATAGTAAGTTTCTGTATCATATCAATAAAATCTGCTTATATCTTCAGCATGGTCCCAAAGCAAGTTTAGAAATTTCGTCTGGGGATAATTGTGGGAGGAAGGACATACAAGGGGGTCTCACAGGATCTTTCTGAGGGCTAGATAATCTGGCAGATATTGGGGGGGCGGGGCGGGGTGGATTTGGCAAGAGCAGTGATCTCGATCCGGAAATAACTTATGAAATTTGTCTGATGGTTTCTGCCTGTCCTTTAAGTGGAGGAAGGGGCCAACAACTAAAACATGTAATAATGAAGATATATTACTCTTCAACTTCTCAGTTATACAGGAAGATAGTCCAAGTGTAGTGGTTAAATATTCTCATTTCTCTTTTCAGTTTTCTCTTCCCTTCCATTTTGTACTACACTGTTGTCTGCAATGTATACTGAAGACCAAGATATTAAAGGTCGACTGATTCCACAATGACAAATTACGTTCCCCCAAACCGTAAGGAATATTTAGCTCTTCTGATGACTGCTTTAAGCCTGCCTGCCAATCCAAGGCAGGATGCATCACGAAATTATTAGTTAAAGCCCACTTGCAGCTTCCTAGATTATTCTGTACAGGTGCTAGAAATTCGAACTCAGAAAAGGAAAACAGCTACAAACCAGTAGCAGCATGCAGTCACTGAAATGCTTTTGAAAGAGGTAAGATCACAGGACTAATAGGCAGATAAATATTGAGGTCAACACCAGTGAGAGCCAGTGTGGCATAGTGGTTAGAGCGTTGGACTGGGACTCGGGAGATCCGGGTTCTAGTCCCCACTCAGCTATGATGCTCCCTGGGTGACTTTGGGCCAGTCACTGACTCTCAGCTTAACCTACCTCACAGGGTTGTTGTGAGGATAAAATGGAGAAAGGAGGAGGAGCACTATGGAAGCCGCCTTGGGTTCCTTGCAAGAGGAAAAAAGGCGGGATATAAATGTAATAAATGTAATAAATACAAAGTCAAGATAATTCTAAAATTACAGTAATACCTTGGATTGCAAGTAACTTGGTCTGAGAGCATTTTGCAAGACAAGCAAAATGTTTTTAAATTTTTTGACTTGATAAATGAGCAAGGTCTTGCAAGACAAGTAGTCGTAGGGATGTAACCGCTCGCCTCGAGCGGGCGTAGCAGGCCAAAATCGGCCCCGCTCATACCCGCCAGAGACTCGCTTTGATATAAGAGTGTTTTCGATTACAAGCACGTTTCCGGAACAAATTATGCTCTCAATCCAAGGTATTACTGTACTTATCCAGAAAAATCAAAGACTCATAAGCACAGATCATACCGAAAACACCAAACGGAGCAGTACCACTGAATCCAAGCAGTCTACAGGCTCATATGAACATGGAACTAGGCTGAAAGAAATTGGCTACAGTTGGACATACTTTTATCATTACAGCCAGCAAGGGAGTGCAGAAAACCAGACTAGGAAAAGAGAATAGCAATGAATGGTTCCCAGGGGGGATGGTGCAAAGTGTAATGACCTCGTTGGACGGATTCCTATTCACTTTGAGAGCTCTGAAGTGTTAGCAGGTCATTTAGCAGAGATGGCATTTCTGCTCATTACCTGTATGGGAACAACTATTTTTTTAAAACCCAGTATAGTTTAAATGCTTCTCATAGACAATCTTGTCATATAATTGTTCCAAACTGTGTTATATCTATTCCCACGGATGCCTATGCAACCTTATCGCTCCTAGTTGATAAACATAGAATTAGAATGTAGGCCCCACCCCATTCCTGAACTTGCAAGACATAATTCTCATACAGAGCCAGCTGCGTGGCGTAGTGGTTGGAGTGCTGGACTGTCTGGGACTCAGGAGATCCAGGTTCTAGTCCCCACTCGGCCATGAAGCTCCCTGGGTGACTTTTGAGCCAATCGCTGACTCTCAGGCTAACCTACCTCACAAGGCTGTTGTGAAGATACAATGGAGAAGAGGAGGAGGATTATGTAAGCCACCTTGGGCTCCTTGGAGGAAAAAAAGGCAGGATATAAATATAATATATTTATCGGAGACAAGCCCACAAGGGAAACACACAAGTGGAGAGATTTGGGACTTCAATTCAAATGAGCAAATATTGAAGGAATCACAGTGTCAATGGGACCATCCAAAAGCTGGACGAAGAGGCAGATATTCCATGGAAACCCATTGCATAACCCGAGGAAAAACAGCTGAAATAGAATTCCACTGGCAGATTCCACCCAAACCTCCATAGCTTTCGCCAATATAACTTGTGTGAAATTCTCCAGTGAGGTGGCAATCAATGTAAGTTTTTCACTTTCTCGTCAGTATTTCTGAGTACACTTCTGGAGACTAGTGAGTCTGGAATGTTTGTTTTCAACTTCTTGAGTCATGAACTCTTCTTGCTTTATTGTGTTGCACTGATGTTTGATTAGAAGTGACAAGTGTTGCTAAGAACTCTGGAAGCCCTGTGGTGTCAGAGTTTACTTCAGCCCCCACAGAGGGCCACGATTTGGTCTCACTCCCAAAATATAATGCTGAATTTGACTGTCAGGTAAGAGAACCCAATTAAAAAGCATATGGCACTCAAAGGATGAAAAATCTACTATTTGGTGACAATAGAACCTAGTAGAATGATTATGAACAGCAGAGTAGATTCACTACCACAAAAGGCATACCCTCACACAGATACGAAAGCAAAAGATGCAGAGATCTCAATGGCACAGCTGGAAGATAGAAATGGTGGGGAAGGCTTGCACAGAACTTAGAAGCAGCAATGCTCAGAAGCTGTGAGGAGAGAAAGGAGGCATGAAACTGGTAGGATACCAGAGGCTAGAGGTGCTTCCAGACAGACGGTTCTTAGTACTACCAGTGATAACTGATTTGTTGTGGTAAGAAAAAGGATGAAAGGAGCTGTGGGAAAATATGGGAGGGTTACAAATGGAAGATGAGGTCAACTGGAACCCCCTCCCTCCGTTAAATTCTGTGTTTTAGGCAGGGTGGTTGCAAGAGAAAAGCCTTGTCTGGAAGCACCCTTAGAAAGTGAGGATGGAAGATTCTGAAGTTGCTTCATTATCAGTAGACAATGCCCCAAAATCACAATTTGGCTTGCCTACCAGTTGGTATTTTACTGGTCTGGGCACTAAAATAATACTCTGTCAGGTAATCAAAATGGGGGCCTGAAAAGCCAGTAGTATTCACATTCTGTCCAGATATATCCTGACCCACTAGATTCAGCCAGGCAGGATCTGCCCAGAAGTCCTTCCAGGTTCCAACATGGCTCCCTACCACCCTCAACCTGCCAGATTCCATTCTAAGTGATCCTTCTTCCAACCAGTTTCCTCCAGACTCTTCCATATGGCCCCTGGCTAGGGATGCTTGAGGAATTCAATATTTGCACATTCTGACACAAACTGTGCTTCAATGTGTGTTTATGTTTTCCGTGTACTGTATGCTGTAAAAAGGAAAATTAGTGTTTGTATTTGAGTTTTCTACCATGGAAGAGATACTAGTCTTTTGCTTTCAGGAAAGCATAGAAGATGATCTCCACTAAAACATGTAGTAAAAAATAAATAAATTGTGTGTTGTTGTGGATTTTTGACGCTGTATGCACAAATATGTGTGAGTTCAGGACTGAGAGCACACTACAGACGGCTTGCCCCGGGGCCCATCATGGCCTTGATCCAGCCCTGTCTGTGGCAGCCTCCACATTGCAGGATGCATTTGTATTGGGCAGTACCACACACAAGTCGATCTAGTCCTCTGGAAAAATCTCCACGTCAGTGGCGCCACAGCACATGTCCCTGGCGGCAACAAGTGCTGGCATGGAGACACATGCAATTGGGCTGATTAATATGGTAAGTCTGAAACAACTGCACAAGCATTTCCTAACAGTCTCCATGTGGGGTGAGCAATGTTTTAATTGGCCCATGGTCAGGGTCGGTAATGTGAAAAGTGGAAGGATGAGCAAGAGAATTACACTCTGGCCTCTTTATCAGGGTAGATAGTACAACAAATGATAGATAGTAGAACAACTAAGGATCTAGAGGGAAATGATTACTGGCAGCCAGTAACCATTGGGTTGGATACAGATTTAGTCGTACTTCAAGTAGACCGATTGAACTCAATAGGATTCAGCTTAGCCATGACTAAGTTATTTTCCATTGATTTCAATGGTTCTACTCCATGGATGAGTAAATCTGGATCCAATCCAACCCACAATATTAAGCCTTTGTTCAGAATAAACCAGCACAGACCAATAACTAGGACTTCAGCATGACTTTTAACCTCATTCCCATATAGCTTTTCCCTAAGAACGCTAGAGAAAAATTCCAAAGAAGGAACTGGCACAGGATATCCATGCAATTCATTGGAAAAGATATGTGCCATGGTATGCCAGGGGTAGTTTACATCATACTACTACATCATACTCATGGTAGATGAACGAATTATCCCCCATGCTGATGGTCTCAGAAGCTAGGCAGCGGGTTAGTTAGCAGGATCAGGGCCTTTCTTAGTGCTGGTACCTGCCACTTGGAACTCCTTCCCTGGACAAGTTCCTTTGCTGGCATGATCAAATCTTAATTTGTTTACAAAGGCATTTGGAAGGGTTTGCTGCTGGACCACTGCAACGAATTAGATTATGTTTTAAAATGTTGTGTTTTAAACATTTTTAACTAGCTTATATCGTACTCTCTCTCATTGTAAGCTGCCTTGTGGATCTGGTCCAGACCAACAAAGCAGACTATTGCTTGGGCAAGCATCTTTTATATGCGTCTTGCTCAGGACAAACATCTGTATACGTTACCTCTTTTAAAATTATTTTAAATTATTCTTGCTGCTTTTGAAACTTAAAAAAAAATATCTTGATGTGTTTCATCATTGATTTCTATCATTTGTTTCATTGTATTTGCTTTTATTGTGTTATCGCCCTAAGAGCTTCAGCTATAGAATGACTCATAAATTGATGATGATGATGATGATGATGATGATATGATGATGATAATAATAATAATAATAATAATAATAATAATAATAATAATAATAATAATAATAATAATTTTTGAATCTTATCTTCTGTGTTTAGCGAGAAGGCCCCTCTGGAACAAGTAGATGACTGGGAGACTTTTGTCTGGTGCTAGTGGAAACCTCTTCTCTTTGTGCCCCCCTGGCTCTGGAAGTTAGCCTGGTCAGTACAGCATCACTGTCCAACCCTTACTAGCGTAGCTAATGCAGACAGACAAGATGGAAGCCAAGAGACAAAATGGAAGAGTGAGGTTCAAATGGAGGTGATCCAGTAACAGCATAATTTCCGTAAACAAATACTACAATAAGGAAGAATGGACGGAGGCATCCAGAGATCTTTCAGAAATTCCAAGAATGCCTTTGATGAAGAAGGGGGGAGCAAGCCTACCACAGTGACAGGTGATACAAAACTATGGTTAATGCTGTTTTATTTTCTATTAACAGGATCATCAGGTTGTAGACTCAAGAATGAATTATTATGGTTCTACCCAGCATTAGTAAGATTCCCATATTCTGTGCACTGTGAATCTGTGATCAGTTCAGGGCACAACCCTTTGAGAGAGATGCTGTATTGGCAAGAATTCAACAGAGAACTAGGAGAATGATCAAGGGTTTGGAAGACAAATCGTGGGTAAAGACAGATGAAAGCATAAATATTTACCCTAGAGAGCATGTTGGTATATTACACCACTTATGTCAAAATACGGTAAGCTGCCACATTTGAGGGCCCTCCTATTCATTCTGCTGAGTGGGGCCCTGGACTCCTGACCCAAAGTCCTGCCCTGATGGCACCAATGATTCCTTAGAGGTTTTCGATGATGATGATGATGATGATGATGATGATGATGATGATGATGATAATGATGATGAGCAAGCAACTACCTGGGATGGTTTAGGCATAGGACATCCTACCTTAGGATGGGCAGTTGGACTATAGCTAATCCATTGGCACTTCAAATTCTATAGTTCTAGGAACTCTAGGAACACAAGGTCATTGCTCCCTGGAAGATTTCCAAGTAAAGCTATTTTGTATTTATAGGTAGGGAGAGGAGACTAAACCAAAACCACACAGAACCAGAGTCAGCTGGAAAACACACAAAAGAAGCGGTGTGAGGCCCTACAAATCTGATTGATTGCCAGTTGGCCTAGGGAAACAATGTAAGCCCAAGAGGACAATAATTTAAAGAAGGTATATAGCATATATTTACCCTCTCCTGATATACAGAAATAATATGAGACCGCCCAAAAGGCACAGCACTTAACATCAATCAAAGGCAAGGGTTTCTTTGCACCAAGAAATCACCCCCTTTGTCGTGAGATACTAAGGCCAGCAGTTTTATAGGCAAGCTTAGGAAACTGGTTTATGATGTCTAACTACATACGGGAATATAAGGTGCAAAGGTCTCTGCTATTATAACACTCTGAATTTAGTCCCATGGCTTTGTCTACAGGAGGCAAGGCAGCCATATTTTGATAGAAGTCAGGTTTTCCCAGGCCAAGAGAGACACACAGTAAAGATACTACAGACAGCAGATGTTGTTGTGGGTGGGATTTAAGCACTGGTAGGAGCCTACCTGTGAAACAACTAGAACACTGGCTCGACATCAACACCTGATGCTGCTGAGTGGTTACCTGGGATTAGCAGCTTCCCATAATGGCAGAGGTGCCGACACCAAATTCATTTTGGAGGGGATGAATTAATCAATGATGGCATACTTGTACATCTGGTACAGTATCCTGAAATCTAATTTTATCCCCTTTGCACTGTGGACAGTCCACCCCGCACTCTGGTACATTTTATTTTACTGTACATCTGCAGAGAGAGAGAGAGAGAGAAAGAGAGAGAGAGAGAGAGAGAGAGAGAGAGATGAAAACAGCTTTCCATCTGGTCTTGGTTCAATTCGAAACATCAGCTGAATTGCTGCTTCTATGCCTTTCCTCCATTCCCATCCCACAAGTTCCTTTCAAACGTTATTACAAAAGACTAGGATAGATAGATAGATGATAGATAGATGGATTCAGACCTATTGATGATTAGCACTGATTATTAACAGTTTGGCTTGAAATTCTCATTTTGAAATTTCAGTGCTGCAGTCTCTCTCTCTCTCTCTCTCTCTCCCCCCCCCCCCCCAATCCTTTGGTGATATATCAGGTTTGCATTTGGTCCTCTTGACACATATTGTATCACTTCCCTAGGTTTGTATCCTGATGAACCATGCTGCTGCAGCGACACTGCTCCATGTTAATAATATCAACAAATAAAAAATGTGCATTTATTAGCACATTTTTGTTTGCCAAGTTCTTCTCATGCCTTCTGTGGGGCTGACAGCTTTACTTTATGGCAAACTAACTCTTTTTGTTCAGTAAATGCCCATGAGGACTTCTTTTGCAGCAGGGTGCACATAATGAGAGGACATTGCATCTGAATTTGGGCCACTGTGAGCCAGGTTAAGTCAACAGATATGAACTTCCTTTTGTATTCAGTTCAGCTCATGAATGCGTGTTTTACCATCTCCATATAAACGCTGCTCCACGCATGTGAACCCCTGTGACTGTGTGGAAACTTATTAAAATGCTGGACCATGCCTTTCAAGTTTGGTGTGTGTGTGTGTGTGTGTGTGTGTGTGTCAGTGTCAGTCAGGAGGGGGGAGAGTCCAATATTCCTTCAAAATCTGCTCAGTTTCACTGTTAAATAATTGTCAAAAGGAAAGGGTGGGGATGAATTTGCTAATCAATTCCTTGTTCCAGAAAATGTTGACGCTAAGAAATGGAAAACCTATTCAATACTACTCTTCAAAGTCAGCAACTGGAGACCCTCCGGCCAAATCTGGCCCTTTGGGGTTTTCTATTGGCCCTCCAATTCCCAGTTGAGGAGCAAAAGAGATGTTGGGAAAGTAACATCCATGGAAACAGAACTTGCTCACATACCATGATAGGGAAGGGACTGAGAGATGGTGGTCGTAGCCTCCAAAAAATATATGTATTTATTACTATATTTTGCTGGTCCTCCAAGGAGCTCAAGATGGCCTACATGGTTCCACACAACCACCACCATTTTATCCTCACAGCAGCTATGTGAGATACATTAAGCTAAGAGTGTGAGTGGCTGGCCCAAGGACACCTTGTGAGCTCTAAGGCTAAGTGGGGATTTGCACCCGGGGTCCCAGTCTGTCACGCTAACCATTACACCATGCACAAACTAGAAAACCAACTGCTGACCAGTGGTCTATATGCTACAATAATGATATTTCTTTTCCATCTTTCAACAGATATTTCTTTTCCATCTTTCATTTTAATAGGGCTTTAACGCATCCACCCAGAGAGTTCTTTTCAGGGCAAGGGCCATAAAAGTGTAACGTTTGAATTTTGTTGTTGTTAGTCATCATCATTGTTATGACATGTGTTGGGGGTTCTCTAATCAGGGAGAGTCACAGAAACAAGACAACGAGGAGAAAACACAGAAGGCTGGGGATGCAATGAGACCTATGAAGTCATGTCATTGCTCCCTCTGCCAAAGCCCATCTTGCTGCATACAACACACATCGGAACCATCAAAAGGTGGCAGCCAACAGCAGCAGATGTGACCCAGGCATGAAGACTCGGCAGTAGTAGAGATGGCTCCCATGAGTAAACCCAGGCAGCAGCCTTGCTGAAAAGACAGCCTCGGAACCTCTGAGAACAGCAATTATTTATAAAGTAGATTACTATGTACTCTTAAGCTGATCTACAGTTTTACAGTATATTTATTTTGTCAGTCTCTTCCCCCTTTGGGAGGAACACTGTGGTGTTAGCTTGTTCCAGTTTCTGATACATATCTCCATTCTGGCCCCACTCTAGCCGTCCATCTATGCAAAAGACATTCCTCCAGGATTCTGTACTCTGTCCTTTCAACAGCCATCTCAGGGAATGGTGTAATTTTTCATTAAATGTTGACGCGGATTCCCGTTAATGTCAATGGGACTGTTCACATATCAGCAGGTACTGCACCCAATTTGAGTGTAAAAGCGGGCCAGGCACTGGAAAGTGGTAGCTCATTTCACTAGGTTTAAGGCTAGACCTGCAGAGGAACACATGGCAGCAAAAACCACTGGGGCGAGCCTCTATTTTGCTTATCATGGGAACCGCACCTTTGGCCTTCCCATCGCAGACACATTTTTATTCTTTCCCACAACAGTAGTCAAAATAACATCCTGCCGATTGCAACTTGCAAGGAGCTTTTCAGCCATTGTAAGTAGAAATTTGGGCTTCAGGAGTGGCTGACATACTTTACTTTCTTGATGACGTTGCAGAAAGGGCCCAGGGGGTGCAGCCTCTGCTGCCAGTTTATTGAGCTTCCCTCTCAAACACAAGGGATAGGCACAGTGGAGGCTCGTGGCTCCAATGTCAGAGGGGCTGTGTATCTGCTCCGGATTTCACTCCAAACATTTAAGGAGCTATCTATGGTGCTGAACCCTATCTCCAAAATAGGTCTGGCACCATGGATAGCTTCTTAAAAGTTCATTGTAAAACCTGGAACAGATACACAGCCCTGCTGACATTGGCGCCATCAGCCTCCATTGGATAGGTAGATTACCAGAGTTCCTTTCCCTTAAGAAGATGTGGTTCCATTTTATCTTGGATTCTGCTTCAGCCCAACCAGGGCTGGCCCAAGAGGTTTTGTTGCCTGAGGCAATGGAGAAAGTGTCTTCCCACTCCATGTACAGAAGCTGACAGGCCTGGCAGTTGAATCTTACATCAACACTGGCAATGGGATCATGTCCTCCTCTGCACTTGAGGGCAGCAGACTCACTTAGGGGACACAGGAATGGCCACGTGGCACACACAGCTCTGTCCTCCAACAAAGGGGAATGGCCTCAGGAGGAACTGCTGGGGAAGGCTACTGCTCCCCCCACTGCCCAACAGCAACTGCTGCCTGAGGCGGTTACCTCACTCTGCCTAATGGTAGGGCCGGCCCTGTTTCCAACAAGAAAAGAGAATTTTTAAGAATGTTGAGGATTGATCATTTGTGCAAGCATTTTCACACAACTTGTTACATATTTTCTCTCTTTGAGTATTTTTTTCTTTCTTTCAAAATCTTCTCCGCAGAAGCACAGTTTGTGTGCCATCAGGCAGTTTTAAATCCTCCTCCTCCTCCTCCTCCTCCTCCTCCACTTCCCCACAAGACAAAATTCTTCTTCACATTTATTTTTATTTTGCACTAGTGCTCCAGAGTATTAAGTCTTTCTCAAAAAACAAAAATATGTTCTTCATGTATTCTGTTGTTGCTGTTCTGCAAGAGCACTCCATCACATAGTTTCATTTTTATTTCAAAAGATGCTGCTCTGACAGAAGATGTTTTGTTTTCTTCCTCTGAATGTTTCCCCCTCCTTTCTTCAGAACTGCAGCTTAGGGATAAACTAGACATGACGCTCAGTGTGTCACTTGAAGCTGCATCATAATTGTCTTTAACTGTTAATAGCTGTTGGTGTGGGAGGGGGTCCCTTATTCTCATTGGGATTGTGAAACATGGGAAGGGGCATTTTGACTCTTTTCTTCCCCGCCATAGTCCCAATGGAAAACCCCTGTCTAAAGCTGTTATTTAGAGTAGACAGCTTTATACGCTGAGTGTTATATGCACACAGAGCCAGTGTGGCGTAGTGGTGAGAGTGTTGGACTGGGACTTGGGAGATCTGGGTTCTAGTCCCCGCTCGGCCATGAAACTCACTGGGTGACTTTGGGCCAGTCACTGCCTCTCAGCCTAACCTACCTCACAGGGTTGTTGTGAGGATAAAATGGAGAGGAGGAGGAAGATTATGAAAGCCTCCTTGGGTTCCTTGCAGGAAAAAAAGGCGGGGTATAAATATAATAAATAAATATTAACCTTGGGGGGCGGAGAGGTGAGCACTGGTGCTAATGGAAGTTTCTCTTCTCAAGTTAATAGCAGCCTTTTGGGGTGGGAGGATTCATTGGCTACTAGTCCTGACTGGCCTCCAGTATGCTACCTCCAGTATCAGAGGCAGTATGCCTCTGTATACCAGTTGCTGGGGAACATGGGCGGAAGGGTGCTGCTTGTGGGTTTCCCGTGCAGAGCTGATTGGCCACTGTGTGAAGAGAATGCTGGACTAGATGGACCATTGGTCTGATCCAGCATGGATCTTCTTATGTTCTTATTGGGACTACAGTGGGGAAGAAAAGGGCAAAACTGCTCCCCATATGCAATCCCAACAGAGATTGGGTACCCCTATAATTGCTATTAACCATTAAGAAAAATGTGGCCACTTTAAGTGATGTGTTTGAGTTCATTCTTCATTAGTTACAATACACAATCCAGAAATACAAATCTGGAAGAAATTTGACATCATCAGTGTGGCTCCAGGGAAACAAACAAAACAACAACAACAATTGGAGATAATTTTGCAAGAATCCCTACACACCTTCCCCTGTTCAATGTCTGTTTCTATATTGTGGTACCTGTTTGAGCGCTCCCCCCCCCTCTCTGCAAAGGTTTAGAGAACTCCTTCACATCAACTAGCAGAACTTTGGTTGCAGAATGCCCTACAGTTATTTTTACATATGATGACATAAAGTGTTGTAATTCTGTTGTTGGTTGCTCTGTGTATTTGTTGGTTGGATCCAGACTTAGTTATAGTTAGAATAGACCCATTAACATCAATGGGACTTAAGTTAGTCATGACTACCATAAACCCCATTGGTTTCAATGGGTCTACTCTACATATTATTAACTAAAGTCCCATTGATTTCAGCGGGTCTACTCTAATATGACTAGTTCTGGATCCAACCCTGTGTGTCTACATTGCTTTAAAATTGAGTATTGTTAGTTGTCTTGGTTTTCTGTAAAGAATATAACTAATTTAATAAAACAAACAAATCAACATCTTCTAGTATAAGATCATGCCTGAAAGTGATTTCTGTATCAAGATACCTAAGTCAGCATACATGTGATTTGAAAGATGCACTGAGTAGGAAGGTAATAGGTAAGTATTAGGTTGCTATGTAGTTCTCCTGTTAATATTTGGAAGTAGTGCTATATTTGTACATGTAACACATGTTGGATGTTGGTTGGTGATATTCATAATATTTTTTTTAAGTAAAAAGAAGAAGAAAGACACACTCAGTCTACTCTGCACACCCAAAAGAAAATCTGATGGGTGTGACATGACACAGCATCAAATCCTAAATGGCCACCTTAGAATTGGGACATCCACAGAATAGCAGAGATGGTAGCAGAATCTAGGGCAGGGTTCTCTCCAACCTTGGGTCCCCAGATGTTGCTGGCCTACAGCTCCCAGAATACTCAGCCAGCATGGCTAATGGCAAGGGATTCTGGGATCTGTAGTCCAGCAACATCTAGGGACCCAAGGTTGGAGAGCCCTGATCTAGGGTAATGGAGACCCCAGCCTACCAGGGCAGCAAAGCAGCCAGGAGGATGGGACCTTTTAAATTACAACATGCTGCCTGCAGCAGTTGCAGAGAAATGTCAGTGTACCGCTGGGAGATCTATTTTCCCATTCAGCCCAGGACAACAACTCCAAATGCATGGAACATGCACTCCAGTTTTCTACAGCAGATGTCACATCTGCTACATTATATTTGCAAGGATAGTCTGCCCGTGGTGCAATTCCTATGCATGCTTACTCAAAGTATGCCTCACTATATCCAACAGGGCTTACTCCCTAGTAAGTGTGTTTAGGATTGCAGCCTTGGGCTCCTGTCCTATGAACACTTTCCTGGAAATAAAGTCCATTGAACAGAGTGGGACTGAGTTAGCACAGGCAGGATTGTGCTGTTAATTACTTATTTCAGTGCGAAGTTACTTGCTTAAGCTGCAAGGAGAAATTTATGCTGGATGTATATGCCAAAAACAAAGCTCCTGTTGAGAACAGTGCTTTAAGGCCAATTAGGCCTTTCTGTAGTGGAAGAACATGACTACAGTGTTCACTGTTTCTATACATTCATTGTTTTCATGATATGTAACAACTAGTGCAAAGTAGCTTGTGAGTCATTCATTGACTTCCTTACCATAACAAAGGGACTTAAAAACAGAGAGAGACAGCCAGTTACTGATTCAATTTTGTATTATCAATTTGGAATTATTATTGCATTTGAAAACAGTCAAATCCATGGGCTGGATCTAGGCTTATTCATACTTACAGTGGACCCACTGAAATCCATGGGGTTTAAATTAGTCATGACTAACTTAATTCCCTTGGATTTCAGTGGGTCTACTCTGAGGATCAATAAGCCTGGATCCAACCCAGTGCGTATCAGTTGGTATCCCAAGTAGAAATGTGCTCGGTTTCCTGCTGAGATTGCCAACCACCCAGAGACATGAACGCCTTCAAGAAAGCAGATGACAAATTCACCTCATTTCACCTATCTATGTGCATTCCCAGCAGCTGCGCATAGTTCCTTCTGTGCTTAGGCCCTGTGTGAGGGTTCTCTTCCAGAATGTTCTGTCATGGAAGCTTAGTCAGTGTTTAAGTGGAGGGCCTTTGCCCCCATTCCTCTTCCACCTCTTTCCTCCAGTACTCACTCTCCTGAAAACGACACACAATTTAGGAACTGGGCCATTTTAATTTCTTTTTTCATGTAAGAGACCTATCCTGTGGTCATTTATTATGAAGTATTTGATGCTGAAGTCTTGGCCACAATGAAACCAGTGACAGAAATTCTGGGTTGAATCCATCCTACTTAGAGTAGATCCATTGAAATCCATGGGACTTAAGTTAGTCATGAGTAACTTAAATTCCATGGATTTCAGTGGGTTTACTCTAAGTATAACTAAGTCTGGAACCAACTCTCCATTGATTATAGCAAACTAGAAGCTGAATTCCCCCCATCCCAACTCCCAGCCTAAAAAAAAATGCTGTTTGCAAAAATCATTGGAAGTAGATTGTACTTTTCACCTGGTCTCTAATCTCTACTAGAAACTGCTTCCAGGAGGAAGCTATATTTTTTACTATTAAACTGAGTAATAAGAAGACATAACTCAGAGCCTTGCAAAACATATCTTCTTTCTTTCATGCACCACCTTAAGCTTCAGGCTTATTTGCTCTTGGCTCCAGGTTTTCACTGTCTTATCTCTTATGATCCTGGCACACAGAGAGGAGTCCAATGGGATTTTAGAACTGGAACGAACAGTGTTTTCTTTTTCTAACTACATACTTAAAGAGGAGGGGGGAGCTAAAAAAAATATAGTTTTGTCTTCTCAATTAAGGGATCCCCAGAGAGGATCACACATACATTTTTTCCTCCTCCATGATCACCCAGTACTCGACTCTGTGCTGAAAAATGTATTCCAAATGGTTACTTGCAGCCCTTTCAATAGGAGCCCCTCAACCCTGTTTTCTACACGTACTGAAATTTCATATTTAATTGTGTGTAACCAGCCAGCATTATTTATAGGATGTTACAGTGACTGCAGCTGTTATGTGCAATTTGGCACCAAAATAATATATTTGTTTAAGAAAAGTAACAACCAGGATCTCTTTGGGATATTCAAACCATTTTTATAAATGGCACAGGCTTTGGTTTGTTTAAAACATTTTGCAACTAGCAAATAAAACATAATTTTACTACAGATGTTGATTTAAAATCATAGCCTTAAAGATGACACACCAAAAAAAGAAGAAAAGAGCAAGTCAACTATAAGGTCTTAATGTGAGCAGGTGCTAAAATAAATTTTGACCAATACATCATTATAAAATAGACTTTTCATGTTGCCTTTGTGATTTTGCCTAACTAGCAAGTCATACGTTCCCAATGAGAAAGACACAACGGCCTGGTTGACATGCAACAAAAACCCAGGGTTTGTTTCAACCTTGAGTTGTTGTTATGGATGTATGAGAAATTCATTTCAGTTTTGTTTTGTTTTTATCATGATTTACCCAGTTTGCACCTTCCAGACCAAACACACGACTCGGATGCAATCTGCGATCCTGTACATTTCCAGGCTTACAATGGGATTTGCAGATCCCCCCAAAAAAGCATTTGACAGCATGCGTACATTTGAAAAATGTGCATGAAAAAATGTGTACTTCTGAAAAATGCGCAAGCATACACTTTAATCAATGGGAGAAGAATGCATAAATTTCAAAGACGTGCACAATTGATATATACATTTGGAAAAATACACATGAAAATATGCACAGATTTTCATATGAAAAGCGAGAGAAAAAACAAAGCTCACAATCTGATACAGACTCGAGTCAGAACAAGCTTCAAGCTGGAATTCGGAGAGCTTCGGCGAGCTCGGGTTTTGCTGATTGGCACATCCCTAGCAGTAGTGTGCTGGTGCACACTGCCCAGTTGCTCCTGACAGAAGCTCTGTCCCTGGGTTGCTTAGTGTTGTGTCCAAACCTGTGTCAAGCCAGAGAAATAAAACATGGTTAGTTGTAGGGTTGTTTCTCTGACTTGTCTCTCACCCGACAAGCCAGAGGCCCAAGTTCAGATGCAATACTAAACAATGCAGAGATGGAGTGCTTCTGGGTTGTTTAGCCACTCGTCCTGCTTGCAGTGTGAGCGACCAGGCAGCATGCACTAGCACCAGTGCCCACCCCAGGTTTTTGAGGGCCCTTGGATAAGACACATTGTCACCAGCTGCTATTGCGCCTCATCCTCTTTGTCATCATTGCTACCACTTGCTTGCTTGACAGGCAGAGAGCCAGTGAGCCAACACGAAGTGGAATCTACTGCTCGTTTTTCTCACCGCCACCATTGTCTGGGCCAGAGCGAGAGGCAGGTGAACATGTAGGTTGCAATGGGGAAGAAGAGGAGCAATTCCAGGGCGCTCATGGTGCCCAGCCATGCCTACCCTTGACTCCAGCCCTGACTGCCATACTTGCTCATACCCAACAACCCAGGTTTTAAACAAACCCTGGGTTGCCTTGACATATGAGCTAGCCCAACAGAATGTCCCCCCGTGGCAAAAAAGATACGGGGATCCATGAACAAGTTTGTTTATCTTTAAGAGCCAGGGCTAGTTCTTACGTTCCCAGGTGGCAGGGTTGCTGTTCCCCATCCCCAAGCTCCATCTCCCATCACTTTTGTAACATTTCAACTATGTGAATCATGCGAGGGATACAATGTGATTACTTCACACAAAAGCATGCCCAGAATCAGCATTCTCTCCCTGTTCTGATGCTACCAAAACAGGGTGGGGGAGCCACTGAAGAAAGGAAGAACAACAAGTTCTGTGTCTTTTCACAGGAAGAGAATGATGTGCATACACTCAAGCATTCAGATTAGACACATTTCCAGGGGCTATCGTGTGGATTAAAATGGCTCTTCCCTGCATCGCATCACAGTAATCATATCCACCCAAAAATTATCAAAGGAAAGATGGTGAAGACAATAAAGCATTATTTAAATAATAAAAGCACTCTAATACTGTCCTAGATTGCCCTACAGAAGCCCCCCTTACATACACACACTGGCCTAGTAGGAAGGTGTTTTTTTTCCTCCCAGAGGTAGCACAAATAGGTTTACACATGAAGGGTCATAACCTAGGTAGTACGCTTGCGTGTTTATTTGTTCATGACCACGTTTCATGGGAGTTGGCTATGAAAGGGGATGAAAAACAGTTGAAGCTTCAACAGTGGCTTCTGCAGTTCCATAGTTAATTATGGCATTTGAGTGCAAGTCGGGTGGGGTGAAGGCAAGAACTGAAGGATTATACAGCAGTGGGGAATTGGTTGGATCCCTTAACTGCTCATTTGCAGACATTTTCACATGAGTCTGTTTGCAGAAGCACAGAAATCCTTGGTGACGAATATGTACTTTATTGTCATGGGAAGGGTTGGGGAGGGCAGAGAAGAGAACCAAATTATTCTAAAAGTTGCAGTACAAAATATATGTTTTTGTGGACAGTTGAATATATTTAAAAATAAACTTTACCAAAAGCTAAAGAAAGCAATAGGAATCTTTTATTTGACATTGAGACAGATTATTGTAGGTTCTGATTGTATAAATGTTGCTGTGGGTCATTTTATCTCCATTTCCAAGCCTCATTACACAACCCCCACCACCATCCGGTTTCCAGAAAACAGCTCTCTGGTGATGGATTTATTCCGGCAGAAAATGTATATAAACACAAACGTGTTTTACAAGTGTTCTGCAGTCAAGTTCAGTGCATTTTCCATCCTCTGCAAGACAGGGACGAAAAACTTCCACTAGACTGAAACAGCCATATATTTTTTTCATAAGCTATAAGCCTAAGACATTTGAATGTTTAAACACTTACTTTGTGCTTCCCTCTACTAGAGTTTTTGAATGCAACTGCATACCCCGTTAGTTAAGCCATTGACAACTGCAAGAAGACACTTTCAATAATAACTTGGAAGAGAGAAAAATTCAGATTGGACTCCCTTCAGACTTCTTCCTAACATAAAATGACACACAATCAAAACTGTTTAAAATGTATGTCTTCAGCTTGTTATTCTCAACATTCAGCTCAATCACATTTGTATGTTTCTTCATTTAAAACAAAACAAAACCCTTGCACAGACCAAACCGATTTCCGAGGCCTCACTAGTCTTTTCATAACACCTCATGTAGTTTATTGAAGACATACTAAGGGAGGAACTACACGGTAAGAGTAGTTCTAGGATTCTTTTCTGTGAAGGCTCTCTTCAGGAAAGCAGCCATGGGGGGCTTCACATGGAGCTCAAGACCATCAGGAATAGGGGGAGCTATTCTTTCTGAGCCATTTGTCTGTTCAAAATCACCTTCCACCCAGTGGCTTTTCTCCCTGAGGGGAAAAAGATATGGAACCTGTATCTTTATCTGTCAGGGAGAAAAGCAGCTGGCTGGATCTTTCATTTTTAATGAAAAAGCAGTCAAGATTTTTTTTTTTTTTAAAGCCTCTTAATCTGTGGAAACAGAAAAGGTTTCTTCTTCCTCTTCGATAGCTCCTGTTTGCATCTATCACCACGCAATAAAATTCTATAGTGAAATGTCAAAGTTTCCCTTTCTTTGCTTCCTTACTTGCTTTGGATCCCAACCCCTCTTCAATCCCTGCTCCATATCTCTGCTCAATGTATGGATCCTCATTCATCATTTCTATAAGCTGAATCAATTCAATATTCAAGTTAGAAACCAATGAAGCATCGCTCCACATATACTTTTTTTTACAAATTCTCTCCGACCAAACTTTTAATTATCAAATTGTTTTTCCTACTTCTAATATCAAATTCTTCTTGATTGCCATAAATTTCTTCCACCAGCTCCCCCAGATAACCCAAATCATTTTAAAAAACAATCTAAATGCTTTAATCAGTTTATCATTAAGAAAGCATGGGTGTGGAGTGGTTAAATAAGCAGACTGGGGTCCCAATCCCTGCTCATCTACAAAGGTCAGTTATAGTGCTTTTGGGCCAGTATCCATCCCTCAACCTAATCTACCCACAGGGCTGTTGTGAGGATAAAAAGGTATGGAGGGGGGGGAATCACATACACCACCTTGATCATTTTAGAAAGAAGGTGGAATTAAAAAAGCAACTAATACATGATATCTATTTTAATTTCTATACATAGTGTGATCAGAAAATCAACTCCTGCTAGAAATCAACTCCAATATTGGGTTATGAAAACTAGTAACATAATGAGGTCACCAAACTTTAAAGATTACAGTAGCAGATCTATTTTGCTTTAATCCCGAATCTGCTTCAATAACATACTCATCCAGGGAGTTTAATGGCAAAGGGGAGAGATACTGCTGCATCCTTCCCTGTCCCATAGCTAATCTTCTCACAACCTTTCCCCCACCCAACCCACTATTTTTCTCCTTGTCTGGCTCTCTCCTGGTGTCAGAGCCCAACTGGAGGGGAAAGGAAAGGAATTTGAGTAATATACTGCAGAGAGGTAGGTAAACTAAATGAAATGAACTGTTCCACCACTTTCCATTTTAAGAGCAACCCTCCTGGCCCACACCTACCATTTGCTATTAAAATGCCTGCTACCCTCTGCTTTATATGGGATTGGTGCAGACATGGGCATGGTTCACACATAATGCTAACCCATGGTTTATTTAACCATAAATAATGGTTTGTTGCCCTACCCAGGGTTTGTCTGGCAGATGATCCAACAAACCATGGTTTGTTTTCTCAATCCCTGGGTTGTTTGTTTCCTTCCTCCTTCACATGCTCCCTTCCTGTATCCCAAATGCCTTTGCAGCACTGTAGTACTGGCATGTAGAGCAACTGGGGCTTTTCTACCACTATTTCCCATCAGGTCTGTAGCCTGGCAAAACAATCCATGAACAATCCACAGTTCTTGGTTTGCACGCAATGACCACCCATGGTTTAAACAACCCTGTGGTGCCTATGTTGTGCTCATTCTGATGCCAAGGTGAAGACATTTCTTATTTTCCCAGGAATGTTAGTCTTTCAGTCTCTGTTTTAAATCCTTTGTTGTATTTTAAAACTTTATACTGCTGCTATGTTTTACTTTGGCTTTTACTTCTACCGTATTTATACTGTAGTTTTAAACCTTTAAACTTTTATAGTGTATTTTATGTTGTATTTTATGGTTTTAATTGTTATGAACCACCCAGAGAACTTCGGCTACTGGGTGGTCTAGAAATGTAATAAATAAACAAACCCAGAATTCACAACCCAGCAACAAACCATGGATTTTCCTTCTGAGTTGTTCATGGTTAACAAACCATGGTTTGTTAGCATAGCTGTGTTCACACATCTCAACAACCCAGAATTCAATAACCTAAAGCATGGGTTAGCATTATGTGCGGATCGGGACATTGCTTGAAAACAGGTCTGCTGTCATCACATATGCTTTGAGCCTAAGCATCAATTGTTAATGGGAAATCTGTTGCTGGCAGATAGAATGGTTCTAGTTTGGGGTTGGGTTAGGATTGGGATCAAGTACCAAATTCTTCAGCTAATATGTGGCTTTTTAAGCATTAATTTTTCCTAAATAAATTGGCAAAGGAAAAATGCTTAAAGTCTCTTTTTAGGGCTTTTCAAAATCTCTGATGTTCTGAAGACAATATAATCCAAATTATAAAATGGAATATTGTGTCCTCCAGATTTTACGATTTTTTCTGTGGGAATTTTTAAATGTTCAAACTTTTATGATTTTCCTGTCTCTCTGTCTATCCAATTATTCTTCGTATTATGCATGTAAATTTATTTAAAGAAATGTTTTTAAATAACATTTTCAGAACGTACTGTAACATATATAATATTATTTCAATATTTGTTGCAACTAACACCAATATTTTATCACTAACACAACCTAAATTTCTATCATATTTTATCTGCAAGATTGCATTTCTAAGCTATGTGCATAAAAATAGTGGATTACTAATGTGGCGTAGTGGTTAGAGTGTTGGACTGGGACTCGGGAGATCCGGGTTCTAGTCGCCGCTCGGCCATGAAACTCACTGGGTGACTTTGGGCCAGTCACTGACTCTCAGCCCAACCTACCTCACAGGGTTGTTGTGCAGATAAAGTGGAGAGGAGGAGGAGGAGGAGGAGGAGGATTATGTAAGCCGCCTTGGGTTCCTTGCAGGAAAAAATAAATAAATAAATAAATAAATTCATCTGTAAGAAAAATCCCTTTGGAAAAACTTCTTCCATTGAACAAAAGAGCCTGCTTGCAAACCACCCTAGTTCACAAGGCAGAAATTTCAACTTCCAGTTCCATCTTAGCATAATAGGCCATTCTAGATCTGCAGGCTGTATAGTACCAGTTTTACAAAAGTACAATGACCACTGTTATAAAGGCAAAATCCCTATAACTACTTTTCAGGATCATCAATGTCAATGATGGGTTTCCAAAATAAAAACAAAAGCCTGAACAGGGTACGCAAACTCACGTAAGATGTAAGGTGCTGCGCAAGTTGGCCCTGCCCCCCCAACGTCCCTGCTTGTGCTGGCCCCACCTCTCAGTCCCCAACCTCCCCATGTTGAGCAGAAAGGTCTGAAGGTTGTTTCTACTCATGTTCATTCTACTCAAGGTTGGACTGAGTAGTGGGGCCAGCACACACAGCAACATAGGAGGTGGGGCCAGCCAGGGATGGGGACTCGGACTCCAGGACTCGACTCATGAGTCGGACTGAGTCCCCCCTCTGACTCAAGTCAGACTTGAGTCCCAATATTTTTAATGGGACTCGAGACTCGACTCGAGACCAAGGACTCGTGTTCCAAAATCGTGTTCCTCAAATGCAACATGGATAGGTTTTAGGAAGTACAGCAAGTTTATTTTTTAAAATCATTTTCCTAAAATGCAGCCTTTCAGACATTTTGGGTTTGGCTGCCTCTGCCTGCCTGTTTGGGGTTCCCTGCCTCCTCTGCCTGTCTGGTTATTTTGGGTTTGTCTGCCTGGTCTGTTCTTGCCAAAATCAGTTGCAGAGTTTTGAAATAAAAAGGCACACTTGTGCCTAGAATTTATTTAAGCCACACATCTGAAGTAGCCTTATTTTGTTGGGGGAAACCCTATTGATTTTAATAGGAACTCGTGGAGTCAGCTTTGGGAGTGACTCGTGACTTGTGACTCATGAGTCACCATTTTGGACCAAGGACTTGGACTCGAGTCCAAAGACGCATGACTTGACTCATGACTCGAAACCAAGGACTCTTCAACATCCCTGGGGCCAGCATGCATAACCCCATGTCCTTCACCTATGCTTGTGTTTCCTCTTCTGGCTTAACGCCTGAACCGGGCTATGGTTTGCTGCTAAACTAGGATCAGAAGTGAATGTGAAGGAGGAGGGATGGAAGGGCAAGAAGGAGCTTGTACCTGCCTGCTTGTTCTTGTATGACTAAACCATGGTTTAGGCTGCAGTCTTATGCCCCTGGGATCCACAGCTGTTTTGAGTTGGTGGGCACATTTGGAATTTTGAGAGAGTTGTGGTGCTCTCACAAAATGGCTGCCATGGGCTTGCCCATTCATAAAATAGCTACCATGATGGGCATGACCGGTCACAAAGCACTTATTTACCAGAAGGGAAATGGTGAGACTAAAAAAAAGTAACTTTGCCAAGAAACTAAGTACAAGACAGAGGTGGGATCTGACTGAGCTCCAAAACACAAAAACACTCTTGGACCCAAATAGAGATGGTGCTGGAGACAGCACTTCACTTTGCAGTATGCCTGCCTCCCAGTTTTTAAAAATCATCATCATCATCATCATCATCATCATCATCATCATCATCATCTTAAGAAATAAAATTAAAATCAAGACGGACAGGGAGCCTGGTGGGCACCAAGAGAGGTGTCTATGGGCACACACCACATTAGAGACACCAGCTATACCCACTTACCTGGGTCTAAGGACCATTGAGCCTCAATGCGACTTACTCCTTAGTAGACATGTGTACAATTACACTTTTAGTGTAACATCTGAACACCCCGCGGTCTGTGCTCTTGGAGAGGAATATTCCTCATCAGTACTATCTGTGTTACTCACTTTAGTGATTGAACTGGCCTTGTTTAAAGGAGTGTTGCTGTACAAAAATAGCATTAGAATGACAAGTCAAAATGAAAAGGAACATGATCCTTAAAGTGAGGACATCCTTGTCTTTGTTCGGAGAACATATGGAGAGATCCAACTGCTCTTAACGGTCACAGAGCTGGACTTCCATCTAGGCTTATACTTTTACATGAAGTGTAACTGTAACACTGCGTGATCAATATAAAGCATGCACACAGAGAAACAATCCAGGTACTCAGCAAATTTATCAACCAAATTTATGCAAGCAAAGGAGCATAAAGTTTAAGAGCCTTGGAGACATTGGAGACATATTCCTCCACCCATCCCATTCCCATCTTGCTCATTCTTTCTGAAAAATCCATGAGAAGCATCTGCTTGGAATGTTTTGGTTTGTAGCCTGATTGAATCTTGGACAAGACACCACATAAAACATACAAAAATACAGCAACTTACCAATCATACTAATAGTTGTTGATTACAGATTTATCACCACCCTTAGGAAAGGAATATTCCCCAGTGCTGGAGCTTCCCAGGCTAAGAACCACAGCCAGGGGTGAAGTAATAAGAAGCATAGCTGGCCTCTGAGAACTTCTCCCCTCTTCATGTGTATGTGTGTGAATGTCAGTGGTGGATCACAGCCCCTCTTTCCACATTTTCTTGCACTCATACATTTATGTGTTCAGAGTCAAGAAATTAAAAATGCTGGAGCCATGTACTGTTCACGAAATTAGCGGTCTTAAATCAGGCTTCATGGGAACATACATATTTATATCAACTTTGAACGGTGGTAGTAGCTATCAAGTTAGCAAGACGTTTTATAAGCTCGGTTTTATTCATTGCCCCAGTCTGTTCATGTTTACATATGTTCCGAATTTTGGAATTGTGCAAGCCACAGGTTGACACTTTCAGTTTCAACTTTTGGAAATAAATAATTGTGTCTAGAGGGGCGGGCACACACCCTTGGGAGCAGGGAAGAGTAGGGACCCTTAATATCTGATCCCTAAATATTTTTAAGGGCCTGACTCCAAGGCCTTTTGTAATAAAAACAAGCATTGTACATTAAATTTAAGCCAATGTGCATAACCACTTCTGGTATGGTAACTGCTGCAGTGGTAGTTATCTGACTGCCAATCACACACACACACACACACACACACACACACACACGGGCTACACAGATTGGCCTTCTGCACCCCAATGCAATGGCTCCAAAAGCTACCAGGGATGGCTATACACACACTTATTTTTCCATCTGTCACAGAAACAACAACAATACATAAACACAACAGTAAAGCACTGAAAATCCAGCCAATAATACAGCATACAGCCAAAGGGCCAAAAACAGGCATTACTTTAAATGTGTATCTAGCAGCTCTGTCTTCTTTTCCTTCCTGCACCTCTACAGTAGTTGCAGCAGCCCCAATCCAGATTTTAAAAGCCCCCCTAAATCCCCACCTCTAGCCTAGGTTCCCAATCTGGACTGGGGCCCTTACACCTACTTTATAGTAAAACAACTGGAGAAAAAAGACATTGCTGCTAGAAACACATTTAGAGTAATGTCTGTTTTGGCCCTAGTGTTTCCCCCTTCCTCCAATATCACGAGAGCGAGAGGATTAAATCACTAGCTTCTGTTTCAAATGTGGAAAAAGCAGGTAGCTGGCTGCCAAAATCCTTCTGAAACCAGAACAATTTTTGCACCCTCCCAATAGCCCATAAGCAAAGTCAAGAGTAGCTTTTACTGCGCCAAGAAAGGTAAACAAAAATAGCGATGCACGCAGAATTAGGAGACAGATTGACTCTGGCAGGTGGGGGTTTGGCAGTCTGGTTCTGATTTTCAAGCAAGGGATCAGAGCCAAAACCAAGGCATTGCCACAGTAAATTAACCATAGTCCAACAGTTACGTGGCTCATTTCTTTTCACTTCTACTTTCATTTTACATTAGCGACATTTGGCACTTCTGATTTAAAAGACAGTGTTACTATTTCGGAGGCAATACAGAGCCAGATTTTTCAGTCTGTGTTAGATCCCTGTGGGCTCTGCTTTCTGGGGACAGAACCAATCATGGGCACGGAGCATATTATGATCATGAACTATATAGAAGAAGATAGATACACATTTAAGATTTAATGTGGTACTCTTTGCCATGCACACAGGAGCATGAATGAATGGGTAAATAGATTTGCAGATACCACACCAGCAGAAAAACACCTCTTCCCCAGTGGAGTTTGCTAGCGCAGGATATTTAAAGCAAACTACTAGAAATGGATACATTTGACCCAGGGGTGCAGAACCCCAGGCCCAGGGTGAAATCCGCCCATCCTGCGGGCCAAATCCAGCCCTCCTGGGATCCCCATATTGCCACGTTCCCTCCTCTGGCCCCTTTCTCCCAACCACCACATGTTCAGTGCTTTCCGACTTTTTGTGCAATTTTTCTCCCATTCTAAAAGGTTGAAATGCCTCTCCCAAGGCTTAGTCCAGTGATGGCGAACCTATGGCACGGGTGCCACAGTTGGCACGCAGGGACCTCTCTGTGGGCACTCGAGCCATTGGTCACCAGATCGCGAAAAGACCGTCCCCTTCTGCAAAACACTAATGATCTTGTTCTTTCTCACAGTGTGGAAAAGAATGATTTTATTCTAGAATTCCTGTTACAGAATTCTTTTCTACATTGTTATCACATTTAAAAGATTTTGAAGAATGATGCACAGAGCATGGCTTGGATGTAAAGCCCTAACAGTTGACCTGAGTGCTGCATGTGTTGCTCTCAAACTAACGGAGTATGAGCCAAGGTTTGACAAATTATCAGCATGCATGCAATAGCAAAAATCACATTAATTGTGCAAAAGCATGCCCAATGCAAACTTTTACCTAATGCAGTGTTTGCAGTCCAAGACATAAAGTGTTTAAAATGTGTTAAGCACGTTTAGTTTTTTTGTTTATCTTGCTCATCCTAGTAGAGGTTGACTTTTACTTTTACTAATCTGACACTTGTAGAAGCAGGGAAAGGACCCGCGGTAAAGCTTGTCCCATACAATTTCAGTCTGGCATATAATCATATTACAAGTTGAGAATCCCTTATCCAAAAATACATGTGCCTAATTATTTAAAAAGTTTGTATACATTCCCTTCAGGCTATGTGTACAATGTACGGTAGTACTATAATAATTTTTTGAGTTGATTTTTTTTCCAACAAAAAACTGTTTGTATCATTGAAAGCTCTGTTATTATGTTTTTCTTTTAAGACAAAAGATGTTAATTAGTTCGGACAACTGTATGACTTGTTTTTCTAAACCTAAAACCTCGGTATTCAGGTTTAATTGCAGTGTTGGCACTTTGAAATAAATAAGTTGGTTTTGTGTTGCAGTTTGGGCACTCGGGCTCAAAAAGGTTCGCCATCACTGGCTTAGTCACTGGCAGGAAGAGCTTTCAGCTAAAACATGCTGGTACTCTGGCCCAGCTGCTCCTTCTGCCTTCAGCCCACTGGAATGCATTCCCCAAAGGCTTCTCTGGATTGGAATTTAGTCCTTGGGCTAAAAGAGATCCTGCAGCACTGATTTAACCCCTCTAGATGTGTGCCTTTCAGTGCTGTTGGGGTTACTGTTGACACAGAAATGACTTCCTTCGGCGAATGTGTAAATCCATCCCGGGCAGCCTCCATTTAGATACCAAAATCATCCAATGAAAGTCCTCATTCACTGTCTGATATTGCAACTCCCAGGTATGTTTCCCATGCCATCTTTAACCCTTAGAGTCACCAAAAAGGACAGCTGTCAACATATCATATATTGTTGAAATGGCCCCTTTTGGTTTCCTTTCTTTTTGTATGCACAGATTTTCATAGTCTGTTAGGGAGCGTAGGACTTCCCCAGAGTATAACTATTTTTTTGTGAATGTGCTCACCTGATACTGTTGAAACCAATTTAATTTCTTTCCTTATCATAGTTCCATTTTCCGGGCCTATGAGAGATGCTGGTGCCTTTCTAACAGGTTTTGTAACCTAAATATCCCCTCAGACTTCCACTTAGCAAATTGCTGATATTTATTTATACGTGTGAATTCAAGGTGATCTTAAAAAAAGAAAGTAGAGGTGACATTGGTGGGGGCCAAAAAAATTTGCTCCTTGCTTCCCAACCCATAGAGTTATTTTTTAAAAATGTTTTTTTAACCTTTGACATGACTGATGGTTTCAGTGCTAGCAAGAGGGCTGCCTTTATTGATGGATCCTGTTGCATTTTATAGGGATGTGCAACACTATTCTGTTTAAGCCTGACAGGCTTCCACAGCATTTTCACTCCAGTAAGCAGTGGTGGACTGTAGTGGATTCCCCCCCCCCCGCATTCTAGACGTATTTTGTGCATTTTTTCGGGTTCTGACACTTGCACAAATTACAAATTGTGCAAATCCAGGGGGAGGGTCTTGAAATTTGTGCAAATGATGTCAGATTTTTAAAAATATATATTTTTTTATCAGAGATCTTGCTCAAATGGCCACGATTGCAAGTCCGCCTGTCCACTATGTAGCTCCACAGAGGCATATTCCCCTCTTCTCATTATTATATTATTATTATTATTATTATTATTATTATTATTATTTATATACCGCCCAACAGCCGAAGCTCCCTGGGCGGTTCACAACAATCCATAAAAACACATAATACAATATACAATAAAAACCGTTATACAAAATTTAAAAACCCGAATTTAAAAGCAAACAAACATATAAATAAAACAAGAAATGCAATGAGACCAAATTAAAAGAGCAACCACCCCGCCATACACTAAGAGTTAAAGGCCTCAATATAGAGGGCAGTCTTAACCTGGCGCCGAAAAGATTGTAAAGTTGGCGCCAGGCGGGCCTCAGGAGGAAGCTTGTTCCAGAGTTGGGGGGCTACCACAGAGAAGGCCCTCCTCCTTGTCGCCGCCCAACGAGCCTCCCTTGGAGGCAGCAACCGGAGGAAGGCCCCAGATGTTGAGCGTCGTGACCAGGTAGATTCAATATCCTTGTCCATTTCATCCTCTCCCTACACTACTTCCTTTAGCCCAGCAGAGCCATATTCCATACTTGTCAACAGACTTGTCAATTTCATCCTCCACTTGGCACTTCCTAAGTAAAGGTATGGGGGGGGGCGCAGATTGACAAGTTCTTTGACAAATAGGAAATATGGTTCTGCTGGGCTAAACTTAGTAGTGTGTGGAGAGGATGAAACTGACAAAGCTACTGACAAGAGGGGAATATGCCCCTGCAGGGCCACATAGCAGACAGGCGGACTTGCGATTGTGACCACTTGCACAAGATCAGCAATAGAAAATAAATAAATAATGATGACACCATTTGTGCAAATTTCAAGATTGGGGGGAATCACCATAAAACCTCAAATTGCTGCCATTAAAACAAACAAACCCAGAATCTGCACACTGACTACAGATCGAGTCCACGCCAGGGGGAAAATGGAACGAAATCTGCAGGGCCAAATTGGAAAAATCCATCGAGCTCCCCCCCGCCCTCCATGGAATTCTCATACATCCCTAGTTCCAAGAGCTCCATTCCTACCCATGGAATTTCTCTGTCACCCATTTGGAAGCGAAGAAGTCATCTGGAGGCTTGGCCGAAAGTGTCATCAGTGTATGGATGACATGCAGCTCTGCCTCTCACCTCCACTGAAAAAATCCCAGGGAGGCTCTGGAAGGCTTGAACAGCTGTTTGGAAGCAGTTTGAGGATGGATGAGGGCATAGAAACGGAAGCTTAAACCAGATAAGTTGGAGACAATAGCCCTATGCAGGCGTTCAGTGGGGAAGGGACATGGTGATACCAGGGCCAGCATCAAAGTAAGCATGGTTGGGCAGCCGGATTTGCTCCTCCTCTTCACCACTGCATCCTGCTTGTTCACCTGCCTCTCGCTCTGGCCCAGACGATGGTGGTGGTGAGAAGGAGGAGCAGCAGATGCCACTGCCGACTTGCTCATTGGCTCTCTGCCTGTCAAGCAAGCTGGTGGTAGCAATGATGGAAAAGAGGATGGGGTGCAATAGCAGCTGGTGACAATGGTAGTGAGAACGCAGCGAGGGATGGGACCCATTGAGGGTGCCTTGTCCAGGAGCCCTCAAAAACCTGGAGCCAGCACCGGGTCATGCACATAAACCCCACTTCCAATGTCCCCATCCCCACCCCCAACATCCATCATGATGAGCTGGAAGGTCTGCCGTTGGCTTCTATACACATTAGCTCAAATATCAGTAGAAGCCTTGTATGATTGGGAACCTTGATAAAACAGGCTTCCTGCTGGCATGGAGCTCCTACCTGCATTCAAGTGAATGTGAGCAGAGCCTGCCCTTTCCTCTTCAATCTTCCCCTCAAGGCTGGGGACACTAGGGGTGGGAATAGAGACATTATGGGGGGGGGGGCTCTCCCACTTTCAGCCTTCATGTCAGCAGGCTGAACACCTGCATATGACTACTGTGGGGAGGGAAACATACCCACATTATCTTTATAGGGCTGTGTAGGGCTGTCAGAGAAGTCCACAATGGATTCAAATGAGATCAGATTTCTATGAATCCGACCTGTGGATTCTGTAGCAGACCAGCATTTTCTGAGTTGTGCAGATTCCATGGACTTGCAGACTGGTTTTTAACTTTTGAGGGGGATTTGCACAAATCTGAACTTTCACGAATGCACACTTGCACTAAGCCATATTTATTTATTTATTATATTTATACCCCACCTTTTTTCCTTCAAGGAACCCAAGGCGGCTTGCATAATCCTCCTCCTCCTCTCCATTTTATCCTCACAACAACCCTGTGAGGTAGGTTAGGCCCAAAGTCACCCAGTGAGTTTCATGGCTGAGCGGGGACTAGAACTCGGATCTCCCGAGTCCCAGTCCAACCAGCGGTGTTCACGTGCCGGGGGGGGCTCGCCTCTCCCCCGCCATGATTCTCCGCGGCGGCAGCCCCCCGCCTTGTTCTTCCGAGCGGCGCGGAACGTCCACCGCTCTGCTCGAGCTGCCACCGACTGGTGCGCTGGTCCCATCGCGTCACTTCCGGACCCTGCTCCGGCGCGCTGTACCCTCGCGCTATGTTTTTGGCGGAGGAAACCAGGGCAACAGGGCGAGCCGCCGCTTGATGGAGGTAGGCCCGCACGAGGCAAACGGTTACATCCCTATCACCTCTACGCCACACTGGCTCTTAGCACTAATGAACATTAACACTAATGCACATTAATGCTAATACACATTAATGCTCATGCGCATTTGCACAAGTGGAACAAAATTCTCATACATCACTATAAAAAAATCTGATTCTGTCAATGAGCAGACAACAGAACAAAAGACACCTGATAGTATGCGAAACACAGACAAATTTAACAAAATTCTTACATCCCTATCAGGGATGGGGACTCGGAATCGAGGACTCGACTCGTGAGTCGGACTGAGTCCCCCCTCTGACTCGAGTCTGACACGAGTCCCAATATTTTGAATGGGACTCGAGACTCGACTCAGGACTCGAGACCAAGGACTCGTCAACATCCCTGGGCTGTGCCAGGAGTGGAGAGGAGCACGATCACGGGTGAAGAGTGCATGGAAGCAAGGTGCGCCGCTGCTCAGCCACTATGGACAGCTACTAGGAGCGCAGCCCCAACGATGTGTTGAGATTTATTTTGATTGAAGTGTTGTTGTGGGGGGTTAGGGTTAGGGTCAGACATTTTGGGTTTGGCTGCCTCTGCCTGCCTGTTTGGGGTTCCCAGCCTCCTGTGCCTGCCTGGTCTCTTCTTGACCAGTTCAAAGGGCACTGCCTGTCTGCCTGTCTGGGGTTCCCAGCCTCCTCTGCCTGCCTGGTCTCTTCTTAACCAGTTCCACAGTTTGAATTGTCCAAGACAAACGCCTCTGCCTGCCTGCTTTGGGGTTCCCTGCTTCCTCTGCCTGCCTGGTTATTTTGGGTTTGTCTGCCTGGTCTGTTCTTGCCAAAATCAGTTGCAGAGTTTTGAAATAAAAAGGCACACTTGTGCCTAGAATGTATTTAAGCCACACATCTGAAATAGCCTTATTTTGTTGGGGGAAAACCCCACTGATTTTAATAGGGACTCGTGGAGTCAGCTTTGGGAGTGACTCAGGCCTCGGGACTCGTGAGTCACCATTTTGGACCAAGGACTTGGACTCGGACTCGAGACTTGGGTCCAAAGACTCGTGACTCGACTCATGACTCGAGACCAAGGACTCTTCAACATCCCTGGTAGTTCTGCTACTGAAGATAAGTCTGCCTAGATCAGCGCACCCTTCAACCTGATGATGTTTTGAACTTCAACTCCCATCAGCCCCAGCCAGCATGGGCAATGGTCTGGAATGCTCAGGATTGAAGGGCAAAACATCTGGACGGCACCAGGTTGGGGAAGGCTGCTGTTCTAGATTGTAAACTGTCTGGAAAATGCCTTGGGAACCATGTGTAAGCTGAGCTCCTTGGTGGAATGGTGGGGCACAAGCATAATAAATAAATATTGCAGTGAGCCACACTGTGCCAGGAAAACTGGAAGAGAGTCTATTGAAGACAAAGTACAGTACACCCAGTCCTAATTTTCCCTCTGTTAGCAAGCCAAACCAGCTGAAATTAGAATCCCCTTTTCTAGGCCTGGATTTGTAGCAGTAATTAACACATCGCATACAAATTTATGTCCCATGAAATTTGGTTAAACCAGGTTTCCCCTTTAAAAATGATATAATTTATACTTCAAGGCTATGGCTTTTATGGAAGTTTGAATCCCAGTTATTAACAGCCATTGATCAAGAAACTAATAATGATAATACCGGATGTCTTCTAAGCTGGTATAAATCAGTAGAGCAATATGGACAGCATTATACGATTATAAATAAAGCCCTACTATTCCATGTATAGCCCTCAAACTGTAAAATACAAAGATCTGGGAGAGTTAATGGGCTTCGGTAGCTCTTGTTATAGAAGAAACTATTTTTGTGGCAACAATGAATTCTGTACACCTGCAACTTGATTTCCAAGAAAAGAAAAGAATTAATGGCCTAAATTTAAGTGCTGCCTACGGTCTGGAAAGTCTATTTAGTGAGGGCAGTACATTTTTACATTTCCTGAAGACCACTTTGAGTGAATGCTGATGAATTAGTATTCTTAAAATAAACCTTTAGGGAGTTCAGTCAGTGAATGTTTTTAATCTCCGTGAAGGAATTAAGTCTGATCCATCCACATGATCTGTCAAAGTACACTCCAAGAGCATATCAGGCTGCAATCCTGTATGGAGTTTCCTAGGAGTAAGTCCCATTAAGCTCAATGGGGCTTACTTCTGAGTAGACAGCTACAGGATTGACTTTTCAGGAGACAGTTCTACACACACTGATCCAAAACCAATAACACACTATTATCCCATGTCCATATAATGGAAGGGGTTTATCCTGGCTCTGCCATTTGCCTCTTTTACATAAACAAACAAACACCAAGTTCCTCTGAATACCAGATGCAAGGGACACTTGTGAGCTTCTAAAAAAGATTCCGATAGGCCACTTTTTAATGCCAGCCTGGATTGATTTCTTTTGGTATTTTTAAATACTACTTAGAATCATAGAATCATAGAAAAGTAGAGTTGGAAGCAGCCTACAAGGCCATTGAGTCCAACCCCCTGCTCAATGTAGGAATCCAGGTCAAAGCATCCCTGACAGATGGCCGTCCAGCTGCACCTTGAATGCCTCCAGAGTGGGAGAGCTCACCACCTCCCTAGGTAGTTGGTTCCATTGTCTTATTGCTCTAACAGGAATTTTTTCCTGATGTTTAGGTGGAATCTGGGTTCCTGTAATTTGAACCCATTATTCCGTGTCCTGCAAACTGGGATGATCGAGAAGAGATCCTGGCCCTCCTCTGTTGCAGAAAAATCACCCTTCTCCAGGGAACAAAGGAACTTGTACCACTTCAGGTCTGGAAAACAACTTTATTATTGCTAGCAACAGGTTCAGGGGATTTACTATCGCCAAACTGAACGATTTTTACAGAAGTAATCAGAGTCTTATATCAAAGTATACGTCATCAATTACTTGTCACTTACTCTTTAGCATATTCGCTGTCTGTTTCCTGTACCTTGGTTATTTTTACATTCTGCTGCGCGGGCTGTCTTAACTGACTTCCCTAAATACAGCGGGACTAGAATTTATTGCCATGTAAGCAGTCTGTTAAGGAAGGGGGGTCGGTCTGTTCCCAGGAGGGGGGGGGATCTTTTTCTGCCTCAGTTTTCCTTCCATCTTTTTCCCACCTCATTCCCTCCTTTTGAAACTCTATCTTATTCTTCACATTGAGTTTCAATCATCGGGATGGGACGGTATTCTCACATTGCCAGGACTTGCGCAGCAGCTTTTCTTTCGGCTATTAAGCTGAAGCTGTTTTGGAGGGAGCGTATGAGCATTGGAAGGATGCATGGCAGGATTATGCATCCTGCGGCCACTAGGGCAATCAGGGCGACTATGGCCTGTAAGCCTGGCAGCTTGGGAAACCACCCAGCGAAAGCTTCTCCGAAGTTGAACCCATCCCAGGTCTGCACTGGAACATGGGCCAACGTTTCAATGCGTTTTGTGATGCTTTCGATTATTTCTCTTCGGTCATCAATTTGCAAACAACAATTACTTAAATTGAACTTTCCACAGACACCTCCTTCAGCTGCTAACAAGTAATCTAAAGCTAAGCGGTTTTGATAAATTGCATCTCGAAACTTTGTCTGCTGCTTTGCTAATATTTTAAGCGCTTGCGAAGTTTCATTAGATATTAATTCTACTACAGCCTGTAACCTGATTAAGCGATTTAGCATATAAATGGGAGTGCGATACCCATAGGTTCCATCTTGTGCCCAAGATGCAGGATCATAATACTGTATGATACGCTCTGGGGGCCATTTATTGTCTTTCCAGTTTCCAAATTTTATTTCACGTTTTTGCCGTGTTTTTGAGGGGGTCTCAAGCGGCAACATGAAGAATGCTGGATTTATGTGGCCCAGGGTGCAGCTCCCAGTCCAGTTGGTGGGGAGAGCAGTTAGGGCTAGCCTTCCACAAATCCAGTAGACTCCTGGTGGGGCCCTTGTTGCCTTTGTGTATTTCTCTAAGGAAAAGTTTTTCCAGTGTTGTGTGGAGTTGGGCCAGAAATCCCACTGTTTTGAGGATTCATTCCATGTTTGTGAGCTTAGGCAGGAGGTATTACCCACTATTACTCGACCTGCTGCCCAGGGGCGGCTCAGACACCAGTCAGCTATTATTGCTTGGCGCAGAACCCAAGTGGTCCCCTCTCGCTCATGTCGGGGCATCTGTGTTATGTTGTAAGGAATTGTGTTTGAGCTACTATGTGACCTTGGGCGGAACCTCGTGCCCGTGCTATTAACCATGTTTGGGCCGGATCTACCTTGGGGTCAAAGCAGTGTCCAGTTTGAACACACACCGTGTACTATACATTTTTGTAACAACACCTTTTCACTGGCCCTGTTTTGCACCTGTAATGGGTGTGGTACACTAAGGTGGTAGTTAGGGTCTGTCCTTCTAGCACTTGCTTTTGACAACTGGTACAGTCATTGGTACATGCCCATCCTATTGCTACTATACTATATAAAGCAACCCATTTTAAAGCATTTGGCGCCGACATCCTCAGGCTTCTCCCGAGCGATGGACGTCAGCTTCCAGGTGTGACACCTGCTAGGGCTAGTTGTCTGGTACGCGACTTTTGTTTTCAGGGGAGAGGTTACTAGCACTTGCACCCTGAATTGCTGGAGGCGTTATTATGGCCTCGCGGTTCGTTAACCGTACAATTCTTTGTCTATGTACAGGCCGACTCTGGCTGGGGCTTCAGGTTCAGGCCTTCGTCGGAGTTTCAGCTTTAAGGCTATTTCACCTTCTGGGACTGGCTGGACTTTCTACACTGGTTTTGATTGAGAAGCGGGTTTCACACGCGTCCAGTGGAGCCAGGGTTTGATTTCTGCTACCTTAACAGCAAGGGGAGAACACATGACAACAGTATACAGTCCTTTCCAGCGGGCTTTTAAAGGCTCAATTTTCCAGTCTTTCACCCACACTGAATCTCTTGGGTGTAATTTGTGCCCTTTTATAGTGAGCAGGGGTTTTCTTTGGCTTATTACATACTCTTGTATGTCCTCCACAACTTGGCTTAGGCCCTGTATGGTTTGCAGAGTTTGCGTGACTCCTAACTCCCTTTCATCTACCCACTGGGGCCTGACTAATTGTGGAGGCCTTCTGTACATAAGCTCAAAAGGAGACAAATTGAGTTTTTTCTGAGGAGTGCACCTGACCGCCAACAGAGCCAGGGGCAAAGCGTCTGGCCATTTTAGGTGCGTTTCTTGACATATCTTTGACAGTTTTGTTTTTAAAGTCTGGTTCATGCGTTCTACGCGTCCGCTTGACTGAGGGTGGTAGCTGCAGTGCAATTTCCACTCAATTTTCAAAGTTTTTGCTACATCTTGCACTACTTTTTGGGTGAATTCTGGTCCATTGTCAGATGACAATCTCGAGGGAATTCCGTATCTCGGGATAATGTCTCTCAATAGGGCCCGTGACACTTCTCTGGCTTTCTTTGTCCTGGTAGGGAAACATTCAGGCCATCCTGTATAATTACAAACAACCACTAGGAGTGCATTCAGTCCTCCTGCCCGTGGCATGTCGGTGAAATCGATGGTGACTGAGTCAAACGGCAAGTCTCTCTCTGGTTGCCTCCCTGGTGGAAGCAGGGGCCCTTGACGAGGATTGTTGCGGGCGCATGTTAGGCATTTCTGTGTAGCGTAATTGGTTAACATGTGGATTTTGTCTATGAGTACTTCTCTGTTCAGGGCCTGAGCGAGTGCGGTTTTCTCCATGTGTGTTTGTTGGTGAGCAGTCTTGACTACTTCTCACCCAAGGGCCTCAGGAATCCACACTCGTTTGTCAGGCAGTACGTACCATCCATTCTTCAGGGTGGCTTGTAATTCTCCTTCGGCTTTAGCCACTTCTTTCTGGGTATACACTGGTTGTATCTAAGATTCTGGGTTCCACAGAAGTAGGCATCGGGCTTGCGTGTCATGCTGTCTTCTGTCAGCTTCAAATTCTCTCCAGGGCTCGTGAGCTGCCCTTTTTGCTTCTTGGTCTGCTTTTCGATTTCTTCTTGCTACTTTGTCATTTCCTCGCTGATGCCCTCGGCAGTGGACAATGGCCAGTTTGGTTGGCTTCCACACTCCATTTAGGAGAGCTTGGATTTGTTTTCCGTGTTGTATAGCTTTTTCTACTGAGTTTATCAGTCCTCTTTCTTTATACAAGGCTCTATGTGCATGAGCTGTAAGAAATGCGTATTTGGAATCTGTCCAAATGGTCATGCGTCTGCCTGCTCCCAGGTGTAGAGCTCTTATCACTGCATGCAATTCAGCCAACTGAGCACTTGTACCTGGGGCTAAGGGTCCACTTTCTAGCACCTGGTCACAAGACACTACTGCATAGCCTGCTTTTCTGAGTCTATTTTCTACGAAACTTGAGCCATCTGTGAAGACTTTTAAATCAGCATTTGGCAGGGGAGTGTCTTTGAGATCCGGGCGCGACACATGAGTCTGGTCAATGACTTCTAAGCAGTCATGATTCATCTCTCCTGCTTGTGGCTCTGGCAACAAAGTGGCGGGGTTGAGGGCTGTTGACTGTTGGAGTTCTACTAATGGATTGTGCGTAATCATGCTCTGGTATTTTAACATACGCGGGTTTGTTAGCCACAGGTGTCCTTTGGCTTCTAGAATGGCCTTTAATGCATGTGGAGTTAGTACAGTTAGTGGCTGTCCAAAAGTCAGTTTGCTGGACTCTTGGACTAACAGAGCTGTCCCTGCTAGCGCTTTCAGACAATTTGGCCATCCCTGGGCCACTGAGTCTAATTGCTTTGATAGGTAGGCCACTGGTCTTTGCCAAGATCTTAGCCGCTGGGTAAGAACTCTGACCGCCACATTTTTCTTGGTGTCCACGTATAAGTTGAAAGGTTTGTCCAGATCTGGAAGGCCTAAACTCAGGGCCTTTAGCAAAGCCTCTTTCAGCTGGTTAAAGGCTTGGCTCTGAACTTTGGTCCATTGAAATTCCTCAGTCTCTTGCCCCCTGGTAGCTTCATACAGGGGCTTGGCGATTAGACTGAAGTTTGGTATCCATATTCGGCAAAACCCTGCCGCTCCTAGAAAGCCTCTCAAGTCTCGACGCGAGACGGGCGTTGGCAGCTGGCAAACCGCTTGCTTCCGTTCAGGTCCCAAAGTCTTCTGCCCTTGTTCGATGTTGTATCCCAGATATCTCACTTGCAGCTGCACTAGTTGGGCCTTTTCTCGCGAGGCGCGGTATCCTTTTTCATCTAACAGTTCAAGGAGTTGCTTGGTGTTTTTCCAACAGGTATCTTGCGTGTTTCCTGTCACTAGGAGGTCGTCAACATACTGCAACAAGACTTCATTTTTGTGGCATGGATTATATTCTTCCAGGTCTCCTCCTAGAGCGGTCCCAAAGAGGGTCGGTGAGTTCTTGAACCCTTGTGGGAGCCGTGTCCACGTGTACTGAGTTTTTCTTCCGGTTTTGGGGTTTTCCCACTCAAAGGCAAACAGTCCTTGACTCTGCCTGTGGATGGGTATGCAGAAAAATGCATCTTTTAAGTCTATTACCGTGAACCATTTGGCGCTGGCCGGCAACAGACTTAAAAGAACATATGGGTTTGGGACTACTGGGTGAATAGTCACTACAGCTTCATTTACAATTCTTCGTTTGGCTTGGGAATTGGTAGGATCGGGGTGTTCCAGAATGACACAATGGGTTTTATAATGCCATGTTCAAAGTAGATGTGGGCTTGCATTTTGCACAGAAGATCTCTTCCCAACAGTGGAACAGGGCATTCTGGTATGTGCACAAACTGATGGGTCACAGTTTCGTGGGCCAAATCACATTCCAGGGGCTTGAGCAATGGCCTGTTACTTGGGGTTCCGGTAGCTCCCTGTATTTTAATAGTCTAGCCGGAGCAAGACGCCAATGGTTTCGTAAGAACAGATCTAGTAGCTCCTGTGTCTACTAAAAACTTGACTTTATGGCCCCTTCCTTTTAAGGGCACCATGGGCTCGTGGGGGCCCACAATCAGGGCAGGGTCCCTGTTGTCGGGTATGGCTGGCCACTGGGCTTGTGCCTGTCTACAAACATGCAGGCTTGCCTAGATTTCGGCTGTGGGGGGGGCGCCCGAGGGGAAAGCTCATCCACTCTCTGTCTGCCGGGGTGGGTGTCTCCTGGGGAGGGACTCCGGTACTCTGGTGGCTCTGATCAGCTATCTCTTGTTGCCTTTCTTCCTGTGGTTGCCTCCCTTCGGGTGGCTTTGGCAGTGGTGGATACAGCGAGACGTATGGCGCAGGAGTTCCTTCCTCCGTTTCACTGAAAATCTCTCCCTCCTTTTCTGTGGGCTTCGGGCGGGGGGCGGGGTCGGCGTAGAAGCATTAGATGTGCCACTTCTGCTTTTGCTTTACATTCTTTGAGCCAGGGCGGATTTTTTTCTAACATTCTGCTGCTACTGATCTATGTATCAGTGGCCACCAGACGCCTGGGTCACTTTCTGATGGACCTTTGAGATGACTTGAGGGTCAAAGGTTCCCTGAGCTGGCCACCCTACCTGCATAGAGGGCCATTCTACTTCACACAGGACTCGGAGTTTCTGTCTGGTGAGCTTTTCTCCAAAGTCCCTATTGAATCCTCTTTTAAAATTACGGTACTTAACATACATTGCAGGGGCGTCTGAGGGACGCTGCTGCCACCTCCCATTTTCTTCCCTTGGACACAGACAATTAGGGTGGGGAACGGACAAGGAGTAAGGGGTCTCCTTGTTCAGACAAAAGGGAATCACACCACTCACGCCCTACTGACCTAAGGAGCCGGACGTTCCAACAGTCTCCTGTAGGAACTGCAGCAGGCTAGCACGTGCACACACACACACCACACTCACTCCACAAACTCCCAACCCTTTTCTCTTACTTTACTTAAGGATATCTCTCAGTTCGGACTCACGTTCCGCCTCGTAGAGAGATCTCCTGTGGAAGCTCTCAGTTCGGACTCACGTTCCGCCTCGTAGAGACACCTCCTGTGGAGGGTCTCAGTTCGGACTCACGTTCCGCCTCGTAGAGACACTTCCTACACTTAAGGATACCTCTCAGTTCGGACTCACGTTCCGCCTCGTAGAGAGATTTCCTGTCAGGAGGGTGATCAAGCCTCCTCTTCCAGTCTACTGACTGGGCTCCTTTCCTGTCACCCGGGTGATATTTCATACTTTCCTTTTCCTGCAGTTCCGGATATACTTTGTGGTTGAGTTCCAGCCTGAGTCTTGTGGTTCTTAGGCTCGCTGTCCGGTCACCCGCTCCGCTGGGCCCCTCGTTCGGAGATCCCCAAAGGGAACAGTCCTTTGTGCGCGCTGGGACGTCCGCGAGGCCTCACCCAGGGGGCTGGGCACGGAGAACGGCCAAGAAAGCCCCAAGGCTTCCAAGTCCCTTCGTGGTCGCCAGAAATGTTGCAGAAAAATCACCCTTCTCCAGGGAACAAAGGAACTTGTACCACTTCAGGTCTGGAAAACAACTTTATTATTGCTAGCAACAGGTTCAGGGGATTTACTATCGCCAAACTGAACGATTTTTACAGAAGTAATCAGAGTCTTATATCAAAGTATACGTCATCAATTACTTGTCACTTACTCTTTAGCATATTCGCTGTCTGTTTCCTGTACCTTGGTTATTTTTACATTCTGCTGCGCGGGCTGTCTTAACTGACTTCCCTAAATACAGCGGGACTAGAATTTATTGCCATGTAAGCAGTCTGTTAAGGAAGGGGGGTCGGTCTGTTCCCAGGAGGGGGGGGGATCCTTTTCTGCCTCAGTTTTCCTTCCATCTTTTTCCCACCTCACCTCTGTGTGACAACCCTTCAAGTACTGGAAGAGTGCGATCATATCTCCCCTCAGTCTCCTCTTCTGAAGGCTAAACATGCCCAGTTCTTTCAGTCTCTCCTCATAGGGCCTTGTTTCCAGTCCCTTAATCATCTTTGTTGCCCTCCTCTGAACCCTCTCCAGTTTGTCTACATCCTTTTTAAAGTGTGGATGTAAAGGGCCCCAAGGCCTCAAGGTGGTTTACAGGTACCATGATAAAACAATTCAGAGCATAGAACAATGAGCCATCTAACACAGTATCATAAGAAGAAGAAGCAAATTTGTAGATTAACAACCTTACAGAGAAGTTAAAATTGAAGAGCAACAATCTTACTCAGTTAAAAGCAGCCTTAGAAATTAGCCTGGTCTTTAAGGCCCATTGGAAAACAGCCAGAGAGGAAGCTAAGATGCAGGTCCCAAAGGGGATTCCACAGGGAGAGGGCCACCACTGAAAAGTCCCTTCTCTTGTGCCCAGCAACCAAATGGCTCTTAATGGTGGGCCCATGAACAGGGCCTCTGTAGCGGATCTTGGGACCCAGGCAGGCTCAAATAGGTGTAGGCCAGGGGTGCAGAGCCTCAGGTCCAGGGGCCAAATCTGCCCCTCCAGGGTTTTCCAGATGGCCATGCCCCCTTCCCCTGGCCCCACCCTCTTTCTCCCAACCACTGATCATTTGGTGGTCTTCCAGCTTTTGTGCAGTTTCCCCCCCATTCTAAAAGGTTGAAATGCCTCTCCTAAAGCTTAGTTACTGCCAGAAATTATGCTGGCATTTTTGGCATTTGGGGCCTGCCCCTTTTGCCTTTGGCCCCACCTGTTTTGCATCCACCCCCACCCCCCACTGGAATGAGGCCCCCAAGAGCTTCTTCTAAATGAAATTCGGCCCTTCGGCTGAAAGAGGTTGAACACCCCTGGTGCAGGTGGCCCTTCATGCTAAAAGTGGTCCAGTCCAGAAGGACTATTCTTCCTCCAGGTGATATGCTGCAAAATGGTGGGGTACTGCTGGTTTGGATATACAGTACAGTAATACCTTGGATTACGAGCATAATTCGTTCCAGAACCATGCTCGTAATCCAAAACACTCGTATATCAAAGTGAGTTTCCTCATAAGAAATAATGGAAACTCAGCAGGGAGCCCCGTGCGCCTCCACAGGGTTCCCTGCCAGGGAGCCGGCTTGCTTTGCCTTTAGACAGAGTATCTCAAAGCAGCTAATGAAAATTTCAGAGAGAGAGAGAGAGAGAGAGAAGGAGAGAGATGTGGAGGATCAACAACCTGCAGAGTGAGTGGCGGCTCCCTGCCCTTAGGCAAAGCAGTGGGAGGTGACGGCCGAGCGAGGTGCCAGCAGAGCAGATGCCGGCAGAGCATGTGGCTCATGTTGCGAGACTTGCTCGTCTTTCAAATTTAAATTTATGCTAAAATTTTGCTCGTCTTACGAGAAGCTCGCATACCGGGTTACTCGCAATCCGAGGTATTACTGTACTACAGTTATAGCAATTTTACCACAGCTCTGCAGCCTTTGGACTCTATTTATAAATATCACTTTCAGGCAGAAAATTAGTTGTCCATAAAGCTGTGCACAAATGGCCTCTTGAAATTCTCCACCCTATTTGTGGGCAGAGAAATTGGGGGGAAAATTTCACCAAATTTCTCCCAGGGGGTGGGGGAAGAAATGCTCAACAGTTTCTCACAGGTAGGACTCACCATTGGCAGGGCTTGTAGCAGCACTGCTTCTTTCTTCTTTCCTAAGCATTCTTGGTTTTTTGTGCTGCCACTGTAAGTGGCAACAGCATCAACTGTGTTGGCAGCCTAGCCTCCATCCACCACAATGCAGATGTGAGAGGGGCAGTGTTGTGTCCAGCTGCAGGGAAGAGGTGGAGCTAGGTCTATGCCAAAATCTCCTCCTGAAAGTTTTCATTCCCACTAAAAAAAAAGTGGCTTCCATTGTTCTGTCTCATTTTCAGGGTGTTTCATACTGTATTTTTTTTTTTTTAAATATTTTATTAAATTTTAAAACAATACAAAGAAAATAACATACACACATAACTAATATTGTGCTCCCATCACCATGGGACCAAACAATCCAATAACTCTATAATTGTTCATTATTCCAAAAATACAACATATCCTGACAGGGTAAACTCCCTTTCCCCCTTTTAAACACATATTCCAAAAATAAACCCCAAATATCCTTAAAATTATTTTTCTTTAATTGACCCCTTTTGCATTTAATATTACAAGTCAACATATCATTCAAAGCCATATCCCATACTTCCTTATACCATTCAGTAATAGTGAAAACTTGCTGGATTTTCCATTTCCTTGCTATCATTAGTCTACCTGCCGTTAACAAATTTATGATTAATTCTTTAACATTTTGAGAACCGATCACCTTTTCCGTTATTGTTAGCAAAGCTAGTTTAGGGCATACCTCTAAATCAATTCCAACAATTTCTGATATTTCCTCAAAAATCATTTTCCAAAAATCCATTACATTTTTACAACTCCACCACATATGAGCATATGTACCCAATTCCTGACATCCTCGCCAACACATTGGAGAACATTTATTATCTATTCTATTTAATCTCACTGGAGTCAAATACCATCTCCAAATTAGCTTATAAAAATTCTCTTTAATTCTTATAGACATATTTTTCAATATTCGCCTATCCCAAATCTTATTCCACTCATCCTTTGATATTTCCTCTTCAAACTCTGTATCCCAAACTATTTTAAGATTTTCTGCTTGCTCTTCTGATTTCTGCAACATTTTATATAACATCTTTGTAAGACCCCTAGCTGATGCATTTCCTTCTACAAGTTCTCTAGACATAACCACCTGCTCAAATGCAGTGAAATCCCTTTCATGCTCATGTCTCCTCTTCCATTTCTTACCCCATTGTACTAATTGAATTAAATTTAACCAAGAAATTCTTCCTGCCCCAACCCTATCAATTATTTGCTGTCTTGTCTCCATTTTTTCCAGCCAATCCATTAAAGTTATCACCTTTTTCTCTCTAAAAATTCGTTCTAAATGTCTAACATTCTCGGGAAAATCTTCCATAACCACCACTGGAGTAAGCGGGGATATACCTGGTAAAAATATTTCCTTATTTCTACCCCAAATTTCTAACATATTTTTTAAAAAGGGATTTTCTAATCTTTTTGTCATAATATGTCCTTGTTTTGTAAATAAGAATTTATCCACCCTATTACCCAATTCAAATGCTTCTATTTCCCACCACATAAAATCTTTTCTAACAATAATATCCATGATATATCTAAGTTGATTAGCTATATAATACCATTTTAAATTAGGGAGACCAAGTCCCCCTATTTTTTGAGCTTTATACCATCTATTCTTAGTAATCCTTGATTTTTTCCCCCCATTACAATAGCTATTTAACATTACTTGCCACTCTTTAATTTCTTTCTCTGATATCTTATATGGTATCATTCTAAATAAAAAATTAAACTTCGGTAAAATCTTCATTTTAATCAAAGCTATCCTACCAAACCACGATAATCCCAATTTTTTATAATCCTCTATTTGATTTTTAACTTCATCTTTTAATTTTTTAAAATTACATTCCCCTATTTTATCCATATCTTTTAATATATCAATACCTAAATATTTAATTATATTTTTTATCTTTATATCCACTCTCCTTTGTTTAAATCCCCTTTCCTCCAGTTTACTATAATTAAATGTCATTATCTCCGATTTATCCCAATTAACTTTTAACCCTGTTACTTCTCTAAATTCATCTAAATGTTTCTCTATCCAATCCCAATTTTCTATAGGCCATTCTAATGTTAACAAGATATCATCTGCAAAAAGGTTTATCTTACATTTGGTCTCTATTCCTATCCCCAGTAATTTCTTCTCCTGTCTTATCGAATTCGCTAACAATTCCATAACTAACACAAATAATACTGGGGAAAGGGGACAACCCTGTCTAGTTCCCCGGCCTAGGCTAATAGTTTCTGTTATTCCATCGTTTACAATTACCGACGTGACATTATGAGTATATAATTGGTTAGTAATACCTATAAATTTTTCTCCAAACCCCATAGTTTTTATTAACATCTTTAATGCAGGCCATTCCACACAATCAAAGGCTTTAAAAATATCCAATGCAAGAACCCCTGCTTTCAAATTATTTTTCTTTATTAAATAAATTATATTCAGAACCCTTCTTGTTAAATCTGCCATTTGTCTTCCTTGAATGAACCCACATTGATCTATCCCTATATACTTATTTAGAAAACTATTCATTCTTCTAGCTAAAATTGCTGTCAATAGTTTAGCATCTTGATTAATTAATGATATTGGTCTATAAGAACCTGGTTCTGCTAAATCCTTCCTTGGTTTCGGGATTAAAATAGTCAAGGACTGTTTCCATGACGGGGGGATCTCTCCCCCCTGTAAAATATCATTAAACAACCGTTTTAACTTCGGAATTAACATTTTTTTAAAGACTTTATAATATTCCGCCCCCAGACCATCCAGTCCTGGCGTTTTCCCCTGTTTTAATTTATTTATAGCACTTTCTATTTCAATTTCTGTGAATGGTTGCTCCATTTTCTCTCTATCTTCATCCTGGATTTTTATTTTTAAATTTTTCTCGATATATCTTCTACTCTCAGCTTCCGACCATTTTCCTGCCTTATATAACTCCGTATAATATTCATGAAAAATTTTCAATTTATCCTTTGCTAGATTATATTCTTTACCCCTCTTATCTTTAATCATCCCCACTAAGCTTTTTTCTTTTTTTTTTTGTGCTAATCTAGCCAACATTTTAGAATTTTTATTACTATTCTCGAAATACTCCCTTTTTGTGTAAATCAAATTCCTTTGTACCCTGTCCAGTTCTTTATTCTCCAATTCTTTCCTTTTACCCTGTAATTCTGCAAAAATCTTTTTATCCCTCTTCTCTAAATACTTCTTTTCCAAATCCCTAATCTCCCCCTCTAGCTTTTGATAAAAAACTTCTTGTTGTTTCCTCAAATTTATTGCCTCTCTCAATCCTATTCCTCTCATTACACTCTTCATTGTATCCCATATTATCGCTTCAGTACATTCTTCTGTTTGATTAAATTCCCAAATTTCCCTCAATTCCTTCTCTATTTTCTCTGTTAAATGTTTATAACGAAAAATATTACAATTCAATCTCCATCTTTTCGCTTCTCTATAATCCTTATGTATCTTCAAATCCATGTTAACCAAAGCATGATCTGTAACTTTTATCACTCCTATCTCTGTGCCCAGGACCCTTGAAAACAGTGTCCTGGACACAAAAATAAAATCTATCCTAGAATAATTCTTATTTGCTGATGAGTAAAATGTATATCTTTCCTCATTCCCCTTGACCCCTCTCCAAACATCTAGCAACCCTTCCTTACTAATTAACTTATTCAAGATCGTTAGATTATTTCTCTGATCTTCTCTCGTCGGATTGGATTTGTCTTTTCTTCTATCCAATACCATGTTAAAGTCCCCAGCCATAATAACCCTTTGATTTTGAAAATTACTCATTTCTTTAAACACATGTTGATAAAATTCTCCTTGATTTTGATTGGGAGCATAAACATTAACAATAACATATTCTTCCCCTCCCAAGGTCCCATACATTATAATATATCTACCTGTATCATCCTTTTTCACCTTTAAAACATTAAAACCACAATTCTTTGAAATTATAATTGCTACTCCTCGTGATTTAGATGATCCACATGCTATCTCATATATTCTAGACCACCTCAATTTCAATTCATTGACTCCTTTCCTTGCCTGGTGCGTTTCTTGCAAGAATATAATATCTGCCTTATCCTTCTTAAGAAGTGCTTCTATTCGCCTCCTCTTAATAACTGAACCTAGCCCCTTAACATTTAAAGTTGAAATTCTTAACTTATAATCCATCTATTAACATCATTTTTTCTTTTTTGGTCCCCAAAAGTGAAAATAATACACAATAACATACCCCTTAACCCACCCCCACATTCATCTAAACTATCCCCCCTGCTAAGCCAGGGCAACTTGCCCCACCCTAAACCTACCCACCTATCCCAGGGGGGGGGGAAAGGACCCATCACCAGCCCGAACAGCAGCCCCTCATTCCCTCCCGGATAACTTCTTTATAAAACATTTTCTATTTCTTTTTCTTCTCGTGTTGAAACGACCTCTTATACAATTCCTCCACTGGCTCCTTCTTCTTCCAGTTGACCCATCAATTCTGGACCCTCCGCATCATCATGAAGCCCCAACTCTCCCAGCAGGCCCATGCCTTGATCACATGATGAGATCTTGTATCTCTTACTGTTCCACACAAAAGTAAGAAAAACTGGGTAACCCCAATTGTATTGTAATCCCTTTCTGATCAAGACTGCTGTACACGGTTTAACACTTCGCCTCCACTTAATTGTTTGCTGACAAAGATCATTGTAGATTTGCAAAGTAGCCCCCTTAAAAGCTACTTGACCTTTCTTTCTAATCTCTTTCATGAAGACATCCTTCTTGTATAAATTTGCAAATTTCAGTACAACATCTCTGGATGTCATACCACGCCTTAATGCTCCCACTCTATGCACAATCTCAATGTCCATATCATCCCAAAGAATTGTTTCTCCAGAGACAGCTTCATTCATCCATTCCAAAATACTGCCTCTTAACTTATATCCAGTCTCCCCCATCTCCATGGGGAAGCCTCTGATCCGAATGTTGGAACGACGTTGCCTGTCTTGCATGTTGATCATCTGTATTTCCATCTCATTAAATTTCATTTCATACTTTTCAAAACTTTTTTCATCCTTCACCTGGAGTTTTTCCACCTTATCCACTCTAACTTGCAGCTCTTTAACTTGAACCCCTAAATGATCTATGGTCTTTCGCATGTGCTTCATATCTTCTTGATGCAGATTTTGAAATTTCTCAATTGCTTCTATTTGTTTCTGCTGGCCTGCTTCCATAGAGCTTTGAAACTGTAATAAAATTTTCTCCCAATCTGGTGCTGCCCCTTTAAGCTTAGCTGGAGATGTTGACTTTGGCTTGGCACCAGCAGGGAATTTGCCAGCTGAATCCGCCATTTTTCCGCCCTTCCCCCTCACTGTCTCGGAACTTTCACTACCTCGTAGCTTCTTATCAGGACCCAGTTGCTCAGTTTGATAAGAAAATTCAATATCTTTAGTGTCAAGGATCCTAATTAGCCTTTTCAAACTGTTATCCGAGGGATGCGCCCGATCGCGTTTCCAAAGAGGGGGTAGGGACTTTTTCACCCGTCTGGAGCTCATAAACAATCCAGAGCGAAGCACATCAAAAGAAAGCTATTCTTTTTATTTCTTTATTAGCTCTACATCTGCATACCTTCCAGAAAGTAAACAGCAAAGGAGTTTAAACTCACGATTTGTCTTTCCTGTGTATTTGCAGATGTTTTCAAATCATTCCGGGAGCTCGGCAGAAAAGCTACTGCTCCATAGCCAGCGAAGGCTCCTCCCCCATACTGTATTTTTCTGATGTTTGGGGGCCAGTGTAAGGCAGCCGAGGGTGCTGTGTGTGTGTTTTCTTTCCATTACACATCTTTCCATTGCGTCGCAGCCTCCCAGGCTGCCTGCACTTCCTATCTGAAAAAGCCCTATGGGAGGAATTACCTCATGATGTCTTCTCCTGGGCTTTAATTGAAGCGTGGGAAGCCAGGCAGGGAGGCTACAGGCTGCCAGAGAGTTGATTGTACAATGAAAGACAGGACGCTCGTGCACACTCCTTGGCCACCTCCTGGTCAGTGATTAAGCATCTCATCCATCTGAATGGAAATAGATTTATTTGAGCACATTGGAGCTCATTTAGCTCAGTTTTCAAGCTATCCAACTTGGAGTCAAATCTAAGGTAGCGAAGACTGCAATGCTATGCACCTGGGAGTAAGCCCGATCGAATTCAGTGGATGCACTTCTGAGCAGACCTGCATAGGATTACGCTGTATGCCACTGCTCTCTCTCTCTCTCTCTCGCTCTCTCTCTCTCTCTCTCTCTCTCCCCACCAACTCTAGCAGAAATCTACATAGTCCCCATGACTAACTTTTCAGTTCCCCATCAAAACTTCATTCATTCATTCATTCACTCACATTATTTGTATACGTCTCCATATCAGATTGAACAATGAAAAGATAAGAACAGGTAAAGGATAAAAACAATGCATAGAAAACAAGGTATAATTAATACCATAGCTGGTCAGTAAGGAAGGTTTCCCAGAACAAGGGTGTCTTCAGCAGGCACTGAAAGCAACACAATGTTGGAGCCTGCCTGACCTTCAGAGGTAGGGAGTTCCATAGAAATGGAGCCACCGCACTGAAGGCTCTTCTCCTGGTGGACTCCAATCGGGCCACAGGTCCATGTGGAACTACCAGGAGAATGTCCTCTGATGACCCCAGTGACCAGGCAGGTTGGTATGGGAGGAGGCACTCTCTCAGGTATCCTGGTCCCAAGTTGTTTGAGGCTTTGTACACTAATACCAGAACTTTAAACGTGGCCCAGTAGAAAATAGGTAGCCAGTGCAGTTCCTTCAGCAAAGGAGTTGCATGCTGAAAAGGGGCAGTTCCTGACAAAAGCTGAGCTGCTGCATTCTGCACTGGCTCCAGCTTCCAGAGCAGCATTAAGGGCAACCCCACATAGAGCGCATTGCAGTCATCCAGTCTTGAGGTTACTAGTGCCTGTATCACCGTGGCCAAGCTATTCCTGTCCAGGAGAGGTCATAGCTGGCAAACTAATCAAAGATGGTAAAAGGCACTCTGAGCTGCTGCAGTCACTTGGAACTCCAGAGACAATGATAGATCTAGGAGTACCCCAGGCTACGAACCTGATTTTTCAAAGGGAGTGCAACCCCATCCAGAACAGCAATGAGCCTATCTCCTGGACTCGGGAACCACTCACCCACAGGGCTTCCATCTTGCCAGGATTCAGACTCAGTTTATTGGCCCTCATCCAGCCCATCACTGAGTTCAGGCACTGATCCAGGACATGCACAGGCTCTCCTGATTCAGTTGTCACAGGGAAATAGAGCTATGTGTCATCAGCGTACTGCTGGCACTTGGCTCCAAATCCCATAATGACTGTGGAACCCCATAGCTCAATTGCCAAGGGTCTGAGGAATAGTCACCCAATGTTACTGTCTGAAATCGACTCCACAGGTAGAACTGGAACCACTGTAACACCACTCCAATGCCCAAACTGCGGAGTTGATCCAGGAGGATACCATGGCCAATGGTATTGAAAGCTGATGAGAGAATGAGTAGAATTAACAGGGTCACACTCCCCCTGTCCCTCTCCTGATAAAAGTCATCTATCAGGGTGACCAAGGCTGATCCAGTCCCATAACCAGGTTGAAACCCAGACTGGAATGGGTCTAGGTAATCAGTATCCTCCTGCAGTTGCTCTGCCACTACCCTCTCAAGAACCTTCCCTAAGAAAGGGGTATTTGCAACTGGGTGATAGTTGTCAAATACCATTGGGTCCAGACTCCAGAGTGGGTTTTTTTCAGGAGTGATTACACTACTGCCTCCTTAAGGACAGCAGGAACCCACCCCTTCATGTAGAGATGTGTTTACCACTCCCTGGACCCAGTGACCAGGCCATACCCCATGGCTAGCTTTTATAAGCCAGGAGGGGCAAGGATGGAGAGGGCACTTGGTCAGTCACATTGCTGCAAGCACCGTCTCCACATCATCAGGCCGCAGCAGCCGAAATTGATCCCACAAAATCGGGCAGATACCTCAGCTGGAGCTGCGCTAACAACAGTGTCACGTTCGCTGCGGAGACGAGTGATTTTGCCCTCAAAGTTATATGCAAAAAGGACACAGTGGGTCCTTGAGGGGACCAGGACCCCATTTGCTGGAGAGAATGTTAACAGTGCCCAGATCACCAAGAGCTCCGCTGGACAGCTACTTGAGGATGCAATGGAGGCAGCAAAGTAACGCTTCTTTGCTGACTGCACTGCCATGCAATAGGCACAATTGTGCACTCTAAAGCATGTTCAGTTGGCTTCACTTCGAGTCTTACGCCATTTGTGCTCTAGCCAATGTCCAGCCTGTTTCATCGACCACAACTCCCCAGTATACTAAGGAGCAGAGCAGGCTCTTCAGTGCTGGAGAATTTACATGAATCAGGGAAACAAAGTTTCCATAAACCATCATCACATAATCAAAATGCTCTTGAGAATAGTTTCTTAACCCTGTCCTATACAGGCTTTTCTACACAAGGCTGTTAATCATTGTATCTACTTTCGGTTTTGTTGCAGCATCAAGAGCTGAGCTCTACACAAAGATCTATTCCTTTCCTGCTTTTCCGCTACATAACCTCTAGGTGGAGCTGTGCCATAGCAGAATGGCTCAAATACACAAGGACAAACAGCACCATTTCCCCCATTCTAAAATAATATCCCATTTTCCCAGTTCTAAAAGAAAAAACTGGGAAAGTGCTCTGAAAAAACAGAAGTGAAACTGGAGGATCACAACATCGTCTAAAGAAGCGTGAGTAAGGAATCATGAGTGCACAATAAATGCCTCATGTAGAAAAGCTCTATGACAGATGGAAGATTCCTTTCTTAGACCTCTAAAGCTCAAGGCTGATGGGAGTCCTACAGGGGACAATACTATTTATTTCCAAGGCAGTACCAGCTATAGGTCAACTGTGGTGCTAAGAAAACAAACAAACCCAAAAGGAATTTTCCTGCTGGCTCGTCTGAGCTCTTTAATTTTAACCTGAAGGGAATATACCTCATTCCTGACACGTAAAGGCAAAAATGAGGGAAATTGCATATTATTTTCACAGATAAAGATTTGACCTCATTTACTGTTGTCCAGTCTTCCTCTGACAGATATATTCGTGTTCCTTGCTCTTGACCATTCCACAGACACCCCTTTCCCTCCCGCCACTCCCTTAGAGATCTTAAGCACGCATTAAAGAACAAAATTGGTACCCTTCCATGGTGCAGCTACTTACCTCCAAACCACAATAATTAATCCCAAGTGCGTAACAAATACCATGCAATTTATTCTTGTTTGGCTGCAGCTTGAAGGGACCTGGGCTCTGAATTAGCAACTGCTTTGGGTTCAATCTGGAAAGCATATGTTTCTCTTCCATCATTCAATCTATCAAAATGCCAATCCACCTCCCCACCCCTCCAAAAAGAAAAGGTCTGGGAATGGCACATGGCACATTTTGATATTACTCATTAACATTAATGTCCTGTTATAAAGATATGTTTTATTTGCAGGTAACCAACAGGCCCATGGGCATCTGGGAACACTTTGAATGATTGCCAAAAGTAGGGGAGGGAAGGGGGGGAGAAACGTGGGTCAGCTAATGATCAACATCCCCTTTTAATCAGATGAAGCTGTTAGAATGTGTCAATCCTCTAGGGGAACAAGGACCTTTCACCTCACCAAAGCCTGCAGTAGCATTAACCTATCCCTTTGTTTTGTGAGGGGGGGAAACTGTGGATGTGGAGGTATCTGTGTACACATATGATACATTGCATGTAGCAGCCGAACCTGATGAATTTAGTCAAAGGATGTCAAGTCCAGTGCAAGGGTGCTCAAAACACCACAGTGGATATTATTTAGTATAAATGTAGGGTTGATTCACACATGCATGTGCATACTTGATTTGACATCACTGGATGTGTAATTGTGAATTGATTCTATTGAAAATCACTGTGTTTGAGGTGACATCTGGTGATACGCTGGTTCAAATGAATACATGCAGACAAATCGGGACTGTGCCAGCAAACCCTACCCTGATGTTCACATGCTGAGAATGTGCTATCTGCAGGGTACCAGATCGTGCAGAGAGAGCCTGTGCATGTATAAGTTGTACATGCGGAACTGCTGGCTGCATGGAGATCAGGAGAAAGGCCATATGGTCCTGGTCCTTCCTCCACATGTTGAGTCACTTGCTGAATAGTCCTTTTCTCATGATCCAACACATGTAGGGGAGAGCAGACGCATGAAGACCATGTGTGAATGAGACATAAATTATATATAGTCAATGTGCCTCAGGGATCAACATCGGGATAGCAAGCCCCACCTCCTGCATGTTCATTTGCACATCTGCACCATCCCTACATAGACTCATATTTATGGGCAGAGACTGTATTTTTTGCAGGGTCCCCAACCGTACTTGTATGCATGTAGGCATGCTGCAGACCTACGAATTATCATGATTATGGCAGGGCCAAGGGCTCACTAACACAATCCTCTTCCCCCTATGTCCATTGGATCATGAGAGGAAAATGTATGTTTACGTATTTCTGAAAATTTATTTTCTGAATGTTCTGGCTGCAGTATTAGGTCTATGACTCATTCACACATGCAACTCATCACTTGATGATAAATCATCAGATTGCTGCAGTACTAGTGATAGGCTGTCTGCACCCTATTGGCTGCCCTGTATTATGGTAATTTGGTGATGAAAGTCTGCGTTCTGTGCCTAGTCCAATCAAGAGAGATAAAACCTGATCTAAAAGGGTATTAGAGTTCATACCTCTCCTAGCAACTGTCCAAGGCTCTTTTTGTAAAGACCCAGAAGAGGAGTGGGCAGAAGGTATATCTCCAGATGTTTTGGACTTCAGCTCCCAGAAGGTCCTGCCAGAATGGCCAGTGGTCAGGAATGCTGGAATCTGAAATTCCAAACATCTGGAGAGCTACTTTATGCCCACCCCCACCCCTGGCCTAGAACACACTATATATATATATATATATATATATATATTAAAGTGATGTTATAATGGAAGGCTATGTACTTTTAGGGAAGCCATATTTTTCTCCTTTTCTCATGTATTTTTCAAGGTTTGTTAAAGGGGGGGGAAGCATGTTGCAATAACTAAGAGATTTTTTTTAACTCCCTTTGACATCCAGGCTAACAATCCTAACCACTAGTCTCAAAGTTCTGAAATGGACCCGAATGAATTTACCAGTCAGAGTATGCTTCTGTTTGATTTGTTTGTTCTTTCAAGAAAACACCTAATCAAACAAGGTTCCCATAAAAGAAACAGAAGAAAAATTGGATACAGCAGACTAGAAACTCATCTATATTCAAATAGCAGCTCATGCATAAAGCCAATTCCAAATACAGGATAATGGAAATATAATCCATATCATTCAAATACATAATTCATGTGAGTGAACCATTATAATCCATATTCTGTAAATCTACATATTCATTCATCTTCACATGTATTCCAACCCAACCATTTTATTCATGAGCCTCTCGGAATTTACATAAATTCCAATTATGTAATACTCTATTGAGATGCTTACAGTGATCACTGGATTGTCTTATAGAAGGCTATACGAGCTAGAAAGTCAACAGTGTTTTTACTGTCATTTGAATCTTCAGTAGTTGGATGCCCTGCACACAGTCAACACTCACTTTTTTCTCCTCCACATTTGGTCTACCACCATTGGACATGGGATGGAAACGGCCTTGGTCGCCTTGGTGGATGATATGAGGAGGGCTTTGGATAGGGGCGAATGCTCCTTTCTAGTCCTCCTCGATCTCTCAGCGGCTTTTGATACCGTTGACCACGGTATCCTCCTGGACCGTCTGGAGGGGTTGGGCTTGGGAGGCACTGTATTGCAGTGGTTCCGGTCCTTCCTCTCTGGAAGGTATCAGAGGGTAGTTCTCGGGGAGGAGGCTTCGGACCCTCGGCTGCTCACTTGTGGAGTGCCGCAGGGTTCCATCCTCTCCCCGATGTTATTCAACATCTACCTCAAGCCCCTGGGAGCTATCATCAGGAGGTTTGGGGTGCAGTGTCATCAGTATGCGGATGACACGCAGCTCTACCTCTGTTTTAAGTCCTCACCGAGGTTGGCCGTTGAGACCCTGTCCAAGTGCCTGGAGTCAGTGGCTGGCTGGATGGGAAGGAACATGCTGAAACTGAACCCCGACAAGACCGAGGTACTTCTGGTGGGGGACAAGGGAAGGTTAGGGGATGTTGACCTGGTGCTTAATGGGGTACATCTACCCCTGAAGGACCAGGTCTGCAGCTTGGGGGCTCATTCTAGACTCCCAGCTGTCCATGGAGGCTCAGGTGGCAGCTGTGAGCCGGGCGGCGCTGTATCAACTCCATCTGATACGGCAGCTGCGCCCCTACCTTCCTAATCACCTGCTCCCATCAGTGGTTCATGCCTTGGTCTTCTCTCGCCTAGACTACTGTAATGCGCTCTACGTGGGGTTACCCTTGAAGACGGTCCAGAAGCTTCAGCTGGTACAGAACGCGGCGGCTCGCCTGATTAAGGGCAGCCGCTGGCGTGATCACATCACGCCAGTGCTGAAGGATTTGCACTGGCTACCAGTTGCTTGCCGAGCTGAATTCAAGGTGTTGGTTTTGACCTTTAAAACCCTACACGGCTCCGGCCCAGCTTATCTCAAGGAGCGCCTCCAGCAACATCAAGTAGGCCTGCTCAACAAGGTTTGCCACAGATGGCCTTCTCCTTATCCCATCAGCCAGAGCAGCCAGGCTGGTGGGGACTAGGAAGAGGGCCTTCTCTGTGGCGGCCCCCACATTATGGAACTCCCTCCCTAGTGACCTTCGCCATGCCCCCTCCGTGATGAGCTTCCGCCGTGCGTTAAAAACATGGCTGTTCAGGCGGGAATATGGGGTGGGTTAGGTTTTTAATAATAATTTTTTATATTGTTTTAATTGTTATATTTTATTGTGTTGTTTTACTGTATTTTAATTGTACATCGCCCAGGGTGGCCGGGTGACCGGCCAGATGGGCGATTAATAAATATAATAAATAATAAATAATAAAATAATAAATACCACGTCCAAAAATCTTGGTTATCAACTGCCCATGCTTGAAACTTGAGATTGATTTAAGCCAAATCCAGATGCATCAGGGAAAGTGAACATGCTGCCAGGCACTTTGACCATGATGGGTTGGGATATACTCATAAAGAGATAGTTGACCCATCAATATTATGAATAATTACTCCGGTTTACTCAGGTTCACATGAGGTTCTCCTGGATCCATTTGTGCACTTGAATACTCCAGAGCGTGTTGTAGATATTGGTGGCTGGCTACAAGTGTCATTCACTATCTCCATCTGGTAGCAAAGTGTCAAGCCTTCTTCTTCTTCTCCTTCCTCTCTTTCTCCTTCTCCTTCTCCGCAATTCTGCACTCAGTACATATTTGGAAGGTTTTGCTGGCACAGAACATGGCAATCCAAATGATAGGAGTGGGGCCACCACAAACACATTGCACCAGTACTTTAGCATTTGAAATGGCTCCTGATAGCCTCTTGGGCATACTTCAAGAAGCTGCTTTAAACTATAAACCTCCAAATGGCTGTTGCTTGTCTAGCATAAAAGACAGCCTCTTTGAGCTTCTCTACACAAGGCATTTATTGTGCGCTCCTGATTCCTCACTCATGGTAGTTTGCAGGTGTTTTACATGATGCCGTCATCTTCCAGGGCCTCTCCTGTGCTTTCCAAGCATTTCCACAGCTTTTTTTTTTAGAGTGAGGAAAGTCTGGTATTGTCTGAAAATGGAGGAATGAAAAGGAATGAAACCCTCACGTATTTGCACAATTCTGCTATACCACACCACCTTGGAACATAGAGAAAGGCAGAGAAAGAAAAAACACGGGTTTTTGGTGAGTTAAAAACCTCATGTAGAGAAGAAGCCTTTTGTCTATGTTGCACTTTATCTAGTCAATCTTATTTGGGGCAGGGGGCTCTAGAAGAGATGTGAGGGTGATGAGGGATCTCAGAAAAGCTCTCTGAAAGGCCAGTTCCCTTCAACAGAAGGCCCTTTCTTATGGGGTCCATCAAGCTGAGCCTCTCTGGAAGTGAGGTAGGACCCTTTCTATTTAGACCTTCCTATGCTCCAAAGACTTGGTGCTCATCAGTGTACAGGAGATTCATTATGGGTATATTTGACATATATTCTTTACCAGTGAAGACCCATGATAATTCACAGTGGGTGGGAAGAACAGGTCAATAGGAGGAAGGAGACCTCTCTCTTCTCTTTGCCCTTCCATTCCTGTCCACCAGCCTTCCCCAATGTGTTCATCAGTTGACCCTATGATGCCTGAAGGCAGAAGGACACAGTGGTTTCTGCCAATGTTGCCACATGGCCACTTATCTTCAGGAGATCCTGGTCACAGTGGCCTTGTGGCATCAGTGTACTCCTCCTGCCTGCTGGCTCCAAGGAAGCCTCTTGCTTTGGAAGGAGGCTAAATATCGCTTCTCTTAGAAAACCTTCACATACATTAACTTACATGTGAAGTTCAAATTGCATCAAACTAGGCATGAATGAATCTATCAATTTTGCTTTCTCTCACTTTCTCATTTTTTTCCCAGTCAGTTCATCCTGAACATTGAGATTTTTTTAAAAAGTAAAATACGAATATTTGTATGCATTTTTGTGGGCATTTCTCCCAGCACAGGCATTTTGGTACAAAATTCTGCCTAATATACACATTTTTGGCAAGCAATTTCTCTAATACATTATATTTGTGCATATTATTTTCACTAATGTACACATTTGTGTATGCATTTTCTGACTGGAAAACTCCATTGCAAAATTCAGGAAAGTGTAAATTTCAACATATAACTCAGTTTTGGTTCGCGTATTGGTGCAAAAGGGTAAAATCAATTAAGTTTGCATTAAAAATGTGAACTGGACAGATTTCTCCCCCATCCCTACGATAGAATAGAACTCACACCTCTTGCCACATGGACGATCGATAGGTTCCTGCATAAGAGGTAAAGGAGGAAACTCACCTTTAATTCTCCATTTTGCTGTAATGTTTTGGGTTCATACTGATTTCTGAGTTGTACAGTGCACCATGCCATCATCTGCACTTCCTGGCCCAGCTATATTCCACTGCCACCCAGGGACACCTGGGTGTACGCATATGTACACATATCCCTGCCTTTGGTTGCTCAGCTACAGCTGAGCAGTGCTACCACCGCAGCCACCATTCTCACACACATATCAGCACTGACCTGGCCTCATCCTTGTTTTTCCCTTCTACTGTAATATATCTACTGTCCTCTGCATGGGTGCTGCAACACATCCATGTTGAGCCAGTGTGGCGTAGTGGTTAGGGTGTTGGACTGGGACTCAGGAGATCCAGGACCTAGTCGCCACTCGGCCATGAAGCTCACGGGGTGACTTTGGGCCAGGCACTGACTCTCAGCTTAATCTACCTCATGGCGTAGTGATGAAGATAAAATGGAGAGGAGGAGGATTATGTAAACTGCTTTGGGTTCCTTGCAGGAAAAAGGGTGGGATAATAATATAATATAATATAATATAATATAATATAATATAATATAAAACACTTCTGTGTCCTGCACTGTGCCTGGCAGTGCCTGGCAGCACATTAACAGCACAAAGAAATGTTAAATGGCCACTGCAATGCTATTACAACTATCTCTCTTCAAAAACTCTATATGCAAGGCTTGGCACTGCAAGCACATTCAGGCTGAGAACTCTCTACAAATGTTTCTGAACCGGGGCATCAAGCAAGCATTTGTTAACATGAAGAATGGCAACTCAGAAACATGTGGACAATGTCAAGGTGAGGGGAAATAATGGATTTGAGCAATACACATTTAAAGTGTAGGGAGGTCTATGCCAGCCTTCCTGAACTTTGTGCCCTCCAGTTGTTTTGGACTACAACTCCCAGCATTCCTGACCACTAGTCAAGCTGGCTGAGTCTGATGGAAGTTTAAGTTCAAAACATCTGGAGGGGACCAACTTGGGAGAGTCTCGACTATGCTAATGGCTGTGTTCTTACTGCTATGGCAACGAAGAAGAGGAAATAATAATGGAGATTGAAAGGCATGCCTGAAGTTGACCTTAAGTAACCCATCCATTCTTTAATAGAATGTGACAGGTAATGGACACATCTGCTCCCAATAACAAATGCCAACAAGGAACCTGCTACTTCAGTGTTTGCAAGACAAAGCAGCATTTGGAAGGAAAAAAAAGAAGTCCAAAATGGGCAGGTATTCGTTCCGCTCTGTGGTGTAATAATAATTTTGTTCTCAAAATGTTAAACAAATAGGCATAATCAGCAATGTGTCTACAACTGGCATCTCTGAATGACTGCAAGTTCAGGAGATTGCGCAGGTGCATAACCTCTGGGAGGCTATGTTTGCCTGACTCAAAATCAAATCCACGTTGTACCCAAAGCATATTATTATTATTATTATTATTATTATTATTATTATTATTATTATTTATTTATTGCCCATCTGGCCGGCAACCGGCCACCCTGGGCGATGTACATAGAATAAAAACAATAAAATACATTTAAAACAATATAAAAATTTAAAATCTTAACCCACCCCATATTCCCGCCTGAATAACCAGGTTTTTAATGAGCGACGGAAGCTCAGCAGAGAGGGGGCATGGCGGAGGTTACTCGGGAGAGAGTTCCACAGTACGGGGGCCGCCACAGAAAAGGCCCTCTTCCTCGTCCCCACCAGTCTAGCTGCTCTGGCTGAAGGGACAAGGAGAAGGCAAGGAGAAGGCCACCCGTGGCAGATCTTGTTGAGCGGCCCAATTGGTGTTGCTGGAGACGCTCCTTGAGATAGACTGGACCGGAGCTGTATAGGGTTTTAAAGGTCAAAACCAACACCTTGAATTCGGCTCGGCAAGCAACTGGTAGCCAGCGCAAATCCTTCAGCACTGGCGTGATGTGATCCCGCTGGCGGCTGCCTTTAACCAGGCGAGCCGCCGCGTTCTGTACCAGCTGTAGCTTCTGAACCATCTTCAAGGGTAACCCCACGTAGAGCGCATTACAGTAGTTTAGGCGAGAGGAGACCAAGGCATGAACCACTGATGGGAGCAGGTGATTAGGAAGGTAGGGGCGCAGCTGCCGTATCAGATGGAGTTGATATAGCGCCGCCCAGCTCACAGCTGCCACCTGAGCCTCCATGGACAGCTGGGAGTCTAGAATGACCCCCAAGCTGCGGACCTGGTCCTTCAGGGGGAGATGTACCCCATTAAGCACCAGGTCAACATCCCCTAACCTCCCCTTGTGCCCCACCAGAAGTACCTCGGTCTTGTCGGGGTTCAGTTTCAGCATGTTCCTTCCCATCCATCCAGCCACTGCCTCCAGGCACTTGGACAGGGTCTCAACGGCCAACCTCGGTAAGGACTTGAAACAGAGGTAGAGCTGCGTGTCATCCGCATACTGATGACACCGCACCCCAAACCTCCTGATGATAGCTCCCAGCGGCTTGAGGTAGATGTTGAATAACATCAGGGAGAGGATATCTTGAGAAATGGCCATTTGATCAGTCATTTCACCAAACAAAGCCTTCTTCCTGTCCAAGTCTTGTGCAAATTAAATATATATATATATTTCATCAAAACTTTAAAGCTTATTTACTCAAGAGTCAGACGCTAATAGGCTTGGATCCAGAGTACCCGTGAGCAAGGGAAGACAATTTCCACTGATCCTTTCTTCCCCCTGCAAGCCCAGGTGCTCCCTTAAAATCTGCTCCAGGAGGTTGGAGAACTCTCCAGAACAGTGTGGGAGGTGTGTGTGTGGGGGGGGGTAGGTAGGGGCTTCAGGGGGAATTGCTAAAGATCACTTCCCACTTCCTTTCTTCCAGCAGGAGCCTCTGCTGGATCTCTGTCCCTGCTGAGAATGGAAGGAGCCCTTTGCAGAAAGGTAACTCTTGATTCAACCTATTCAACCCTCTACATGAGACGCTTAACCAGGCGCTGGACCGAGGCTTCTTCTTCCATTTTCTTTGCGGGAATAAGAGCGTGTCCTTTACCCGTGGTTTTTTTGCTGAGGTTTTTCTTTCTCTGCCTTCCTATATGTTCCATTACAAAACCAGAAGGTGGTGCTGCAGTATAGCACAATTGCAGAAATACATGTGCTTGTTATGGCACGATCTAGCATGATAGCTAAATAATAGCTCATTATCCTCATTCTAAAAAACTGGGGGGAAATGCTTGAGAAAGCACAGGAGGACAACAACATTATGTAAATCCCCCGCAAACAACCGTGAGTAAAGAATCATGAGTGCACAATAAATGCCTCATGTAGAGAAGTCCAGAAACTGGGCCTTTCTTAATGCATAAGGTAAGAAGCAGAGGTCAACAAATTATGTTCTGGCTTATTAGTCAGAAACTATTTCTACTGGCCAGCAAGAATGCCATAAAAGTGCCTCGAAATACAGCAAGTGGAAGCCTACCCCTCCTACAAAAGAAGGGCTAACAGCAGAGCTGGCATTGTTCCCCTCCGTAAGCCTGAATCCCCTGCAGGCCTCCTTTGGAAAAGTAAACATTGTCCTCAGTTCCCTGGCAAGCCACAGCATAGCATAAGAAGCCTCTGTTTTCAAAACCATGGTTTAAAATAAGGGTGAATAACATGCACCACCCCCATTGTCCCCTGCTACCACTGTCACTCCACTGATATATGCTGGTGATGGCAATTTTTTTTAAAAAAATAACAGCAGTGGTTTGCAGATGAAATCACTGCTATGGAGGCTTCCTAAGGACAAATTTAACTTGAAAACCAGCCCCATAGTGATTTGTCACCAAATTTTGGAAGCAAACCACTGATTTATTTATTTATATTGCTGCCACTGCTGGCTAAGTGTCAGCAATGTGGTGAATATTGGTGGTGCAGCAGCAGCAAAAGTGTGGGCCACGGGGAACCTGGGGGGGAATTATCCCCAGACTGCCTGACGTTGCCAACCCCTGGTTTAAAAGGCTAGTTATTCCCTTTCTCTCAAAGAAATCCACTCCAGATTTTTCTTCATTCCTTGCAGCAGCTCCCCTCCATAACCCAGTCTTTTATTTCATCAGCCATAAAGGGAGCGGGTCCATTCTTTTCCCCTTTCTGGTACAGAAACAGAGTGAGAAAGAGAAGCCAGTTGCAAGTGGGGCTGGGGAACGAAGAAAGGCTGCAGAGGTAGAGCTGCAGAGGGAAATGCCCTCTGACTTCTCCTGTCCATGGAGGACAAGGCTATCAATGGTGCTAGTCATGATGGCTCTATATTACCTCCAATATCAGAGGCTGTATGCCTCTGTATGCCAGTTGCTGGGCAACAGGAGCAGGAGGGCACTATTGCACCCAGGCCCTGCATGTGGGCTTTCCATAGGCATCTGGTTGGTCACTGTGGGAAACAAATGCTAGACTCACTAGGCCTTTGATCTGATCCAGCATGGCTCATCTTATGTCCTTATCCAGTCAGTCAGTCAAATGACAAAGCAACCCTTCCTGTTGTTCTTAAATAAATATTTTAAAAAATCAACCTGCAATTGGAATGAAGTGGCAGGAGCTTGTTGACTGGGAGGTATTTAGAAGAAATATATTCTCAGGTGGAGGGTGATGCATGGAGGCTGGGACTGCAAAGGTTATTTAGCAGCAGCAGCAGAGTTTCCTGCAGGAGGATCGTGCTGTGGAGGGAAGCAAAAGAGACAGTGTGGGGGAAGCAGATTTGCAAATGGAGAGGGACAGAAAGTAAAGCACACCACTGAGCATCACTAAAGAAAGATCGAAAATGGGGTGGGCAGCCCCCTCCACCACCCCTCAGCCCAGATCTGCATTTTCCCAGAAAGGGAAGGAAAGGGGAAAGGAAGAATTTATATTTATTTATTTATTTATTTATTTATTTATTATATTTATGCTCCGCCTTTTTTCCTGCAAGGAACCCAAGGCGGCTTACATAATCCTCCTCCTCCTCTCCATTTTATCCTCACAACAACCCTGCGAGGTAGGTTAGGCTGAGAGTCAGTGACTGGCCCAAAGTCACCCAGTGAGTTTCATGGCTGAGCGGGGACTAGAAAACAGACTCTCTCCCAAAAACAGTGGTGGTGAGAAGGAGGGAGCAGTAGATGCCACGGCCTGGTTGCACACTGCCAAGCAAACAAGTGGTAGCAATGATGAGAGAGAGGATGAGAAGCAATAGCAGCTGGCAACAGTGGCGGTGAGAAGGTAGACTGTCACTGAGGGAGGGGGGCCCAAGGGCCCTCGGAAACCTGGAATCAGCATTGTAGCCAACTATTTATTTACAAAAGCTGGAGGGGGAGAAAGAGAAGAAAGCAGAACACATAAGCTACATGTGACATTAACTTCTAAAAGAACTGTAGATATGAAAGCAAAAAGGCAGCACAAAAGTGTACAGAGGTATCATGTATATTCAAGAGAATATCATCACTGTCATAGTTATTAGGGATGGAAAATTTCTGAAAACTCTGAAGCCATGGGGAAAAGGGGGATTGTTGCTGTTTTTTTTTTAAAAAAAGCTCCCTCCGAAACAAAACAACATCAAACAAACATACATTTGGCAATACTTGCTTTGGGGTTGCAAGGTATGTACCCCTGCTTTATAGGACTTCAGAAGCAAAGCCTATTCTGCACACAACTCTGCCATCACATCTGGTTTGACAGTCAAGAGAAGATAGTATTGGGCCAGACCAGCCCCTTCCTAACCTAGTGTCCTCCAGATGTGTTGGACTGCCACTCCCATGCTGGCTGGAAATGATGGGAGTGGCAGTCCAACACATCTGGCAGCCCCCAGGTTAGGGAAGGCTGGGTGAGAGGGACCCATGGCCTGACTTCCCTCTCCCCTCCCGCATGTTTAGTTTAAACCCATTCCATCTCATCCGACCTGAAGCAGGCTCAGTGAACTATTATTCCCCCTTTTCTCTCTGACGTCCTCTTAACTATTTGAACACTGTCAACATTCCCTGTGGTGGTGGCAGAAGGCATTAGTTTCCATTATATAGCTCAGAACCGAATCCATGCCTCATGTAAGTACCGGCTATTTGTTTTGCTGCAAATGATCATTTAATGAAGAAATATGGCAGTTTCACGTTTAGCTAACTATAAACAGCAGCCTGCTGGTAACTTAAAACTTTCAAAAGGACTGAAACTGGGGAAGGGGGGGGGGACGGTCTTCAGAAAGTATTTCCTGTGTACCTCCAAGAGTCTTATCAGACCTGCATCTTTCCCTTGTATTTACTTTTTGTCTTCTTTAAGAACACTTGTGGTACTGACAAAGTCATCAATAAGGGCACACATGAAAGGAGGGATGAAAAATAAGCTGTCTAAAGAGCACTACCCGGCAGGAAACTTATTAGCATTTATTGCATGGTTTCGGGTTACAAGTGGCTACTTTGAAAGAACAGGATTTATTTGAGTGGTGTATATCAGAGTGCTGCAGACGTTATGCTGAAGCATCTTAGAAATACATGCTGGGAATATTCCGTGCAAGAATCTTCTGGGTAGCTAGAAAGGTGGTCAAACTGCTAAACAGTGCCATTTACTTTTACGAATAGTTCCCGTTGACTCTCAAAAAGCTTCTTTTTTTTTTTTAATGCTTCAGTGGAAGGAAGCACCATGGAATTAGCATGACTCACAGTTTGAAAAGCTCCTGGTTTATCACATCTTTTGCCTTCACTGCATCTTACACCCTGTTTCTTGCAAGCACACAAAACAACCATCTATTTAAAAGAGGGTTGTGTGTGTCTTTCCTAAACCTACTGGGTACATCTGGAAGAGTTCGGAGGCCAAGTCACAAACCTCGCTCCCACATCAATAGCATCTGATTGCTACTGATGTGAAGTTGAGGGGAAATGCTCGGATGTCTTCTCTTCTCTCTCTCTCTCTCCCCCCTCTCTTCCTTGCAGTACAGAAATATATACATTTACTGACTACAGGCATATGCAGTCCATAAGTAAGGCACAGAACTAACCAAGGGCAAATTTACAGATGTTTAGCTCTCTTTGGATAAATTCCAAATGTCAGTGGAATTCCATGCAACTCCAAGCTATCCCATCAAAACGTTGCTTAGTACTGCATGCCTATATACTGTATTACTCCAAAATGCATGGAGAACATTTGCTGCCACTAAAGGAGAAAGGGGTTTCCCTTGCTCACATGGAGCACTATATGTACATGCACATCTTAGGAGAGAAAGGGATGAAGCAGCACATGAGTACACAAATGTATGCACACAGAGTTTCTAGTCTTGCTATATGAGGCATTTTATTCCTTGGTTTTGCCTGCTCAGATTGAAGGTGATTGTGTCTGATAAAAATGCATCAAAGAGGGGTCCAAAGCCACTGAGACACTTCCTGACAGTTTGCCTAATTGGGTATTTCAGTATTTAAGTTACAAAATTGAAGATTATTTGTACAGGTGCCATTTTAAATAGAATATGAAATTTCTTAACATTACATCAGCCAAACCCACAAAGCCCAGCTGCACTCAGCCTTGCACATGTGATGCACATGGCTGAAATTTTGTACTATGACATCATGGGCTCTAAAAGCACACACAATAGAAAAAGACGATGTAACCGTCGAGAAAGCACTACAGAACTGGCTTCTCCTTAAAACAGCCCATGAGAAATCGAACAGGAACATGGAAATGTAAACTCTTAAAGAGTTCAGATGGAGAATCCAAAGAAAGGTCATTCAGAAGAGCAGGTGGAGGTCATATGAGCAGTGCTACATTGCCCTCCAGTGGGCAATTATTGTCTCTATGACTAGTTGTCAAAGCAAAATCCTTAGGAAGTTAAACTACTGAGACAGCTGCAGAGGGAGAGAAAAGAGATGAATTGCTCACACTGGCAAATCTGCTAATCAACTCACTTATTAGGTCAATTAAGGAGCATCTCCTTTTGAATATTTGATCAGCTTTTTTCTCTGCAAATCAGCGTCACATCACGTCTTTCAGGTGGTGATATTTGGAACAGTTTTTGAAAACATCCTATTACTCTCTCTGGGTCAGTTACTTATTTTCTGTGGTCTTCAGCAGATGGGAGTTCTGGAAAGAAAATATTCCCATTATTCCAAGCAGTGCCGGCTCCAGGTTTTTGAGAGCCCTTGAGAAAGGCACCCTCAGTGGCTGCCCTCCTTGGTGAGACTAGCTTCTCACCTTCACTACCACCAGCTGCTATTGCTCCTCATCCTCTTTCTCATAATTGTCACCACTTGTTTGCTTGCATGGCAGAGAACCAGTGAGCAAGCAGGCAGTGGCTTCTGCTGCTCCTCCTTCTCACCACCACCACCACCGTCTGGGCCAGAGCAAGAGGCAGGTGAACAAGGGTGAAGTGGAGGACCAAATTCAGGAGACTCACATCAGTGGGCCCCTGCTCGGGTGTGGGCCGTCGGCAGGTGCCAACCATGCCTACCTTTGATGCCAGTCCTGATTCCAAGGATACTGACTTTTTTTAAAGGTGTGTGTGTTTTTTTTTAAGCAGCTTTGGGTTACTCACACATTCCTGAACTACGAGACTTGTTGGGCTGCCAGTTTCAGTGCAAATCCCTTTGCTTTTGAGGTCTAACAAATACACGTGTCCAAAATCCGGATTCTGGAAGAAGAGGAAATGTCAAGGACATCCAAACTATCTGGGATTATTACTTTTAAAATGATTAATTTTGTAATTTGGGCATTTCTAATAGGCAATATTATTGTGTGCCTGGAACTGAAAACTCCAAATGCTGCCAGTTCCACTGCACAATTTCAGAAAGTTCTCAAGAATGCATTAAAATAAGACATGTAATCAAGAGGTTAATGCATTAGCATTCTCTATGTTCGATTCCTGTAGAATGTGCATCTGTTCAGAGCCAGCCCAAGAAACAGAGCAGGAACTGTCCCAAAGTCAAAGGGCATAGTACCAAGGCCAGTTAAGTTATGTTAACACCTAAGGCAGAAAATCCCACAAATGCCTCTCCCTTTCCCTAGCAGTAAAAATGCAACAACAATAAATACCTAAGAATGTGTTGTCCTTTCATGACACATAGAATCAGCTGCCCAAGGTGGCCATCTCACTCACCTAATGGTAGGGCAGGGACGGAAGATCCTGCCAGATCTATTATTATACCAAGAGGGTTTTGTTGTGGTTTATTCATTCAAGGCATGTAAATTTTAACTTGGAAGTAGGGTAACCAGATTGCAATAAAGGACACTGCTCCTGTAATGGTGTGCTGATAGCAACTCTGGCCTATACGGAGGCCAAAATACATTCTCACCTGATTAGCATTATGTTAACTTCTACACACTTTTTAAAGTACCAGTATGAATATCTGTGCACCAAAATACCCATCAGAAACAGTTCAGCTTCAGTTGTACTTTAATGTCTCAAAATAAAGTGTTAGTTCCTGTTTTATAACCAATGCTATCCTAAAACATTTTGCAGCTTCAAGCAACTGCACCACACAAGCCATGAACTGTGTCCCTCCCAGCATCCTTTGCATACTTTAAAGGGTACTTAAAGGTGTACCTCTTAAATGTTGTGCTTGTTCATTGGCAGTCCTAAACATATGGTTATCCAAAGTGTCCACACAGCTCAGCTGGCCATATTGGTAACAGAACACATTGAAAGTCTGCTGTTTGTACAGGATTTCACTCTGGAGACTTAAAAAATAATAATAACTTCAAATCAGAGAAATCAAAGCATTAACAACAACAAAAAAAAATTCAGGGGATGTGACCCCATCATGGCCTGAAACCAAAGCAAATGTTTGCAGGAACTCCTGAGAAATGAAAGTGCTGAGCTCACTACATTCTAATTATAACATTATATATATATATATGAAGGGTTCATAAAGGGGTAGAACTTGTGGAAGTGGAAACACACAAGGCTTTTGCCTTAGGAAAGCTGACTGGAAAAGGAATGTCGATGTCGAATGCCCCTGAGGAATTTGGACTAGGATTTGACAATGTAAAAGAAATCTATTGGGGGGAGAAAGAATTGGGAGCTACTTAAAAGCCAGATGGAGAGACCCATAACTGAAATTCATTCCGGTTAAATATAAACAGGGGGAGGGTGTGTATGTGTGGAGAAGGGCAACAGGGGCCAGTGTGGTCACACAGGGATGTAAAAACTTCATATATACTGTATGCAATAAGCCTAACAGAGAGCTTTTAAAATATAACTAGGACTGGGAATTGTAATTTTAAAAAATAGGCAGTAGCTAGTTAAAGTGAGTAATTAGAGGGGCGAAAGGATGTCATGAACATTAAACTGCTAAGGGTACGTCAGTTGACCGTAAAATGGAGACAGGGATATATAGAGAAAACCAGCTCCTTAAAAAGAAAATGCTAAGAGGATTATGGAGCCAGCACAGCTAGCTCAGATCTGATCTCACAGACATCAGTGACGAGATACCTGATTAATCTCACACCAAGATCAGGATTTAGCCCATATGACTACTCCCTTATAAATAACCATTTTTCAAAGCTCAAAAATATTTCGTTGCTTAATGACAATGCCATAAGAACATAAGAAGAGCCCTGCTGGATCAGCCCGAGTCCATCTAGTCCAGCATTCTGTTCACAGGGGCTTGGCTAGGAGTAATACAGGATTAGCAGCTCTGCTACCTGCTGCAGGAGCTTCTTCATTTTGTCTGTGCTTTGCTTGTATATTTGTAAATAAAACAGATATTGCAAAGATACCACAAATCTCTGGTGCTCTCTCATCTAAAGGGAATCCTAAAGCAGCTTTCCCCAGCCAGCTGCCCACAAGCAGGACATGAGTGCAACAGCACCCTCCTGCCCATGTTCCCCAGCACCTGGTGTACATAGGCATACTGCCTGTGATACAGCCCCAGCTAAGAATGCCAATCAATTATTCACAGAACTAAACGGAAACATCTCTTTAGTTTGCTATGCACAATATCTACGTATTTATTTCATTATCTTCTTATGCTTCCCGAATGGTAAGAAGACAAGAGGCAACACTATGGGACAGCCTCCCCCAACCCTGGTGCCCTCCAGGTGTTTTGGACTTAAACTCCCATCAGCCCCAGCAAGCATGACCAGTGATCAGAAATGCCGGGAGTTGTAGTCCAAAACATCTGGAGGGCGCCAGGTTGGGGAAAGCTGCTTTAGGATTCCCTTTAGATGAGAGAGCACCAGAGATTTGTGGTATCTTTGCAATATCTGTTTTATTTACAAATATACAAGCAAAGCACAGACAAAATGAAGAAGCTCCTGCAGCAGGTAGCAGAGCTGCTAATCCTGTATTACTCCTAGTCAAGCCCCCAAAGACTGAACCCCAGTTTCGCTAACTCCAGCTAAAACAGTGATGCCATTGGGGATTGTATTTCCATGCTGGGGAATAGGAATTTCAGGGACTCCTGATGCTTGCTTCAAATATGAGGCAAGCGTATAAACCCGTGAATTCTTAGCTTGCATTGCTAAGCTTGTATTGTTCAAGTTCAAGCTGATCTCTTGAATCCAAACCTTATTTTAAAATACAGTGAACAACAGTAGACCTCTGTTTTGGCAATGCCTCCATTGCTGGGAAGTAAAAGACAGTCAGATTTTGAAGTAATAACATTATTTTGAACATCAGTATGAAAACATGCTTATCTGGGAACAGATACCCTTGATAAAATATACATACCAGGTCAGTCCTCAGTGCTGATGCTGTCTCCAAAAATATATATTTATTATTTACTAGCTCTGAGACTTGATATGGCCTTGATATGCTCCTCTGTTAAATTTGTGCCTGCATTCTAGCACTGTGTAGTCTGTTTTTCTATAACAGGTGTGGGGCTGAATGACATCATTTTGTCTCTGGTCAAAGTTGCCTGCTGGAGCCCCTCATTGCCTGCACCATTGGGGAGCAAACAAAGCAGGCAAAGCCGGGCCAGCTCAGTCCCCTTCACCCAATTGGGAGGGCAAGCTGCACACTAGGTGAAAGAAATCCCTGCTTTATCTTCCAGCACAGATTGGTGATAACAGCGAGGATTCCTCTCCCCACCTCCTCCCCAAGCCCCTGGTAGCTTCCACGGGGAGGGGCTTAGAGAGGGGGAGGGGCCCACAGAGAGATCCCCAGCCTCCACAGGCCAGATGGGGAACCTCCATGGGCCGAATTTAGGGATGTACAGATTTTGTTAAATCCATTCTGTCTGTGTTCCACAGATTGTCACGAATCTTTCATTCTGTTGTTCACTCACTGATGGAATCAGCTGTTGTTTATTAGGGATGCATGGGAATTTTGTTCCTGTTTGCAAATGTGCACTTGCACCAATGCACACTTGCACTAATGCACAGTTGCACAAGTGCGCACTTGTGAAAATCCTCCCCAAAAGTTTTTAAAAAACTGGTCTGCAAGTCCATACAATGTGGAAAAAGCCAGTCTGCAGGTCAGATTCATAGACATCTGAACTCATTTGATTCCACTGCAGATTTCTCAGACATCCCTAGCCAGATTAAGCACATGGGCTGGACTTCCCCCTCCCTGCTTGATTACATTGCCACTAAGCCAAATATGCTATTTTCCCCATGAAAACATATGCAGTCAGCATTATTTTATTGTATAGTGCCTCATAATAAGTTAATGGGGGTGGGAGTCAATATGTAATGTGCAGAAGATTGGCCGAAGCTTTGGTCTCCACAAAAAAATTATCCATAAATGTAACTGGAAGAACAAGATTTTTTTTCATGCATGTTGTACACATTTCACATTGTCTAGTCTGCATTTTTGCACGATGCTTCCACAAATTATTTCTATACATTGTGGATCTCTCCCAGTCATTTTGGCCCCAGATTAGGCAAAAGGGGGGGAAGTTATTATGCCAAGCTCTTCAATTTTCATCCCCCCCCCCAAGTCCACATCTAGTGCTTCCTTTAAAAAAGAATCTTGTGGAGAAAGCCAACCTAAGCCCCCTGCCTGACACACACACACTCACCAAGGAGGGGGGAAGGAGACCCGGGGGGGGGGGAGACAACCAGTCTCTTTGGCACAGATGCCAAAGGGGACAAACAACATCTACATAGAATCACCCCACGGGGGAAGGCAGGAAGCATCACCAGGTTTGTCAATGCTCTTGCATATCAGCCCCATCTACATAAGACTTGAATACCTCTCCAAAAGGGGACAAACAACATCTGCATAGAATCACCCCAGGGGGGAAGGCAGGAAGCATCACCAGGTTTGTCAATGCTCTTGCATATCAGCCCCATCTACATAAGACTTGAATACCTCTCCAGAGCAGACACTTCGGCACCCCTAAGAAATGGCCACTCAACACCATAGGATGGGACCGTTAAGCAAGTGGCTTCAAAGGGACCCCATCCCACGGGGGGAAGGCGTCACCCCACCTGACCCAAAAGGCCGCCCCTCAGGGAGGGTGTCAACCCACCTGATCACGGAGGGAGGGGCTACCTGAAACACCAAGGTATAAAACACCCTGCACAAGGGAACTTTTCTCTGGACCTGATCAGCAATCTTGCCCATGCCTGGGGTAAGGGAACGAAAGATCAGCAACCCCGGGTAGCAGAATCCGGCGCGCTCCAGCTAGCTGGAATCACTGGCCGCTTGGGTTGACCAGACCCCCGGGAAACCAAGCTGAAATCACTCACAAGCCGCTTGGGTAGACCGGGCCTCCGCGGGGAACCCAGCTAGCCGCTTGGGTAGACCGGGCCTCCGCCGAGAACCCAGCTAGCCGCTTGAGTAGACCGGGCCTCTGCCGGGAACCCAGCTAGCCGCTTGGGTAGACCGGGCCTCCGCGGGGAACCCAGCTAGCCGCTTGGGTAGACCGGGCCTCCGCCGAGAACCCAGCTAGCCGCTTGAGTAGACCGGGCCTCCGCCGGGAACCCAGCTAGCCGCTTGGGTAGACCGGGCCTCCGCCGGGAACCCAGCTAGCAGCGTGCGGTTGACCGGGCCTCTGCCGGGACCCGAGCTAAACTAACTAGCTGAGAGCCCTGAAATCACGTTGTCCTTGAGGCTTTTGCTTGCTACTTTGTACCGTACTGATAAGCTGTATTGCTGGCGTGAGTCTGAGTTTGTGAAGGTAATTTTGTAAATAAACTTGTTTTCTAAAAGATACTTTTGTGGCTATAAGTTATCCCTTTGTTCTGGGCTAAGGGTGAGACGCTGGAGACCTCAGAGAAGGCCCGCCCCAGGACTCGCTACCCCCTTAGCATTGAACCCGCGCAGAAGGCCAAGTTGTCGGTCTTCCACTTGGTGGCAGAGGTGGGATAACTTATTAACCCAGAATATCTCCCAGACCCAAATAGCAAGAGCCTAAGGATCACCATGAGCGACCCAGAGCCTGACGGAGCGACTGGGGGAGCTGAGCCACGGCGGTCCCTGCCCGCAACCCCCATCACCCCGGGGTTGGCGGCGCTGATCCGGCAGACGGAGCTGCAGAGGGAGCTGCTGGCAAGTCTGGCCCAGGGTGCCTGACCCAGGGGCCGCCCTAACCCAGTTCCGACAGGTGGGAGAGAGGATGTGGTGACCGAGGACCCCGCTCCTCTGGAGCCGCTGGAGCCCCTCGAGCTTCCCTCGGAATGGATGGCCCACAAGCGGGAGAGGATGGCCCACGAGCGCGAAATGATCCGGATGCAGATGGAGTTGGCCAAGCTGCAACTCGAGGCGGGGAAAACTCCCTCGACTGTCCCCTCCGCTCCTCCCCCTCTGTCGTGGGACCGCAAGACGTTCCCCTACTACAAGCCAGGGCAGGATGTCCTGATGTTCTTCTCCATTTTCGAAACGGCGTGCCAAGAGCAGCGGGTCCCCGACAACTTGCGGTTGTCCGCCCTGTGAACCCAGGTCAGTGGGGACCTGGCCGACCTCCTCGGGGCGCATCTGCGGAAGACCCCGGCGAGCTACGAGGCGTTAAAGGCAGCGGCCAAGCAACACTTCGCCCTCACCGCTGAACATTGCCGGCGGAGATTTCGAGGAGGGTAGACCTTCCCCCGGGACCACCCATGTGGCATGGGCAGCCCAAGTGATGCACGTCTGCGAGTCCTGGGTGGAGGCTTCCCGGGCCTCCACCCTGAAGGAAGTTGTCGAGCTGATCGCCATAGAGCAGTTCTTCACCACCATCCCGAAGGAGCTGGCCGCTGTCGTGAGAGATCAGAAGCCCCGTACCTGTGAGGCGGCAAGGATCATGGCCGACGAGATGGGGCTATACCGGACGGCCCCATCCACCAAGGGAAGTTCCGCGGCCGTGGCCAAGAAGAAATCAGAGCCAGAGAAGAGCCTGCCCCGACGGCACGAGGAGGCCCCTCAGACCAAAGAGAACCAAAACCCTCGGTCTGGGGTGTGCTTCCACTATAACGAGATGAGACACCTGCGGCGGGATTGCCCCAAGCTCCGGCCCAAGAACCGGGATCCCCGTCCCTCGCCGGGGAAAATAGGGCACGTCGCAGGTGCTGCAGCCGCTCAGGACGACGACAGCGACGACGATCGGCGGTCGGTCCTCTCCCTCCATGCAAGTATCCCCGAGGATCGCGGCGCTGAAGAAGATCTCCAAGAGTGGGGTCCCTACCGTCCCGGACCCCGGGCATCGCTGTATCGCATCACCTCCCCGGACCAGCTGAGATAGAGCCGCAAGCAATTCTGTGAGTCCATCTATATCAATAATGTTTCTCGGGTGGGGTATAGAGGCAGATGTAACGGCTCTGCCCCGGGACCGCGTAGAAAGGTCCCAACTTTTGTCAAGATGTACGTGTACGATCAAACCCTATAACTCCCCCGACATCACTGTCCCCATCGCCCGGGTCCGGGTCAAGTACCAGGGGTGGGAAAGAGAGATAGACATAATCATCCATCGCCAAAAGGAGTGGGGCATCATCATCGGGAACGACCTCGCGTTCCGGGTAGCCAAAGCTAAGATGGGGGTCGTCACCCGGGGACAGGCAAGGAGAGGGAGGCCGCCTGTAACCGCACCGGTCCCAAAGCCTAAGCCCATGCCCCCTCCACCACCCGGGGTGACCCCATCCCCTGCGGGGCACTCTGGGGAGAACCAGGCCATAGCAGAGCCCCCGAAGAACGAAGGGTTTGCCCAGATAGCTAAAGACTTTGGGACTCAAGCCCAATTCAAGGAAGCCCAGCGGCTAGACCCTTCCTTGCAGAAGTGTTGCGATCTGGCCAACCAAGACCCCGGGGTATCCCTTGCCACTGAAAGATTTGTCTGGGACAATAGAACTTTGTACCGGGAATTCGAGCCAAAGGGGGAAGTGGCACCAGAGCGCAAGCAAAGGCAACTGGTGGTTCCCCAACGGCACCGCCGCGCCGTGCTGCACCTCGCCCACGACGTGGCATGGGGAGGACACCTAGGGCAGAAGCGGACCCAAGCTCGAATCACAGAGGGGTTCTACTGGCCCATGATCGCCTCCGACATTAAAGCTTACTGTCGGTCCTGCGATGTGTTCCAGCGGGTGGGACACAATCGCGATCACCCAAGAGCTCCCCTTCAGCCTTTCCCGGTGGTGGGGATCCCTTTTGAACAGATTGCTATAGACATAGTGGGTCCCCTGAACCCGCCCACCAAGACGGGGAAGAAGTTTGTACTGACGGTAGTGGACTTTGCCACCCACTACGCAGAGGCTTTTGTGCTAGCCTCCATCTCTGCAGCCAGCCTGGCTAAGACTCTGCTCTCTCTCTTTGCCCGCTTAAGAATGCCCCGCACGGTCGTGTCGGACTGCGGCACCGGGTTCATGTCTAAACTGTTCCAGAAGATGTGAGACCTGGGGGGGGGGTGGCTGACCATGTAACTTCAGTGCCTTACCACCACGAGACCAACAGACTGGCTGAACGCTTCAACCAGACGTTGGGGAAAATGATCCGGGCGTACGCTAGCCATCACCCGAGAACTTGGGACCAAGCCCTACCCTACCTCCTCTTTGCCTACTGAGATGCTCCGCAGGAAAGCCTCGGGTTTTCCCCGAATGAACTGATGTTTGGCAGAGAACTACAGGGGCCCTTGGCTCTGTTGCGGGAGGAGTGGGAGGGGGCTGCCAGCAGTTCGCACGTGCCGGTTCACACTTTTCTGCGGCGGCTACGAGACACCCTCCACAGCGTTCGAGAAGCCGCCCAACAGCATCTGAAGGCAGCCCAGCAGCGGCAAAAGGAGCTGTATGATAAAACCGCAGTAGCCCAGACTTTTGAGGTGGGTGATATGGTGTTAGTTCTGGTACCTCAAAACAGCGGTGTGGCGTGGGAGTCCGGACTGAGTGAGACTAGACAGCACCCAAATCTGTCCAGATCCTGAAAATGTAACACTTCAAGTCCCTCCGCCTGACTGATGGTCTCGTGGGTTACCTTGAGACGTCCGAAGCTCAGCTGTACAGAACCTGATTAGGGCCGCCGCGGATCCATCACAGTGCTAGAGTGCACCTACACGACCGAATCAGTGTGTTTACCTTTAAACCCTACCGGCTCCGCCCACTTATCTCAAGGGCGCTCGCAAATGGCGCTACAAGTCTGCACGACGCTCTCCTTTTCAGCCAACACCAGTGTGACATAGGCCTTCTCTTTGCGCCCCACATTGTGACTCCCTCCAGTGACCTCGCCTGCCCCCCCGTGAGTTCGCGGATGCGTCAGGCGGATGGGTGGTTGTTTTATAGTTAAATGTTACATAATGGTTTTATTGTATTAATGTACCGCCGTGGCCTGTGACCGCATGGGCATGAGAAATGTAATAATTAAAGTTTGCATGTGAAATGAATAACCAGGTGCGGAGTAGGCGAGAACATAAAGATTCGTGATGGATTGTAGAGAATGAAGATAAGCACAAATTGAATTTACTCACCCGCCCTGTCCGAGGCTCAGCGGAGCAAATGAAGCGGGTGCTGGATGAATTTGAGACCATGTTCTCAGACCACCCCGGGCGACCCCACTCATCCCAGCACACCATTCAAACAGGTGACCAGCCCCCACCTCTGGCAATCTCTGCCATACCGAGCGTGTGGGACCCCCACGTTCAGGTCATTGCGGAAGGAAGTCCAAAGGCCATGTTAACCTAGGGGGTGATCGTTCCTAGTTCTAGCCCATAGTCCTCCCCGATTGTCCTGGTGGCCAAAAAGGATGGGGGGGGGTGCGGTTCTGTGTAGACTATCAGAAAATCAATAAGGTGACCGTCCCTGACCCCTACCCCATCCCCAACATAGATGTCTTGCTAGAGAAGCTAGGGAGGGCCAAATACATTACCACCCTAGACCTCACCAAGGGCTACAGGCAAGTCCCGCTAGACGCGGATGCTGCTCTCAAGTCTGCCTTTGTCACACACCTAGGTTTATTCCAGTTCACCACTCTTCCCTTCAGAGTCCGGAACGGTCCGGCAACCTTTCAGAGGCTGGTGAATGGAATGCTAAACGGGTTGGGAGAAGTTGCCTGTGCCTATCTAGACGACATAGCTATCTTTAGCTCCACTTGGGAACAGCATCTGCAGCATGTCCGGCAAGTCTTCCAGCAGATCCGGGATGCTGGGTTGACAGTGAAAGCAAAAAAGTGCCAGGTGGGGCTAGGAGAAGTTGAGTACCTTAGACATCGAGTCGGAGGGGGGAGCATCAAACCCATAGAAGCTAAGATAGAGTCGGTTCAGAAATAGCCCCAACCCGCAACCAAAAAACAAGTGCAGGCTTTTCTGAGACTTGCAGAGTACTATCAGAAGTTCATGCCACACTTCAGTCAGCTAGCAGCCCCTCTGACTGATCTTTGTAAAAAGCGCCAACCAAACAGGGTCCAGTGGACCGCGGCTTGCCAGACCGCTTTCGACGGGTTAAAAGCCTGCCTCACGGCAGCTCCTATTCTGCAAGCCCCAAACTTCGAATCCCCCTTCGTTCTACAGACAGATGCCTCTGAGGCCGGGATGGGGGCGGTATTATTACAAGAGAAGGTAAGAGAAGGGCTGCGCCCCGTTGCCTACCTGAGCAAGAAACTCCTGCCCAGAGAACGTAGTCTTGCCACCATTGAGAAAGAGTGCCTGGCCGTAGTGTGGGCCATCACCAAGTTGCGCCCCTACCTCTGGAAGAGACGGTTCTGCTTGCAGACCGACCCTTCCCCCCTGTGCTGGTTAGATAGAGTCAAGAGCAACAACCAAAAACTCCTACAGTAGAGTCTGGCGTTGCAAGACTTCGAAATTGAGCACATCAAGGGTAAAGACAATGTCTTGGCTGATGCACTCTCCCGGGCTTTCTCAAGTGATGGGCAAGTCGATGGGAAATTGGGGTGTGGGACCCCAAAGCCATCTTTTCCCCGGGGGGGAGATGTGGAGAAAGCCAACCTAAGCCCCCTGCCTGACACACACACACTCACCAAGGAGGGGGGAAGGAGACCCAGGGGGGGGAGACAGCCAGTCTCCACAGATGCCAAAGGGGACAAACAACATCTACATAGAATCACCCCAGGGGGGAAGGCAGGAAGCATCATCAGGTTTGTCAATGCTCTTGCATATCAGCCCCATCTACATAAGACTTGAATACCTCTCCAGGGCAGACGCTTCGGCACCCCTAAGAAATGGCCACTCAACACCATAGGATGGGACCATTAAGCAAGTGGCTTCAAAGGGACCCCATCCCACGGGGGGAAGGCGTCACCCCACCTGACCCAATAGGCCGCCCCTCAGGGAGGGTGTCAACCCACCTGATCACGGAGGGAGGGGCTACCTGAAACACCAAGGTATAAAACACCCTGCACAAGGGAACTTTTATCTAGACCTGATCAGCAATCTTGCCCATGCCTGGGGTAAGAGAACGAAAGATCAGCAACCCCGGGTAGCAGAATCCGGCGCGCTCCAGCTAGCTGGAATCACTGGCCGCTTGGGTTGACCGGACCCCTGGGAAACCAAGCTGAAATCACTCACAAGCCGCTTGGGTAGACCGGGCCTCCGCCAGGAACCCAGCTAGCCGCTTGGGTAGACCGGGCCTCCGCCGGGAACCCAGCTAGCCGCTTGGGTAGACCGGGCCTCCGCCGGGAACCCAGCTAACCGCTTGGGTAGACCGGGCCTCCGCCGGGAACCCAGCTAACCGCTTGGGTAGACTGGGCCTCCGCCGAGAACCCAGCTAGCCGCTTGAGTAAACCGGGCCTCCGCCAGGAACCCAGCTAGCAGCGTGCGGTTGACCGGGCCTCTGCCGGGACCCGAGCTAAACTAACTAGCTGAGAGCCCTGAAATCACGTTGTCCTTGAGGCTTTTGCTTGCTACTTTGTACCGTACTGATAAGCTGTATTGCTGGCGTGAGTCTGAGTTTGTGAAGGTAATTTTGTAAATAAACTTGTTTTCTAAAAGATACTTTTGTGGCTATAAGTTATCCCTTTGTTCTGGGCTAAGCGTGAGATGCTGGAGACCTCAGGGAAGGCCTGCCCCAGGACTCGCTACCCCCTTAGCATTGAACCCGCGCAGAAGGCCAAGTTGTCGGTCTTCCACTAATCTCAATGTTCGGGATGAACCAAACTTAAGACCGGAAAATTGAGAAACGGAGAGAAACCAAAATTTACAGATTCCTCCATCCCTAGGAACAGTCAGGGAAAGAAAAGAAGAAAAAATGGCAGGGGAACCCTACAGGCATGAGAATTTTGAAGCTGAATGACTATGATCCTGAGCGCAAGGGGGCATTGGGTTACCACGTCCAAATCTGAGAGGACTCCTGCACCTTCAGTGTAACAGAAGATAAAATTCTGCCAGGTCCAGCATCTCTCATCATGAGAAATGCCATATAGATGGCAAATATATATATATATATATATATATATATATTAAGCAACTCTTACAAATTCAGAGATCCTATCCCAAATCAGGACTTTTAAACAAAACTCCTAAGGTGGCTACCAATCAAATGAAAAACAATCAAACCATTTTTAAACAATGAATGAAATATTTTTTAAAAAAAACAGGCAAGAGTAGCAGATAACATTAAATATATATACATATTTGTATCCACAGAGAATAGCCAGGAAGAAGGCTATGAGAAAAGAGGGGGAAAGAGAGATGAAGCTTGCACTTGGACATTCATTGTGATAAACCACGGTTTATATTGACAGGAATGAGGTTAGCTTTCCCCTAGGCCAGTGATGGCGAACCTATGGCACAGGTGCTGCAGCTGGCACGCAGGGCCCTCTCTGTGGGCACTCGAGCCATTGGTCACCAGATCACGAAAAGACCGTCCCCTTCTGCAAAACACTAATCATCTTGTTCTTTCTCACAGTGTGGAAAAGAATGATTTTATTCTAGAATTCCTGTTCCAGAATTCTTTTCTACATTGTTATCACATTTAAAAGATTTTGAAGAATGATGCACAGGGCATGGCTTGGATGTAAAGTCCTAACAGTTGACCTGAGTGCTGCATGTGTTGCTCTCAAACTAACGGAGTATGAGCCAAGGTTTGACAAATTATCAGCATGCATGCAATAGCAAAAATCACATTAATTGTGCAAAAGCCAGGGATGTTGAAGAGTCCTTGGTCCCGAGTCCCGAGTCGAGTCCCGAGTCTTTGGACCCGAGTCTAGAGTCGAGTCTAGAGTCCGAGGTCCAAAATGGTGACTCGAGTCGAGTCCCGAGTCCCCGAGTCACTCCCAAAGCGGCGGCCCATGGAGGGAGCGGGAGGGTCTCCGCGAGAAGAAGAAGAGCTGCCCTTATCCCGCAGAGACCCTCCTGCTCCCTCCACAGGCTGCTGCCGCCGCCGCCGCCACTCACCGTCCTTCCCTCGTCCCTACTCCTGCCGCCGCCGGGGGAAGGGATGTATTACGAGCCCTCCCTGGGCTCGTAGTTCTCCGCGGCGGAGCGGCCCAAACTCGCTCTTCTGAGTGGCGCAGAGCATTCTCTGCGCCGCTCGAGTCGCTGCTGCCTCGACGCCTCACCTTGCCACCGCCCCGCTGCCGCCCTCACCTCACTGCCGCCGCCCTCACCTCACCTCCGCCGCCGCCGCTGCCGCCCTCACCTCGACGCCGCCCTCGCCTCTGCCGCCGCCGCCGCCGCCCTCACCTCCTCCTCCTCCTCCTCCTCCTCCGCCACCGCCATCGCCATCGCCATCGCACACAGCACGCCGCGTCACACCGCCAGTGCCGTCGCTCTGTTTTTGGCGGGGTTGCTGTGGTTCCTCCCGGCAAAAACAGAGCGACGGCGCTGGCGGCGTGACGTGGCATGCCGCGTCATGCCGCTAGCGACGGCGCTCTGTTTTTGGCGGGGTTGCGGTGGTTTCTCCCGGCAAAAACAGAGCGACAGCACTGGCGGCGTGACGTGGCATGCCGCGTCACGCCACTAGCGACGGCGCTCTGTTTTTGCCAGGAGGAACCACCGCAACCCCGCCAAAAACAGAGCGACGGCGCTGGCGGCGTGACGCGGCGTGCTGTATGTGATGGTGACAGTGATGGCGACGAGGTCGATGGCGGAGGAGGAGGAGGAGGCGGAGGAGGAGGTGAGGGCGGCGGCGGCGGCAGAGTTGAGGTGAGGGCGGCAGCGGCGGCGGCGGAGTCCTTGGGCTCGAGTCCCGAGTCGAGTCTCGAGTCCCACATAAATTATTGGGACTCGAGTGGGACTCGAGTCAGAGGGGGGACTCAGTCTGTCGGACTCACGAGTCGAGTCCCCGAGTCCGAGTCCCCATCCCTGGCAAAAGCATGCCCAATGCAAACTTTTACCTAATGCAGTGTTTGCAGTCCAAGACATAAAGTGTTTAAAATGTGTTAAGCACGTTTAGTTTTCTTGTTTTTCTTGCTCTTCCTAGTACAGGTTGACTTTTACTTTTACTAATCCGATACCTGTAGAAGCAGGGAAAGGACCCGGGGTAAAGCTTGCCCCATACAATTTCAGTCTGGCATATAATCATATTACAAGTTGAGAATCCCTTATCCAAAAATACATGTGCCTAATTATTTTAAAAGTTTGTATAAATTCCCTTCAGGCTATGTGTACAATGTAGTACTATAATAATTTTTTGAGTTGATTTTTTTTTCCAACAAAAAACTGTTTGTATCATTGAAAGCTCTGTTATTGTGTTTTTCTTTTAAGACAAAAGATGTTAATTAGTTCGGACAACTGTATGAGTTGTTTTTCTAAAACTAAAACCTCGGTATTCAGGTTTAATTGCAGTGTTGGCACTTTGAAATAAATAAGTTGGTTTTGTGTTGCAGTTTGGGCACTCGGGCTCAAAAAGGTTCGCCATCACTGCCCTAGGCTCACATGCTCCTCCTTTTCCTCATTCAACAAGAAGGAATTTGGAAGCTTTTGCTTCCATTCCTGATTAATTGCAGCTTGCCACATTGACCAACCCTGACAAACTGTGATTAACTGTGCTTTAAAACAACAAGCCAAGTTCAAACCATGGTTTATGAAGCTGACTTGTTGCAATGAATCATAGTTAAGATTAACCACAGTTTAGGGTTTGGATGTAACACAAAACTGTGGCTTAAACTGGAAACAAAAGCTTATTTCCTTTTGATGACTGCATCAGAGGAGGGTAGGGGAGTGGGAGCCTGTGCATGGGGGAGAAGGCTAGGCTCATTCCCATCATGATAAATCATGGTATATCATGACATTCAAATGCAGCCAGTGTGAAGGAGTTCTGTGTTTTTCCTAATGTCAAATTCCTTCTGATTGAGCTGTGATTGAAGGCCATTGCTAATACAATCTATTTCAAGCTTTAAAGATGTGATGGGGGGGGCGGGTAGGAACAAGTGTTCCATAAATAGTAGCCCAATAACAGAGATTCTTGATAGCACACATTGCGAGAGCCAGTGTGGCGTAGTGGTGAGAGTGTTGGACTGGGACTCAGGAGATCCGGGTTCAAGTCCCCACTCAGCCATGAAACTCACTGGGTGACTTTGGGCCAGTCACTGACTCTCAGCCTAACCTACCTCACAGGGTTGTTGTGAGGATAAAATGGAGAGGAGGAGGATTATGTAAGCCGCCTTGGGTTCCTTGCAGGAAAAAAGGCGGGGTATAAATATAATAAATAAAAATAATAAATTCTACAATTACTGAGCTCCCCAATTACAAATAACCATCAGAACAAAGTTCTCAAACTAAATCCCACATTTTTGATCTGCCAGCCTTCTCGTATTATGTTCCAAATACAGTCTGTATGTCAAAAACGCTGGAATTAGGGTTGCATGAGATTTTTTTTTAAAAGTTAAAAAGTGTTAAGGTGTTCCACAAAAAAAAAAAAAAGAAATTTTAAAACGATTGTTTTAAGTAGTCATTAATCAGAGCCATGGCTAAGTGTGTATGTGTATATGTATATGTATGTATGTGTGTGTGTGTGTGTGTGTATATATATATATATATATATATATACACACATATCAAGTGTGTATGTGTATATGTATGTGTGTGTGTGTGTGTGTGTGTATATATATATATATATATATATCAAAAAATGGAATAGCATTTAACAAGCCAGCAATTAGCAGATTAACAGTTTTGTTGTTTTTGAACATTTTCCCATTCTATGACCTAAGAAAATACCAATGTTCTCTTAAAAATACTCCACTGCTCGAGAAAGAGGCTCACGGACTTTCACAGCAAAATGCAACTCTATTAAAAGTCATGGTAAATTTAGCAGTGCAGAGCTAAAATGTATTTGATGTTCCATCCCTATCAATTTGGAAGGAATGCTATGTCAAAGGCTCTCTATTGATGAAGACAGCATATGGGAAGGCATGAGGTTAAAAAAGCTCAAATGATCATGGGATATAGTACTTAAGTAACCCGGCCGTTATCTGCATACAGAAGAACAAGGAAATACGATGTCAAATGCTGAGGTTATGAAAACTTTTTTTTTCTTTGATACAAGAGTAAACCCAATGGAATGTACAGGTGCCATTGTCTGAGCTGTTCCAAAACACTTCAAGACCCAGATATTTTCATTCTGTTTAACTCAATCTTTTTTTTTCTTTTCCTTTTCCTTTTTTTTTTACGACCACAGAAAATGAGAGGGGAAGTGTGATTAGCCAAAACAAAAAGATCGGCAACAATGGGCAAGGGTCAAATGCAATATATTGGTCACTTGTCTCCTTCAATCACAATCACTAAATCAGCAGCGCTTCTTCGTAGTCCAAATTCTTCCTGTCATTGAATGGGCACGAGAAGGCGAGCATTGAAATAATAATGAATAAAGCGGTGCAGCTATTGTCTTCATCCTTTCCAATGTAAATGGAAATTGTCCGTAAAATTATTTTCTTCTTTTATCCAAAAAGCTGACTTGATGGTCTAGGCATCATGTCTGAGTATCTTTTATAGCTGTAATGTAACCTCCCAAAACTAGGTTTCCTAGAATTCATTCTTTGCAAAACATTACATTAATCAAGTTTTTTAAAAAGTTTTACTTCTGTTGTTGTTTTTTAATGTTCACTTTTTAATCCAAATGTGTAACCTCAAAATCCTGAATATAAATTAACTGGATACAGCCAGTACACACACACACACACACACACACACACACACAAAAAAGGAAATAAAAATAAAATAAAAAGCCCACTGAGTCGATGAGTTTATTTTGGCTATGATCAATGCAGCCAGAATTAAATGTGGGAAATTAGCTCGAGGTCCTTCCATCTCAGTCATTTTCAGGTGAGAATGTCTACTGAGCTGGGCAGAGCAATCCTACCCTTGTTGGTTGCAGGGAGGTTCTGTGGTAGAGCCATCCATAGCCCTGCCAGTTCGGGAGGTGGAGACAGAATTGTTCATTTCTTCTCCCATTGACTCCAGTGGGAGGGAAATATCTACCCTAGCCAGATAGCTTGGGGCTAATCTTGTGGGTGTATCAGGTGAACAAGGGGGGCCCTGACACCCCCCTGGAACACCTTGTTTTTCCTGTCTCCCCAACACTGTCAGGTGGAGCTTTCCACAGGTGTACCAAGGCTCCTCCGGGTGTGCAGATGTCATCCTGCCAATGGACCTCCATCTCCATTGGCAGAGCAGCATTTACGAATGCTTCCTATGGCCCTTCAGCTCGCCTCCTGATGAAAGCAGGATTGCACCCACTATTTCCTTTGCTCATAGCAACTAAAGATTAACTGAACTTAGATAATGTGAAATGGTCGGCTCAGGTTTGGTTTGGTTTTGATCATGAATTAAATCTTTACCTTTATTGTTGCTTAAGATTCTTGCAAAGGACCTCCATCCTAGACACAAGACTTTCTTGAACTGTAGAAAAGACTTGGGTTATCAGTTCAGCTTTGCATAAGACATGAATTTGAAGTATTTATCCTTGCGATTCAAACAGTATGCTATATTTGTCTGAGGGTGAGTTTACATATAAAATATGTGTTTGTTTTAACTGGATTCCATGAGGATATTACAAATTCAAAATTCACATATATATACATACACACACACACAACCAGACATTTGAACAGTCATATGTTCAAAGTGAAGTTTTACACACACACAAAATCTGTTCTAGCTTCCCCACATGGTTGCTTATTTGTGTATAGTCCATTCAGCAGACTGGTTCCCGTGGCACTGGAGAGGTTTCTCCTGTCCACTTCGCTCATTGAACATTTTGGGAGGAAGCCATACAGTAAATTCAGTCTTTCTGCTGGGATTGGGTATCTTCATAGTCAAAGAGAGAAAGGTCACAAGGTGGCTATGAGGCCAAAGTATTCGGCCTTGGTAAAATCCACGTCTGGGCCAGGTTTGAACGCGACATTCCTGTGTTGATGTTGGGGGCTGGCATGGTAGGGGCACTATCACTCTCCTCCGTACAATGGGCAGGATTGATGTGCCAGTGCCACTGTCCAAAAGACCCTGTCTCTTCTACTCACCAAACGTATGGTTTAAAGGAAGACTACAGTACAGTCTTACTCTTTAGTGGGATAATGCTGAGTTTTGACACTAGATGCCACTGTTTGCTGTTTGTGTTTTGGGCCCATAAAGGCTTATACCTTGCTCTTGAATGCTGTGTTCTGCTACCTTGTTTTGCCATCTAGAAAGGATCAATGGGACTGGAGCTGCAACAAAATGTTGCAGTATAGAGTATTCCTGTTCAGGGTTCCAGCCAGCCAGTAAGGCCTGGATACACAATTCCATTCCCCCTCCCCCTTAGTTTTCTGTTCCCACCTCAACAGTTAGCCTGCGTTCTGTAGCCACTGAGCATGCTCAGTCTGTTTGGGGTCCCACTCCCCTTAGTTTTTTGTACTCCTGCAAACCTTGGGGTTTCCACAAGCCTGCTGATACCTCCCTCTTGTGTGCGAATTTTGTCATTTTAGCGACATAAGGATCCACGCTTGGAGAATGAGTTCACTATTGGTATATAGGATAGAACCTAAAAAACAGAATTCCAAGGTGACTCCTCCCACAAGCCAGGTAACCAATCACAGAAAGATAAGAAAACATTTTGATAGGATGTGCTCGCCTCTTACTACTGCCTGAGAGTTACAACTGCTAAGGGCCAGATTGGGTTGTGAGAACAGGGTTTACTGGTGAACAATTGTAAAACAGCAGAGGTGGGTGTAATTTGCAGTGGAGAGGCAGTGGGCAGAAGATACTTAATCTCTCCGGATGCATGTTTGCCCACCAACCATCTAGCTCAGCCCTAAGAAGTTAACAGGCATCCAGAGTCACAATGCCCATGTACCAAAATCTTGGCTGACCAATTATTTATTAACATCCTTTTAGTTTGTTAGCAAACCCTAGCTGGGTTTACTAAGGAAAGATAACCAATGTCATTTTGTCGTTCCCCAGCAGCAATAATAAATCAGAGAAAGAAATTGTTGCTGACTGGCTCAAAATTCACCAACCATTGTAAATCTGAGGAATAAAAGAATTCATGTTTGGGGTTCACAGAATTTTCAATGCACCCGTGCTTTTATTCCTATTTGCAAAAGTGAACACTGTACCACATGTGTAAGTATATTTGCACTGCAAAGGCCGTGGATGTGTTTGTTGGGGGGAGGGAGCGGGAACTGCATTTTTGCAGTGAAAAAGTATTGCCGTCTGGGAGCTGGGATGGGCATGCTGTGATGTGATATTCTTTCAGCAACTTTGAAGGAAGATGTCTTGATCCTTTGCAACAGAATGCGTAGCAACTGGGAATGTACTGTGCTATAAACCAACAGTCTGGTTAGCCTTTTACTCACCTCCACTTCACATTTTACAGAATATACTCAATGAGGGTTCAACACATCCAACATGACAGCCCAAACAACAGTATGACTTGAACTTGGAGGTGACCAACAGAGCACTTCCTTCTTCTTCCCCCCCCCAAAAAGAATCCTTAGACAATTCTATGTTGTATGGCATCTTGCATATTTATTTATTTATTTCATTTCTATACCGCCAAATAGCCAAACTTAAGCGCTCTGGGCAGTTTATAACAGTGCCTAAACAAGGCCATGATACAATAAAAAGGATAAAATTATTTAACAATACAGAATTTAAAACAGTTTTAAAAATTTAAAAACAATTCAGCAACAAAAACACTAATACAGAACGGACCTGTTAAAAATACCTGAGATGGGTGTCCCCATCAAGCCATTAAAATAACCCTAGGCATCCTTAAACACCTCAACATAGAGGGCTGTCTTAGCCTGGCACTGAAAAGATGACAAAGTTGGTGCCAGGTGGGCCTCGGTGGGGAGATCATTCCAGAGTTGAGGGGCCATCACTGAGAAGGCCCTCCCCCTTGTTGCCACTATCCCAGCCTTCCTCAGAGGAGGCACTTGGAGGCAGGCCTCAGATGTTGAATGTAGAGTCTGGGTAGATTGTGGTTGGGAGAGGCGTTCCATCAAGTATTGCGATCCCAAGCCATGTAAGGCTTTATAGGATAAAACTAGCACCTTGAATCGGGCTCGGAAGCGTATATGCAGCCAATGCAAGCGGGCCAGAATTGGTGTTATATGTTCAGACCCTCTGGTCCTGGTTATTAATCTGGCTACTGCATTTTGCACAAGCTGCCTGCAGCTTTTGAACTGTCTTCAAGGGCAGCCCCATGTAGAGTGCATTGCAGTAATCTAACTTTGAGATCACCAGAGCATAGATTACTGAAATCAGTCTATCCCTCTCCAGATAGGGATGTAGTTTGGCCACTAGCTGAAGCTGGTAGAAGGCACTCCGTGCCACTGAGGCCACCTGAGCCTCAAGTGACAAAGATGGCTCAAGGAGGACCCCCAAGCTATGAACCTGCTCCTTCAAGGGGAGTGTAACCCCAACCCAGAACAGGTTGAACACCCTCCATCCAGACAGAGAACTACCCACTAATGGCATCTCAGTCTTGTCTGGATTGACCTTCAGTTTGTTAGCCCTCATCCAGTCCATTGTCATAGCCAGGCACCAGTTTAGCACATCCACAACCTCACCTGATGGGGATGAAAAGGAGAAATAGAGCTGTGTGTCATCCGCATACTGGTGGCAATGCAATGCACTCCGAAAATCCGGATGACCCCACTCAGCGGTTTCATTTAGATGTTAAATAGCATGGGGGACAGAACTGACCGCTGGGGGAATTCCATGCTGGAGAACCCACAGGGCTGAGCAATATTCCCCAAGCACCACCTTCTGGAGCTGGCCATCCAAGTAGGAGAAGAACCACTGCAGTACCCCGTTCCAAGCTCAGACAGGCGCCCCAGAAGGATACCATGGTCAATGGTATCGAAAGCCACCGAGAGATCCAGGAGTATCAACAGGGTCACACTCCCCCTGTCAATGGCCTTGTAGGCCCCTTCCACCAGCTCTACTTTTCTATAATTCTATGATTCTCACGACATAGAGAGGGTGACCAAAGGTGCTTCCATGCCAAAACCTGGCCTGAACCCTGACTGAAATGGATCCAGATAATGAGTCTCATCCAAGAGCGCCTGAAGCTGCTTGGCCACTACCCGTTCAAGGACCTTGCCCAGGAAAGGAACATTAGCTATCGGTCCTAAAGTTGTTAAGATCTTCCGGGTCCAGAGAGGGTTTCTTCAGGAGTGGCCTCACCACCTGCTTCTTTCAGGCGGCATGGGACCACTCCCTCTCGCAAGGAGGCATTGATCACCTCCCTGACCCATCTGGCTGTTCCTTCCCTGCTGGATTTTAAGCCACCTTTGGGCAGAAAGGCAGGATATAAATTAAGGGCAGTATCCTGCGCCACCCACGCACCAGCAGGACCCACTGCCAGTGCAACCGCAAGCTAACAGTTCATAAAACAACTGGAAATGAGCAGAAACATTCATTTCCAGAATGGGGCAGGTCAGCGGAGCTCGCAGATGGGAGATCTATTGATCTGCCCCAATCCAAAAACAAGAGTTTCCACTCATTTCCACACTTGCTTTAGGCATCATTAACTCCCCACTGCGCTAGTGAGTGATGGGTCCCGCTGGCACAACAAAATGAACGGGAGTGCAGCGGCAATAATGGAGACCCTAAATAAATAAATAAATAAAATGTTCTGCCCCCAGCATGGTGCAGAATTCAATACGCATCATAGGAGGGATAGCCCTAGTCTTCCACTATACAGTCTTCCCTGCTTTGGGGTAAAATGTACATTGCACTTCCAGTTACTGCTAGTAAGTCTCAACTGCAGTCACCTGTGTGACCATCACAAGCACTCTGTGCAGTTTCATAAAAAGCCATGAAGTGGCTCCTCCTTTTCCTCACTCCAGACTGTTAAATGGGCCCCTTCCCATATGAGAAGTATTAGAAGTGTGTGCACACAGAGGCCAGGGGAATCAATAACTTTGTCATTGTTTTAAAAAAATAAAATAAAATCTTGATGTATTTTTGCAAGGTGAATTATCTTGATCTGGAACTCTGCAACTTTAACTGATTACTAATTGGGAAGGAGTTGAAAGTAAAACATAAGAGTTCAAGGTGAAGGTGAAATACTCCTTCTGGATATTTCCATTTGTCAAAGGAAATGTCTACCAGCAAAAACCTAAACTCTGGAGACTGATTCATATCTCTTTAACTAATTCATGAGGCAATCTTGTGCCGCCATTCTGTTATTCGAGGGGGGGGGGATAGACCTATTTTATTGCAATTGACCTCTGTATTCATATAGTATGTATGTATTTTATATGTGGTATCAAAATTACATATGTTTCATGCCTAAAAGTAGACATATGAGATGATGTCAGGAATTAGTCTTCACCTGTAGGTCAGTTTAGGAAATGGGTGCAAGGGAGCAAAGATCTGGGTTAATATTTGGGGAACAATACTTTGCGTAAAAGGCAGGATATAGTTTTAAAAGTCAATACATTTCCAGCATCTGGAATTATATAATTTCCATAAAACTTACATTTTTAATGCAAAGAGTGTCGCAAAGCCTGCCAAATAAATCAAAAATATATGGCAAAATTCAAATTTTGAAGGTGCAGGAAGCACACTAACTGTCAGCTTGGTTTGTTAGGCAATTCACTTTTGTGAATTCATATTTGTTTCTCTGAATTTGTTTGTATAGAAATAAGGAACAGTGGGGGGAAATAACCTATTCCAACACTTATAGATAAAACTGCCTATACACTTCTGAATAAGAATAGTAACACAGAGTTTTTAAGAACTAACTTCTTTAGAATATTTAATATAATGTGTGATAAAAAGCCGAGAATTATTGTTTTTTAAACAGACAAAATCTTAAACCTTTCATCAGTGTGACTGCCAGTTTTGTGACTATAATATCTTCCCGGGCAATTGAACCTTTCACCCTGTGAGCATCCTGATCAAACCAGCATTGACACTATTGCATTGAACAATATAAGGCCATCCTGCTCCATCTCATCCATCAAGACCAAGAGCATGTGAGCTCTGCTGGTTATCCCTCCCATATTGCTAGCAAGACTGTTTTCTCTGGCTCACATCCATAAAAGGAAAATATAACAAAGGATGGAGTCAAGGATGAATAATAGCTATGCGAAGATTTAATGACAAACACATTAGCATTTTCTTTTTTATTTTACATTTCTGATTTTACCCATTTCATGTCTGCACTATGCTAGGAGACACGTTTGATTTTATATGGAGCAATAGCCAAAATCAATGACGTGTTCCTATACACACAGCCTCCAAAAAAGGTGCATCTTTTCAACAAACAACCCCAGCAGATGTTCTGTTTGCAAATCTTCAAAGTAAATCTAACCTTGAAACAACCTTCCCTAACTACCTCTGTTTTATTTTTTTTTAAATGTTCATTTGCACTGGCAAACCAATCAGAGATCAATGCTGCATCAAAAGGTTCTTAGGAATATTAGATCCTACAGGTACCTGTAAGTTTTCCCCTGAGAAGGAGAGATATTGATTAGGCAAATGGTGCAGAGAAAGTGGATTAATAGCCTGTCCACCCCCATGATTTGGAGGGCCATGTCTGCTTTTACCTTTTTTGTTAAAAAAAAAGTGGAAGATCTGATCCTGGATCTCCTGCTGTCTTGCCTATTGCACCCTTAGGCTTGCAGGTTACCCAGGCATGTAATTTTGCATAAGTGCTGATTGCAAACTTCGTATGTCCTCAGTGTAGAACCAGGGAGAGGACAAACAGAATATAAAGAGCCCTGAAGGGCTTTGGCTAAATTCTGAAGGATATCAAGATCAGATGTATGTGTGTATTCATGTGGAGAAAAGGTATTGTCCCAGTTCTCTCACCCAAGCTGGGACAGATTAAAAGAAGTTTTCAATCAACTCTAATTCCCAGGAGTTTATTAGTTTGAGGTCGGGGTGACAAGTGTTAAGCAATTTCCTCTCAGATTCATTATTCCATAATTTCCTATTTATATTCTTTCACATTCCTCTGAAACATACAATCCCACCTACTCCCACTGACATGACACTGTATTTGTGTATCTTAGAAAGGCTAAGTGGCTGAGATGTTTTGCCGCACATGCGGATTGGTCTTGGACCCTTTGCTTTCTGGCTTGCATTTTTTTCTCCTGCTGAAAAGATCTTACATGGTTTCAACGCTAGGAGATTATAACGTAAACCATCTCTACATACCATGTCTGGTAACACTTTAATATAATAGCCCAGTTAATTAATGATTAACTACAGAGAATGTTCTTATACAAGCAGATATGACAGTCTCATTAATGCCAAGTGAGTTCATCATGATTAGTGCTATCACAATAAACACTAGAAAAAGGGCTACCTGGGATCAAATAAACTCAAAGCTCCACAATTATGCTCCTTCTCCTGCAAGAAATTCAACTCTATTTGGGAAGTACTAATAGAACATAAACAGATAGTGCCTGACAAAGCAAATGTAGAATATCCTTCCCTTGTATAACCCTTATATCCAAATTTGCATCAGGCAAATCTATTACATTTCTCAGCATCAGTGTATTTAGTATTTCTCTAAATACTTATTTTGGACATAATAATTATCAGGGCCAACCAAAGACAATTTGTATAATATGTAATATCATACAAATTGTTCTGCAGTGTCACAGAGCTTCATACGGCATGATTCTCAGCTCACATATTGGAGAGGTGCAGCCCAGAATTCTCTGCAGGGTTGCAAGGGAGCCTGGAGCACCCACTGACCTTCCTGTGTTGTTGGACCATTTCCAGATATGACAGTTCTCAGTTGCAAAAGCTCCAATGGGGAAGTATAGGTGTTACACAGCTGTACAGAACCAATTTATACATTATACTTCTATGTACCACCTAAGATGTTTTATCTGTGCTCTAATATATATATATATATATATATATATATATATATACAGACACTGTGAATATAGCAGTAGGGAGGCCATTTGCACATTGCCAAAAAAAGAGGAAATACATCACCAAAAGAAGACGAGGGGGGAAAGGAAACACAGGAGTATACAATTTGCACATGCTAATTTATATGTATAGGTGCAAATTTAGAAATAGTGACTATAATTTAAAATGAAATACTGTGCATCTCACCATCGTGTGGAGGGCTGTGACCAGGAGACCTGTGGGCCTTGCTCAGGTGTGCTGATGGGCAACTTCCAGGCCCAGCTCTGGTGCCTTCAAAATAGAAGATGGCCCTCTGTAAAGTAGGACGTCTGGCCACCAGACGTGTGTCCACAAATATATGCATCATACAACTACACTTGGTGTTTTTTAATTTTTATTTATTTATTTCAGGAACACCACACACACACACACCAATCAACACAAACTAAAACTACAAAATCTTATTATTATTAATTTAGCCCACATATAAGCAAAACATTTTTCTCTACACATAATCTATTAGAGGTTTCCATTTAACAATCTAATAGCGTAGGTTAATTAATACTACTGCAAATATCTTCCCCCATCCCACTTCTATGATAAACAGTACTAAACATACAGTATAAGGATAAACTAATCACATTGCCAAACTGAACAGAAATTCAAAAATCCTTCCCACTACTAGAATTCTCTTCTAAATATACAGCTACATTTGTAAGGAAGTTGTGATTGATTGTAGCTCATTGTAGCTGATTGTTCAGTCAGCATATTCTCTGTGACAAAGCTACAGTAGGGTAGCCTAGAAGGTATGTTGTTCCATCATTCATTTAGCAAGCACATGTCTTTATGGAAGAGTCTGGGACTAGCCACCTCATCAGCCTGTACTGCCATCCTCACTTAAGCAGGGAGACCAGAATAGTGGGAGGAGACTTGCCTTTACTGCTACTCTCCTGGATTTATTTCAACAGCTACCTGGATAAACAGTTTCTGATTTTTATTCACTCTTCTTCATACCTCCCACCATACTAGGAAGGGTCCCAGCACACACCTGTTACCACTCAGGGACTCCAAAGTGAGGATGATTTAGAAGATTTCTAGGCCGCCTTTCAGGGCAGACCCTCCCAAGGTGGCTTACAACATTAAAATTCATTTAATTTAAAAAATGATAGAATAATAAGGCAGCAAGATTCATAAACAACAGGCGCCAGCAATAAAACATTTCTAAAAATCTAGAGCGTAATTGCAGCTACAGAGCAAAAAAACTGTTCGGTAAAACATATTCAGGGAAAGACCAGAGTAAATAAGCAGGCCTTCTCCTAAAAAGCCTGCAGTGTTGGGGCCTGATGGAGCCGCCATAGCAACCCATTCCAGAGGTGTGAGGCGACTGTGGAAAAGGCCCTCTCTTGTGTATTTGCCCACCTAACTGCCCTCAAATGTGGGTAATTGAGAAGGGCTTCTGTTGCTGATCTTAAAGTGCAAGCAAGCTGATATGGATGAAGGTGGTCCTTCAAGTAAATTGGTCCCAACCCATTTAAGGCTGTAAAAACAAAACAAAACCCAGCACTTTAAATTAGTCCCAGAAACATACTACTAACCAGTGCAGCTGGTGCAGAATAGGCATTATTTGACCTGACCACCTCGCCCCCATCAACAGGCAGCTGCATTCTAACTTGAACCTCTTTAAGTTTAAGTAAATATAAACAGAAATAAAAATGGTGCAGAGTAAACTTAAATAAATGAATAAAACACACTATCAGATCTTTTAGGTTGTGAATCCTGTTCTAAGTACTTGATGAAACACTGCCTCACCTACTTACAGCTGGAGCTATTTTCCTATACCAGAAAAGGTCCTATGTAGCAGCAGGTCACTTACTGATTGAACAGCTTCTTCTGCCACAGCCTGCCTTATTTATTGACAGCCAAAAGTTGATCCAGAGTATAGCAATCCAGCCCATTGCATAGAATGGCATATTGCCCACACATTCACTAGGGCAACACATCCAGACCACAGCTTGTGCACATAAAATTCTATTCACGTAGGCCAAAATTGTGCAGTCAGTTCCTGGATTTTATCTGGGAACAGACTGTGCACGTTTGGGCTACATACATATTTTATGCACACAGGCCATAATTTTGGGTGTGTTGGAAACATTAGCCACCTTAAGTACCATTTTTGGCAGAAAGGTGGGGCGTACATGTTAATAATAAAAACAAATGTGCTGTCCCTAGATGAACAGCAGAGGCAGGAATAGCAGGTACATTCACACCTCCCCTCCACATGATGGCCAGATGGTATTGTCCAAACTGGTCCTGTGGACTTTGATGAGACTGGCCAATCGTCTCAAGATTCTGTCACCAGGCAGAGAGGAATTGGGGAAGAAGCCTCTGTCTGCAGTGTTTGTTTTGCAGATTGTGTAATATATACTGAAAATGTTTCTGTTTCTGTCTGGTGCTGCAGCATCTCCAAGGCAACATCCAAAGTAACCTCTCTTTGAGCAAGCCCTTTTTGCTCAACTCTCTTTTCTTTTCCTTTTCCTTTTCCTTTCCTTTCCTTTTTTTTTTTTTTTTTTTTTTTGCTTTAACCTCTTTTTAGCCAGCCTTTAGGTTTTGTGAGATCCTGCTTTCCTCAAACATTATTACTGCTAGCTTGTATGCCACTGAGGTACTGGCCCAGCCCAGCACCAGCAGTTCTGAGGCTTTAGTAAGTGGAATTAGCACAGCCCAAGACCCAGCCCCTGGGGGGCATTATGGGACAATATATCATCATCAACGGGGGGGGGGAGAGATTTTCTCTCTTTTGGGTAGGGTGGCCACTTACACATCACCAAAAAGAAGGAAATGCATCACCAAAAAAGGACAAATGAGGACACCAATGTGCATAACATTTGCATATGCAAATATATGTATATAGGTGTGAATTTAGAAATAGTGACTGTAATTTAAATAGAAATACAATACATCTCACCATAGTGGAGAAGACTGACCTGGTGACCTGTGTGCTGCTGCTCAGGCTGCTGTCCAGTTGCTACCTGATGATGGGCAGTTTTAAGAGTCCTGCTTTCCCTCCTCGTGGTTCTTTGACTTTAAACCAAACACCCCTTCAAATAGAGAACACACTCAAATAGAGAACTGTCCTCTGCCCAGCTCCCCAAAATAGAGGACTGTCCTCTGTAAAGTAGGCTACCTAGCCACTCTACTTTTGGGCCAAGGAGTAATATGTTCCAGGGGATCTGAAGCTGCTGGCAAAATCCCAGGAAGTTAGGGAAGTGCCTCTCCTAGGGATGGACGAATCTATGAATTTTGGTTTCTCTCAGTTTCTCATTTTTCCTACCTTAAGTTCAGTTCATCTTGAACTTTGAGAATTTATCCAGTCTTAAATTCTCTTCATCTCAAACTTTGTAAAAAAAAAAAAAAAAAAATCACATGAAAATTCATAAGCATTTTTTTGTGTACATTTCTCCTAATGCATACATTTTGGTATGCATTTTTTCCAGCACCCAAGGCCCTCCTTCTGCAAGGCCTGTCAGTTTTAATCTCTCTCCTGGAGGAGAGAAATTATCCCAGAACTTCCCAATTTAAACTGTCAGTTCGGGAATGACTAGATGTGAAGGGACTGTTGTTTCTCCAGCATCTCGACTGTCCTTTGCTACTTCCCTGGCAGCCCCTGTCAACCTCCCCAGCACCATAAGTGCTTCCTGAGAAGGAGTGCAATCTACGATGTTCCCCACCATCACCACCACAAGTTTCAGAACATGTGGTTGTTCTTCAGGAGCACATACACCTGTCTGTTCATCAGTTATACAAAAGCATTATATACTAATGCTATTCAGATATACTCCTGTGTTTTGTTTTGTTTTTGTTCCCCCCCACCTTTAATGCAGCCTCAATACAGCCCTCCAGATGTTTTGCACTTCAACTCCCATTAGCTCCAACCAGCATGGCCAATGGTCAGGGATGCTGGGAGGAGATGTGGTCCAAAACCTCTGGAAGCTACGAGGTTGGGGAAGGCTGCTTTAATATCTCCAAGAGTAGGCCTCTGAACCTTGCTACAAAACTTCCCATCCAGACACACCCAACAGATTGGATCCAGACCGAGTTACTTGATCTTAGTTCCCACTCAAATCAATAGGACTTCACTTAGTCATGACTAACTTGACACATTGATTTCAATGGGACCTTATCAGACAACTAACTTGTCTCTGTCTGGATCCAAACCAATGAAATTTCTTTGCCTCCCACCCCCATTTCAACCTGCAATGGCACTCCTGGGTTTGAACTCAACAGACTTACTCAGGACAATACACTGGAGCTGAACTTCAGGCATATCACAGTTTGCCTAATGAGCACTTCCTTGTCAATTTTATGTGTACACCAATGTGTCAGAAAGGTGTGCAGTGCATATAAGGGATTGGCAGGTTTTATTAGCACGAACTCCCAAAGACTGATGGTGTGTGACATTGGCCTCCAGTGCTAGCGCATGACGTCCCACTGCCCTGAAACCTAGACCTACACTACAGAACACCCCCTTTTAGTGCTCAGTAGAAGGCCCATTAAAAGCAACATGGATTCATTGGCAGCATGTTTTAGTTTGACATCCCTTCCCAATTTATACCTACAAAGTTCAGAGCATAACTGAATCTTGTTTGGGGCAAAAGAAACAGGCCAAACTATTTTTCTGGCCTTCCTACATTTATTGTTTTATTACAGTTAAAAAAAATAAAAATAGTACTAACACTGTGCATCTATAGACCCCCAATTTTCCAACTTTATCTCAGCCAGCTTATAAAATCAGATCCAAGAGAAAATGGCCCGAAGTTCAATTGGAGTGAGTTTTAAATAAAAAGATTGCGGAAAGCAGGAATTAATTCTGACACATCCTATCAGCAATTTGTGTCATCATTTGTCTCTCATTCCCCAGACAATTGAAATCAACAAAAGATAATCACTTTTGAAACTGCAAAATTTCAACTGGAAAGAATTTTCTCTGCTCCCCAAGCTTTTCTTTCTTTTTCTTTCTTTTCTTTAAAAAAACATCGCAACATCTTTAATCTTTTCACTAGTCTGCATAGTATGCAATACAGATGGGGCAGAAAAGGAAATACTTGGCTACTCTCCACTTCTGATCCAAGAAATGAGAAACAAAAGAAAATTGAAAGCAAACCAACCAAACATGCAAGATTCAAATGAAAAGGAACATTTTTATTATATGGCGGCTGGCATGTGCGCTTGGCGTTATTTGTGCAGTGGTGAGGAGGACAATAGGCCAGAACCTGTTAGGCATTATCCATAGATATGAAAGAGGAAAGACCCCAAAACTGAACAAAGACAAAGGCTATAAGATGCAATTAATTCAAGTTGCCATACTGTACATAAGCTGATTGTATCTGAACTAGACGCCTGCAGCCAAAAATATAGCTGGTTATTTCAAATCAATGTGTGACCTTCAGCCTTCTTCGCCTCTGTAGATCCTGGCCTTCTGCACTTCTCCTGCCATCCCAATATCTATCCTAGTTTTTCTTTGCCTGTTAGGGAGAAACAGCATCTTATTGCACACATACTTGTGACATGTACTCCTCCTTGGGGTGGGCCATAGCTCAGTGGTAGAGCACATGCTTTGCCTATAACGGGGGGGGGGGGGGAGAGAAAGTAGATCCCCAGATGTTTTGGACTTCAGCTCTCAGCATTCCTGACCATTGGTCATGCTGGCACGGGCTTCTGGGAGTTGAAGTCCAAAACATCTGGAGATCTACCCTCTGCCCACCCCTGGCCTACAGAATGTCCCAGGTTCAATTCCTGACATCTCCAGTTAAAAGCTTCCTGGTGAGCAGAGCTCGGAAAGAGCCTCTGCTGGAGACCCTGGAGAGCCGCTGCCAGTCACAGTTGACAATACTGGGCTGGAAGGACAAAAAGTCTGACCTGATGTGAGACAGCTTCATATCTTCCTCTCTTTGCATAATGTGTACTTTCACTTACCCTTGATGCCACGTTGCACTTTTCCCTGAACCCTGTTGCACATCTTTAGCAGAGGCAGGTAAACACACAGCACAATGGTATCATTAAAGCACAAGTGAAGCTATATGTTACAGAGGGGGGCGTATGAGGCAGGGAGGCTATGTTCAGTGGCTATGTTCATTCTGCTGCGACATGACATGTGCATCTTGTCTACTCATCTTCTCCCTCCCTCCCCTGGAAAACTCCCTCTTTCAAGCTTGCTTTCATAGGTCCCTGCTTCTTTTTCTCCTTCTTTCCCAGGATGTTTGGCTTGCTTTCCCCCAGTCTAAGGTCAGAGCAGCTTAGCTTGCCAAAGGCTCTTTGGACCTCACAGTTCGTTTGTGACCAGCCGGCAACAAAGCCAATCACTGCCAAACACCCTTCTCATTGCTTGCTTCTTATCGACACACAGGCAGCTATGCCATTCTGGCTTCATCACTGCCACAACCATATCCAACCCCACCCCACCCTTTACCAATTAAAAGGTACTGTGTGCATCTACTTCCATCCTTTCCTCTTTAACTGATTTTTGGGGGGAAAGCAAAAAGACAGAAGAAATAGTGGGGAAACACAGGAGGAGTACAAATAGGTGTCAAATGAAATTAACAAGGGTTTGCACAAGCACAATAGTGTAGAGTCAACCCCAAAAGGGGGGCATAGAGGAATAAGAAGAATAAATGGCAAAGAAGGAAGGTAGCATAATGACTAAGAAGAAAGGGAATGTGAGACTTCAGTCCATAACGGTTAGTGCTTGGTGAACTTACTTACCCCGAGTGAATTAGTTATTTACTCGGAAAGTAAGAAATTTGCCCAATCTCATTCAGTGTATACAAGTTTTTGTGCATATGCAATATCAAGGTGCATCTTGGGAGCTGTAGCTTGGGATCACATGGTGCAACAAGTCATGCGTCACCAGGTTTTTTTGCTCCCTTTCTGATTGGTTGTTTTCACATGGCTTGCCCACGTGATGATGTCATGTGATGTTTACTTGCCATTGCCGGTATGAAGATGGACCTGCAGAGTCCTCCTTGTTGAAGCCAGAGCTGCGGCAGTGGAGGGAAGCAGCTAATGAGACTGCTTCAAGTAAGATTTTGAGGGCTCAAGGTGGAAGGAAGACTGAACACTTAGGGGAGGGAATCTGTGTGCTACTTTACTGCACATGCTCCAAAGCGCACAATCAATTCCGAACTTAATAGTGAATTTGTAATACATCGATCCAGACTTGCTACAAAGGTGAGCATTATAAACGGACCAGTTTTGACCAACAAGCTGACTAATTATGAAATTCGGCAACATCACTAAAAACAATCATACAAAAGTTTGTAACTCATTAAGGCAAAACCAGATGTGGTACCATTCACAACTAGCATGAATGGGGAGATCAAGATTAGAACCTGTGAAGAAGAGGAGCCTTTGGGGGGTCCCCACATGCACACTACACACACACACACACACACCCTCATGTGTGAAGGCTGGGTGTGTGTGTGTGCATAGTTCCTCTTGAATGGGTGGCGCCTGGAAGTCCGGAGGAGCCAGGCTAAAAGCCTTCATATGTAAATGTAGTCAAACCCAGTAAGTCATGAGTTCCCTTCCCCCTGCCTGGCCAGGTGAAGTTCATCTTGATTGGCTAAGAAGCAGCAGAGCTACAGGGAGGAGGGGGGGAAGGTATATTTCCCAAAGCGTGGGTTTTGGTCTTTGTTCTTTGGTCTTGGATCACATGGCTACCTGGCTGTGGAGTGATGGCGGTAAGCCAAAGACCCCAGGTAGCTCCTGGTGAAAATTAGCTGATTGAGGGCTCTAGTGAAAGCATGTCTTGTGGAGGGCTATCCATCTCGGACCTGCGGGTAGGGTTGTGCTAGATCTAACCCTTGAAGAGAATACCCTCAGGTAATAGAGTGTATGCCTGAGAGATATTAAGGAATCAGGTTTTATTGTTTTGTAGCTCTATTTCTGTGTACTAAAGTGTCTCTCTCTTTATTTTGTGTGCTTCTCTCATTTCCCACTTTTGTTGTTAAATGCTACCAGAATAAACCTTGTCTTGGTTTTACCCCACATGGTGTTTGTAGATTGCTCTGCTTGGTTCAGTATCTAAATCCAAGTTACAGAATTAAAAGCGAGTCCCTGAACAAAGATTCAAGTAGGGTTGCAAAGAGCTGAAGCTTGGCAATCTGGTACCTTGAGATCTCAGGGAGTCTTAGTTCCTTTAGAGTAGGTAAGGGTGGGGTGGTGGCAGGCCAACCAGCCCCCCCTTCCTCCACAGAACCCTAGTGGGGGTGTAGGGGTCTTTACCCCTTTGCCTGGTCCTGATTGAAATCATACACACACACACACACACACACACACGCACACTTCTATTTGCATTGGAAGAAAACTCCCATTTGCACTGATGAAAGCTTTCCTTCCAATGGAAATAGTAGGGGTGGGGTGATCCGGACTGGAACCACAGCGGAGAGCAAAAGGTTAAAGCCCCCTGCCAGGGTCCTAATCCACATCATCCCCTCCCACCTGTTAATTACTTTTTAAAAAACATCCATGGAGTCACGTCCAGTGTCCAGTTTGGCCCTTCATGTGGTAAAAGCTTTCATGGAAGAAAAACCAAGAAATAAAGGTTCAGTGTGGGCGATATCTTCTTTTCACACACATTTCAGCTACTACAACGTCATGCAAACAAAACCTGCTAACCTTAATTCATATTGTATTTTGACACCCAAAGAGAGAAGAGCATGGGTGACCATGTTAATCGGCACTGTGTTTTGTAAGCCAAGGTTTCTCGATATCAGCATTTGTGTACTTTACAAACATTAAGACAATGCCGAGCATCTCTTAGGATCTTCACCAAAACCTGATTTGAATTCTATGCATTTCAACACTCCAAACAAGGTTGCTTCATAATGTCCACAAAGAGCACAAACTGATGACACATTCAATTTTGAACACAGTGGGTTTTTCTTTTCTTTTTTTAAGGGAGTACAAAGTCATTTTCATTAGGTTTCATATGTGCTGTATGTGTCCCACAATGACACAATCCAGAAAGACGTTCCCCAATTTATCAACCATAGCAAGCTTATTGACACAGAACAAGCAAGCACACATAGGTCCAGGCTGCAAATTCATTAGACTGCAATCCTAAAATACCCTTCTGCTTTCTTGTATGTGTCACTAAGTGGGAGTTTTCTCATATCTTTTTCCGATGATCAGACTATCCTTTTTTATTTATATTTCCTATAATCGGGCTATGATTAATATGCATTAATTAATGTAATTATTTAATGGAAATACTACAAGTAATTAACAGTCTGATCCTATGTGCTCAGGAGCCCCACTGAGTTTATTTATTTATTTATTTATTATATTTATACCCCGCCTTTTTTCCTGAAAGGAACCCAAGGCAGCTTACATAATCCTCCTCCTCCTCCTCCTCCTCTCCATTTTAAGTTCAACAGAGCTTACTTCAAAGTAAGAGTGAATAGGATTGAAGCTTCATAGCAATATGACAAACAAAAGTAGCTTTTATGTTCAGGCAAATTCTGGTTGTGTTCTACCATGGCTGTCAAAAGCTGTAGTCTATTAACTAGAAGTGAACTAAAATTGGGTTTTAACCCTCAAATTGGGTTTCTTGCAATAACTGGAGGAGGAGGAGGAGGAGGAGGAGGAGGAGGAGGAGGAGGAGAGAAGAAGAAGAAGAAGAAGAAGAAGAAGAAGAAGAAGAAGAAGAAGAAGAAGAAGAAGAAGAAGAAGAAGAAGAAGAAGAAGAAGAAGAAGAAGAAGAAGAAGAAGAAGAAGTTTATTCTGTAAAGTGCCAACAACAAAGGACAAAAAAGCACCACATTGAACTTAGCTGGCTTGTATATGAGAAAAATGAAGCAGACAGCAGGATATGAAGTGCAATCCTATGTCTATTTACTCAGAAGTAAGTCCCATTGAGTTCAATGGGCCATACTCTCAAGTATGTGTGCATAGGGCAGCAGCCTTAGGCTGCAAACCTACACACACTTGCTAAGGAGTAAGCCCCTTTGGACACAGTCACAGAGGAACCGACTTTGGAGAAAACTTGTGTAGGATTGCACTGTTAATAAAGGAGTACCACTACCAAGCCTAAGGAGTTGGTACTAGGCTTAACAAAGAGACAGTAGAGAACAATCAACCTTAGTGATCCAGCAAAGACTTTAGCCCTTTTCATGCATTCACAAAGAAGTTAAAATCATGTGTGAAGAGAAGCCCCACCTGCCTGCCTCCTCGTGTTTATCACCCTCAACTCGTGGGGGGTGACAGTCTGAAGGGGAGAGCCTCCTGTATCCGTGGAAGCTATCCATGTGAGCCAGAAAGCAGATTTTTCAGTGTGCCACCCAGACAACTTTCTTGGTGACCCCTACCTCTCCCACTTTTTTTTTTTTTTAAGTTAACACATCTTCTTATTGGCAGCTGGGTTTGCTTCAGAGAGAATTGGGAAGAGAGAGAGAGTGAGAGAGATAAAGAGATGTGGGAGTGAGTTGGCTGGTGGAGGGGAGAGAGAAAAGGAGTTTGTCTTCTGTGAAATGGGTTTATTCCGGCTCTGAAAACTGGGTACAAAGGAGCTGTTTAGCATGTCAGGGCTCAGACACCACCTCTGCCTTGTGCTCAAGTCTTTGGGGCAGGTTACTTCTCCATTGTGACTGGCCATGCCTCCCACAGCAGCCATTACGTGGTGGTGTCCAGGACAGTTTCTCCATTTGCCAGATGTGCCCATGGGCCCAAGAAGGTTGCCCACCCCTGCCATAGGATATGGCTTTTAAAAAGTGTTCAGATGAATTAACAGATGATACGGGTCTAGCAATAGTTGTGTTGTTGTTGTTGTTATTATTATTAGCCATGACAAAATGCTGGAGACAAATAACAAGGGAATATACCATCTTTTGTTCCCTGTTTATGACCTTCCAGAGGCTTCTGGCTGACCACAGTTGGAAACAGAAACCTAGACTGGATGGATTCTCTGTTTGATCTGGCGAGGCAAATCTAATGTGCCTTATGATTTGAAAACCAATTGGAACGGCAGGCAATAAATACAGTTTTTGAATATTTGGAATTGGCAAGCCTGAAGTGTCAGGAATTGCACATCTTCATATATGTAATTGACAATCTGATATAGTTTCAGCAATTATCCAATACAAATAGGGGAGGGGAACCAAGCCTCTATATCTTGTTTACTGGAACTAAAGCAGCTGAAAAAGCATTCTCCCACATTTTTTCCCATTAGAGCAACATTACAATCTTGACTGAAACGGTTGGGAACAAACGCTGTAAAATCTCAAAGGCGTACACTTTCAGAACTGTTGCCATCTCCCCTGGTTTTGGTTGTGTGTTTTTTAAGGGCTTGAAACTGTTGCAGCATTTTAGCTTAGGGGGTGAAAAAAGAGCACTAAGGAAAGAGATGGTAGTGCTTTACAAAAACAATGAACAATGTGGAGTGAATAGAAAGAAATTTTACTCCTCTCTCTCTCTCTCTCTCTCTCTCTCTCTCTCACACACACACACACACACACACACACACACACACACGCCACTAGAAACAGGAGTCATCCAAAGAAACTGATTGCAGGTAGGTCCTGGGGAAACAACTGGACATTGTTCTTCATGAAAAGCACAACCACCTTACAGAATTAGTTGCCACAAGATGCAATCATGATGACTAGCTTAAAATAGCTTCGGATAATACATAGAAGCGCTGAGAGGGGAAACACTTCCTTTTTGCTTGGCTTCTGTTCTTGTAATGCACAAAGGAGGGATTCATTTACATTTGGAGTACATGCAATCACAACTGCACCGTTTGATCAAACAAGATGCTATTTAGAATTCTCCATGATTTTTCACAAATACAAGTCAGTGCCGTTGTTTAAAGACCTTACAGCCGTAGGACTCACAATACAAATGTAATGTGTACACCAGACTTCCCCAACCTGATGCCCTCCAGATGTGCTGGATTACAGCTCCCATCATTCCCAGCCAACATTGGCCTGGCCATGCTGGCTGGGAATAATGGAAGTTGCAGTCCCACACATTTGGAGGGCACCAGGTTGGAGAAGGCTAGTATTCACTCTTCTTGTGTACCAAAATGAGGTTGCAAGGCACTTCTCCAGACTGTGATAAGCATGTGAAGACCCTAAAATAGATTCTAGAGGCAGGCAACAAGCATAACGGGGGTGGGGGGAAGTGGACATTACCGTTTCATACCATTTCACCTTTCCCTTCCTGAGCTGAGTCAGATTTCAGGAGCATTTTATTATACATTTTACCATACATCTACACCTGATCTGTTGTCAAATTCTCCTCCACACTTAGCTGGATGATACTGACCACTAGCTACACCAGCCAGCTTAGGAAGAACATAGGAAGCTGCCATATCCCAAACTGGACCATCTAGCTCAGCCTTGTCAACACTGACTGGCAGCGGCTCCCCAGGATCTCAGGCAGGAGTCTTTCCTAGCTCTACCTGGAGATGCCGGGGATCGAACCTGGGACCTTCTGCTTGCAAAGCAGGTGCTCTAGCACTGAGCTACAGCCCCTCCCATGGGCTACAGCAGCCTTCCCCACCCTGGTGCCCTCCAGATTTTTTGGACTTCAACTCCCATCAGCCCCAGCCAGCATGGCCAATGGTCAGGAATGCTGGGAGTTGTGGCCCAAAACATCTGGAAGGCACCAGGCTGGGGAAGGCTGGCCTACAGCTTGCCAAGTGGTTACATGCACACTCTTGGTAAACACATATTCCGCAATATCAAGCACTCTTTTAGCACTGAAATTTATGCATCTTGTTCTCTTAAATTTTGATATTTCATGTCCACTCCAGAAAGGCATGGTAGGCAGAAAAGTTTCCATAGAGCTCTCTGGATACATTTTGATAGAGGAAATCATACCTGCATTTGCTCAATCCTAGCCCTTGGGTAGCTCCATTCTGTGCCCAATTCCAGCTTACAAGACACCACTTTTGTTCCGGGTAGACAGGCCAGGAAGCTAATACACTCATTGTCCTAACCAAACTGGACATGGGACCATCTTATACACCATGACAGCACTGCCCCTAGAGGACTAGAGGAGGCTTCTGAACTCAGTCCTGGTGCTGCTGCCTTGTCAAAGCACTGATCATGTGTTGGAGTGAGAAGGGGCACCCAGACTCCACCCACGGTGCCCCTTCTTCCTACCTCACCTAACAGGTGAGTTGCTTTGTTATATTGACTGAGTTGGAAGCAGCCTATGCATAAAAATACTGGGCAGGTGGTGGCAACCCCTAAGTATATATGATGGACATTATCTGGAGACAAAAATGTTTGTGGCTTGGGAATTTGGAGGAGAGGGAGTGGAAGGAGGGGGGAATTAGATTTTTTAAAAATATCCTCATTTATGTTGCAACCCAGCTATATAATGTACCTATTCATGATTTCAGGAGGACGATAATGGAGCTCTGAAGACAATGGAGGCAGATATGTAAAAGTCAAGGTAGATACACATAAGAAGCTGTTATGGGACTCCTGGATTAATAACGTTCATTGTTTTAGAAGCTCATTTGGCATGGAGGGTGGGGGTATAGTGGAACTGCCTACATTTTTGACAGCCTCTTAATTTAAAAAGTCTGCACGTCTCCATCATTTCGCAAGCTGGGGAGCAATTTCCTTAATTATGATTGTACACAGAAAACGTGCATATAGACTTGGCAACTCTTCTCTTAACCTACTCACACAGGCTCCACTTACATTGCCCGTGTTCCTTTGCAGCGAGCCAGGCCAAAAAGGGAGTGATGAGAAATGTTTTTGCTACCAAAGCTGATTATCTCAGCAGATAATACTGCCAAACTGCCATCATTAGCAGTAGAAAAACGCCATTTATTGGTTCTTATATGGATTCCAGAAGTGACTGTGCTCCCAAGCTTATTAATATTTTTGCAGAACTTTTATGATATTCTCAACAGCAGGGGGTCCTGTGAACATTTTTTTTGGCAACCTCCATCAGTCCAACAGAGAGATTCAAATGTTCATTATTACCCGCCATATTATCCCGCAATGCACTTTGCCCAGCCAGCCCGAATCCATTTATGTACCTGGACTTCAAGCTCTCCATGATTTTTGCCTGCCTTGTCAATTTACTTTAAAACTGGCCAATTGAATGAAAAGATTATGCCCCCCCCAAAAAAAACCCTGTCTATCTCCCTGCCAGGTTATCTACATGCATCCTCCCCCACCCCCACTAGAAGGCAGATCTCCCACCTTAGGAATCCTTGCTTTAAGAACCTAAGAGAAGAAGACCAAGGGTCCATCTCATCCAGCATTCTGTTCATACAGTCGCCAACCAGATGCCCACAGGATCCCACAAGCGGGACATGAGTGCAACAGCACCCTCCCACCCATGTCCCCCGGCAACTGGTGCACATAGACATACAGGCCTGTGGCTCACACTGGCTCAGCTTGTCTGAGTGTGGAAAGCTAAGCAGGGTCAGGCCTGGTTATTACTTGGATGGGAGACCCCTCCTCTAGTTTCCTGCATTGAGCAGGGGGTTGGACTCCATAGCCTTATAGGCTCCTTCCAACTCTATGATCTATGAATCTAGGCATACTGCCTCCAATACTGGAGACCGGATTCTAAGTAACAGTTACAAGCTTTGGGAATAGAAGCAACAGACCAATATAGGATTCTCCTCCTGTTTCTTTGCTTTCCCAGATTCTCCCCCCATTGCTCCTTACACCTCCACTTTTTCTAAACTAACCTAGTATACTAATTTTCCTCTGAAAGGGGCAGTAATCTCTATCACAAAAAAAAAAAAATCATCTCCCTGCCTCCTCTCCAACCCCAGTAGGGACGGGGCTTGTGGAAGGGGCAAGGCTTGCAGGTCAAGGGGGCCAGGCCTACAGAGGTAGTGCAAATCTCCGTGGGCCAGATCCAGAGTCTCTGCAGGCTGGATTAGACTCACAGATCAGAGGATCTGCACCTCTGCAATAGAGGCAGTGGGTGCTTTCAGACAAGGCTTTTGTGGTGCCATCATCCTGCCTCATTCATGGATATTTACGGGGGGGGTGGGGTGCCCAGAAGATGTTGTCTCCTACTTGTGACACACACATACATACACACAAACACCATGTTTTCTTACCACTTATTTTGTGTTTTCCCTTAATGCAGAAAATACATTAAGGAAAAAAGGACAGAACAGCTGCGCAAAGCCTTTTGATGGGTAGCTCCAGGATCTCACTGTCTGAAGCCCCCCGTATTGCCATAACAGTCCTATGTTCCACATCTAAAAATAAACCTTTTCCCATTTTGGATTGGGCCTCACACTTTATGGCAAATGCCATGCATGGTGTTCTAGGATTCATAGATCATAGGGTTGGAAGGAGCCTACAAGGCCACTGAGTCCAACCCCTTGCTCAATGCAGGAAACTAGAGGAGGGGTCTCCCATCCAAGTAATTGTTGTGATATGTATCACTTTCACCAGCTGTAGCACATTGTTTACACATGGGAGGGACAGAATGGCGAGGTAAACAGGTTTGTTATGTCTTTCTGGATTCTTGTGTTTTCGCATGGGAAACTAGACTGTGAGAACAGTATGAGCTGGTCACATGGTTTGTATGTTCTGATGACGTGCTAACTTGTTTTCTGTCTGAAGCCATCTTAGAGAGAAGCTGGACTGCTTTCTCTCTTCTTCTTGGTTCTTCTTGCTAGACTTTGTTACTGCAACAATGTAACGTCTTTGCTGAGGTGGAGTGAAGCTCAACTTACTCCACTGGATGTAATGCTTGCTATGCATTTATACTCTGCACATAGACTGTAACTAAGAAGTGTATACTCTGTAGAACTTTACTTGCTAAGTGAATAAACAGGTAGAACTAGACCTGCGGTGTTACAGAGTGTTTCCTGACTCCATGGATTAATCTGCAACGGGAAAGCTGGAGGCAGTCTGACAACAGGGCAGACTGGGCTGGTTAACTGGCACAACACGCTGTGCGGGGGGAGGTGAGATCTGGAAGATCTGTGTGTAGAATTTCAGGCGTCTGCTGGCACACAGACAGGATTATAAATCTCCCAACCCGCACACACTCTGCTCACACGCACCAACAGTAATAACCAGGCCTGACTCTGCTTAGCTTTCCACGCTCAGACAAGCTGAGCCAGCATAAGTCACAGGCCTGTATGAATGAAGCCAGTGTCAAAAGAGGTGATGGAACAATGCAAAAAAAAAAAAAAAAAAAGGACATTATCCCACAGTTTACATGACGGTGGTAAAGAATGTCAGCAACTAGTCTGCTATCTGATAAGCCCAGCTTTTGCCCCTTTGGGATGCAGCATTGCCTCAGTGCATAGGACATACCAAACCAATACACAGAATATGACTTGGGGTTTCTTTAGTTTTCTTTCAAAGCCAGTGTCAAGAAGGTAATAGTCCTGTCACAAAGTTTGATCTGACTCTAGAGCTGACAGAATGTTGATGGTGCAGAGATATCTATATTCACCATAATCACTATTATTAATCTTTGTTAATATGGATTTATGAATGCTTGCAGAATTAATCCTTTCCAAATTGGATAAGGCCATTCTTAAAGCTGTTTCTAGTAAAATCAAATGTGTCTTGTTGCATGAAAAGGCCTTTTAATTATTTTTTTAAAAAGAATCATGGAAACAGAATTCATTGCAGTGCATTGTTGGCTGACCTTTATATACTTCTTCTATTCTTTGCCCCAAAAGGCATTATATGCATGTAATTTCCAATATGGGAACAATTTGAGTTGTAATTAGGCAAATCTCAGATGGTTCCGCCACTGATTTGTTCATTCTTTCAATATTATTCTATGGGACACACCAAAAACATTAGGTTAGGTTCAAGAAAGGGACAATTAGGAAAACTTTAATCTTCTTACAAGGGGTATGTAAACACATCATCACTTCATAATGGTGTTCATGCACTTGACATACTAAGCATATGAATCATACTTTCACCCTGGCATTAAGCAAAGCAGAACCACCCTGTCAGCAGACCAATGGCATGGCACTCTGCTCATAGCAATCCACAATCTTGCCTTGATGGATCTGATTCTGACCAAGGTCCATGAAGTCCAGCATACTGTTTCCAAAGGCAGCCAGGGACAACTGGCCTTGTGCAGAGGTCAACAGCTGCCTGTAGAGCCTTAGGAGCCGCAGAAGCTGCCTTATACAAGGTCAGACTATTCATCCATCTAGCCCAAAACTGGCAGTTACTTTAACTGGCAGTTGCTGCAGCTCTCCGGAGTCTCAGGCAGAGGTCCTACCACTTGCTACTTGGTCCTTTGAACTGGAGTCACCGGAGATTGAACCTGGGACTTTGTGCCTACAAAGCCTACGGCCCTTCCGCCAAGGGAATTCAAATGGTCCTGCACTAAGGTGGGGCAAATGTGATCAGACAGTTCCCAACCCATCCAATAATTTCTTGACTATAAGCCATGCCACAGCACCTATTGAAATCAATCTTTCCCTGCAGTTCCTTTTTAAGAAAGAAAATTGCATTTGGAGTTCTGAACAAGGAGCTCCCAGGGTCATGTTCAGTTTCTCCAACAGGACAGAGCAACCCTCTATGTTTCATTCCATTAGCAAGGGTGATTTATAGATGTGTTTTCTACATTTTTAATGGGTGCACTTTGCAGAATGTATGATTTGCAAGGAAGTATTGGCCTTTTGCAAAATCACAGTCTCAACATACTTTGAAGTATGTTTACTAACTGCACAATCCTATATATTTCTACTCAGAAATACATGCCGTTGAATTCAGTGAGGCTTACCCCCAGGTTGTATAGGACTGCAGTCTTAATCCAAGATCTATATTCTGTAGAACTATCATTTGTCAACCAACCCTCCCACACACACACTGTAATTTAAAATCACAGGTACATTTTCAAAGGGCAATAAGCTTCATGAAGCAAAGCTATCTGTGCCCTTAAGCAGGTGGCTTAAAGAAAACAAACCACTTCTGCTACAAGCAGATCCTTTCACAAAAGCGTGAACTCAGCGGTTTAAAAAAATTCACTTGGTTGCACAGCTGGGCTATTCTCACTGCAGTGGATGGGATGCTTAGATCCTGCAAGCTGAACCAGCATGTAATGGTGAGAATATAAAAACAGAGAGTTTCTCTACCGACCATCAATAAAACTGTTCTGCATTAAGCTGATTCTTGGTTCCCCATATTTATTTCCCTCTATTTTCACTACTGAATGTTAATGTGGACTGACTGTCATGTACAATTACTCTCGACAGAAGTCTGACTGTGCCTTATGTTCTTGTGTAAAAAGATCTGTGCATGCAGAAAATGCTCACCAGAGTGGCTGCCCATATTTGTGGCTTCTCACATTCCCCCTTTCATGTGGATATGCACATTTCCCCCCTGTTTCTAGCCAAGTAACAAGTAAAAAAAACACACCCAATAACCCCAAAGTAAAAAGACAAGACTATTGGTGAGGAGGCAATGAAGACAAAAGTCCTACTGCTGGAAGGTCTGCCACCCACTTTCGGCCATGTCCAGGATGGATTGGAGCCACTGTAATAGCATGCCCCAAGTCCCATCCCAGACAGATGATCCAGAAAGATGCCATAGTTAATGATACCGAAATCATAAATACTTCCCCTATCCATTCCCCAGCGTATTGCCACCTTCCGAGAACTGCCCTCCCAAAATGATCCAGGAATGATCACAGCCATTGTCAAACTGTGCCTCCGATACCGATTCCCTCCAGGCAGCTTCAAAGCTGATATTATCAAAAGCCACTGAGAGTTTCAGCAGAAACAAAAGGGGCTCCCTCCCTCTGTCTAGCTCCTAGCATAGGTCAATTAACAGGCAAAATCCAGGCTGTAAAGCAGGAGTACGGAATCTTTTTCTGTTCAGGACTGCATTCCCTCAGGTGTAATCTGGCAGGGACTGCATGCCAGCACTAGATGGAGCCAAAGGCCCAAAGCCAAGGGTGGGCAGGACCAGAGCAAAAAGTGGGAGGGGCCACCTCTTTTCTCTCACTTTCTTTACGACATGTCTCTCTGACAATCCCTTCCCTCTCCCTCTCCTTCTCCATCCAGCAGGCTGTCAAGGGAGGGGCACATCACTCCTGCCAGATGTTTGAACCAATTGTTTGAAATTAGGCCAAGGACCACATGAAATTAAACCGAGGGCCACACAAGTGGCCCACTCCTGCCATAAGGGATCCAGATAATTGGGGTCCTCCAGAAGACTCTGGAGCTTCAAGGATTCATTTCAGATGCGGTTCTTTGTTGCTGTTGATCTTCAAATTCCAGTCCAAATCATTATTCTTAGGAGCGACTATCAAGGTGCCTGAAGGACTTACGCAGCAAAAATATATATTTCTGATGCTCCCAGTGATCATACATACTACCGTGAGAGATCAAATTTGATCAGACCTGGATAGACAAATTTCAGAAGGAGTAAACAAAGGATTATAGTACTGTGAGGACTAAAATTATTGTTCTGCATTTCTGTCTGTTTTGCTTGAATTCTAAATACTGAGTAAGACAATGGGAATCAAATTAGACCTTAAAAGATGAGATATCTTGGAGTCTTCCAAATCAGTGTTCTCCAACCTTGGGTCCCCAGATGTTTTTGGCCTACAACTCCCAGCATGCCCCAGCCAGCGTAGCTGGCTGGGGCATGCTGGGAGTTGTAGGCCAAAAACATCTGGGGACCCAAGGTTGGAGAACACTGTTCCAAATGACAGACATCACATCATGCTATTGCAAAGAACTCACTTAGCAGATAAACATAAGCAACACTTTGAGATAACTAAGTTAGGGTTTGGTTATTTAGCTGGTGCTATGATTGAGACTAGATGAGTGAATAATTACAGAAAGGGCTGTTATTTTTTAGTGATGGGTCTAATTTATTTATTTATTCATTTATTTTATTTATTCGTTTTCTATACCACCCAACAGCCAAAGCTATCTGGGCAGTGTACAACAATCAATTTTTTAAAATACAATAAAATACAGTTAAATATAAACAATAAAAACATTATAAAAATTTCAAACCAATTTTAATAATATCACAAAAAACTGAAACATGTTAATAAAACATGACCACTAAAACAATTTACCACCCCACTATATACCACCCCACTAATGACTCACTAATAATTTTACTTTGTATGCAGAGTAAAATAGGGCAATGTGTTTTTTCAGCTAGTAATATGTATGGCCTATTTAAACCCCCAATTCTAATCATATACCACAATAATTTCAAATTATTTGACTGAGAAAGTGATTATAAATAGTGCCTTCAATGTAGGTATTATGGCTCTACAGATGGATAGACAGATTAGTATGTCTAAGGGGCCAATATCATCCCTAAGACTTTTTAGCTGAACTCAAGTAGGATGGAACTGATTGAGGTCTGGAGACTATTACACCCTGATGAGAAAGATTTCATTCACATTTTACTCAAACCTACACAAATCCTATTCAAGAAGAGATTACTCTTTTGTGTCAGCACGGATAGAAAAGGAATTATAACCGTTTAGAAGCTTGTTAAATTGGAGCGCAGCCCCTTTCAGACCATGCCGCTATGTTACTGACCTTTTGATTAGATACGTGAAGATAGAATCTGGGCACAAGATGCTTGCCTCTTCGCTGAGAGGACTGCAACGGCTAAAATAGAAGGTGATCTTCCTAAGGGACAAAACAGACATTACTTTAACAGTGCAATCCTATGGCCACTAGACAGTGTCTAGACAGCCATATAGGATTTTTTGCAGTAGCAACTCTGACCTCAGGAATTCGCTCCGAGGTCGAAGCTGGGACTCTGAGTGTTCTCCTCCCACCCCCACCCGCTCCACCCCACAGCAGGCACAGAAAGGACTGTGCCGGCTGCTTCTCCGAGGTTGCAAACGTGACTTCAGAGACTCAGTTTTGTGGGCATTCCTGGGGGCAGGGAGGGGAGGAGACCAGCGCTCCCATGATATGATGTACCCTGGCGGCGCCTCAGCCCCCTTTCCTCCCACTCTGAGGTGCCACACTTAGATGGCAGAAATCAGCCATCTAAGTGTTTTGCAGTTTTACTCCTCCTGCCCTGCACAGGATGCCTGTAACCCTCCGAGCTCAGAGGGCTACGGGCATCCGGACTGGATTGAGCCCTTAATCTGTGTCTAGCAGCTATATATATATATATATATTCTTTTTACTCTAGACTAGACTCAGGGCCCCTGATCTGAATTGGTGTGAGGGATCTGGGTTCTTTAAGGATACTGATCAGGCTCCCTGCGCCTATTCTAGAATAAAAATGGGGCAGGGGAGACGTAGCTACTAGACACAGATTTAAAGTAATGTTTGTTTCAGCCTTCAGGTGAAACACAGGAGGCATGTATATGACTGCAGTCTGACAATGAAAATGTATGTGAGGGGTCAATTTATTTTGACCCAAACCTATTAGGATAATTGTTGTTGTTGTTTTTTAAATAATTGTTAAATAGTTGTTTTTTGAATAATTGCTGAATAAATTTATACATTGTGGGGGTGGTATCTTACAGCAATTTTGTTAGCAATAATTCCCTAAGTATGGTAGTGGCATAGGGATATTTATTTTATTTATTTATTTATTTATTTATTTATTATATTTATACCCCACCTTTTTTCCTGCAAGGAACCCAAGGCGGCTTACATAATCCTCATCCTCCTCTCCATTTTATCCTCACAACAACCCTGTGAGGTAGGTTAGGCTGAGAGTCAGTGACTGGCCCAAAGTCACCCAGTGGGTTTCATGGCTGAGCGGGTCTAGAACCCGGATCTCCCGAGTTTAGAAAAAGGTTTTGTAAAGTTCAATTTGAAATATCTACCATGGGTAGAAAAAAAAAATAGTGCTCTGCCAAAAATTTCTCCCACATTTTTTTCGACCATTCTCATTCAATTTGATAGAAAAGAAATTGCTTTTGAAAAGAAACTCAAAGGAGAGAAAATTTCGGAGAAATCCCCATGGGTTGGGTTCAGACTTTGTGCTTACCTTACTGAGGAAGTGGCCAAGGAGTGTGCGTGCACAAGTGTCCTGTCTTTTATTGTACAATCATCTCTCCAGCAGTCTGACACCTCCTTGGCTTCCCGCACTTCAATTAAAGCCCAGGAGAAGACGTTGTGAGGTAATTCTTCTCATAGGGCTTTTTCAGATCAGGAAGTGCAGGCAGCCTGGGAGGCTGCAGAGCAATGGAGAGAGGTGTAATAAAAAGAACACACACACACACACAGCAGCCTCGGCTGCCTCACAGTGATTAGGTAAGTTCCAAAACACCACAAAAATACATTATACGTAAAACACCCTGAATATGAGGCAGAACGATGGAAGCCTCTTTCATGGCGAATGAAAACTTTCAGGAGGACAGATTTGGAACAACAACACTAGCTCCATCCCTTCCCTGGAGCTGGAGACAACACTGCCCCCTCACACCTGCATTGTGGTTAGGGATGGGCAATGCTGGGAAATCCATTTCATTTAAGCCTGACAGAATTCCACAGCATTTCTGATCCAGCAAGCGGTGGCGGACTGCACTAGATTGGGTTTTTCCCCCCAGAGTCTGCAAGCAATTTGTGCATTTTTAAAAATTTGGTCTTGTAATTTGCACAAATTGCATTTTTTAAAAATCAGTCTTTTGCAAGTGTGCACTTGCACACTTATGAGGCCCAAAATGAAAAGCCTTGCCTCATTGATGTCCTGGGTAGTGTCTCCTGTCAGAGTGCAGGAGGCAGGCACCATCCAGGAACATTAAGAAAACAAGGCTACAAATAGGTTAAAATGTCACTTTGCTTTCCTTGACAGCTGTCAAAAAGCAAGCTGCCAACTGAAAGCAAAGCCGCAAATGGATCTTTGCTTGCAAAAGGGGTGGCCAGTAGATAATTTCATTTGTTTCATTTCTATACCGCCCCACAGCCAAAGCTCTCTGGGCGGTTCACAACAATTTATACATAAAAAACAACAATAAAAACATACAATACAGTAATACCTTGGATTGCAAGCATAATTCGTTCCGGAACCGTGCTTGTAATCCAAAGCACTCTTATATCAAAGCGAGTCTCTGGCAGGCATGAGCGGGGCCGATTTCGGCCTGCTACGCCCGCTCGAGGCGAGCGGTTACATCCCTTTACATCCCTACACTTGTATTGCAAGACATTGCTTGTTTATCAAGTCAAAATTTATTTTAAAAATTTGCTTGTCTTGCAAAACGCTCTCAGACCAAGCTACTTGCAATCCAAAGTATTACTGTATAGTTAAAAAAATTAAAAACCAATTTTAAAAGCACAGTTTAAAATGACAATACAAAAAGTTAATAAAACTAAGCCTACAGGTGACAATCCCCCCCCCCATGTGCTATTTTGAGCTCTTAACTATTGAATGCCTTGGCATAGAGGGAAGTCTTAACCTGATGCCGAAAAGAGAGTAAGGTTGGCGCCAGGCGGGTCTCAGATCATCTCCTTCACAGTGAAATCATCTAGTTTTTATAAGTTGACTTGACAGTTCTCAGTGTCCTGCACCTTTTCCACCCTTTCCCAAGCCTCTAGCTGCTAAGGAAAGAGTGGGAAAGTGCAAGCCGCCCCATTCAGGGGAGCTCTCAAAACTCAGCCTTCCTTTTAAAAGGGGTTTTTGACAGAGCTTTTTTCACAGGGACATATGCATATCCACGCAAGAGATATTGGTTAAAAATGGGAATTTATATACCTGTCTCAAGTTGGAAAAGCGCCATCAATAAAGAAGTTTATCAGATGAACAGATTGCTACAAAAATGACCATTGAGCACTCAAATGTTCATCAGTATTTTCAAGTTGGGAGTTATATTTTACCATTGCACAGAGGGAAATTAATTTTGAAAAATTATTTATTGAGAGTTCAAAGTTCTCCAAATATATAACTTATTGTTAGAATTTATGTCAGAGAAGCAAAGGAACTATATGAGAAAGTAGGATAGACTTGGGATCTCTACTAGAATTATTATTGGGTGTTTGTTGTCAAGATATTCCCAGGTGTCAAGCCTCCCTGTTTAAGATTAGCCAAAACCTGTGATAAGATAGAACTCCATGAAAATTAAAACTGATCTACCCACCCAGTAGTGGGCAGCCACTGGGAGATCTAGAAGCAATAAAGGAGAATTCTTCCATATTTGGAGGTGGTTCTCCATGATCTAGATATCCAGATAATTGGGGTCCTCCAGAAGACTCTGGAGCTTCAAGGATTCATTTCAGATGCGGTTCTTTGTTGCTGTTGATCTTCAAATTCCAGTCCAAATCATTATTCTTAGGAGCGACTATCAAGGTGCCTGAAGGACTTACGCAGCAAAAATATATATTTCTGATGCTCCCAGTGATCATACATACTACCGTGAGAGATCAAATTTGATCAGACCTGGATAGACAAATTTCAGAAGGAGTAAACAAAGGATTATAGTACTGTGAGCTTCTAGATGTTATTAAATGTGCAATAGGTGTTGTTGTCCTGATGCACATGGTAACTGTGTTCAATAGGTACTTAAAAGGACTACAGAGTCTAGGTCACAAATAGGGCTGGGAAAGACATCTGTGCTGAGACAGTGAAGACCTGCTGCCAGTCAAAGTAGACCACCATACTGGGCTAGATAGTCCAATGGTCTGAGAAGAGGCTTATGGGTAACATACCACATATAAAAAAAACCACAATCCCAGTAAATCAGAGCTTTGGCTGTATTTATTCAATAGTATATATTATTTTTCTTCCAACTGGACATATCCAAAATCTAATGTTATTGTCCTTCTACACTACTCTGTAACTTGATGCAAAATGTGATTTCATGGATCTTTTCCAGTAATTATCATAATACCAAAGAGGACGTAGATGAAAATTAATGCTATAACAAAGACCCATTAATCATTGCTTTGCACGAGCCAAATTAACTACAAACGTTGGTGCTGATAACAGGACAGAAATTAAATACAAAAACCTGTTAGAAGTATGTCAATAAATCCTGTGCCTTTGGAGCTTTTGTGTTTATAAAATAAAAAAGCTTTAGACTTTTTTTTTTAATGGCCTCTTATACAAAACCATTTGTCAGCTTTTAACACATGGAGTATTAGAAACAGAACACTGAAAAGATGGGGCTTGAACCTAATTGAGAACGGACTGTGTTTGTTGTCTCTTCCTTCCTTACTTAATAACTAGGATAGAATCTGTGAAGAAAAGAAAAAGATTTTTCATTTCCAAAGAAACTCCGATGGCTGCAGATGAGAACTTATACACAAACTTTTGTTGTTTGTTCCCAATACACAAAATTTAACAAGAAACACTTTCAAGTGTAATCCATTTGTTAAACTCTCATCTTTCAAAAGCTCGATCAGACACAACATTTGATGATGGCTAACATCTCACAGGATAAGGTATGCACTGTGAAAGGGGCGGGCTATCTGAAATGGCACCCTGGTCACAAGGATTAAGCAGGGCAGGATTTGTTGTAAAAAAGAGTTAATCACTGTTTCAATTTTGGGTTTCATTGCAGAATTGAGATTCGAGTTCCACATGCAGAACTTTTCCTTTCCTGCTTTTCTGCTACATAACCTCTAGGTGGCACTACACTATAGCAAAATATCACAATTACTAGTAGGAAAATACCTTTTCTTTTGCTTTCAGAAATAATAATCCATTTCCCCCACTCTAACCCCCTCCCCAAGAAAGTGCTTTTAAAAAACAGAGCACTTTGAAACTGGAGGGTCATGACATCGGCTGAAGAACCTGCAAACAACCACAAGTAAGGAATCAGGAGCGCACAATAAATACCACATGTAAAAAACTGCAGAGACATCGCTATAGTCCAAGAAAAGCAAAATAGAAATGTGTGCCAAAGCCAGGGATGTTGAAGAGTCCTTGGTTTCGAGTCACGAGTCGAGTCACGAGTCCTTGGACCCAAGTCTCGAGTCCGAGTCCGAGTCCTTGGTCCAAAATGGTAACTCACGAGTCACGAGTCCCTCCCAAAGCTGACTCCACGAGTCCCTATTAAAATCAATGGGGTTTCCCCCCAACAAAATAAGGCTACTTCAGATGTGTGGCTTAAATAAATTCTAGGTACAAGTGTGCCTTTTTATTTCAAAACTCTGCCACTGATTTTGACAAGAACAGACCAGGCAGACAAACCCAAAATAACCAGGCAGGCAGAGGAGGCAGGGAACCCCAAAGCAGGCAGGCAGGCAGAGAGCCGTTTGTCTTGGACAATTCAAACTGTGGAACTGGTTAAGAGACCAGGCAGGCAGAGGAGGCAGGGAATCCCAAACAGGCAGGCAGAGGCAGCCAAACCCAAAATGTCTGAAAGGTTGCATTTTCGGAAAATGATTTTAAAAAATAAACTTGCTGTACTTCCTAAAACCTATCCATGTTGCATTTGAGGAACATGATTTTTTCTAAATGTTTGCCCCCCATTCTGGAACGGTGAGGTCTCATCACAATGTCACCCTTACTCTTCGCCGGCGATCGCACTCCTCTCCACTCCTTCTGGCCCAGCCCAGGGATGTTGAAGCGTCCTTGGTCTCGAGTCCCGAGTCGAGTCTCGAGTCCCATTAAAAATATTGGGACTCGAGTCCGAGTCGAGTCAGAGGGGGGACTCAGTCCGACTCACGAGTCGAGTCCCCGAGTCCGAGTCCCCATCCCTGGTCAAAGCCTATAAAAAACACTATTGGGCTGAAAGCCTTGATACACATGCAATGAAATAAAATAAAATTACAAACACATCCTGAACCACAAAACAGCCTTGTCAGGAACATGTACTCACTTGAGTACATAGCACAGAGGACACCCATAGAAAGAGATCACACACAGTCAACTTGAGAGCTCTTGTCTTTTTGATATTCTAGACAAACTTTCCCAGGAAAGTGTCTTGAACTAAAACAAGTGATACTGATACTGCCAGTATCAGAGGCAGTATGCCTATGCACACCAGTTGCTGGGGAATATCAGTGGGAGGGTGCTGTTGCACTCATGTCCTTCTTGTGGGATCCTGTGGGCAGCTGGTTGGCCACTGTGTGTGAACAGAATGCTGGACTAGATGGACCCTTGGTCTGATCCAGCATGGTTCTTCTTACATTCTTATGTTCCAAGTGCCAGCCCAATCTATAAACTAGTTAAATCCAAAGCATCTGGATTGAAGTCACTTTAATCTCTTCAGCATTTTATTAGTTTTAGGGGTGGTTCAGAATTATTATTCCCCATAAAAGTAGCACCAAAAGGCTATTCCTTGAAGTGGAAGCGGCCAAAGCAGAAGAGATTGTTTAAATGTCCCATACCCAATGTGTTGCCCAATTGGCTGGTACTTATGCACATCAGTACCAGGACAACCTGCTGGTTGAAGCGCTAGCATGGTGAGGCTTCACATAATTGGGTGATGCAAGGGATTGAAGTTAAATGTTACCACTTCTGCATGGAGCACCATCACAGGAAAAAAGCCTTTCAGTGGTGTTTGGGAATGGTGCTAGTAACAATTGAACCAAACCCACAGTGGAATGTTATATATGCAATGTTTTAATCTGGCTACCATAGTTTCTTGGCCTTTTTTTCTATAGCACATTATGTGTTAGGAAGTCCACTTGTGTGATGGGAATTTCTTCTCCTCTCTTCTCACCTGTGGCCCTCCTCTCTGCCCCCCCCCGAAAGTCTGCTCTGGAGGGTCTCCAAGCCCTCCAAAGCAGATTTTGAGGGTGCACAGGAGGAGGGGGAAATGCCCCCATCAGTTCCATCAGAGGGAAAACGCCATTGGATTCCACCCATTATACTCAAAACAACATACCAGATGAAATCAACACAACATAACAAATCCAAAATAAAACTGATACAAATCTAAAGACATTTAAAGGAAAAACATTGCTGTTCTTTGCATTTTGGAATGTAATTAGCTTCATGTGAATGGTCTTAAAAGTATAGCCATTCCCCATAATAAGCAGTTCTAGGATTGGAGCCAAAGGTCACTGGTCTCTCCAAGCCACTTTCTTCCTGAGTAGCTCACTTAAACGTATTGGACTACTCTGGGAGGAACTATTTGAGCTGCTGCAAATCCTAGTTTTTAAGCTATGTACAAAACTCTGGTATCGCTAATACCATAATGCATTGTTCGTGCCAAGTCTGCTTTAGGTATGAGCTGGTTATCCATTTGCTAAAAACCATGAGAGCTCTTAGCTGTTGTCAATTACCATTACATCAGTGTGTGTGTGTGTGTGTGTGTGTATATATATATATATATATATATATATCAGTACCCCCAATGTGATTTTTGTTTTTACTAACAACATCTTGCAAATACTCTTTTGTTCAGCAAATCAAGCAGTCATTAAAATGACACAGGCACACAAATGAAATAATGGAATGTTCCCATTCCCCCTGACACATACACATGGAGGCAGTCCAGTTGGCTATTCACCCTTTTCTTAAGACAGTGTCTATTATACGCCCAGCTCCACGCCAAGGTAAGCATCTCCATTCATTCCTAGGATGGATAGATGCCTTTCTTTTCATTTGTAGGAATTAAACTAATTCTGCCATGAGAAGACCTTTATTAACCCTATCATTCTATACAATGACAATGCTGACATGCCAACACCACCAGTGTTTACAGATCACCGGGATTTTCAGTAACCTTTGTCCCTCTTCATGATGGAAACAGAGACAAGGGAAGCAATGACTGCTGAGACTCGGGAGACCCGGGTTCTAGTCCCAATTCGGCCATGAAACTCACTGGGTGACTTTGGGCCAGTCACTGACTCTCAGCCTAACCTACCTCACAGGGTTGTTGTGAGGATAAAATGGAGAGGAAGAGGATTATGTAAGCTGCCTTGGGCTCCTTGCAGGGAAAAAGGTGGGGTATAAATATAATAAATAAATAAAATAATAAATGACAGTGCTAAAAGTCCAATTTGCTTTCATGTCCATTTCCGAAGGCAGCACCATCCCCCCCCCCCCTATTTAGCACATTGTGCTTGAGTTATATGTTGAACTGGACATCACTCTATTTAAAATAGTTGCTACTGGCAGACATATCACGGGAACCTATTCTCAGGGGTGGGCCACATGTGGCCCTCTGCCCTCTTCTGCGCCCCCGGCCACTACTACCATTGCACCGCCAAATTAAAAAAAAACCACAAGCTAAATATGTCTTTTTGAAGGCTCCGTGATGGATTTTTGTGGGGGGGGGGGCGGTTGCCACCGCCGCCAAATCTGGTGGCATGGCAGAAGGAGTGTGGCCCATGGAGGGGATGGAAAGTAGCCCCTGGGCCCTCAAAGTTGCCGTTAGGGATGGGTGAGAAGTTCAGTTCAGTTTGGATAAGAATTTACCAAGATTCTCAAAGTTCTCCATATTCAGGACCAAAACACCTTGAAATTTAAAAACACTGAATGTGGGAGAAACCACAAGTCTGGGCTTACATCACTGTGTATTCAACCATGTTAGTGCTTCCTAGGGTTACCACCTCTTTTTCCTGGCAGGTGCCTCATCTTTAACAGCTACATGGAAAGCAGGTACAACGTGGCCCTCACCAGGCTGGGAATAGCTGTATCTATTGAATTTAGTTGGTGCAGATGAGTGAGAATTTTGTTCTAGTTCATGTTGGATAAGTATTTGCTAATCTCACTTGTCCTCCATTTCCCCTGATCTTCCCTCCCTTTTCTCTCTAGCTTTCCAGCTTCCACCCCTTTTTATCCCCCTCCTTTTCTCCTGAACACTGGATCATCACCACACAGCCACTCCAAGCTCATCTCCTTCCTTATCCATATCGCTCTCCTTCCCACTCCTTTTTGAACAAGCCTTCAGTAATTTATTTTTGCAACAAAACATGCTTTTTCTGGAAAAGCTCTGGCCTTGTCTCTTACTCTCTCCTGAATGCCTCATGAGGGCATTCCACTACCTAAAGTTATGCACGCTTTGCTCCTGTGTATTTGGCAAACATGCTCATTTCTGGGCCAGCTTTACCACAGGACCAACAGCAACTTGTCCTTCAGCAGAATAGGGCCAGGACCACGGTGCAAAACCCCTAGCACTAGGGTAATCCCGCAGCCCCCCGCCCCAGTTGTTTGTGTTCCTGGAGGGCTGATTCCCTGAACACAAAAAAGTAGATTTCAGAAGTGTATAATTTAACGATGCATGCCCCAAAGAAATGTAGTAACATCCACACATCCTATGCTTGGGAAGGTTAAACAAGGATGATTATCACTGATGACTTTAAATACCTACTTTTAAAGAAAGGAGATAATAATAGTTGGAAGTTCAGATGTTGTATTTCTTTTCTTTTACATATGATGATGATTGTAGTTCAGCCAGTGACTCAAGGTGGAGTATTAGAAAATTATCTATCAAAACTTAATTGATGGATACATCTTACAAATAAATGGAAGCAAAAAAGGTGTGCTTGCTATATTTTAAAAAGTAATGTACTTCCAAAAAAAAAAAAAATCACCGGCACATAACCATCACGCATCTCCTCACAGGAACCATGTTATCATCAGTCTTGCAGGCCTCAGTTCTAGCATGTCAACATGGAACTACTAGAAATGACAAGAAAATTGCCCTCCTTATTAAACAAGCTGATTGTGTACCAGTGAAGTCAATGGGAGTACTGCCACTTATTTGAATTTAGGCTACAGCTCTTAATGTCTTGCATGATCTTGACCCAGTCTAATCTACAAGGATGGCTTGCACTTCAGAATGGTATCATGTACTTTCTTATACCAATATCCACCCTTCTGTTGCTAATTTTCCTGCTTGTGCTAATTTAAGTCAAAACCTTGCCTTTGTTATTTTGGAATCAGTTCTCCATCATCATGAATAGAACTTTTATTCTGCATAAATATGTATAATATCTCTAGGCAGCAGCATTTATAATTAAAGTTGCTCTGTTAATCCTGATACAAGTCACTTTAGGACCTTTTCATCCATAGACTGAAAGCCCTCAGAATACCAGTAGGAAGCTTGTAGCAGAGCAAAAATACTATAGACCTTGATGCTATAGGAAGCTGCCTTGTACTGAGTCAGACCTTTGGTCCATCTAGCCCAGTATTGTCAACATTGTCTGGCAACAGCTCTCCAGGGTTCAGGCAGGAGAAGAAGCTGGGGACTGAACCTGGTACCTTCTGCATACAAAGCAGAAGCTCTACCACTGAGCTACAGCCCCTCCCCTATGCACCTTAAACATATAGCAAGAATTATTGGGATTGCAGTCCATGGCGAGAAGAAGATGAGAAGTAAAGATAGCGGGAATGCACAGTAAATAAAGAAAAGCATATGGAGAACTGAATGCTAAAGATGAATACATTCTCTTTTTGAAAATCCACAAATTATCAATCATCAATCATTGTTGAATCACTAAACTTGACTGCAATACAGAATGTTTTAACCTGCTGCATAAGCAAAAATGAAGTAGGCTCTGGTGAGTCTCCTTGCGGAGGCTATCCCAAAGCTGTGGTGGTGCCACCACGACCAAGAAAGCCCTGATCCGAGCATCGCACAACCTAAACATCAGAAAAGGACAGCAAAAGAAGTTCCCAGTTAGCCTTAAAACATAGGAAGGTACATATGGGAGAGCGTCTGCAAGCACAAAGGGCTCAAGGCAAGCCATATAGCTTTGAATCTTTGGACATAATGGAAGCAAAACATGGGGAAGCATGAAGCACTGGTATATTCACTTGTCAACATTTCTGCTGTTGTCCAAAACTGCTGTGTCAAGAAATAAAATTAGAAGAGGTACACATGCAAAGCTGTTCACTTTTCCACTTTTGCATTTGTGGTAGTGCTCCTCATCCATTTTCACGTACAAAATGTAGTTAAAAACAGATGTGAGAAATTGAGTTTACAATGAGACTATGGCTGGAAAGCAAGTTGCTGGTCAATTTGTTCTTGCCGATGTCTGATTAAAAGGCCCATGAAATATTTCCAAACTTAAATCACATCCAAACAAAGTGAACTGTTGATGAATGCCTATTAAGCATCCCGAGATGTTCAGATACTACAATAATGGGGGCCATATAGAGATAAATAACTGCAGATATATGAGTCAAGTCCCCAGCTGGCCCGTGTGAAAATGAATGAAAACCATATGCAATGACACTTGGAATAAAGCATACAGCTAAGAGGAAGCACTTGCAGATCTCAGCTGATAAGACAGGTTTGTGTTGCACTTGGCCAACAGGGAAAGCAGCTCTTGTGTGTGTGCCGCTCATGTAATTAAAAGAAAATAATACCCATGCAAGCTCAACTTCCTTAATCAAACTTGAATCCCATTTATCTTGTGTGAAGTGTGAAACCTGGCATCCAAAGCAAGTCTATTAAAAGGTAATTTCCCATTTCTACCCCCATGCAGAATCTGTATGGTTTCAGCTCTGCTCAGTGCAGCAGCTGTGTTCACCAAACTGGGCCCATATTTACATCTGAGTATAAAGAGATCTCAAAGGTTATTTCTAGAGACCATTCCTTGCAGTCAGAGGATTTCGCTTGGTGTAAACTTTTCCCCAACCTTGCTCATCCAGACATCTCTTTAAACTAGGGAGGCCAGGTGTCCTACTTTACAACTTTACAGAGAACAGTCCTCTATTTGAAGGCACCCTCTATTGCAGTTGTGCAGAATTACCTTTCGGAGAAGCTTTCAGGGAGGCCCTTCAAGCGGCAGGCAAGACCGAAGGCAGGGCCAAAATATATAAAATACCAGTGTATTTTAGCTTAAAGCTATTGCTGCTAAAGCTCTTTAGCTTACAACACTGACTACCTTAGGAGAGGCATTTCAGTCTTTTAGAATGAGGAAAAAACTAAACAAAATTGGGAAACCACCAAATGAGTTTATGTGGCATATCTAACCTAAAAGGCGAACAGCCCACATGAAACATGGAGACGGGGGGGGGGGGGGGTTTAGATCAAGGCTGATGGCTGAGCCAACATCTAATTTGTTTGTATACATGTATGTCATTTCAGTTGCATAGGGACATGCTCTCTTTTACTATTATGTCTTTCTTCACCCTTTTTTAAATTTTGCAGACAGAAATCCATGCTCAAATAGAATAGTGCATAAGCAGAAATATGAAGTACAGAGGTATAGTCATGTTTTCACAACAAAATGGTGTGCCTTTAAATATAACTAAGAAGAGCCATTTATCATTTAGTAGTAAATCACTGAATAATTTTTGAGGGAAAGCTCACAATTCCAAACTTTGAACTCAAGCAGTATAGCTCATTTGATATTGCTCTTCTGGTACTGCTTGATTGCTCCAGTAATTACCACCTTCTCCTACCCCTTTCACCACATGCTCCAAACAGTGTACATTCAGTCACAGAAAGAATCCCAGGGACAGATTTCAAGAGCTGAATTGTAAAGGTTTTATTTATTTATTACATTTATATCCCACCTTTCTTCTACTGTGGAAGAACTCGAGGTGCAGTTCCCAGGTGGTCTCCCCTCCAAGCACTGATCAGACATAGACCTGCTCGGCTTCAGCATGGTGACGGCCTCATCGGCCTTCAGAGTCAGACCATACCCTGCTGGGATTGAAGGTTAATTGAATGACAGCTCAATAAACTCAATGGGCTTGCTTATCCTCAACTTAATGGTTCCTACCTTAAGTTTATGTTTAGGGGAATTTACCCAAGTCAGAAAGCAATATTTCAGAGACACTGAATTTGTTGCCAATGTCATATTCAGTTCAAATTCCAGCTCAAATTGTTCTAACAATTCTGGGTGGATGCAAGGAGGAAAGTGGGGAAAGAAAGTGCTTCAATCCATATTTTTCCCCCAATGTGTTTTTTTGAGAAGCATCCATTCACCAATGGAACAAGAGGAAACCTGGCGGGTGAGTCACTAAGGCCAAGGACCAGTCTGGACAAATCCCTGGAAAATACACTGTTGGGAACAAGCTTGGAGACAGATGGCTAAGATGAGTTAATCTTCTAGCTCTTTTCCATCTCTGGCTGCCCAAAGCCCAAGCCCAATACACTCAGTGTTGTACAGTACTGGCTTCCCAGTGGGTATGTTTGTTTAAATCATAATTGGGTAGGAATCACGGCAAGTTACATTTAAACCGAGCAAGTTCTTCCATTAAGAACTCCAACTTAATGTGATCCGATCTCAAAATGCAACAGAGAAAACTTATAAGCACTCAGTTCCTAATCCTATGATAAAACAACCTCTAGACTGAGCCAGATGCAGGGTCAAGCCACTAAGTCTAGACCTATTGTTTCTCAGAGATTAAAGGTGTTTGGAACCAAGTTGCTAAGACCAAGGCCAACAACAAAAGCTTGATTGTAAAACATATGGATCAACATGGTTATCAGGACCTTTACACATTCCAGATTTGGACTGGTATGTATAATATATTGTTTCCTTGGGAATTCCTTGGTGCCCTGCAGATGTTTTGGACTACAACTCCCAGAATTCCTGATCATTAGCCATGCTGGCTGGGGCTGAAGGAAGTTAAAGTCCAAAACATCTGGAGAACATCAGGTTGGGGGAGGTTGGTCTACACTGACTGGCAGCAGCTCTCCAGGGTATCAGACAAAGTCTTTTCCAGCCCTACCTGGAGATGCTGGGAATTGAACCTGGAACCTTCTGCATGCAAGGGCGGGTGCTCTATCACTCAGGTACAGCCCTTCCCCAAAGTATAACTCTGAGTGTTTGTCCAGATGGAGATTTCGGATACTCCTGGTTCAGTTCTGTAACACACACAACCAAAAATACAAATAAGTGTCTGTGGGGAAGGCAGCCACCTGGACACTCCTGTTGTGAGTGTCAGAAGGCAGCCATAAGGACTGTACAAGTCCATGCTGGTTCCATGGAGGTGCCACAGCCAGTGGTAGAGTAGGGAAGGGGAAGGCAAATTATCTGCCATAATTGATCTTAGTTCCACATGAACAATACCAAAGATAACAAATGGAGTGTCCTCATTTGGAGATCTCGGTATGTGGGAGAAAAATTAGTTAGGCTAGTTGCAAATAGATATCTCACAGAAGGTAAGACCTGCCTAGACTCCATATTGCAGAAGTGAGCAAATCCAAGCAAAGATGCATACTGCTAAATAACATCTCCTTAGTAGGTATCCCTGATGACTTGATGCTACTAAATAAAGCTTCCCTTGTGGCTCTGGACAGACCACCAGTAGAGTAGCCTAGTTCTGCTTGCTGGAGCTCATAAGTACCAGGGAAAGTTTACAAAACCAACAGGTGGACAGGCAAAAGTATTTACATCATGCTGACTGCCAATTCTTGATACATCTTCACAAAACATCAACTAGAAGACTGAATTCATAGGTAGTTTCCCAACAATGTCTTCAAATGGACCTACTTAAGTTCAGCTTAAGTGCCAGCTGACCTGTGCAAACTATTCTGTAGCTCAATGGCACATTTGTATGCACAACATACAAATGTGTGCTATTACCATGCATCCTTATCCACACATGTATTCCAAGTTGCATAGAATTTGGATTGGAGAGCCTTAGAACAGCCCAAGAGCTGAATTCCATTTTAGAGATGCTCTCAACGGGGGGACATTCCAGTGGTGAGAGGTGTCAAAATTACCAAAACTACCAGCCTATTTTACCTTAAAGCTCTTACTGCCAGTAACTAAGCCTCAGGAGAGGCATTTCAACCTTTCAAAATGGGGGGGGGGACTGTGCATACGCCAGGAAACCCCACAAACGATTGGTGGTTGGGGGAAAGGGGCACAACCATCTGGGAAACCCCAGAGGGCCAGACTGTGACCCCAGGAGGGGGGAATTTGGCCTCTGGGCCTGAGGTTCTGCACCCCTGCCCTTCACCCTGACTACTCTGAGGAAAGTAACAAACACAGAGATAGGCAAGGGAACTGGAGTAGGAGGCAAGGGAGGGAAACTGACTTAAAAGCTTTAAAGCAGGGCTGGGTATGTGGTTGCGCTTGACTTGTGACAACCTAAACACAACGCCCCAAGTTCCCCGCTTGCCCACCTAACCGTTGGACTCAAAGTCAGCAACTCATACGGAAGACACAGGGCCAAAACAGACATTACTTTAAATGTGTGTTTAGCAGTCTTCTTTTCAGTTTTATTTATTTACTATTAGTGTTTTATTTATTTACTATTACTATTTTAATCTGCCCAATAGCAAATGTTCTCTGTCTGGGCAGATTGCAAACAGTTAAAGGACTAAAATACAATATAAAGTTAAAAATATAAAATACAATACAAATACTTAATGAATAAAATACAATATAAACAACAAACAACACAGAAATAACAGCCATAAAAATCTAGAACCAGGTCTCTAAAATGCCTGGGAGACAAGAAAGGTCCTTGCCTGGTGCTGAAAGGACAATAATGCAGGTGTCAGGCTTATATTGGGTAGGGCATTCCATAAGTGAGGTGCCACAACTGAGAAGGCCCTCTCTCTTGTACCTGCCTAGCTTGCTTCAGCAGGGACACCTAGAGGAGGGCCTCTGAAGATGGCCTAAAGGTCCAAGCAGGTACATACAGGAGGAGACTTTCCTTCAGATACTCTGATCCCAAGCTGTTTAGGACTTTAAAGTTCAACAACAACAATTAGGTTCGGAAATAGACTGGAAGCCAGTGCAGCTGATAAAGCACTGGTGTCACATGATTATATCAACCAGTCCCAGTTAGTAACCTAGCAGCTCTGTTTTGAACTGACTTACATTTCCAAACCATCTTCAAAGGTAGCTCCACATACAATGCATTGCAGTAATCCAACCAGGAGGATTTTGCCCACAGCTCCAGCAAGGCATTGAGCTCCAGCAGAATAATGCCAATAAGCTCACAGCGTAGGCATCACATATGGAACCTGGCTGGAGAGACTCAGTGGGTGAGTCACTGGGGTGGTAAGCTCTATCTGGGCATACAAGGCAACATGAATCTGTCTGGCTAAACAAGGCAGCAAGGTGGCTCACGTTGAAGGAAGTGGACAACTCTGGCACTGGAAATGTTGGCTAGGCACTACAGTAGAACAGGGAGAGTGCTTGGGGAGGATCACAAGGAACAGGCCTGAGGGCCAAATGAACCCTGGGCTGATCTTGGAGCTGAGCAACAGACAGGCTGTCCATGCTGAGTCCCACGATTAAGAGGAGCAAGAACTAGCATTGAATCATAGAATCATAGAATAGTAGAGTTGGAAGGGACCTATAAGACCATCGAGTCCAACCCCCTGCTCAGTGCAGGAGAGCAGATGCGGGCAGCCCAGGCAGTCACCCATCCAAGCACTGACCCGGCTCATACCTGCTTAGATTCAGCATGTGGCCCCCATTATGTGCTCTCGACTCGACGCCACTGGGTGTCTAAACTCAAGGGCAGTTACAGACTTCAAAATGAAAGAGTACAAAGAGATCAGTGGCTTTGGGTCTACACTCAGGCTAGGATAGAACAAAGGGATCATTAGTTTGACTCAGGGAAATGAAAGGAGACCTCAAGGAGTTCCTGGCTAATTGACTGCATTAAGGCTAACTGACTGAGCTTTACTAAAGCCACACATCTGGGAGACAGGTAGAGGGATCAAGAACCAAAGAGTGTCACGAGGGGTGCCCAGGTGGTACTTTAATCAGCTGATCTATCTTGGGGTGCAGATATTTCAGAATTGGACTGTTTCCCATCAAGACTATGGATTGATCATTCAATTTAAAGGTTCAATTAAAGGATCAATTAAGCCCTCATGGGTTGTCTGACTCGGATGGTAACTTGGTAATCAGGTAGGCATTTGCATGTATCTGGAGGGCCCATGGAGGCAACACCTTTTAACTTCATCAGCACTCAGCAGAGGACACACAGAGTCAATTAGGTACTAGCCCCTCTGCTACCACCCGGGGTTCTCTCGTTCCTGGCAGCCTTCAAAGCCTCTTGCTCCTGCTGCCTTCCTCAGAACAAAAATGGATTCTTTAGCTAAGGTGCCAACCAAAAATATAAAACACAAACTACATCATGGCTGATGTAACAATGTAGCCAACGAGCCATGGAGTTCACAGTTCAACATCCTGGCATGATCACTGGAGTAAATCGCTCTTCTAGAGTTTCCAAGTCTAATAAGGTGTTATTGGGAGCACCGGAACATTCTCAACCCCACTGTCCTTGGATTTCAAGCCATGGAATGGAACTCGACAAGGAAAAAATGTACATGGCACATTGAGAACTGCTGTATGGAACTATCAAGCCATAGACCAAACTCTCAAGACAAACGCTGGCAGCCACAATTGGTTATGTCATTTCAAATCAGGCCGGGGAATACTCTGAAAAACAAGATGCCTGGACCAACTATGAAGGAACACTGATTGGATGAACGAAGGTAGCCTGTCCCATATCTCTCCTTTGCACAGACACACACACACACACACATACACACCAACACCACCAACACCACCACCACCACCACCACCAGTGGAAGTTATGATGTAAAAAGAGCCTCAGTTGATTGGCAGGCAGCATGAAAGTCACAAGTAATGTTCTGGATGCCTTCAGTGCCACTTGCATCCCAAGTGCTGACTGCATTTGCTCGGCATGTTTAGGCACCTGGCAGCCCCTCTCCAGCCAACCCAAATATTTCATCTAAAACTGAAATGAAATAGCAAACAGCCATCGTTCACAGAAATGTTAATTTTGCCTGGGAGTTCTCTTTGTACAGACAATCTAAAAACAAGTGATTCGAACCTAGGTGCTTGCCGAGCACATTCCAGTTCCAGCAGATTCCAGTCTGCTGCCGAGTGGAGTCTGGCGGAACCGTTGATGGAAACAATTTTCTGTATTAATTGGGGGCAACGTCCACATGTTTTCGTTGGACACCCATGCAAGCTTCACTCAGGGGGCCACGGGTTGCTCCTCATCTGATGCAGCAGAGGCAAATGTACTCAAACGTCCAAAGAACAGAACGCCAGGCTACCCCTGCCTTAGCAAAATATACTCAAAAATCCCAGCACTTTGTGTATTTCCACCCCACATCTAGTTCTGCTCCCCCCCTCCCCATAAAGCACAAGGTTGAAAGAAGTTCTCCAGTTAGAGTGCCATGTCTCCTCTTTACAGGGGACCATCCTCTATTTGAAGGTGTCCTCTATGCGAAGGGCTGTTCAGTCCAAGTCTGCTTTAAAGATAAAGAAACATAAGAACTGTTGCCCATCACCAGTTAGTTGTTTATTGAATAGATTTATATCCCAGTTACCATATCTAAAAATATCTCTAAGTTAGCACCTAGACAGCAGACTGAACAGGCGGGCACACATAGTTCACCTGGTCACAGTCTTCCACACTGACTGGGTTCAGACAACATCATAACCCACATTCAAGGGTTGAGTATGGGTTGAGTGTGGGTTGTTGAACCATGGGTTATCATGTTGTCTGAAACCAGCTGCACTAACAAGCCATGCCTTGTTAACCATGAACAACCCATGAAGAGAACCCATGGTTTGTTATTGGGTTGTAAACTGTGGGCTGTTCGCCACAGTTTGTTATCTCGGCTGGGTTCAGACAACACGATAAACAACGGTTCAGCAACAACCCACATTTCAACAACAACCCACATTCAACCCATACTCAACCCTTGAATGTGAGTTATCATGTTGTTTGAACCTAGACACTGTGGTTAAATGGACTGTATTTCTATTTAAATTATAATTATTTCTAAATTTGCATCTATACATGCAAAATAGCATATGCAAATCAGTGTCCTCTTTTGTCATCTTTTTCGGTGATGCATTTCCTCTTTTTTTAGTGATTCATGAGTGGCTACCCTATCTCTAATCCTTAGAGAAGCTAGATTGTTGTTCAACTAATCAAATGGCTGTTGCTCAAACCTTTGTATGAAATTGACTTTTAGGCCCAAGCCATATGACCGGAACTAGACAAAAGACAAATACCAGTTATTTAAGCATTTGATGATGGCATGCAGAGAGATAGTTTTGAACCCTAACCTCAACCCACTAATTCACAACTCTTTCTATAAATGAAGAAGAGCATCTTTCTAAGATGGCTAAATCAATAGAAATCCTGTGGTTACTCTTTCAAGTCATTCTGAAGGTGCCAGGACCATAACCTGCTTAAAAAGTAGGTGATCATTTGACCCATGTCATGTTGCTATAGTTGTTATGAGGTGTAAAAAGCAGTCACGACAAATCTTCTGACAATATGCTACCGCTTTCTCAATTTAATCTTGAATATATCCAAAATGCTTATTGTGAAATGCAAAATATGACATAGTATCAAAGAAAATGGCAGATACATCAGTAAAATACTTTGTTCCCGCCACTACCACCCGCAATCTCTGGAAGGCAAGCCACAGTAAATTAATCTGCTGACAGAAAGAAAATTGAAGCCTTTGAGATGTGGCACTGGTAATGACTCTTGCACATCTCCTGGATGGGAGAGACAACAGATGTGTATGTTAGAAAAAACGTTATTGGAGAGAAACGGGCCCTGCTGTCAGAAATCAGGAGACATAAATACACAATCTTTGAGTGCATCAGACATCCAGATGGAAAGAATATTGAGAAGTGATCGTCAATGGAATAGTGAGGAGTCATCATAGGAAAATCAGTAAGGAGATGGGATAACATAAGTGGCACCCCGGGGGGCGGGGGAACAGCGCCCTCCAGACACAAGTAGTTCCGCACCACCCATCCCCGCCCCCATTGTGGGATTCCTGTGGTTACTTGAGGGAACGGTGCTTTTCACATGCAAACTGTAATAGGACCAAAAAAAGTGGAAATGATAATAAGACTGCAATCCTAAGCATGCTTGCTTGAAAGTTAACTCCATCAAAATCAATGAAACTTACTTCTGAAAAAAATGAGTCAGATCCATTTTGGTGTAGCTGTTAGAGTGTTGGACTGGGACTGGGGAGACCCAGTCTCCACATGGCCATGAAGCTCACTGGGCGACTTTGGGCCAGGCACTGGGCAACTTTGGGCCAGGCACTGACGCTCAGCCTAACCTACCTCACAGGGCCGTTGTGAGGATAAAATGGAGAGGAGGAGGATCATGTATGCCACCTTGGGCTGCTTGGAGGAAAGGTGGGATATAAATGTAACAAATAAATAAATAAATCCAGGTCTAGGCGCAAGCAAGTGGGCTGCCAGAAACAGGCGTCCCCACTGCCTCCTCCCCACAGCAATCCCTCCAGCCTCCTGAAAATGCCACGCAGAGGGTGAGGGGACACTGCTGAATGGGGCATGCTGTGGTGGTGCATGGGGATGGGGGATCCCAGAAAACTGGCCAGGGGCATTGTCCACAAGTGGCACCCTTCCACCTATGGAAGGCAGATCCTGGATCCAACCCAATATGTTTAGGATGGGAGCACCAAAGTGAAAGATACCATTATTTCTCTTTCAGACATCAAATGTGTATGACAAAGCCGCTGTGAAATGCACTCTCTCCATCTGTGCTCCATCTTCCCAATGTGTCCTCCCCCTCTGGTGCCACCACTGTGGGATAGTGGTGTCCACAAGTTATTGTTGCAGGGGGTGGGGGGAGGTAATCCCTTAGGAGACCAAAGCCAGAGATTGGTCAACCCTGACAATTCTGTAATGTCACGCGGCCAGTTCTCAACTAGATGTGACGTTATCTGTGCAATTAGCAAATGCGTAATCTTTTATTTATTTTTAAAGTCACTAGCAGCTGCAGAGAGAAGCAAGTTGGATCAGGACTGTAGTGTGGGGAGACAGATTTTTAACTCGTTGCCCCTGCATCTGCCTGGATTCCCTCCCCCATGGCTATTATTTGCATTGGAAGGGAAACCCTGACTGGCACTAATGGGGGCTTCCTTCACAAGGCAACTAACAGCTGCAGGGGGTATTAGGGGGCAATCCAGATTAGGGCTGCAGCAGGGGCAAAGCGCTAGAAACACCGACACCAACACTGCCGTCCCAATGTGGATCTCCCCACCACTACACACACACACACACACACACACACACACCCCTGCTGGTTTCTTAAACACACACATGTAGTTGCTAATTATATGAATCTTGTCAACATTCAGATGGGCCCTAATTCCCTGACCCAATGAGATGTGACTGTGACCTGTGGTGACCTGTGGGCCTTGCTCATTCTGCTGCCCAGGTGCTGTTGATGGGCCACTTCCGGGCCCAGCCCATCCTTCAGAGGGTCCTTTATCCTTATTCAGGACTTGGACTGGGCAGCCCTGCAAATAGAGCAGGGCTCTCCAACCTTGGGTCCCCAGATGTTGCTGGACTACAGCTCCCAGAATCCTTTGCCATTAGCCATGCTGGCTAGGTAATTATGCTGGGAGTTGTAGGCCAGCAACATCTGGGGACCCAAGGTTGGAGAGAACCCTGAAATAGAGGATGCCTTCAAAATAGAGAACAGTTCTCTGGCAGCCCTTCAAATAGAGGACTGTACTCTATAAAACAGGACACATGGCCATCCTAGCCAGTATGCTGAGTATTATCAGCCTTCTTCAACCTGGTGCCCTCCAGACGTTTTGGACTACAACTCCCAGCATTCCCGACTATTTGCCATGTTGGCTGGGGCTGATGGGAGTTGAAGTCCAAAACATCTGGAGATCACCAGAGCGGGGAAGGCTAGTCAAGGGCATCTAAGGGGAAGGCTGATCTACCAAGAAGAGCCCTACTAGCTATGGTTTAATCATCTGGGATTTTTCCAGTGTGAAAAACGTGTGCCCAACTTGCTGCTGTGCCCAGGACATTCTTGGACACTCTTCACAGTGCAAAAAACCTGCAGTGTCTACTTCCTCATCACAAGATGAACAAGCAGTACTCAGATTTCCCCCCCCCCAAACTAGAGGAAAACTGAACAATATGGTTAGCCTGCCCAGCAGGAGGAGAAGGGGGTTCACTTCACACAAGAAAAGAGAGAAAGGATAGGGTGGAATGGTCAGGTGTACAGGTAACACGCGCCTGTGTGGATGTATTTTCCTGCACCTGCTTTAGTATACAAATTAGAACTGTGTGCAAATGGCCTCTGAAAATTCTCCACCCTATTTGTGGTCAGGGAAACTGGGGGCACAATTTCACTAAATTTCTCCAGGGGGAGGAGAAATTCTCAACAGTTTCTCACCATTGGCAGAGGTTGTAGCACTGCTTCTTTCTTTCTTTTCTTCCCCTAAGGGCTTTTGGGTTTTTTGTGCTGCCACTGCAAGTTCCCTGGGGTGGCAGACTCTGGCCTCATCCATCGGCCAGAGAACCAAGGGCCACTGGAAGGCTGCACCTCATGCCTCCCAGGAGTAACATCACGGCAAGGGGGAGACCAGCCTGGCCCCATACATCGACCAAAGAAGGAACAGCTGCAGGGAGCTTCTTTTGCCCTTCCCTGCCAGAAAAAAAGGGGGGGGATCTGTAAGAACTTTGTAACTACGAACTGGTGCCTGAGTTTTGCATTTTTCCTCCTCCCTCCCAATCCCTTTTCCTTTTGTTTCATGTCTTTTAGATTGTAAGCCTGAGGGCAGGGACTGTCTAATATTAATCTTTGTAAGCCACTCTGGGAGCCTTTTCTGGCTGAAGAGTGGGGTAAAAAATGCTGTAAATAAATAAACAGCACCAGCTGTGTTGGCAGCCTAGCCTCCATTTTGCATCCACAGCAATGCAGCTGTGAGGGGGGTAGTGTTGTGTCCAGCTCCAGGGAAAAGGTGGAACTAGTGCTGCACCAAAATCTGTCCTCCTGAACTTTTTCATTCCCCATGAAAGAGATTTCCATCGTTCTGCCTCATTTTCAGGGTGTTTCATAATGTATTTTTGTGGTGTTCTTGAGCTCACCTAATCACTGCAGGGCAACCAAGGGGGCTGTGTGTGTGTGTTTTCTTTCTATTACACATTTCCCCATTGTTCAGCAGCCTCCCAGGCTGCCTGCACTTCCTGATCTGAAAAACCCTGTGGGAGGAATTGTCTCATGAATTCTTCTCCTGGGCTTTAATTGAAGTGCGGGAAGCAGAGGAGGCTTCAGACTGCTGGAGAGATGATTGTACAATAGGGAGGACACTCGTGCACACTCCTCGGCCACTTCCTCAGTAAGTAAGCACAAGGACTCCCAGTGCTCTTCAACATTTTTGTTAATAACTTGGATGAGGAGGTGCAGAGAATGCTTATCAAATTTGCAGATGACACAAAGTTGGGTGGAACAGCTAATACTCTGGAAGACAGAAACAAAATTCAAAGTGACCTCGATAGGCTGGAGCGCTGGGCCGAAAACAACAGAATGAAATTTAATAGGGATAAATGCCAAGTGCTGCACCTAGGGAGAGGAATCAGGAAACCAAATGCAGAGTTACAGAATGGGGGACACTTGGCTCAACAATACTACAAGTGAGAAGGATCTTGGAATTGTTTATCACAAACTGAATATGAGCCAGCAATGCGATGTGGCTGCAATAGAAGGCAAATGCTATTTTGGGCTGCATTAATGGAAGTATAGCTTCCAAATCGCGTGAAGTGATAATTCCCCTTTACTCAGCACTGGTTAGGCCTCATCCTGAGTACTGCGTCCAGTTCTGGGCACCACACTTTAAGAAGGATGTAGACAAACTGGAGAGGGTTCAGAGGAGGGCAACAAGGATGATAAAGGGACTGGAAACAAGGCCCTATGAGGAGAGACTGAAAGAACTGGGCATGCTTAGCCTTCAGAAGAGGAGACTGAGGGGAGATATGATTGCACTCTTCCAGTATTTGAAGGGATGTCACACAGAGGAGGGGCAGGATCTCTTCTCCATCATCCCAGTTTGCAGGACACGGAATAATGGGTTCAAGTTACAGGAACCCAGATTCCACCTAAACATCAGGAAAAATTTCCTGTTAGAGCAATAAGACAATGGAACCAACTACCTAGGGAGGTGGTGAGCTCTCCCACTCTGGAGGCATTCAAGGTGCAGCTGGACGGCCATCTGTCAGGGATGCTTTGACCTGGATTCCTACATTGAGCAGGGGGTTGGACTCGATGGCCTTGTAGGCTGCTTCCAACTCTACTTTTCTATGATTCTATGATTCTAAGTAGTATTTAAAAATACCAAAAGAAATCAATCCAGGCTCAGATTCCTGCATTGAGCAGGGGGTTGGACTCGATGGCCTTGTAGGCCCCTTCCAACTCTACTTTTCTATGAGTCTATGATTCTATGAACCAAAGCCATGGGGATTTCTCCGAATTTTTCTTCTCCTTTGAGTTTCTTTTCAAAAGCAATTTCTCTTCTATCAAATTGAATGAGAATGGTCGGAAACAATGTGGGAGAAATCTTCAGCACAGCGCTAATGCGAATGGTGGCAAGTGACAAAGCACAGTTCACCAGTCTGAGATGGGGCTCTAACCGAGGACCCCCAACCCTTCAGTGTGGCACTGAGCCCCCAGAATGCATTGAGCAGGGGGTTGGACTTGATGGCCTTAGAGGCCCCTTCCAACTCTACTATTCTATGATTCTATGACTCCCCACTGAGCTGAGAGGGTGGACATAATACAGAACTAGCAGTACTTTAGTGCTGAATTTACTAGGGATGGGTGAGGTGTGTGTGTGTGTGTGTGTGTGTGTGTGTGTGTGTGAACTTAAAATCCACAAATTGCTTCATAAATGAGATGGAAAGAACTTGAGATTAAAGAAACAAAAAAGAATTGGAGAAAGGAAAACCAACAGATCTGTAACATCTCTAGTCACTGCAAGAGAAAACTACTGCTGCTAAAGATTATAGCTGTGAATTCATCTGAAAACTTGGGTGTTATGCATGAAAATGGGGCCCGCTCACACAGCTGCCTTAAACACTGGGAGCTGTAGTCTGTAGTGAGCCAGTAGAAATGTCTATGCATGCTGCCTCATGGCTGAGGCACTTGTTGTATGGCCACAGACCAGCCTGCTCAGAAATCTGTGCAGATTGGAGTTTGTGCTGTAGAACTTTAAAGCTTTAGACCTTTTTAAAACACACACATACAAAGCACAATGCAGTGGGTATGGCAAACAAAAATGCCCGCACATTAAAGAGTCTTAAAGAGAGAATTGATAGCCAAAAATCTGGGGTGAAATTCAAACTAGAAACTGATTTCAAGTGTGGTGGAAGATTTGCACAGTTCCTAAGGAACTCAGGATCTGCAAAAATGCCTACCGTAAAATATTGTGTGTTAACAAAAGCCCGTCTCCCTTCAAACCAAGATATTTTGATGATCAAATTCAGGAGGGAAGAAACAAATTGGTCATTAAATGTCAATGGGAACTTTTAAAATCCAAAGTCCTTCCAATGAGGACACTGTAGTAATATTATCCACTATTTATTGTCGTTGTTTTTACTTCCCAAGTACATTGCTCAGCTTTTTCTCCACTACAGTGAAGGTTGCTTTGTATTTCATGGTCAGACATGCAATCTCAGTCTCTCACTTGTGGCATCAGTAGAAATAATGCTCTTCAGCAGCTTTTAGCTTCGTTCAAGGAACGAAAAAGGCGACAGAAACCAGCCCATGGAGATTTAATAGTGTTGTGTGGTCAAAGCGTGCCACCTAGTGTTCGTGCATGTGTAGTGTTCATGGATGTGTACTCATAGCACCTTCAACGATTTATTAGCCACGAAAATCCAATTTCTCGCTCTCTGGAAATTACACACTTGATCACTCACCACCAACATTTTCACTTAAGATGGAAATATATACAGGCCAAAGTGGAAGGAAATTGCAACAATACTCTAACAAGGGTTGTTTGAACCTGACGCAGTGTTGTATGCTTGCCTTCCCTATTATTGTGCGAGGGCTGTGGTCTTAGTTTAGCTCAGAAATAGGACACCTCAGAACCAATGGCTCAGAAGCACAAGCCATCTTGAAATACCACACAGTGTTACAAAATGCTGCATTTAAATGCACAGTGAGTACTATAGCTTACACTGTATGTAAAGTTTCAAAGATAATAAAGCGAGCACCCAAGAATGCAACTTATGTGCTAGTGCCAGGGGTAACACTCCAGGTGTTTTGGTCCCTGGTGCCCTCCAGATGCTTTGGACTTCAACTCCCATCAGCCCCTACCAGCATAACCAATCATGAGAGATTGTGGGAGTTGTAGTCCAAAACATCTGGAAGGTTCCAGATGTTGCCTGCCCCTGTGCTAGTGCATCCCTCAATTATGCCATGCTTTAAGTCAGGGGTGGGGAAACTGTAGCCCTCCAGATGTTGTTAGACTACAACTCCTATCACCCCTGATCATTTGGCCATGCTTGCTGGGGCTGATGGGAGTTGGCATCCAACAACATCTTTCAGAAAAATGAAAGGGATTGCAGCCCTAGGTCCTTTGCATGGGGTGGTCATTCCCTTTAGATCACACCACCACTTGGAGCCGACATGCTGGATTTTGGTTTTTTATCATAGATTTGCAAAATGTTAAAGTTTTCCTTCATCAACTGAGACAGGGGAACACACGCAGGAGGGTGCTATTGCACTCCTGTTCGGTTTGTGGGTTTCCCATGAGCAGCTGGTTGGCCAGTGAGTGAACAGAATGCTGGATTAGATGGGTCATTGATCTGATGGAGCAGAGATCTTATGTTCTTATGATGCTTCGAGCTAGCTAAAATTGTTGGCTATGATACTCCACCCATGTTCCTTGCAAGTCAGAATTAACAACTTCCAAATATATATTGATCGCATTTGTATCCCACCCTTTCTCCAATGAGCTCAAAATAGCATACATGGAGTTTAACTGCCATGTAAAATAGCTTAGGCTAAGAGGTGATGACTGGATCATGGTCAACAGGGCCAGCCCTACCATTAGGCAGAGTGAGGTGGTCACCTCAGGCAGCAGATGCTGGGAGGTGGCAGCAAGGTGTTGGAAGAGAGAGCTGTGGGTCTCCTGGCCTGCCGTGTGCCCCCTAAGCTAGCCTGCTGCCTTCAGGTGTGGTGGACAATCCTCTCCCATTGCCAATGTTGAAATAAGATTCAGCTGTCAGTCCTGTTGGCATTTGTGCATGGAATGCAAGGTGGGCACCATCTTGTCCTTTTCTTCAGGCAACAAAATGTCTTGGGCCAACCCTGATGGTCACCCAGTGGGATTCATGGCTGACTGAGAATTTGAATCCAGGTAACCTCTGTACTACATTATACACACACACACACGCACAGGCTGTCGCACTGAAACCCTGGAACATGCTCTTAGTTTCATTGCCCATCTTCTTCAGTTTACTTCTCAATCTCTTATCTCTGTATAGAGCTTTTTGCTTTAACCAAGAACTGTGTCACTCTTTTTTAAACAGTTGGTGACTTTTTCTTTAACATCTTCATATCATAACAGGGAGAATACAAGTATGGTCGTCAGGTGTCTAAGGCAGCCTTCCTCAGCCTGGTGCCCTCCACCCTGGCTGGGGGTGATGGGAGTTGTAGCCCAACAGGTTGGGGAAGGCTAGTCAAGGGCATCTAACTAATGATGGGTGAAAAGAAAAGGAAAAAAGAAGGACCCATATTGATTTGAAATGGGCCTGGTTAAAAAAAAAAAAAAAGCTCAGAAAGATGGGGTGCCCAGGGGGGCTCCATGCCAATCCTTCATCATCTTTTCTCTGCTGTTTCTCTCCTCCGCAGTCTCCCTAACATACTTCGTGGAGCAGCAATGAAAAATGGTGGCAAAGGAGGATGGAGACAGCGAAGGTCCATTGAATCTGCCATTTTTATTTCCTCTTGGCTAAATGGACTCATACATTACTTTAAATGTGTGTTTAGCAGCTATAACCTCTTTTCAGAGTAGGTGCAGTGCAGGAGGCCCAGTCTGGAACATAAAAGCCCCACACACCCCATGCTAGGGTCCAAATTGGGGGCCCTGAGCCTACTCTTGAGTAAAAATAAAAGAAGACATAGCTACTAGTATGTATTTGAAGCACAGTAATGTCTGTTTGAGTCCTGAACAATGTGGAATTAAGAACTTCAGATCCCAGCATTCTCGGTGATGGGCAGAGTGGAGAGGGCGGTCTCCTGAGCATGCCTGGGACCCTCCTTGGTGTTGCAGGGAACACTGGGAACTTAAGATGGGCCCTCTGCCCTGACACCAGTTTCCCTCCTTCCCCTTTCTCACAAGGTGACATTGCAAAGTGGCGGGGGGGGGGGGGGCAAACCAGCAGCAGGAAAGGCTAGAGTCAGTTGTTGCTGAGGTGAGTTAAGTACCAGCTCAGTCAGTGAGGGCTTTGGGATGACCTCTTTATTGGTGTGGGTCTTCCAAACTGAAGTAGCTCATTTCCGAAAACAAACAAAGCCAGCACCACCCCTGCACTTAATTGCATTCCAAAAGGCTGAATCTTAAGTCTCGCTCCATCTCACACAGCAGAATTTCCACCCATCCACATGAAAATGGGTCCCTTGTCCACTTGGGTGTAAAAGGCAGAAGCTGTCAGGCTTGGTCCAGGCCCCGAATCATCTTCCCCAACCTGGTGGCCCTCCAGATGTGTTGGACTGCAACTCCCATCGTGGCTGGGGATGATGGGAGTTGCAGTCCAACCCCATCTGGAGGGTCACCAGGTTGGGGAAGACTGCCCTAAATGTATAGTGCAGGGCATACAAATGGATATCCTTCACCACCTTAAGTACCACATTGACCCAAACTACGGGGCAAATGTTGACTCTCTTTGGTATGACCAGCCAGGCTGTGCCAACAAATGTTAAATCATACCAAACAGAAACCATAACTCACATTGGATTCTTCTTTATTAGTTGAGTTTCAAACCTATTCCCTTCCCAGCTTTCTGAACCAACAAAATGTCAGCAGACCCAAAGGGAAGAAGGAAGCCATGAAGGTTTATTTTTACAGGACTAATGCGATGACACATTTTTCGGCAACTTATAGCAAATTGTCAAGTTGTACTGGGACGAGCCAAATATTTTTGTGTAATTTCTGTAATAAAAATATGAAAGCAGCAAGATTCAGACAGGCTGGCTTTTATTACGCTGACACTCCAAGAATAATAGCGACTTACACAAATTCACAACAACAAAAAAGTGTTGCGGGGGGGGGGAGTGGTTTGCTATTGTAGACAAAATTCATTAGCCCCTAAGTTTATGTTAAAAAATAACATCTCTGCCCCTACAAATGTAGCCTTAGAGATCTGTGCATCCTGTTTATGTCATATGATGCTGATCAATGGCCCTGCATCTAGCAACCTAACAAAGCTGCATATAATTTCTAGGATACTGATGCTTTTCAGCATATGTTAATGATGATTTATGGCTTGCACTTAGTATACACAGCAGCAAATTTACAAGTCATTTAAACAGCACTCAGATTATCATCGTACACCTTTTTTTCTGGAGAGAAACATGACAACTATAAAACAGCCATGCATTATTGCCATGCGGCAGAACCTTTGGAAGATTTTTTTTTTTTTAAGGGATCAATCTCAGACACCGTGATCCACACATGACAGCTAGGAATCCTGCTTAGTTCATTTTGGGCGCAACCCTATTTTTAGACAGAAAAAAGGCCTACAACTCCCAGCATGCCTCAGCTGAGCACATGCTTTGCGTGTGGGAAGGTCCCACTGAGGAATGAATTAACTAGCTTATATGCTTCCCATGAGGAAGGTGAACAGAGCAACAGTAGGATAGTAAGTTCACACATGCAGCCATATACATGAGATAGAGCACATGTTTTACATGCAGAAGAAAAGGTCCCCAGTTCAGTCTCTGGCATTTCATGGTGGAGCTAGGAAAGTATCCTCAAAGCCTGGAGAGATGCTGCCAGTCAATGTCAACAATACTGGGCCAGATGGACCAGTAGTCTGACCCAGTACAAGGTAGCTTCCTATGTTTCTATGTATGGGCAGGGCCTTCTTGGTTATGGCACCCATTCTTCAGAATAGTCTCTCTAGCAATGCCTGTTTTACACCATCTGTATGTGCCTTTGAAAGGCCAGTAGAGGAGGTATTTCTTCTTTAAAGGTATCTTGCTCATTTTTTTACTGATGAACTGAATATTCCCCACCTCCCTACCTAGCTATAATGGCTTGTTACTTAGTATTTATGTGATTATTTTATCTATTTTATTGATTGTGAAAAGCTTTGTGCATCACCTTGCACTAATACTAAAAAAAAAAGTGATGGGCAGAGCATTCCTACCTGCCATGTTGGAGAGATTCAAAGGCAGACGAATTGCCGTATCCAAAGCCCTGCTGGACTCATGCTGGCAGGGCAGAAGAGAGGGAGGAGCAGCATTTTCCGCCCACTTCCATCTTTTGTTTATTTGTTTGTTTGTGTTTTAGATTGTTTTTGCTGCAACAGACTAACATGGCTACCCCTCTGGATATAATTTAAATATAATACATCTCACCATAGCAGGGAAGACTAAATGACCCATATGCCTCCTCAGTCTGCTGTCCAAGTGCTAACTGTTGATGGGCAAGTTCAAGGCCCAGCTCTTCCCTCTGATGGTTCCTTATCTTTAAACTGGACCTGGACTGGACAGCTCTTCAAAGAGAGGACCACCTTCAGATAGAGGATGGTCCTCTGATAACCCTTCAAAGAGAGGACTATCCTCTGTAAAGTAGGAGACATGGCTACCCTACTCTCAAGGCCAGATTGCAATAGGCCTCCAACCACCCAGAAAGCTCCGCTGGATGACACGGCAAAGATGCAACGGTAGTGGGAACAAACTCATTCTTTGTCACCATCCCTACCACAGAAGAGGCTCCATAATGAGATCTAGTCTGTGCATGGCACAAGCCTTCTTCCACCCATGTTCTAGCCATTGCCCATATTGCTTCATTACCCTCCACTCACCAAGGAGCTGCACAGGCTCTACATGCAGGGAGAGGGCCCTTGAGTGCAATCATGTCAAATATCCAGGTCATCTCTGTATCCCACAGAGCTCCAGAGCTTGGGCAACAGTGCCAGCCAGGAAATTCCCCCAGAGCCCTCTGGAATCCTTGGGAATCCACTAGCCTCTGGGGGAAGGGCCATTTCAATGGGTCCCCCACCCTTGGATAGGGAGAAGGCTGCTGAAAGTCTAAGTTTCAAAAGGGAGTGAATTGACCATGACAAGGGGGGGGAAGGGAGGCCACTACAGTATCTCTGAGCTATCATAATCCTATTGGAGGAGGACTCAGCTGGGGCTACAGAAGCTAAAAGAAGCCATCCTTATGAGGATGACCCTTTCCCTAGAATCCATCCGTATTATCTGGAACCATCTCAGTGGCTCCCTCCGACCTCTGAAAGGTCAAGAGCACTGACGAGCCCGTTTCCATCTGTCGTCAGATCTTGGCCGTATGACCTTACCCTCTTCCTCTGCATAAACATTTTAGATTTGATTAATGGGACTGATTTCATGACAAAAGTAGCGGACTCCACAAATCCTAGAGAGATGCTGCAGTAAATCTAACCCTCGGTAATCCAATCTCCTACACGGCCGCATATGGAGCACTTGTTCGATAGAAACAAATATTTCATCCCAGATGTTGTTTATAGATGGGAGGTGGAAGGAGCCAGGAGTGGCAGAGATGCTTAAAACAAAAAGAAAACTCAAGATTCCCAATAACCCTCAGGTCTCCAGAAGAATTGGCTGCCAAAGGTCTGTCTTATCAACGTAAGAAAGCCAAGGAAGATTACTCCTACATGTCACTGTCTTTTACCAATCAAAAGCAGTTATGCTTTGGCTGGATTAAGGCAAAGCTGCACATAAACCCCCTGGAGACAGGCTATCAAACAAACTTTGAGACAGCATGGAGACGGCCGTGGCAGATCTGATACAAAAGGCAGATCTGTGCAACGTGTGTGTAACAATTCATGCAAACTAATCATGCCTTGACACAGCAGCAGACAATCACAATGTGGATTTTTCACTCAAGGGAGCAAGCGTGCCCAAAGGTGACCTCTTCTCCTGCAAAAAAAACCTGCTTCCCACATTGCTCCAGGTAACGTTCACTGTTCCCATGCTTCCCCTAATTTCCTTCTTGACTTGTGACTCCAGCTATTCATACAACTTCTTACTAGGATGTGTCCATTCGTCCAACTGCAGGTAACAGTGAAGTAGAGGTTTGGCTGAGAGTGTGAAGAAAAGAGCACAGATCATTTGTACCCGGGTTGCAGAATCGGTAGGTCCTGCCTCTTTGCTCACTCAGGAACGGCAGGGGTCTCTTTCGGCAGCTGGAAACCATTTTTAAAAGAGAGATGAAGGCATGGTGTGTACAAACTAACTTGTTTTGTCCCAGCATTTCCTATGACCAAACTGGTTTCACAGATTTTTGAAGCACCACAACTCACCCCTCCCACCTTGCAAACCTGTAAACCAGTGTAAGTGTTCTCCAACCTTGGGTCCCCAGATGTTTTTGGCCTACAACTCCCAACGCTGGCTGGGGCATGCTGGGAGTTGTAGGCCAAAAACATCTGGGGACCCAAGGTTGGAGAACACTGTTGTAAACAGAGGGCCAAACTATATGTGATATCATGCACATGGTTTGCCCTTGAGTTCAAGATTTTTCTTTCACTAAGAGTCGGGGCTTCTTTACATGAGGCTTTTAACCCGCCACTTTACCGAGGCTTCTGCTTCCAGAATCTTTGCAGGATTAAGAGTGGGGGGGGGGGCGTTCCTGGGCTATTTGCCTTTCTATATGTTCCATTACACAACCACAAGGTGGTGCTGTGGTATAGCAGAATTGCAAAAATATACAAGCTTCTCGCTGTGGTCCATTCCGCCATTTCCAGATAATACTACACTTCCCTTGCTCTAAAAAAACCCACAAAAAAACCCATGATGGAAATGCTTGGAAAGCACGGGAGAGGCCCTGGAGGGGGATGACATCATGTAAAGCACCTGCAAACTAGAGTGAGTGAGGAATCATGCGTGCACAGCAAATGCCTCGTGTAGAGAAGCCCTCAGTGGGGGGAGCTGGATCAAGAACATGGCACAGGAGGAGGGCTTTTAACTCCTTCCCCCTCACTGTGGTCCTGCTCTGGATTGCCCCCCCCCCCGCTATGCTTGCTATTTCCATAAGGAAAAAAAGCTCCCATGGGAACAAATGGGAGATTTCCCCACCCATGAAAGTAGCAGGAATGGGGAGGGGAGCTGATCCTGATTAGAAGCCCCCTCTCCCCTCATCCACCACAGTCCCAAATCCAGCTCACTGACACCACCCCCGCCCCATGCTGGCTATTGGTAAGCAGAGGGAAAACTGCACACAACGGTCGGCAAGCCCTGAGAATAACATGACATCTAGTTTGGCCCAGAGATAGGTATATGTAGGGATATGTAGGGATATGTAGGGATACCACATGGGCCAGGGGTGCAGAACCTCAGGCCCAGGGGCCAAATCCACCCTGCCTGGGCTCCCAAACCAGCTCTCCGGGGTCCCCCAAATGGCCTTGTCCCTATGGTGGCTTCCCGGTTCCCCCCCCCCCCACATTCCAAAAGGTTGAAGTGCCTCTCCTGAGGCTGAGTTACTGGCAGTAAGAGCTTCAAGCTAAAATAGGCTGGTATTTTTGACCCCACCCCTTTCCCCTTTGCGCTCCCCCCTTGAGAGTTTCTCCAAAATGATGGAATTGGGCCCTCAGGATGAAAGAGGTTCAACACCCCTGCCATAGGCCATGATGCCCATTTCATACCACCTTCAACTCTCTGAATGATCGATTATCTATCCCCAGTCTGTGTCATGTTGGAAATGGAATTGTGCTGCCAAGGCTCCTCCTCCATTTGATAGAACCTTCACAAAATATAGCTAGAAAAAAATCTATCTACCACCAGTTTGTTGGAGACACTGCTAGAGGAGCCTGGCGCAGTATTTTCTTTCATTAACTTTTTACTTCTTTTTTAATACAGGCAGTCCCCAGGTTACAAACGAGTTCTGTTCTTAAGAATGTCTTTAAGTCGAATATGTGTGTAAGTCGGAACAGCACAGCGTTCTATACATTAAAATCGGCATTTACGCAAATTGCATAAATTACGCAAATTGCGTAGTATACTATGCTACGTACTCTACGTAAACGACGTAGCGCCGGGGAACCCAGAAGCCTGTTCTTAGGTATGGGTTGTCTGTAAGTTGGATGTTCTTAACTCTGCCTGTATATGCATACATAGTACACAAATGTTGCAGCAATGGAAGCCAAATTACTTTCCTTCCTTCCTTCTTCCCTCTCCTCCTCAGCCCCTTTCCCATCTGCACGCCCATACGCAGAAATGGCTAAAATATATTTTCAATATAGGAGAACCTATGCTTGATGGAGCAGATTCAAGCGCTTTCAGGAAACCTGATCCAATTCTTAAGCTCCCTCTGATGCTGAAAAGTTTTGGCATTTGACTCTCTTTTCACTGCCTCCCCCTTTCTTTTCCCCCTTATGAAGCGAGTGTAGGATGCTGACAAGGGAGACAGGACTAGGGATCAGTCACCAATGAGTGGGTTGGATCCAGACTTACTCATACTTCGAGAAGACCCACTGAAAATAATGGGACTTCCGTTAATCATGAGTAACAGAAGCCCCTTTGATTTCAGTGGGGCCACTCTCAAAGTATGACTAAGTCTGAATCTAACCCTATGTTTGGTCTGGTGATGATGGTGCAGTTGGATATGTCAATAAAAATGTATGAAATCTTTTGAAATCTTTCAAATAAAAGCAAACTACAATTTGACACAAGCTAATCCTAGTATCAAACCTTGAAGAACTATGTGTAGAAAACAAAAGAAAGAAGCAACGAAGATAGGGAAAAGGTGGGAGGGGGGGAATAAGGAGACTGACTGCAGTACTGTGATCCAAGTGATGATGTTAGTTTTTCAGTGGTAGCCACCAACTGCATTTATTGGGACAGGCTAAGGAAATGCAGGGGGCCAGTGATGTGAAGGTCATTTTTGTAAGTGAATCGTTCTTACTTACACTTACTTATAGGTGTTTGAATTCACCAGGGATAAACTACACATGGGCTTAACTGGGTAGTTCTGTTCTTGAGTGCAGGGCTGTTCCTGTTTTCACAAATTGCCCCTGTGATTGAAACAACAGGGACCCTTTTTTTTGCAATGCAAACTGCAGGCACAGGACAGGAACCCAATCTGGATTGGGACTACAGAAGGAGGGGCAAAAGATGAAAGCCTCCCTACCCCCCCCCCCACGCTAGCGTCCCAATCTAGATCAGGTTGCGGGAGGGCAGTTTGTTTTAAAAAATGCACACAGACCTCCTCTGCATTCATGGGCGGAACTCTCCAAATTAAGGTCACGTGTAGTTTGTCCCTAAAAGTCATGAAAAGAAAATCTACATTGGGTTTTTTGGGTTGGTGGGCACCAGGGATGGGGACTCGGACTCCAGGACTTGACTCGTGAGTCGGACTGAGTCCCCCCTCTGACTCGAGTCAGACTCGAGTCCCAATATTTTTAATGGGACTCGAGACTCGACTCGTGACTCGAGACCAAGGACTCGTCAACATCCCTGTACTGTGCCAGAAGGAGTAGAGAGGAGCACGATCACCGGCGAAGAGCGCATGGAAGCGAGGCGCGCCGCTGCTCGGCCACCATGGACTGGCTACCAGGAGCGCAGCCCCAACAGTGTCGAGATTTATTTAAGCCACACATCTGAAGTAGCCTTATTTTGTTGGGGGGGAAACCCATTGATTTTAATACGGACTCGTGGAGTCAGCTTTGGGAGTGACTCGGGACTCGCGACTTGTGAGTCACCATTTTGGACCAAGGACTTGGACTCGAGACTCGGGTCCAAAGACTCGAGACTTGACTCGTGACTCGAGATCAAGGACTCTTCAACATCCCTGGTGGGCACAGTTGGAATTTTGAGAGAGTGTTGTGGGTACACTCACAAAAATGGCTACCATGGTGTGTGCTTGCTCATTCATCAAATGGCTACCATGGCGGGTGTGGCCGGTCACAAAACACTCATTTCCCAAAAAGCAAACTGGTGAGAGTAACAGAAAAGTAACTTGCCCAAGAAGCTAAGCACAAGGCAGAGGTAGGAGTCTGAGGCTCCAAAACACAAAACCACTCTTTTGAACTGAAATGAAGATGGCACTTTTCTTTGCAGCATGTTTACCTCCCAGTTAAAAATCATGTTTTAAAAATATATAAAAGCCTTAAAAGTAAAATAAAAAATCAGGAGAGGCAGGGAGTCTGGTGGGAACCAAGAGGGATGTTTGCAGGCATATTGGGTGCCCATAGGAGACTCCAGATCTACATCAACAGAAACATGCATAATTTGAAAATGGCATGCTTCCATTGTAGTTATAATCGTAGCAGTTCTATGTATCTTCCCAAGAATTATACTAGAAGCTGTACAAAGCATTAAAAAAAAATATCCCTCTCTGCATCTCACAATTTAACAAATGATGACAGAATGCGAAAGGGAGAAGGGTCCAGAAAATGCAGCCACAGGCAGGCCACATAAATTGCTACTTGGTGAAAGCAACACAAGTTCCCAAAGAGACTAAAGAGGAAAAGCTGACAGTCAAGTTCTGGAGCCTTTCACAAGGCAGGGAGAGAGGAACCGTTGGGTGTGAAGATGTGAAACTGAACTTTGTCAGCTTTGTCAACTTCCCTCCACCCCACCCCAGAGATTTAAAAATGGCATAACAGTAGGAAACATTACCCATGGTATAGACCAGTCTTCACCAGCCTGGTGACCTCCAGATGTTTTGGACTACAACTCCCAGCTTTCCTGACCACTGGCCATGCTGGCTGGGGTTGATAGGAGTTGAATTCCAAAATCTCTAGAGCACCAGGTTGGGGAAGGCTGGTGTAGACATTCATTCATTTTGCCCCACTTTCATCTTTCGCCAAATGGATTTTGCAGGTTTTTATATTGTTTCAAAACCTGCAAAGCTAGAGACAACAGCAGGAAAGCTAGAATGAGGGGCTGTAGCTCAGTTGCTAGAGCATATGCTTGGCATGCAGAAAGTCCCAGGTTCTATCTCTGGCATCTGGACCAGCAGAGACCTGACAGCCATCTGTCAGGGATGCTTTAAAGTACCGTAGGTTCCTGCAGTGGCCCCTTCCAACTCTGTGACTCTATGATCTCCAGTTAGGGCTGGAAAAAAATGCCTGCCTGAAACCCTGGAAAGCTGCTGCCAGTCAGTGTTGACAGTACTGGGTTTGATGGACCAGTGATCTAAGACAGCTTCCTATGTTCCTAACGATGGCTTTATCATATGACCTTTATCATATGACCTCAATGAACAATAGCAACAACATTCCAAAGTGAAACGTTTTGAATTAAAATTGGTTCTGAATTAACACTTTTGAAAAGACTCATACAGAGGGGGGGGGAAATGGTTCAGCTCTGTCACCCTCCTGTAAGATCCAAATTCACTCGCATGGATACAAATTGCAACCGAAACACACACACACACACATACACACACACACAGTGTATTATCTGTGTTGAAATTCTGTATATTCATTCTCTAGATTATCTCTTGCAAGCCTGGTTTGCTGTTCACATTTAAAAACGAATACATAAAAAGTTAAATTAAAGCTGGTTGTGTTGTGTTGAGTTCCTGAGCCATACTGTTGTGAAACAGTAGTAAACAAGTTTACTACCTACATCTCACTGGTCTTCTGTAGACATCTCGCTATCCCCATTTGGCCTTATTGATCAGCACATTTCCAGGCAGACAATAAAGGCAAGCGAAGGGAATAGTGTTCTACAACCTGCCGCAACCTTAACCCTCCCTGCTCCCCCCAAATAACTTGGAATCCCTCTTTTGGAGAGGATTGCCATGTTGTGTCCGTCCATTTTAGAGACACTTTCAAGAAATCCACATCCCCAGTTCAAGAACTGTTTATGACTGCCATTTCATTGTCTGCATGGCTGAACCTTTATCCTCTCCCTGAATTATACAAGTCTGTGTTCTGAAAGCCCTGACAGCATAGTTGCATATTCCATGCCAGATCGTAGAACAGAAGGATTCAGCCAAGTACAGCATTGGCCCAACATCCCTAATCCAGTGGAACTCTCCAAGTAACAAATTCAGTCCATACCAAGTTCCTTAACACTGCTTTTTTGGACAAGTACGGTATGTCACAAAAGCAGTACCTCCAGGTCGTTGTTCCTCAGCAATGTTCAGCACATGAACATGTTGCTGTCAACACAACCTGGTGATTTGTCCCCTAAAGTTACAGGCTTAACTTGTGCGTTTAGGGCATGAGTGGGGAACCCCTTTCAGCCTGAGGGCCAAATTCATTTTAGAGAAGTTCTTAGGGAGGTGCATTCCAGTGCTGGGTGGGGCCAAAAATACCAGCATACTGTAGCTTAAAGCTCTTACTGCCTTAGGAGAGGCATTTCAACCTTTTAGAATGGGGGGGGGGACTGCACAAAAGCTGAGAAACCACCAAATGATTTGTGGTTGAGGGAAAGGTGGTGGGGCCTGGGAAAAGGAGTACAGCCATCTGGGGAACACCAAGGGACTGGACTGGGATCTCACAGGGGCCGTATTTGGTGGTCCCGACTCCCCAGCCAGAGGTTTCCCGGCCCTGCTTTAGGGCAACAACTGTTCATCATAATATATAAGGTATCATATATGTAAGTCTAGTCCCACAATAATTCAGTTGATGGAGCAGAGGAAGGAAGCAGGTTTTCCATTCCTCCCTTTGCCCTCCAGCCTATATGTCCACCAGCAGGTCTCTCTTCATGGAGGCATCTTGCAGAAGGATTCAACAAGCACAAGCACTGCCATAATTCAGTAGAAAGGGGCAAGCTCAATGATAAGGGGGCTGGAGCAGCTCCCCTATGAGGAAAGATTGCTTGAGGCTCTTTAGCACACAGGAAAAAAAGGTGAGTAAGGGGGCACATGATAGAGGTACATAAAATTAGGCATGATGTGGAGAAAGTGGATAGGGATATGTTTTCCTCCCTTTCTCATAATACTAGAACCCGGGATCATACCATGAAACTGAATGGTAAGAGATTCAGGACAGATAAAAGGAAGTACTTCTTCACAGAGTGTATAGAATTTGCTACCACAAGATGTAGTGATGGCCACCAAGTTGGATGGGTTTGAATTAGACAAATTAATGGAGGATAAGGCTATCAATGGCTACCAGTTTGTGGATTTCCCATGGGCATTTTGTTGGCCACTGTGGAAAGAGAATGCTGGACTAGATAGGCCTTTGGTCTGATCCAGTAGGGCTCTTCTTATATTCTTATGTCAGCTCAGCCTGAGAATTCCAAGGCTGATGGGCAATGTTTGATGAATTAAACCATATAATACTTTCCCATATACCGTGAACTTTCAAGTGACACCTTGATGGTGCAAATGGGCAAATTGGTTCCAGAGCCTTTTATGGAATACAATCAAATAACACTAGCTACTTACGTATGTAATTAAAGGAACAGGGGGTGGAGAAAACAGAAGGAAATAGTACTGACATCTCTAGCCAGTACTGCTGCAATGGAGAGCAAATCCACCAGCTTGAGGTTTCTGATTCAAGGACACTAATACCATTAAATGGTTTTTTCCCATTCAAAGGAAAATTGCTACTCTAAATCTCCCTTTCTCCGAACTGACAATACCCAAGAGGGGAAAGAAGAAGCTACTTTTCAGAGTGGAATTTGTCCTCTGGAGCTGTAGCAGAAAACCAATCCGCCACTCTCCCCTGAATGCCACTTCCCTGGAGGAAGATGTTCCCCCACCATAATGTCCAAAGTAAGCCCTCACAGAATGTTTGCATCATTCTACATAGAGTGTCTGGGAGGAAGAGGAGAATCTCTTTCCCTTTACACCTCTCCACCCCACTTACATGACTTTGGCACTGTGCTAATTGCCACCATTTGTGTGGATATGTAGAACCTGATACAGTCAAAATTCTATCTGATTGGATCCCTGTTTCTCCCTCCCCCATGGAAGTCAGCCATAAAAATAGCGTGATTTTTTGAAATAGCGTGTCCCCATCCTAGATGGCCTAGAGCAGTGTTCTCCAACCTTGGGTCCCCAGATGTTTTTGGCCTACCACTCCCAGCATGCCCCAGCCAGCTATGCTGCATGCCCTAGCTATGCCCTAGCTATGCTGCATGCCCTAGCTATGCTGGCTAGGGCATGCTGGGAGTGGTAGGCCAAAAACATCTGAGGACCCAAGGTTGGAGAACACTGGCCTAGAGGAACCCTGGCCTCTTCCATAACGGAATCCAGTGTTTACCTGCGAGAAGTTTCTGATGCGTAAGTTCATCTAAGGATTTCTCTTATGTAACTAGTTAGTCAATTTTGCTTTTTGTTATCTTAAAAGAAGCAACATCCCATTTCTGTCCTTCTCTTTGTCTTAACTCTTTAACAAATATTTAAATTGGAGCACTTGAGTTGATTGGGTTTTTTTGCATAGCCACTGGACCTGGTCTTGCTCATGCTGCCTTAGCTATTTTGCCCACGCTAAAGGTTCTAAGGAGTTTAAAGGAAATCTGTAAAAAGGCCCTCACATTCTTCATAAGTGAATCCCGTTACCCTGAAATCTCCGGGTGCTCAAGCTAAGATACTAAACTGTGGATGGTGGCAATGCTATTCAGGGGCAAAGGACACAAGAGTGGCTACTACAGTCTGCCCCATTTCATAGGCAGTGGAAATGCTAATGCTCATTGTCACAAGACCCAAAAGCTGTTGCATCAGATGATGGCCACTACATATCATGTATACAGTAATACCTTGGATTGCAAGTAACTTGGTTTGAGAGCATTTTGCAAGACAAGCAAATTTTTAAATATTTATTTAATTTTTTTTGACTTGATATACAAGCAACGTCTTGCAATACAAGTACTGTAGTACGGCTTAAATTAAAAATCTCTGTACAAATTTTTTTGGGGGGGATTTCGTTTTGATATAAGAGTGTTTTGGATTACAACAAGCACGTTTCCGGAACGAATTATGCTCTCAATCCAAGGCATGGCTGTATTTGAATGAAGAAATGGTTATTAGATCTTGAGGACCACATTATAAAGGATTCCCTTACCACACAGAAGATCAAAATTGGATGCCGTTAAATCAGGAGTACTGAACCTCTTTCAGTCTGAGGGCAGGCTCCTTCTATAGCCGGCAATGGGAAAGCTCCGTTAGCATGCACAGTGCTGAACCATACCCTATTGCACCTTTGAGTTCCTTCACTTCCATTTGGCTAGGAATCTAGGATGCATCTTTTTTTTTCTTTCAGACCAGGGCGAAATGCTGCTCCCTTCGGTTATCAGCCACCAGTTTTTAACGTGGCCATTTCCTGCCCTGTGTAATGAATATCCACCCTTGTGATGTGCATGGAAAACTCAAAACCCCATCTCACATGCACCATATCTTTGTGAAGTTTTAATCATCCCTTCAACATAGATCAGCTCCTTAGAATATCTAGAAATTATGCTCACAGGCAGCCCCAGCGCCAACTCCCCTCTTCAGCTGTCCCTCCCTGTCTTTTGGGCAGCCTTCCGCAAGAGCTGAATGGGTTTGCACACAAAAAAGCTCCCTCCGCTCTTGTTCTGATTCATGGATGTCTTAGGTAACGTCTCTTTCAGTACGATGGAGCGGCTGAGGCCTTGGTGACCCCAGAGACATTACATCGTCATAAATAAGGGGATTTATTTACAGATATAAATCAAGGCACAGGTTTTGAAACATACTATGGGGGAAACAGAGGGGGAAACAGAGGGGGAAATGGGGAACACAATGAAGAGGTGGGGTCCTCGGCCAAAATCTTCATAAAAATAACTCTTCCAAAACATTGCAATCATTGTTTTTAGACTCACATTGGACCTGTCCCCAGCATTTGAGCTTCTTTCATGACTCATTTCCCACAGATTGGCAAGTAACAGTTTCCTCCGCTAACAACTGGCTGACAAACATGGCTAAAACTGAACAGATGTACTTTGATTGACTGGGTTACTTTGGTTCTGAGGCCGGTGTGTGTGTCGGGCGGGGGGGGCAGTTCTTCAAAGGCTACTGTGCATCGAAAGTTTTGTGGTTGAGAAAACAAATCTATCTTTAAAACAAAAAACAAAAAAAACCAGACACAAGTGTATTGCTCAATTCTACCATACAAATACAACATTCAGGAATAATTGCAGGAGAAACATCTGGTCAAAATCTTGCTCACCAGACTATTGTGTTTTGCTTGGACTCTTGGAGAGAGATGTACCCGCAAGTCTTTGAGAAGGCCTCATCACCATAACTTTGCCTCTGCTCTACCTTGGGGGCTAGCCAAAGGTTTTGTGCATCTTCTGTTCTACTGGACAATAAGTGGGGGAGGAAGGAAAAGTTTAAGCAACGGCATCCATTAAGATAGGGTCAAAAGAAGGCCTGTATCAAGTAAGACAAAGAAGCTGCCTAACAGCGTCTTAGTTTGCAATTCTTTACCAATTTCAAAGCTGGAGTAACTATAATTTAAACACTGGCTTAATCCAATATAAAGACTGACATCAAAAGGGGCCCAAGAATCAGATAGGCACAGTATTGTCCGTTCTAGCAAGTGAATATGGTAAAACAACAGTTGAATAATTGGAGCATTTAAATAGGCCATAGGAAGAAACATATGAATTGGTCATTGGAACTGCTGGACACAAGTGCTACAGCTAAATCTCAACACTACAGTATTAGACATACTGCATTATCTAATGCTGCAGTGAGTGAGTGAGTGAGTGGCTTCTGTTGGTAGAGTTACAGCAGCACCCATGAGAAAAATAAGTCCATCCCACTACTTTCAAAAGCAAGCCCCTTATAAAAGCTCACTGAAATGTATAAAGCATAACAGTTTGTGAGCTTTTCTACGCAAGGCTGTTAACCCACTTGCAGGAAAAAAGGCAGGGTATAAATATAAATAAATACTTAGAGTTTCATCACAGAACCGAGATCCAAGCACTATACGAGGAGCGTTTCCTTTCCTGCTTTTCCACTATATAATCTCTAGGTGGCATTGTGACAGGCCTGTGGCTCATGCTGGCTCAGCTTGTCTGAGCAGTGGAAAGCTAAGCAGGGTCAAGCCTGGTTATTACTTGGATGGGAGACCCCACCTCTAGTTTCCTGCATTGAGCAGGGGGTTGGACTCGATAGCCTTGTAGGCTCCTTCCAACTCTATGATCTATGAAATCTATAATATAGCAGAATAGCACAACTGCCCAAGTGAAAACAGCGTTTTCTTTCGCTTTCAGAAATAATACCCCATTTTCCCTGCTCTTAAAAAACTCACCAAAAGTGCTGTTTGAAAACAGAAGCGAAACTGGAGGGTCACAATGTCATCTAAAGAATCGGTAAACATCCATGAGTAGGGAATGATGAACGCACAATAAATGCCTCATGTAGAAAAGCTCTGTGCCAATTTACCCTGGAGACTGGAAAATGCCTAGGATCTATGTAAGGGAATGGCTCCTACCCTAACCTCAGCACACTCTCCCCCAATCACTCTATCCAGTGGTCCATCTAGCTCAATATTGGTCCATCTAGCATTACTCCATCTAACTCAATATTGTCTACTGTCTGGCTGCGGCTCTCCAGGCTTTCAGACCAGTGTCTTTCCCAACCCTGCCTGGAGATACCGGGAATTGAACCTAGGACTTTTTGCATGCATAGCATATACACTACTACAGAGCTACAGCCTTTCTCCCATCATCTTTTTGTGGGCATCTGAAATCTATATCTATATATATATATATATATATAAGAAGAAGTCCTGACTGACTGACTGACTGACTGACTGACTGACTCATCAACGCCCAGCTCAAACCGTTTAATCTAGGAATGTGAAATTTTGAAGGGACATTGTTTTTATTATGTAGACACCCACTAAGGAAGGATTCTTGGAAATTCCGTCCCTAAGGGGGTGAAAAAAGGGGGCAAAACAACAGGGGAGCAGTTATGCAAATCGGCCTCACCTCAGAATTCCTGCAGGAGCCAATAGGAGCAGTTATGCAAATAGCCCATAGGACACTTAGAATGTTCGTATGAATTCCTGCAGGGGCCAATAGCGGTGGGTAGGCAAATCTCCCCTAGGCCATTTAGAATGTTCTCTGAAGGGGTGAAAAGGGAGGGAAACTTTTTAAATGACTGCCTGACTGAATGACTGCTGTGGGGGGCGGGGGTCGCATAGGCTGTTTTGACGGATCCACCCCAAGCTTGGCACACATACTCTCCATCACCCAAGGACAAAGACTGGCAGTTTCAAATCTCCAAAAAACCCTCGCTGCACCTGTATGGCCCAAAATAGATGATAGCCAATGGCATCACTTGGAATGTTTGCAGGGGCCATTCAGGAGCGGTTATGCAAATTGCTCCAACGACATATAGAATGTTCGTATGAACTGCCACAGGGGCCCAATCAGGAGCAGATATGCAAATCTCTCCTGCGTCAAAACAGAATGTTCATATGAACCACAGCCGGGGCCTACGGCGGGGGGGCAGAGCTGAGATTTCATTGTTGGGTAGTCCCGGGGGGGGGGGCAGAGCTGGGATTTCATTGTTGGGTAGTCCCGAGGTGGGGGAACAGGGATTTCATAGTTGGGTAGTCCGGGGGGGGGGGGCAAGCTGGAATTACATTGTGTAGTCCTGGGTGGGAGCAGGGATTTCATTCTGTGGTCCCGGGGGGGCAGGGCTTTCATTGTTGTGTAGTCCCAGGGGCGGGGAGCAGGGATTTCATTGTGTAGTCCCGGGGGATGATGACAGAGATTTGATTGTGTAGTCCCGGGGGGGGAGCTGGGATTTCATTGTTGTGTAGTCCCCGGGGGGGAGCAGGGATTTCATCGTGCAGTCCCGGAGGGGGGAACAGGGATTTCACTGTGTAGTCCTGGAGGAGCAGGGATTTCATTGTGCAGTCCTGGGGGAAAGGGAACAGGGATTTCAGTGTGTAGTCCAGTGGGGGAAGCAGAGATTTCATTGTGCAGTCCCGGAGGAGGAACAGGGATTTCACTGTGTAGTCCTGGGGGAGCTGGGATTTCATTGTGTAGTTCCAGGGGGCCAGGGATTCCATTGTGTAGTCCCGGGAGGGAAGCAGGGATTTCATTGTGTAGTCCCGGGGGGGAGCAGGGATTTCATTGTGTAGTCCCGGGGGAGCTGGAAGTCGCGGGGGAGCTGGAAGTCGCGGGGGAGCTGGAAGTCGCGGGGGAGCTAGGATTCCATTATGTCGTCCCGGGGGACCTTTCCTATGGAGCGATTCAATACAGCGGTCAGCGACCTTAAGGAATTTCGAACAAATAGTGCCTATAGGAAAATGATGATCCGTGCAAACTTGGCACGGTCACTCTTCATCACGCGAGTGAAGCCGCAGGTCCGGGCAAAAGCTAGTACTACATAAAGAAGAACCCTGCAAAGTTTATGAACTGGAAGCAACAGTGGGAGAAGTGTACAAACCATGGGCAATGATGTCCCTGTTATATCACCTTCAAGACTATAACATTCTGAAAAAATAATGGCTGATCTCCAGCTTCCAGTGTAACTGATTTATTTACAGTATTTTGTATACCGCTCCATATCTAGGCAGATTCCAGAGCGGTGAACAATAAAAAGATAAATGAATAAAAACAATGCATTAAAAACAGGATAACATTAAAACCATGGCTGGTCAGCAAGGAAGGCTTCCCAGAACAAAGATATCTTCAGCAAGCACCAAAAACAACACAGTGTCAGAGCCTGCCTGACCTCCAGAGGTAGGGAGTTCCATAGAAGTGGAGCTGCCACACCAAAGGCTCTTCTCCTGGTGGACTCCAATCAGGTCATAGCTCCATGTAGAACCACCAGGAGAATGTCCTCCAATGACCTCACTGACCAGGCAGGTTGGTAAGGGAGAAAGTGCTCTCTCAGGTATCCTGGTCGCAAGTTGTTTAGGGCTTTGTATACTAGCACCAAAACCCTAAACCTGGCCTGGTAGTGAACAGGCACCCAGTGAACTTGGGCTCAATCTGCTTATGAAAATTCCTGAGTGGACTTGCAACACTAGTGCAGGATGTTCAGTGTGGTGGTCTCTGTATCTCATCCCAAGCCCCACTTTGTCACTGCAATGGCTCATAGAAAAGCATATAAGTGGGCTTAACCCTCTGAGCAACAGAGTTTTGGGACACTGTGGTCATGATGGCTTGTCATGCCAGCTCAAGCCATGCTACCTTGTGTTAAGTTCATAATACAATCTGGTACATAGAAGCAGAAGAATGCAGCCTGAGACCAGAGAGAGAGAAAGGAGACTGAGTATGGTTGACATATACATTAGAAGCTCAAGATGAAGTATATACGGTCACATTCCTTGAAGATATGTATTGCACATTCGGTTTAAGAAGAAAATTAAAAGATTCTTCTAATGAAATTATGACGTGTTTCTGAGGAACGGTAGACTACCATATTTCTCCCTTTTATAAATGGTTCTAGGAGTATGCATATGGTAAAGCAGATAAATAACCCTTTACTGATTTTTTAAAAGATTTAATTTAATTTAAATATAGTTCCTAAATAGGGATGTGTCATCATCAGTGATGCCACAGGCCATAATGCTCACAGAAACCATAAATACACACACCTAAATCAGCACAGTGAGGAAAGATTTTGGGATTTTTATTTATTATTATTTATTATTTTTATTTATTATATTTATATCCCGCCTTTTTTCCTGCAAGGAACCCAAGGCGGCTTACATAATCATCATCCTCTCCATTTTTATCCTCACAACAACCCTGTGAGGTAGGTTAGGCTGAGAGTCAGTGACTGGCCCAAAGTCACCCAGTGAGTTTCATGTCCGAGCAGGGACTAGAACCCGGATCTCCTGAGTCCCAGTCCGACACTCTCACCGCTACGCCACACTGGCAGATACTTCCTGAGATACTTCCTGAGTAAGAATTAAACCTTGAATAATGAAGCTCATGAGTAAAGCATCAAAAAAGAAAAACAGGAGTGTCATGCACAATGGTATATTGTGTGTCTGAAAATGTATTGTAAGAATGGGTTTGGGACAGGAGAGGGTTGATGGAGCCAGGAGTACCGCTGGCAACTGCCTTAATAGTTCTGGCAAAGTTGCTAAATATCTCCTTTGTTTGGGAACTTACAGGTAAATGGCACACAATGGCTAGAAAATAGTTGGAGATTCCTTTGGAAGGAGAAAGCCTTTTTGGCAAGAGAACATGCCTTTCTCCCCCTAGCCCTTAGTTAAGGATGATGTACCGTAATTTAGGTGTCTATGAAGGAAACAGGCTGCAATTGAGAAAGTGAAAAATACTTGGGTTTTGAGCATCTTAGGGTGCAATCCTATGCAAGTTTAGAGAGAGAAAAGGCCTATAACTCCCAGCATGCTGGCTGGGGCATGCTGGGAGTTCTAGGCCTTTTTTCTGTCTAAACTTGCATAGGGATTGCACCCTTAGAACGCTGCCTGTCTCCCTAGAGATGTGATGTGGGAGCGGCGGCTTCAGCTGCCTCTGGGAATGTTTAAGCTGTGCTTCTACCTACACTCAACCTGTACATTTGTAAACATAAATATTAATTACAAAAGCCAATACACCTCCAAGGTCTTCCTTCTAAAAGGAATCAAACCTAGGTAAGTGCTCACCCCTAGAATTTCTCACCACTCTGAGAAGTAGGGTGAGTGTAACAGCATCCTGTGTACAAACTCGTGGGCTGGTCCTAAAAAGAAAAGAAAACTTAGGAAAGGGCTGCAAGAAGGCAGCGAGCCATAGGAAGGGGGAAACCAGTCACTTCTGTCCCTTTGGGTTCTAAACAAAAAGCCCAGCTTTATGGACAACTAAAGAGCCTTGACAAAACCTTAATATTCTTTCCCCAGAAGTTCTCTTTAAAGTCTGCACTGACTTTTATTTGTCCATCATGAGACAACTTCGTGCCCCAAGCCATGACCACTGATGGATGGTTGGCTGTGGCTTGCGGTTTCTTGGTGCTGACACGCTTGCTCGATGGATGCAAACCTCTTCCAAACCTCTGGCTTTTGAAACTAGTTATTGGCAGGCCTGTTCAGAACAATGATTTCATCCAGATACGCCCCACGCCAAAGAACATACGCCCGTGCCCCTCTGGTGTTTATTTTCAATCATTGGATGTTCTTTCTTTCTTTGGAGAACATTAATATCATGCTTTTATCGTATTTGTCACGTATTTTATGGTGACAATATATGGAACCATGGCACCCATGACAGAAACAGAGCCTTCTGTCCCACACCACAGAGTCCTCCTAAGCTCTCCCCAAGGTCAGAGATTGTCAATCATTTTCCTTACACATTGTTCAGTTACTTTTATTTAGTCTCACCAATTTGCTTTCTGCAACATGAGCGTTTTGTGACTGGCTGTGCCTACTATGGCAGCCATTTTATGAATGGGCACCCCCACTCCGTGGCACCCATTTTGTGAGATTTCTCATGGCACTCTCTTAAAATTCCAAATGTGCCCACCAACCCAAAAGGTTGGGGAACCCCTACATTAGAGGAACAAGCCTAGCCAGTCAGACCTAAAAGTGTAAACAAAACCGACCCAACAAGGCTTTGAAATACAGCATAACGGTATGATGTTAAGAGTAGGGGTGGGGAACTGGTGACCCTCCAGATGTTGTTGGATTCTATCTCCCATCATCCCCAACCAGCACAACCAATGGTTAAGGATGGTGGGAGTTGTAGTCCAACAACATCTGGAGGGCCACAGATTCCCCATCCCTGTGCCAGACCAACTATTTTAAGGCTCCTCATCTATGCTACTTCTAAAAGCCTTTTAAAGTCCAAGCCTGCAGCCATGCGAATAACTGGACAATTCAGCTAACACACTGCTGTAGTGTATACCAAAGTCTGTGCTTAGCAAACTTTATCTCATACATTAAAGACTCCTGGGCTACATTCCCTCAAGCTACTCCATGACTGCAATCTGTTAGTTTCACAGGGAAGCTGGCTTTGGTCTATTTTATCATTCTCATCACTTTTTGATGAGACATAACCTGAAGATGTAGTGTGCAGAAAAGGAAAACAAGTCCTCCTAAGGACCATTAATTCTGATGTCATGGGCGGGGGGGGGGGGTCACATAAAGAAATAGCTTTGAGGAAGTATGTTTAGGTGGCCTTAATTATGTGGCTGTAGCCACTGAGCATGAGTTTTTAGATGTAGGGTCCTTCCAGATGGAGGGCTCCTACACTAGCAATGAGAAAGCATTGTGCAGCTACTCTGTCTTTTTCTCCTTAACGGATTTTCTGCAATAACAGAAAAAATGGCCGAAATTATGCGGAAACACAGGAAGGCTACAAGTGGAAGATGTTATCTTCTAGATCCCCGTAAAATTCTGTGAATGAGAAAGGGCAATGGCATGATGAAATCCTCATTTTGAAGCACCTGCGGTTTCAAACAAGAACCACTTTTTATTCTGGGTAAGCAGGTTTTGGTACAGTTTCAAAAACCTATAAAGCTTGTTTGCCAAAAACAGGACAAAAATACGTGTGGACACATGGGCAACAATGCCTCTCTCATATAGCTTTCAGCTCTCTTTTTCTTCAGGATTTATTAAGGAACCAAAACAAAATGGCCACTTGTACAAACTCTCTTACCTGAGCATAACTCCTCCTCCTCATTCAGTTTAAGGAAGAACTTCCCCAGCTAATCCTGAATGACTGACTGATATGAAAGAGACAGGAAGGATGCAGTATATATTACCTTGCATCAATATTTCTCACTAATTAGTAGAGAGCCCAAGTAACAGTACACTGCTCAGGAAGCAAAGCAAATCATGGCTCTCCAACAATGGCTTTATAAGTCATCCCAGTGCTACAGCACAGCAAAACCAGATGCAAATAGCTTTCCAGTAGCCAGTGGAAGATACAAATCTAAGACTTTATTTAGTCTGTTCCCCAGACATGCAAAACCCACAGGTGCTTCAACAATTCTGAGGACAAGGCCTCTTGTGTTTTTCAACCAGATGAGACAGCATCAAAGCCTTCCCCAACCTGGTGCCCTCCGCCGGATGTGTCAGAATACAGCTCCAATAATCCCCAGCCATGATTTATTTATTTATTTATTTATTTATTTATTTATATTTATTTATTATATTTATATCCCGCCTTTTCTCCTGCAAGGAGCCCAAGGCGGCTTACATAATCATCCTCCTCTCCATTTTATCCTCACAACAACCCTGTGTGGTAGGTTAGGCTGAGAGTCAGTGACTGGCCCAAAGTCACCCAGTGAGTTTCATGGCCGAGTGGGGACTTGAACCCAGATCTCCCGAGTCCCAGTCCAACACTCTAACAACTACACCACACTGGCTCTCAGACTACTGGCTGTGTAGTCTGACACATCCGGGGGGAACAAGGTTGGGGAAGGCTGCAGTATAACAACACTTTAGCAACAACAACAAACAAACAAAAAGACCAACAACCAAAAAAAGACAGATAAACCACCTTATGGACTTTTTACACTGGCAAAAAAGAGGCCCTGAAAATCAGGCCTCTGTCCTGAGGTAAATCTTCCATTATACATGACCTAACCTTTTATGCAATAGATTTGTTATTTGCCTTTAAAAGCAAATAGTATCTTGTTCAAGAATACTGACACATCAGCTCCTAAGAAGCCAAAGGCTGATTCTAGTCTGTAAAGCTTATCTAGAGCACCGTCATTCTGCCTCACCAGGGAACTCCTAAAATTGTAGTTCTGTGAGGGTGGTTAACAGGATTGAACGGAGAATTTTCAGCACCCTCCTTTAAAAATGCAATTCCCAAATTGATATCTGCCTTACTGGTAGTAGTAGTAGTAGGTGATCACTCGTGACTGAGTAAGATTGTCTTCCAGGATAAAATTACAAAAAGAAAATTATAAAAGGAGGAAATTCTAAAAAATTGTGTAGACTCTAGCGATGGGTCCGTAAGTGACTGTGGAGGCCAATTCTAGATCCACACAGCTTCCCACAGTGAGGACACAGGTTACCAGATGGAAGATGGTCCTGTAAAGGATTCGTTTGACGTGCTTTTCGCTTAGCACGTTTCTCCCTTTCACCTTGCACTCGGGCTTCTTCAAAGTCCATGGAACCTTTGTGAAAGGCCAACCTCCATTTAGAATGATCGTTCATGGGTCAGAGCTTCCCAGTTTTCAATGTTTATATTGCATTTTTTTAGATTAGTCTTAAGAACATCTTTAAACTTTTTATACTGACCACCGATATTCCACTTTCCATCCTGAGTTGGGAATAAAGTAACTGCTTTGGGAGACGGCAGTCAGACATTCGAACAACATGACCGGTCCATTGAAGTTGGCGTTGAAGGATCATTTTTTCAACGCTAGTAGTCTTTGCTTCTTCCAGTACACTGACATTTGTTCGCCTATCTTCCCAAGTAATTCATAGGATTTTCCGGAGGCAACGTTGATGAAATCTTTCAAGGAGGTGGAAGTGACGTTTATAGATAGTCCATGTTTTGCAGGCATACAATAAAGTTGGTAATACGATGGCTTCATAAACCAGCGTTTTGGTCTTCTTACAGATATCCTAATCCTCGAACACTCTATGTTTCATTCGAGAAAATGCGGCACTTGCGGAGCTCAAACGATGCTGGATTTCACTGTCAATGTTAGCTGTAACAGAAAGATAGCTGCCAAGGTAGAGAAAATGATCAACATTTTCCAGTATTACCCCACCAAGCTGGATAGATGGCATCACCAAAGGGTTAACTTGCACTTGCTGATGAAGCACTTGCTGATGAAGCACTTTGGGTTTTTTGATGTTAAGTGAGAGACCAAGTTTTTCGTATGCTTCTGCAAAAGCATTTAGGATAGTTTGGAGATCATCCTCTGAATGTGCGGAGACCACATTATTATCAGCATACTGAAGTTCCACAACGGAGGTTGTGATTACCTTACTTTTTGCTTCCAGCCTACTGAGATTAAAAAGCTTTCCATCTGTTTGATATATAATTCCCACATCAGTGGGAAGTTTCCCCTCGACAAGATGTAAAATCATGGCGATGAAAATAGCAAATAATGTTGGTGCGATAACACATCCCTGTTTAACACCTGATCCCACTTTAAATGGAGCACAATGAGAGCCGTTGTTGTCCAAAACATGCCGTCATGTTGTCATGGAGAAGTTGCAAGATATTCACAAATTTATTGGGGCATCCCATTTTCATAAGGATAGTCCAGAGAGCCATTCGGTCTACAGTATCAAAGGCCTTAGCCAAATCAATACATGCCATATAAATATATATCACATTACCAGCTGTGGCACATTGTTTACACATGGAAGGGACAGAATGGCGGGGTAAACAGGTTTATTATGTCTTTCTAGAATCTCGTGTTTTCGCAGGGGTTACTAGAGTGTGAGAGCAATATGAGCTAGTCACATGGTTTGTATGTTCTGATGACGTGTTAACTTGTTTTCTGTCTGAAGCCATTTTAGAGAGAAGCTGAACTGCTTTCTTTGTTCTTCTTCTTCTTCATGGTACAGCTTGCTGGACTTGTTACTGCTACAATGTAACATCTTTGCTGAAGTGGAGTGAGCTCAACTTACTCCACTGGATGTAATGCTTGCTACGCATTTATACTCTGCACATGGACTGTAACTAGGAAATGTATACTCTGTAGAACTTTACTTGCTAAGTGAATAAACAGGTAGAATTAGACCTGTGGTGTTTACAGAGTGTTTCCTGACTCCATGGATTAATCTGCAACGGAGAAGCTTTGTTGGTTCACTGGCACACACGCTGCACGCTGCATGCAGGAGGAGGGAGGTGATATCTGGAATATCTGTGTGTGGAATGTACAGGCGTCTGCTAGCACACAGACAAGGATTATAAATCTCCCAACCCGCACACACTCTGCTCAGGTCCAGTTCGAACATATAAAGGGGTTGATTTTGCTCCCGGCATTTTTCTTGGAGCTGACATGCAGTAAAAATCAGGGATGTTGAAGAGTCCTTGCTTGGTCCCGAGTCCCGAGTCGAGTCCCGAGTCTTTGGACCCGAGTCTAGAGTCGAGCCTAGAGTCCGAGGTCCAAAATGGTGACTCGAGTCAAGTCCCGAGTCCTGAGTCCCTCCCAAAGCGGCGGCCCATGGAGGGAGCAGGAGGGTCTCCGCGAGAGGAAGAAGAGCTGCCCTTCCTCCCGCGGAGACCCTCCTGCTCCCTCCATGGGCCGCTGCCGCCGCCGCCGCCACCCTCACCTCCACCTCCGCCACCCTCACCTCACCTCACCTCACCGCTGCCGCCGCCGCCCTCACCTCGCCGCCACCGCCCTCGCCTCTGCCACCACCACCACCGCCGCCGCCGCCCTCGCCTCTGCCACCACCACCACCGCCGCTGCCGCCCTCGCCTCTGCCGCCGCCGCTGCCCTCGCCTCTGCCACCGCCGCCGCCGCCGCCGCCCTCACCTCCACCTCCGCCGCCCTCACCTCACCGCCACCGCCGCCCTCACCTCGCCGCCGCCGCTGCCCTCACCTCGCCGCCGCCGCCGCCCTCACCTCACCTCCGCCGCCGCCCTCGCCTCTGCCACCGCCACCACTGCCGCCGCCGCCCTCACCTCCTCCTCCTCCGCCGCCGCCGCCGACCTCGTCGCCATCGCCGTCGCCATCGCACACAGCACGCCGCGTCATGCCGCCAGTGCCGTCGCTCTGTTTTTGGCGGGAGGAACCACAGCAACCCCGCCAAAAGCAGAGTGACGGCGCTGGCGGCATGACGTGGCATGCCGCGTCACGCTGCTAGCGACAGCGCTCTGTTTTTGGCGGGAGGAACCACAGCAACCCCGCCAAAAGCAGAGCGACGGTGCTGGCGGCGTGACGCGGCGTGCTGTGTGCGATGGCGACGGCGATGGCGACGAGGTCGACGGCGGCAGAGGAGGAGGAGGAGGAGGAGGAGGAGGAGGTGAGGGCGGCGGCAGCGGCAGCGGCAGAGGCAAGGGTGGCAGCGGCGGAGGTGAGGGCGGCAGCGGCGGAGGAGGAGTCCTTGGGCTCAAGTCCCGAGTCGAGTCTCGAGTCCCACATAAATTATTGGGACTCGAGTGGGAATCGAGTCAGAGGGGGGACTCAGTCGGACTCGACACGAGTCGAGTCCCCGAGTCCGAGTCCCCATCCCTGATAAAAATCATGTCTACTGTCCCTCTGGAGGGGCGGAAACCATATTGAGATTCAGGGAGGATCTCTTCTGAAATAGATAGAAGACGGTTTGCGAGAATCCTAGCAAATGTTTTATCTGTGGTAGCTAAGAGACAAATGCCCCGATAGTTTCCACAGCCTGTTCTATCACCCTTCTTAAAGAGGGTGATAATTATGGCATCCCTGAAATCTTCTGGGATCTCTTCTCTTATCCAGATTTTTTCGATTAGTTTATGAAGATGTTGTTCAAGTTCGGGGGCCCCTTCTTTAAAGATTTCAGCAGGAATCCCATCTGGTCCACTAGCTTTGTTATTCTTCTACTGGAGAACTCAGCTCTATCATGTTCAGTTGAACAGACAGCTCAATTTCAAAAGAGTCCCTTTTTAAAGAGAATATTTAACCTACTCTACAGAATGTGGCAGGACAAGATTTGTACAAAACTGAGATGATAGAATGGACTGCACCTCTTCAGACTGTGGCTGTAGGTGGGGGGAAAGTACATTTTTAAAATGATAAACCAGCACAGGAGGCAAGAGTTTAATCCTGTGCAGTCCTTAGTCTTTGTTTTCTAATTGCAGGGCATGTGGAACAATTCAAAAGTGATATCCCGCACCTGCAGTCTGAAATGGCAGTTACCACCTCCTAACTCCCTATATATTTAGTTATTTTAGAAGTGCCAGTGTGACATAGTGGTTAGAGTGTTGGACTGGGACTCGAGAGATCTGAGTTCTAGTCCCAGCACAGCCATAAAACTCAAAGGGTAGCTTTGGGCCAGCCACTGACTCAGCCTAACCTACCTCACAGGGTTGTTGTGAGGATAAAATGGAGAGGAGGATTATGTAAATTGCCTTGGGTTCCTTGCAAGGGGAAAAAAAAAAGATGGGATGTATATGCACACATAGGAAGATGGAGTTTTGTTTTGTTGTATATTGTTTATTGAAAGGTATTTTGTGACTTTTACAATAAAAGAATCCCCCTTCCCAATTATACAGAATAAGCCACCATTTCCCATAGTTCCATTTCTCCCCCTTTCCCTCCCCTCAGGTCACTGATATGCAGATTTCTGTATCTTACACACAGAAGAATTTAGAGTTATAACTTACACTTAGAGCTTTTCTACATGAGGCATTTATTGTGTGCTTGTGATTCCTTACTCACGGTTGTTTACTGGTTCTTCAGATGATGACTTGATCCTCCAGTTTTCTTTTTCTTTTTTTCAGAGCATGTTCCTGTTTGTTGGTTTTTTTAGAATGGGAAAAATGGGGTATTATTTTCCTTCCCGTTTTTTTCTTTTCAGCCTTTCTTCATTAAAACAACAACAACCAGAATAGAGTTGGAAGGAGCCTACAAGGAGCCAACCCCCTGCTCAATGCAGGAAACTAGAGGAGGGGTCTCCCATCCAACTAATAACCAGGCCTGACCCTGCTTAGCTTTCCACACCCAGATAAGCTGAGCCAGCGTGAGCCACAGGCCAGCATAAGCCACCAGGTGGAAGGTATCTGTACCACTTCACTCCAGAGAAAGATTCAAACAGAAAAAAACCTGCTAAAGTTATTGCTGATAATTTAGTGGATTTCATGAAGAAGAAGAGCATTGATAAAACTCTGCAGGCCATTGAGGGTGATTCCACAAATGTCAACACTGGTTGGACTGGTGGTATCATGCACTTGGTGGAAGTTAAACTTTGCCGCAAGCTCATATGGTTAGTCTGTGCTCTTCATATGAATGAGCTGCCCCTGCGACACTTGATCACGACACTAGATGGGAAGACCTTATCAAACAACAAAGGGACTGGTTTTATTGGGAAGATGCTAGACAATGCCACCGAACTGGAAATCGATCCTTCATTCACTAAAGTCTCAATTGGAGAGCCTCTCATTTCTCTTAGTCACAGTATAATAAACAATTTGTCAACAGATCAAGCATATGAGTACAGAATTACACAGGCCATAAGGACAGGAGAACTCCCTATAGACCTCGCCCTTCTTGAAATTGGCCCAGTGTGTCACTCGAGATGGTTAATGACTGCAAACAGGATTTGCCATATATGGGTATCAAAACATGGTTTTAAGGGGGAAACCCTCCAGAAAAGACTGATAGTAGAGTACATTGTTGGTGTGTACTTTCCCTGCTGGTTCCAGATCAAAGTAAAACACTCTTGGGTGGAAGGCCCACACGCCATGTGTTGTTCCAGCTCCAGCTCCTCAGACTCCAAAAGAAAGCTGTAGTGGATGCTCTTTTGCCTACAATCCAGCATTCAGCATGGTATGCATTCAGCGAAATGATCATTCAGACACTCTTGTGCTCCAGTGACAGTAATGAGAGAAAAGGTGGTGCACAATCCAGCATTCAGCATGGTATGCATTCAGCGAAATGATCATTCAGACACTCTTGTGCTCCAGTGACAGTAATGAGAGAAAAGGTGGTGCACAGAAGATTGTTGATTTAAGGAGTGGAAATGATGATTTCCTCTGTGATCTTTCTGTACGTCCCAGAAAGACTCCTTCTATTAATCCTGCTGCTACTTCCCTGATAGAACTCATCAGGGATGTTGAAGAGTCCTTGGTCTCGAGTCACAAGTTGAGTCACGAGTCTTTGGGCCCGAGTTTCGAGTCCGAGTCCTTGGTCCAAAATGGTGACTCACGAGTCACGAGTCACTCCCAAAGCTGACTCTACGAGTCCCTATTAAAATCAATGGGGTTTTTTCCCAACAAAATAAGGCTACTTCAGATGTGTGGTTTAAATAAATTCTAGGCACAAGTGTGCCTTTTTATTTCAAAACTCTGCAACTGGTTTTAGCAAGAACAGACCAGGCAGAAAAACCCAAAATAACCAGGCAGGCAGAGGAGGCAGGGAACCCCAAAGCAGGCAGGCAGAGGTGTTTGTCTTGGACAATTCAACTGTTGAACTGGTCAAGAAGAGAACAGGCAGGCAGAGGAGGCTGGGAACCCCAAACAGGCAGGCAGAGGCAGCCAAACCCAAAATGTCTGAAAGGTTGCATTTTAGGAAAATGATTTTTTTAAAAAAAAAATCTTTACCGGCGATCGCACTTCTCTCCACTCTTTCTGGCACAGCCCAGGGATGTTGAAGAGTCCTTGATCTTGAGTCCCGAGTCGAGTCTCGAGTCCCATTAAAAATATTGGGACTCGAGTGGGACTTGAGTCAGAGGGGGGACTCAGTCCGACTCACGAGTCGAGTCCTGGAGTCCGAGTCACCATCCCTGGAACTCATAGACTGGTCTGAAAATGTATATGAACCTCCTTTGACATGCAAACTGTCGATATCAGAAGTCAAGAAGTTCATTAATGAACCTATGCAAGTTCCAAAGTGGTCCAGTCATGCTCAGTCTGTAGAAAGAATTGTCAAACAAGTCACAGAGGCAGCAGGCAAAGTATATACAGCCGAGAAACATAAGCGGTCAAGAAGCAAGTTGGCGGTTGATGTCGAAGAATGAATCAAAACAAGACTTAATGAAACTTATTGCATAATTTTTAAAGGGATGTTATTACATTTTGTTGTTCTTTGTTTAGAAAGATATGTTTTATGGCAACTGTATGTTTTATACAACAGAAAATAAATGCTTCTTAGCATTATACACTGTTTTCTGAGAGCAGTGAATATGTGTTTTGTTCAAGTGCCGATTTACTGAGCTAAATGTTGTCCAATCAAAAAAAGAATAGCAGATTTGAATCCTGACATCAAAAGACATATTTTTAGAACCCCTATTTCACAAATTTGTGAAAAATATTTTTTAACTCTCTAAATGACACACCCTACTGTATAAACCTAGTGCGCACTGACCTCCAGATTGCTCTGCTTCCTTACAGCAGAGAAGTTCTGTGCAGGTGTGTGTTAGGAGCCCTGAAAGGGAGCTGTATAAAACCTTGTAAATAAATCACTTAAATTATCAACACACATATAAGACCCCAATAGTCAAGGTTCAACAAATACCACATAAGGAATCTATGACATTCACACTTAATAATCACACTAAGGTTCAGCAGCAGGACTCCCAAGTGTGCTATGAACACTCATACCACAGTGTTGTGTAGTGGTTAGAGCGTTGGACTGGGGCTCGGGAGACCTGGGTTCTAGCCCCCACTTGACCATGAAGCTCACTGGGTGACTGTGGGCCAGGCACTGACTCTCAGCCTAACCTATCTCATAGGGTTGTTGTGAGGATAAAATGAAGAGGAGGAGGGTCATGTACATCACCTTGGCCTCATTGGAGGAAAAGTGGGATATAAATGTAATGGTATATAAACAAACACTCACACAATGCTGCCCAATCGTGCATGTGTAACTGGTGTTTCACATTATCCTCAAAAAGTATGAATGGACCAACACGGAAGAATCCCAAGGGTCAAAGTAGAGATTACATGCAAATACAGGTCCCTGTTGGGACTTTAAAAAATAAAAAATAAAAGCAGCTTCTGCAATTTTGAGCAGAGGAGTGGAGGAGGTAATGGTTAACCCTCTATTTATTTCTAAAATGTATAAACTGCCCAGTGTGGTGTACACAACATTAAAAACAAACAAATCAAATATAAAAACTATACAAATACACATTTAAAGACAAATTCAAACAGAACTCTTCAGATCGCAAGCCAAAAAAAAAAAAAAAAACCCCAATCAATTCAGCTTAAAAATAAAGCAAATTTTAAACAGTAAAATGATAAATTATTAAAATGGTTGGGCCAAAGGAAATGTTTTAATTTTGCATCAAAAAAGAAAACACAGTTGGTGCCAATCCTCTGGGAGAGCATTCTAAAATCAAGGTGCCACCACAGAGAAGCCCCTCTCCTTTGTAAATGCATAGTGTGTGTCTCCCACTGATGGTATTCAGAAAGAACCCTTTCCCTCACTGCTGCTTCTCTGCTCCAAGTGAGGGTTCCGAACACATGTTGTTCGAACAAGTCAACATGCATTTGGAACATTGTATGGGGGAAAGCAGCTTGGGAGCTGGGATTTGGCGCAGAGAAGCAGCAAGTGGGATAAGGGTTAATCTCCCCCTCCCTCTATTGCAGGGGTGTTGAACATCTTTCAGCCAGAGGGCCAAATTCTATTTTGGAGAAGCTCTCGGGGGGGGGGGCACACTTCAGTGGTGGGTGGAGCCACATGCAAAAAAAAGGTGGGGCCAAAAATGCCAGCGTACTTTAGCTTAAAGTTTGTGCTGCCAATAAATAAGCCTTAGGAGAGGCATTTCAGCCTTTTAGAATGGAGGGGAGGAATACACAATAGCCAGGAAACTACCAAATGATCAGTGGTCGGGGGAATGGGGCGTGGCCAAGGGAAAGGGGCGTGGACATCTGGGGAGGCCTGGAAAGTCAGATTGGGGCCACAGGAGGGCCAGATTTGGCCCCAGGCCTGAGGTTCCCTACCCCTGCTCTTCGGTTTCTCTCCTGTTAAATTGCCCCCTCTCGAAGCTGCTTTTTCCTCAACAGACAGGCTGTTAAGGTTTACCTACATGTGCCTGCATGTAACATTTAGCAAGATCCTTTCTCTCCATTGAGCACCATGTGTTCTTCAACACTAGCATATGTAGTGGGGAGGGGCAGAGGGTGGGAGAGACTCTTGGATGTGCCAAGCCTGCACCTAATTTGTGGGCACATTGTAATGGAAACAGACCATATAAAATGTATACAAATTTGTAGTTTGTGTCTAGGGTCAAATAAGACAGTTTAACTTAGGAATAAGTACAAGCAAAGTGTTCCCCCCACAAGCTGCCAGGTAGACATGACGATTGCCCAGACTTTCATTAAGAAAAGAAACCCAACCAGAATTGGGAGCGGGGAGAGAAGGGTCCAAACTTTTTTTAAAAAAAACTCTCTCAGATGTGTCAGCACACTGCAGCTGATGACAATGTATCTAGCTGGGAATGCCAAAAAAGATGTTTAATTTTACGTGATGCCTGTATTGCATTAAGTTTTTTCTTCTTCAAGCTGAGCCAATTTGCTGGGCATAAACAGAAGGGGGGGCTGTTGTAGGAGGGATGAGAAGAAAAATAGGTTTATTATTGCCAAAACTTTGATCCAGCCAAAACCCAATTATTTTACAGTGTTGCCTTTCCCATCCCTTTTCAAGAACACATCACGACACTGACCCCGTGGGGTTCCCCCCCCCGCTAGAATGCCCTCAAAATCACTGCTGCTTTCTTCAGCTTCACCAGTGAAGAGTTACAGAGAACAACTGTCTTGCCAAAAGCTATTTCCAGTGGACTTTGATCAAGTGATGCCGTAATCCCTAAAGGGAGGCATACTTCATTTAAAAGGTATTCTTGGTGCTATTCCCATGGAACAGACATACGTGTGTTCTGGACAGCATGTCTGCCCCATCCCCCTTCTCTCTCCCCCTCTCTTAAATAAGTCACGTAACCAGAATATTTAATTTAAGCAGGAGGCATTTTTCAGGGATTCGCATACTGTTGTCATTGTAGCCCTATCCAGGCGTTCAGGATCTGTATACAATCAATGCGTGAGGAGAAGGAGCAGTGTAGCCTCGCCAACCTCCTCGTGCGTTTCCGTCACCCTGTACTCGTGTAGGCCGACGAACTGAAGAGGAGAGCCCCTGTATGCATGGAGGATCTCATGCAATCCAAGAGGACTCTGATTTTCCATCAGCCATCTAGAGGAAAAGAGCAAGGCAAGCAGAGGCTGTTCCTGCTTCTCCTTTCTCCTGTCACTACTCACTTAGAGGGAACAAATGAACAGGCTGTGAGAGTAAGAAGGAGCAAAATCAGGGCCAAGGGCTCCAGGAGTTGGCAATGGGCCCCCTGTTCGGGTGTGGGCCTCAGCAAATGCCCAGGGACACCGATCTATGACGCTGGCCCTGATTACTTAAGCATGCCGCTTGTACAGGCCAGTTATGATCCAATAAGATAAATGTCCACAATCTGAGGTTTCTTCAGACAGAGTTTCCTTTGCATCCATTTAGAAACACCAGTGAGCACTTGACAGATTTCCTGTTCCTCATTGTTTCCAGGGCTGGATCCACACTACACAGCCACTCTGGAAAAAAACAAAACAAAACAAAACTCAGTTCCACTTCATTCATTTTCATTCTGCATGAATTCCAATATGCCACTTACATGGAAAATATTTATCTTACTACATGATTGGGGTATATTAATGGGGCCATCAGCAATGAAATGTTCAAAAGCACATTTGTGCTTAAATTTACACATTTCCTAAAAATGGATATTAGAGACAGAGAAATGATAAAATACTGTTATATTCATTTTAGAATATTTCTATATTTATCCTTATTTACTCCTGATGCCAGAGGGCATTGTTGCTTTGCTTTCTACAGTATAATACTTGCTGCTGCAAAGTGTATAAAAATTATGCCGCAGGAAACTGGTGTGGAATAAACTAATTTTACTTAACTCTGCTGCCCTAGGTTTCAATTCTCTACTTCCCTCTATGGACCTATTCTTAGAACACTTTGGTTTCTACTACCTTATTGCTTCACTTACTGCTTCAATTTTAAAAGTAAACTCAACATTTGCAGCTATAGCAGTATACTAAAAGCAGTAATTGGACAGTACTTTTGCTTTCACCTGGTAGTATTTTTATATAATTCCTGAAATGATTGTGTCCTTTTGAGTAACTGATAATGCACCAAAATTAAGTATCTCTGCTACATTGCTCCAATGCCGTATGCCACTAAACTTTTTTAAAAAAACATTAGTTTAAAAAGCAAGTGCAAATTCAAACTATTTGGAACAGTCTTGCTACCAGAAGGGAGTTTATCCTGCCATACATTTAAAAGGTCATCTCAAATATTAGAATGTATCGCTCATTTCCAGCAAGTTAAACAATGATGCATTGCGCTCATGTCCTACTTATGGGCTTCCCCACAGTGATCTGGTTGGCCACTGTGGTAACAGAATGCCGGACTAGAAAGGCCTTTGGTCTGATTCAGCATTATTCTTCTTACGTTCCTAAGATTTCTGTGCTGCTTTTTCAAGAAAGATAGTTCAAGTGTAAGAGTTTTAATATATTGCTACAAAAACAATAAACTACAAACCAAAATAACTGTGAACAAGTTCATATGTTGCAACTGCTGAGTGATCAATAGTTGCTGCCATGCTGCCAACATACATGGGGCTAACCCAACACCAGTGCTAAGTCCTGTACAGCGTAATCCTATACACATCTACTCAGAAGTAATCCTTATGGAGTTTAATGAGACTTACTTCCAGGTTCATCTGCATAGGATCAGATAAAATCATGGGCTCCTAGGATAGAGGTCTTAACCCCTTCATTTCCTACTAACATTTCTTCAATCATACTTCACAGTACAGTAGTGAGTTTCAAAATATATTGATTCCATATACTTTCAGATCATTTTATCAGTCATGCACATGGAGGGAAGGGGGGAGAGACACCCTTTTGAGTAACACATAATGCACCAAAGTGAAATATCAGCAATCTAGGTAAAACAGCAACGGAGTCTTATGGCACCTGAATCCTATATATTCACCTTTCTATCCAGAGCAAGTTTTCAGCCTCTGAAAAACTGGCCTTGGTTGGTTGGTTTTAAAGGCGAAGAATGAACATTCAGTTGAATTAAGATAAATTCTGTATTATTTTTTTAAAAAGTGGAGAAGCCACCTTAGGCATAGAAGGGGCCACACAGATTTGGTTCACACATAATGCTAACCCATGGCTTGTTTAACCCATAGGTTGTTGAATTCTGGGTTGTTGTGATGTGTAAACCCAACTGCACAAATAAACCATGGTTTGTTAACCATGAACAACCCAGAAAGAGAACCCATTATTTGTTATTGGATTGTGAACTCTGGGTTGTTTAAACCATGGGCTGAACTCAGAACAGTGGGTTGTTGTTCATGGGTTGTTTTGCCAGGGTACAGAGACAGTGGGCAATAGTGGGCAAAACCCACAGCCGCTCTACATGCCAGCAGTACAGCATGTACAGCACTGCAAAGGCATCTGGGATACTGGGTGGCAGCGGGTGAAGGAGGAGTGAAACAAACAACCCAGGGATTAAGAAAACAAATCACACTTTGTCCGATCATCTGTCGGACATGCCCTGGGTAGGGCAACAAACCATGGGTTACATAAACCATGGCTTAGCATTATGTGTGAACCAGGTCAATTACCAAATCAGTATTTGATTCCCTGATTAGTATATCTGTCATTGGCATTCTGACTGCAGGAGGAGGAAGCTGGGTACACCCCATTTGAAAAATATGTGCTGTAACTACTGGGGTTTTGGGGGGTATGTCTGAGCACCATAAATTTTATTTGCCATAGACCTTTTTTTAAAAAAAAAAATAATCCCATGGGGGAAAGCCTTCCACACCCCAGCTATGCACTTCTGAGAATTAATAGCACTGTCAGTACATCTGTTCACTAGAAAGAAAGAAAAAAGAAGGGGGAAAGGGCTAGAGAGAAGAAAAAAGGAGGGGAAATAGGAAAGCCGGTTTCAGTGTCCTATTTCTTTTCTCACTGATGGCTACTTGTTTGAAGAAAATAAAAATGCACTGCTTCCAGGATCCTGAGTTTTCTTTTTTAATGGACATTTTAAATGAATTATCTTGATTGATCTGCCTGTCAAGATAATTAGATAAATTATTCCTTCAATCTATGTTTCCAAACTCATTCAAACAGGTACAGAAAATTATCCAGGCTGAGAAGTTAACGGACTCTGATGTAAATCAACAACGAGATTAGTGTTCCGATCTCTCGTTCTCTAACCGACAAGTTGGACAACAGACTGAATAAGCTTATGTTTCAGCTTCCTTTATATTTTGCTTTAAGTTCCCCCATTTCAGATCTGTTTAAATATAAAAGCATATGAATGACGGGCACTGTAGTTTTCTAAAGAGCACTCGTGAGAAGATAGTGAAGTATTTCCAGATCTTAGGCGCCAGTTCTTGGCAAACTTGCTTGGATAAGAGAAAGGATTTACTTAAGAAGAAGGGAAAACGAAGGGTTATGTTTAAATCACATTGATGTACATAATGAATGAACAGTACATTATTTTTAATTGTTTATTTCCAGGAGATTAAAAAAGTATATTTGTCTTGCAAAGATTAAAAAAAAAAAAAAAAGGTCATGCCCTAACCAAAGTTAAGTTAAGCACTTGTCCCACTGTTTTCAATTGAAGTGTAAAAGCACATGCTTAGATCTCTCCCACTGAAATTAGTGGGACTTCCAACCCAAGTGCTTAACTTTGACTGGATTATGTCTTTATTATGCATCTGCATTTCATCCAAATAATATCTGTAGACATATCCTTCAAAGAAGATTTTTAACTTCTGTTTAAATACTTATTCTTTCTATATCATTGTTGCATCAGTTAAGGTCTAAACGGTTTAGGAGGCAACCCTATGCTGGAGACCCACAAATTGAAGGACTGTAGCAGGCTTCCCCAACCTGGACCCTTCAGATGTCTTGGACTACAGTCCTATGATCATCCCTAGCAAGCATGGATCACTTTTGGGTTTAGAAAAAGATGACCACGGTGGAGACGTGATAGAATTTTATAATTATGCATGTTGCGGGGGAAGAGAACATTTTCTCTTCCCCATAACACTAGAACTCCAAGAGCCAAACGATGTGTTAAGCTACATGAGTAGTCAAATTGACATATGTGTGTTGTTGTTGTTGTTTTTTAAAGCAGCAGGGGCGGATCTCTGTATTGGGACTGCTTCACAAATTAAAAGGGTTGTAACACTTTCCCTCCTGTGCCACACTCCTGACTCCCATCTGCAATGAAAACGCTAGGAGGGGGAAGGGGAGAAGAGATGGCATTTCCCCAGCATTCAAACAACAAGTTGCTCAGCAAATGCAATTTCCCCAGCACCAAAGCACTAGTCATGGAAATGCGCTTGAATCTTCCCCTCTGGATCTTGCAGGACACTGCATTAGCACAGGACATTCCTAGTAGTACAACACTCTCTTCCAGAAAGGCCCCGCCTCTGTGATGCACAGGGCTCGGTTTCAAACATTCTCATTCCTGGGCAGGAGCCTAGGGCAAGTCAAAGAACAGCGCCGCACAGGAAAGCAAGTGTGGGAACAAGTCGCTACAGCTGTTCTTTCCACCAGGGGCATTGCTAGGCCTGGGCCCATGGGGCTGTGGCCCCAAACCTATTTCCCAGATCGATTCAACAGAGGTCTGAGTGTCCATCGGTGCCAAGGGAAGGGTGTTTCCTCCCCCCCCCCAGCTTTTGCCATGAAGGGGGCAAGTTTCAAGGGTGATTACAGCTGGGGAGGGAAAGTGTTAACTCACAACTGCCCCCACACACACAGAAACCCGTTACCCTGCATGGCAATTAAGTGAATACTAAAGACTGTTCTGGGCGGAGGGGACAGCCCCTTTTCCATTGATTTGGAATGATCTGGGTCAGGGTGCAAATTAATTGATGAATTAATTTTGTTTGAGATTATTTGCCTCCTGGAAAATTTGGATAAATCTTAGTAATTATTACTAAATTTGCATGTATAGATATAAATGAGCATATGCAGACTTGATGTGGGTTTGTGTGCTATGGGCCTAGGCCTGAACCTTTTAAGTGCCTAGCAACACGCCTGCTTTCCACATTGCTATGTTGCTGTTCTAGCACCCACACTGCAGGGCCTGAGAGGACATGTTCTATGGAGGAACCACACACATGCACCATGTAGCCTCAGACACAATACTGTGTAAAATGGTGCACCGGGTTAAACACAACGGCCTGGCTCCCCTACTGCAGGGGTGGGTGACCTGTGACTGTCCAGATGTTGTTTGACTACCACTCCCATAACCCATGGCCACTGAACGTGCTGGCTGGGACTTGGAGTTAGAGTCCAATACTACTTGGAGGTCCACGGATTCCCCACTCCTGCCCTAGTGTGCCTGCACTGGCTACACAGTTTATGCATGCACACTTAGGCTCCAATTTTGTACACACTTACTTGAGGCTTCTCTACACGAGGCATTTATTGTGCGCTTGTGACCCCCCCCTTCACGGAAGTCTGTGGGTCCTTTACGCGATGTCATCATCCTCTAGGGCCACTCCCGTGTTTTCCAGCCATTTTGGCAGCTTTTTTTAGAGCGAGGAAAGTGCAGTATTATTTCCTATCGCGCTAGGAAGCACTAGAAAATGGCCATGTATCTTTCACAATTCTGCTATACTGCAGTGCCACCTTGTGGTTGTGTCATAGAACATACAGTAATACCTTGGATTGCAAGTAACTTGGTCTGAGAGCATTTTGCAAGACAAGCAAAATTTTTTGACTTGATAAACAAGCAAGGTCTTGCAAGACAAGTCACGTAGGCATGTAACCGCTGGCCTCGAGCAGGCGTAGTGGGCTGAAATCGGCCCCGCTCACACCCACCAGAGACTCGCTTTAATATAAGAGTGTTTTGGATTACAAGCATGTTTCCGGAACGAATTATGCTCTCAATCCAAGGTATTACTGTATAGGAAGGCAGAGGAAGAAACCCCCAGGGAGGGAAAACCACATGTGAAGGACACACTCTTTCTCCCGCAAAGAAAACTGAAGAAGAAGCCTCAGTAAAGTGGCTGGTTAAACACCTCAAGTAGCGAAGCCCTTGAAGTAAGCCCCACTGAAAACAATGGGGTTTACTTCAGAGGAGACATGTATAGGATTGTACTCTCAATGGGGAAAGTGTCAGTTACATCAAAAATGAAAATGAAAAATCAGGCAACCTGCCCGGAAATTTTTTGGGTTTTTTTAAAGCCAGGACGGACAAGGAATGGGGTTGACAGCTGGTTGGCTGGCCATCTTGATGAGACACCACAGCCCCTTTTTTTGACGCTGAACTTTGAAGGAAAACCACCTACCTTAAAATGTTTACATCCCAGTAAGCTTTAGCAAGTTAAGAGAGGGGAAGAGACAAAAAGTTCTATGAAGTCACCAGCTAAAGATTTCTCTTGAAATCACACTTATATCAGCCAAAGCATAAAACCCCAAGATACATCCCAAGAACCCTGACCAAGGTTAGTTCCTCGAGCTGTAGCCATCTTATCAGCAGATAAAAGTTGTCCAACAGGATCAATATCACACCACAGTAACCAAGGAAGAGTGGGAAAGGAGTGAAGAACAACTAGGTTTGGCAAAAGGGATTTCTGGCAGTCCCTAAGGGTGACTCAAGATATCTATCTTTTGGGTTGGATGGCTTGCGATTTCCCTTTCTAAGTTCGCCTGCTCCCGGATCACATTACATGTTGTGTGTAATAATGGCAAGAGGTAGGAGAGATCAGCTTAAAATGTTTCAAGGTTTTGGAACTAATTCTGGGCCTCTCCAAAGCTTGGATCACGATTGTACCAAAAACAGAGGAGAATGACAGGCAACTTTCCTAATGGAGCACTGCATATCATTTGCCATCATCACACTTAATCCACTCTGCATTTCCTTCATGCCAAAGGGCTAGCAGCAACCAGGAGCATAGTGGAGGTTTTGTCTCTGCACTCCAGCATGAGTCTACTTCAGTTTTCCTCTAGGCAGTTTTTCCCTTTGTGATAGATGTGGTGATTCTGAAAGGTGAGCGCTGGGAAAACAATGCGGGCTGTTTTAATCATCTCAGGTTCCCATGCCAGCAGCCAGATTGACAAAAAAGTCAGTGATCTATTCCTCCAGTAATTTGTTAAGCATGCCTCACTCTTTCCTTAGATATCACACACACACACACACACACACACACACCACAATAGAGAGAGAGAAAATGCCATCTGGGACTTACAGCATGAAAATGTGGTTCTATTTCCCATCATGTCACAGACCCATGACATTGGAGACAACCGAGCATCAGAAATGAGCCCTCCGGCATGCCCAGAGTAACCAAATGAAAAGATCAGGGCTCTTGTACTTCTTAGAAAAGGGAATTTTGATCAGGTGTAGACTCGTCAAGCACTGCTGGAAGTGGGGCGGATCTGGAATTCCCTTTTGTTCACATCTGTTTAAAAGTACATGAGCCCTGTCTCCTTTGCATCTGATCAGCGTCATCAAAGCCAGTGAGAAGTGCATCTGATGAAGTGTGGACAGTGTCCATAAAAGCTTATGCCAAAATAAACGTGTCAGTCTTTAAGGTGCCACAAGACTCTTTGTTTGTTTTCTAGTCAGAAGTGCAATCGGAGCTAGAACCCGGCCTGAGTCACACCAGATGCTCACTGTAGTTTCTTTATAAAGATAGCTTTTCTTGTCAAGTGAAAAAACTCAGAAGCAGGAAAATAAGTGGGATCAGCGCTTCCCTGAAACATGTATAGTTGCTTCTTCAGCTCATCTGCAGGCTGTGTACTTGAATCCAATGGGTATTTTGCCAAGCAATTCAGAAACATCACAATTGCCCCAGTCTGTTCCTTTAGCCCATAGATAATAGGCCACGGCAAGAGAAAACTGATTGGCCACCATGGAGCGCTGAACTCTGCAGAGTGAGCACATGTGTGATTGACAGCAAACACATTCACAAACTGATCCTTCTCCCCATCTGAACCACTTCCTTTGCCAGACTTCAAAGCTGAGAATGAACAACTTGACAGCAGTGCCAAATATTTCAAAATGAGACAGGGAAAGTCTGAAATTAGGCTGAAAGTCATGCCTTCTGGCCTGGATAGCCTTCTCCCTTACTATCAGTTGTATGCAGACTGGCTAGGGGTTACTCAAAAGTAAATCACAAAGTAACTCTGCACAACCTCAGATGCATCTTCACAATATTTCACATCTGGCACTGCTAAACCCTGGCAATGAAGGCAGGCTATGGACAAAGCCTTTACTCAGATTAAGCCCTGTCTTCAAATATTTGCAGTGAAACATCTTTGCAGAAGCCTCTTATTCAGAGCTCCTCTTCGGCAAGAAAGCTTTCTGATACTGCAACTACCATATCCACTCACAAGTTTCCATCATTAGTATATATACACAGCAAGAAACTTGCAGTTTACTTGCACATCAGATACTAAAGTCATCTCAGTTAAAAAAAAAAAAAAACAGCCATGCAAGAATAACACGCCCATCTGCACTGCATATTAACAAGTTAATGATATCTGAGTTAAAGGAATGGTGTCTCCTACATCATATTAAAGAACATTCTGTCCTTTGACTCTTCAGGCTTCTACATGAGGTGTTTAACCTACTGCTTTACCGAGGCTTCTTCTTCCGTTTTCCTTCCAGGCATAAAAGCAGGTCCTTTACAAGTGGTCCCCCTGCCCCGATGTTTTGCCTTTCTCTGCCTTTCTATATATTCCATTACACAACCACAAGATGGTGCTGTGGTATAGCTGTGAATATAGCAGAATTGCGATAATACAGGGGCTTCTAGCAATTTATTGTGAGATTAGGAAATAATACCTCACCTTCCTTGCTCTAAAAAAAAGCCACAAAAATGGCTGCCAAACACAGGAGAGACCCTGGAGGATGACGATTGCTGTGTAAAGCTCCCGCAAACTACCATGAGTGAAAAATCATGAGCGCACAATAAATGCCTAATGTAGAGAAGCCCTTCCTCCAATTCAAGACCCAAAGAAACTGAAATACAAAGAAAGTCTATTGAGATTTCCTGCACAGGAGGCTCAACGCTGCTCTTGCTACTCAGGTTGCAATGCAAGCATAAAACCTTCATTGGCCAAATGCTCATTTGCATTACAAACATTTCCCTTCTGCTTTCTCTTTTAGTTTGGCATCAGATACTCACAGGTTTGAGCAGCAGAACGATTCAAAGGTGACCCTTCTTTGCACACTGCATTAGCCCAGCTGCGTCATCGGAATAGGCATGATGGCATCAGAGTGGCTAAATTTACAGAAATCCCCAGATGCCATGCCATACATTTGGGGAGCATGGGCGGGAGATGGGGAGGGTACTGTTGCACTCATGTCCTGCTTGTGGGTATCCTGTGGGCATCTGGGCAGCCACTGTGTGAACAGAATGCTGGACTAGATGGACCCTTGGTCTGATCCAGCAGTGCTCTTCTTAGGTTCTTATTTTAAGATGGCTGCCCTTTAGTCTTGCATGGAATGTCTTCACAGTGCACAACACACGTTCAGTAATGAAGTATACCCCCAAATGCTATTGCTTCATTACTGGAATACCCACAGCCAGGTGCACCTCCTACAACATTATGCCTCACCTACCTATCACAATGTTCTGTGAAGACTCACTTTCTTCATCCCATCCCCAGAGCCCAGTTGTCTCCAGTCAGGAGGCAGCAACTGGAGCCAAAGGTTGTTGCTCCTCAATTCCATGGCAGTCAAAACATACCTGCAAAATGCCTACAAAGGATGTTTGCATTACAAACATTTTTAAAGAGGGAGAATAATTCTAGTGTGCACCTGCTCACAGATGCCAGAAGAGAGGCACCTTTACCATTGACAGTGATTGTTGCATAAAATAATTATCCATGTTGAATGGGGCCAATGTAAATTTCTTGCAATATGATCTGTCATCTGAATATATAGATTTCATAGATCATAGAGTTGGAAGGAGCCTACAAGGCTATCGAGTCCAACCCCCTGCTCAATGCAGGAAACTAGAGGAGGGGTCTCCCATCCAAGTAATAACCAGGCCTGACCCTGCTTAGCTTTCCACACTCAGATGAGCTGAGCCAGCGTAAGCCACAGGCCTGTACAGAGAATGCCTCCCAAAGATCAAAAGAGCTCTCCTTGTCTTAAGCTGCTGCATATGGAAACTTGAAAACATTACTTAGAAAAAAAGAAAGAAACTAATCATTGTTTTGAGAAATTGAGAAGAAAAGCTTTGTCTGATTTGAAAAATAGGGAGGATTGACTGGTGGTGCCCGTTAGGTTCTTTTTGTTTCCTTTGCTTAAACTTCTTCCATTTCTGACTTCCTGTTTTAATGTACAGCCAGACCTTTTATTTATTTATTTCATGCTACTTATATCCTGTATAAGTAGCCTGTGGCTTATGCTGGCTCAGCTTGTCTGAGCGTGGAAAGCTAAGCAGGGTCAGGCCTGGTGATTACTTGGATGGGAGACCCCTCCTCTAGTTTCCTGCATGGAGCAGGGGGTTGGACTCGATGGCCTTGTAGGCCCCTTCCAACTCTATGATCTATGAAATCCCACCCTGGGATTTTGATGAAAGGCAGTAGAACATGGATGTATATTAACTATACATGCATGCACTGAGAAAACCCCTTTAGATGCAATTCTCCGCCTCTGAAATCTACTGTCAGTTTTCCTACGCCAGCCTGGGATGATGGGAGCTGTAGTCCAACACATCTGGACAGCACCAGGCTGGGGAAGGCTGTTTTAGGCACTCTGGAGACCAGAGATCCAAAGCATTTACTCACATATATTCTGGAGCCAGTAAATCCCATCAGCACCACTGGCTCTCATTGTCCCTGGAATCTCAGTGTCTCTAATTATAATGGTGCTTCACAGGGGCGTTTCTAGGGCTAGGCCTAGGGGCTCTGGCCCCAGATCAGGGCCCCGGATCTATTCTACTGAGCCCTGAGTATCCATTGGTTACAAAGGAAGTTTTTTTTTCCCTTCAGCTTACCGTAATTACCATGCAGAGGGTAATTTTGGATTGCAGCTGGGGAAGGAATGGTTAACTTCCCCTTCCCACATGCTGCAACCACACACACACTCATCTTAATTACCCTGCAGGACAATAAACATTGGGAAGGGGACAACATGTTTTCCATTGGTTTGGGATGGTGTGTGGGTCAGAATTAAGGTGACCATTTTTTTCAAATTTAAAACCAGAACATTTATTTATTTATTTATTTATTTAATTTCTATACTGCCCCACAGCCGAAGCTCTCTGGGCGGTACATAAAACAACAATAAAAACATACAAAATAGTTAAAAAGATTAAAAACCAAATTAAAAAGCACAGTTTAAAATACAATCCAAAAGTTAATAAAACTAAGTCTACAGGTGACAATCCCCCCCCCCCGTGCTATTTTGAGCTCTTAACTATTGAATGCCTTGGCATAGAGGGAAGTCTTAACCTGGCGCCGAAAAGACAGTAAGGTTGGTGCCAGGCGGGTCTCAGTGGGGAGCTTATTCCATAAGTGGGGGGCTACCACTGAGAAGGCCCTCCCCCTTGTTGCTACCAACCGAGCCTCTCTTGGAGGTGGCAGTTGGAGGAGGGCCCCAGATGTTGAGCGTAGTGTCCAGGTAGATTGCGGTTGGGAGAGACGAGACGTTCCGTCAGGTATTGTGGTCCTAAGCTGTGTAGGGCTTTATAGGTTAGAACCAGCACCTTGAATTTGGCTCGGAAGCATATTGGCAGCCAGTGCAAACGGGCCAGAACCGGTGTAATGTGCTCGGACCTTCCGGTCCCCGCAATAAACCTGGCTGCTGCATTTTGCACAAGCTGCAGCTTCCAAACTGTCTTCAAAGGCAGCCCCACGTAGAGTGCATTGCAGTAGTCTAGTTTAGAGATCACCAGAACATAGATTACTGAGACCAGGCTATCCCTGTCCAGATAGGGGCATAGCTGGGCCACCAGCCAGAGCTGGTAGAAGGCACTCCTTGCCACTGAGGCCACTTGAGCCTCAAGTGACAAAGATGGCTCCAAGAGCACCCCCAAGCTATGAACCTTCTCCTTCAAGGGGAGTGCAACCCCATCCAGAACAGGTTGAACACCCTCCATCCGGTCAAAGGAACCACCCATCTGGGTGGGAGCATGAAGACCCAGGCGGGCACCGAAGGGACACAGACCCCCCCGCACGCTCTGCGGCAGGACCATGCCGGGACGCGAGACGGGGGTCTGCCAATGGTGGCGATGGCGGAGGCAGCTGAGAGGAGACCCACATGCACACTGAGCCTCTCTGCATGACGGCGAGGGAGGGGACAGCGGCTCATTCACACAGGTCAGGGCAGACATATTCATGCCCTGGTCAGCCAATTAGGACAGGATCTGAAGGAGGCGGGCCGTGGAGGTTAGGGGCTGGCTTAGGAGGATCATCCTTTTCTTGAAGCGCTAAGAAGACTGGACGGGGAGAGCAAAGCCGTGCAGCTCACACTAAGGAGGAGGCGCAGTGTGTGGCAGGCGGCCGGACGAGCAGGCGAGCTCAGGGCACATCGGACTGCAGGCAAAGCTAAGACACGCTTGTCGCTAGCGCAGCCGTTCTCAACCTCTGGATGCGTCGGACTATAACTCCCAGCATCCCCAACCAGCCAGCTGGTTGGGGATGCTGGGAGTTGTAGTCCCACATATCTGGAGGGCACTAGGTTGGAGAAGGCTGTAGTAAGGAGTTAGTTAGCCCTATTGAAGCCCGTGGGAGTCACTTTCCAGTACAAACCTCTATCAGATCTCTCTGCAAGCCACTGAGTGCTCTTTCCTTCTGGATTAATACACTGACTAGGTTCAGACAACATGATAACCCACATTCAGGGCTGAGTAAGTGTTGTCGTTGAACCGTGGGTTGTCGTTGAACCGTGGATTGTCGTTGAACCGTGGGTTGTCATCTAAACCCAGCTGAGATAAGAAACCATGGTGAACAACCCACAGTTCACAGCCCAATAACAACCATGGGTTCTCTTCGTGGGTTGGTTGTGGTTAAGAAGCCATGGCTTGTTAGTGCAGGTGGGTTCAGACAACACGATAACCCACGTTTCAGCAACAACCCACAATCAACCCATAGTCAACCCCTGAGTGTGGGTTATCATGTTGCCTGAACCCAGTCATTGCGGATAACCATCAGTCCCCACCAAGGTCTTTAGGCCATTGTCCCCATGATCCACTCTGGCTGTGTGCAGGCCTAGCTGTGGGGTTACAGAGTGGCAAGGGAAAGGCGCTGTGTGTGTAGCCAGTGATAACTTCCTCCTTATTAGTACAGTACTACTTAATGGTAGTTCAGTACTAAATTTTGAAGTGCAGGCGCTCATCATTACAGCCCCAATGACCATACCCCAAGGACAACCCAAAATGCAGGCAGCTGTGTTGATCCATTATAGATAGATACCCACAAAGAAAATCAGTCCATAGCATACTAGCTAATTTATTAGGATCAGCTGAAAAAAGTGCCAGAGCTCTGGAACCCAGTGTTCCCACTCCACTACACCATGGCTTCTTTATCAGAGGGGAGGGGGCCATTGCTCAATGGCAGAGCACCCATCTTGCGTGCAAAAGGTCCTGGGTTTCATCCCTGGTGTCTCCAGGGGAGACTGGGAAAGACTCCTGTGTAAACCCCTGGAAAGCCACTGCCAATGTGTAGGCAACAATGAGCTAGATCAAGCGTGGGGAACCTATGACCCTCCAGATCTTGTTGGACTACTGTGAAGGATTGAGGCCTACCCAGGCTTGAGTTAGGTTGAAGCCTGAAGGCCCAAATATCTCCTGATGGGAGGGGGCATTTGTGACTTCGGGGGTGCCACAAGGGCAAGGGCCACCCCCCTAACACTGCTACTTGTTGCTCGGTGCCCTTGGTGGGGGGGATTGTTTTTCCCTGTCTAGGGCCTGAACATGTGCCTTGGAGGGGAGTCATGGGGCCAAGTGGGGGCTTCTGTGGGGGGCCCAATTAGTGTAGTGATGGGTAGAGGGAGATATGGCATTGGGAGGAAGACTAGCCAGGTAAGGGGAACACAGCCCAGACACTTAATGGCTGTGCCTTCTTCCAGTCCTCCTCGCACCCGCAGGTTTGGTGGTTGCCCTATCAGCCTGCCCTCGGGTCTCCGGATGCTGCTTCTAAATGCCAGATTGGTGCAAAATAAAACCTCCCTCATCCACGATTTAATAGTGGATGAGGCGGCTGATCTGGCATGCATTATCGAGACCAGGTGGGAGAACAGGGAGGAGTTAGTCTCTCCCAGCTTTGCCCACCGGGGTACTTGGTGCAGCATCAGGGTAGACCGGAGGACCGGGGAGGGGGGGTTGCCATGGTCTATAGGAATTCTCTCTCTCTCTCTCTCCAGGCTCCCTGCCCATCTGACTACTGGTCTGGAGTGTTTTCACCTTGTGTTGGGCCAGCGGGACAGATTAGGGATTCTGTTGGTGTACCGCCCACCCCACTGCTCAACAGACTCCCTGGCTGAGCTGACGGAGGTGGTCTTGCTGGCGATGCTGAGGTCCCCGAGGCTGTTGGTCCTGGGGGATGTTAACATCCATGCTGATGGCACCTTGTCTGGTGTGGCTCAGGAATTCATGGACTCCATGACAACCATGGGACTCTCCCAACATGTCATCGGCCTGGCCCGTCTCCGCGCTGCCTCTTGCCACCCACCCATGTGTCAGCTCTGCCGTCTCGCCTGCTTGCCCAGGGTTCGGCACCCGCCAGAGAAATGCAGGGCCTGTCTGGCTGGATGGTGCTGCTGGTGCTCCACAGCTGGCTCCGGCTGCGGGCGAAGGGCGCTGTGCCCCTGTCTGATTTCTACCCCTTCAGGCTTGCGCAGGGGGATGCGGCTACCTCGCAGCAAGACGACAACGACTCCGGGCTCTGGCCCATCGCAGTGAAGTTCCCTTTCTTCGGCATGGCTCACACGGCACTCTAGACTACGTCAGTAGTCACCCCTGTCTAAGGGCTAAGGAGAGCGCGGGAGCAGCTCTGCATGGGGCTTGGCTCACCCCCCCCCCCGAGGTTTCTTAACGCGGAGTCTTATAAGAAAAAAGCAAGCCGCGTTCAGTTTTTTACAAAAAATTAAAAACTATATATAGTTTACTAAAAACAGGACAAAATTGACATTTATATTAAAAAGAAGGGACAGTCAGGAAATATGAAAAAAACGGGATTGTCCCTTTTAAAACGGTACGTATGGTCAGCCTAGTCCTGGCGAAGCAGCGAGGTGCGCCATGAAAACAGCGGAGCGAAAAGCTCGAGTAACCAAGAGAGCGTGGAGCTCTGACGGCCAGTGTCATGGTCCAAAGATGCCAGATCACTGGTGCCTTTCTTGTGCCGCGGAGGGCCTTTTATAGTCCGAAGCTAACACCGAATTGGTCGATTTTGGCGGGCTCTGTGTGATGATGTCATCATCGAGTTCCCACAGTCGGGCTGTATGTACTGTGCGGGAGTATTATCGAAGAGTCGCTGCGGCCACAATATAGTGAGAGTGCGTGTGCTGAATGCCGAGTATTGCTGAGATCCAACGACGAGAACCGTCGTGTAAACTAAAACTAAAACTAGGATAAATTAATAAAATTGATTTAGGCTGGTTTATCAAGGATTGATTTGATGTACTCAATCTTTTGATAAATTAATAATTTTTGATTTTGTAGTCCTAAACTGTACTGGTTACATCTCACGACTAACCAGGACAATGTCCCAATAACCAGTACTGTACTGGTAAAACCAGTACATATAGTCACCTTATGCAAAGTAATTGAAGAATTTATTTGAGATTATTTGGATGAGGAATTAATTGGCTGGCTTTGCCCCTGTGAAATTTAAATAAATCCTAGTAATTATTTCTAAATATGCACATATAGTTAACAAATTGGCATATGCAGGTTTTATACAGATTTGTGTCCTATGGGCCTGGGCCGGGAATCTTTTAAGTGCCCAGCAACACCTCTGGTGTTTGGCTTCCCTCGTGCTGTCACATCTTGTTGGCTCCTCCTAGGAGGAAAAGCAGTTAGGAACTAAGGAACTCCAGGACGTGTAGTAGTTGAGTAGTATTTGAGCGCACAATCCTATGCAAGTTTAGACAGAAAAAAAGCCTACAACTCCCAGCATGCTCCAGCCAGCCTTTTTTTCTGTCTAAACTTGCATAGGATTGCACCTTGAGTGCTCCTTCACTCAAAGAGGCTTGCATCCCTTCGTCTCTCCAACTGAGGGCCCTACAGTTTCCTCTCCAAGCAAGATCTCCCTGTTCTAGACTAGACTGCCGAACACACTACACTGCCCAGCTTCTATGTTGACTTTTAATTTTACACTTTCCTAGGGGGGCAAAAAAACACAAGGCCTCTGTGTGCAGCTGAGTCCTGCTCTGTATTTCCATAGGAGGGGGGACTTTTGAACTAGGATTCCTCATTCCTAGTTTAGATTTGTCCATCTTGTACAGATTATTGGGTTTTGAGCAGGGCCTGGACCTGCAATTAACTGTTCAAAATGTTCTATCTGCTGTTGTAAAATCTCGCGAGATTTGCTGGAGCCAATCAGAAGCAGTCTTACAAGAGTTGGACATGTAGATACAGAAATTTGCATTTAGGTCATCAAATTTCTCCACCTCACTCCTCATGGCCCAGGCTCCTCTGCCCCCAAATATGTAACCATCCTTGTCCCATACTTTTGGGGTCTGGATGTCATCACAGTTGCTGCTTGAATGTGCTTATTTCTAACTGAGCCACTGGGTTGGGTTAGCTTTATAATTAAGAAATATAGTTATAGACAGGGATGTACTGTATTTCTGTTTTGCTTTTATATTGGGAGCATTAGTTAGTCGTTCAGAGTTGAAGTATTAGTAATTTAAGTGGAGAGGTTAGGTAGGTAGTTCGGTGAATGGATCACATGTGACAGTATTGCTTTAGTATGTGGGCCAAAACATTTACCATGTAGACCAGATGTAATTATAGTTTATAGTATATTTTCCTCTATTGATGGTAGAACACTGCTTGGCGGGCGGGGGTGGGGAACCAAATATTTGGGCAATTTAACAAGCTTGTAAAGAGCCACTTGCTTATTGTGGAGTGGGGGTGGGAAGGGTTAGCAAGTGCCTCCAATACGCTAGGCAGGGAAATATCTCTTTTAAAATTTGCTGTCAATTATTACTATTTTTTAAATTTTAAAAAATTCTTCAAATTCCAAATGTAGACGGCACATATTCTCCAAATATTCCAAAACTGTAATCCAAGCCCCGAGACTCAGTGGACTGTGTCTATGACTGCCAGCTTTAGTATGCACGTAAACTGTTGAGGTGACCCATCCGGGGCTTCTATCTCAAGTTCAACTTACCAGCAATCTGCCTTCTCCCAGACAATCGGATTCCTGCCAGCAGAACAACCCAGTTGATCCCAAATCTCTGCCATTAGGAAGACCAGGGATCCCATTGCCCTTCCAACTGCTCAATGCCTCCTTTTTCCTTTTGTGTGGCAGCCTTGTGGCCCCAGGAGGGAGAGCCGGGAGAACAGTGAGTAGACGGATGCTTTGATTCCTCTTTGTTGGGGACCCTGGAGTGGGGGGGGGGGGTTGGTGGGAAGGAGGGCGCTTGAGCCCTCTCCAATTCCCTCAGCCCTTTGTGCCTTCCATGTTGCCTCCTTGAGATTCATAGAGAAGAAACATTCACAAACATAGGACCAAAACGACACATTGCTTTATTGTATGGTTAGCAACTATGGGTTGGATCCAGACTTGAAATCAATGGGACTTGAGTTAGTAATGACTGACTTAAGTCCCATTAATTGCAGTGGATCTACTCTAAGTATGACTAAGTCTCAGTCCAACCCTTAAACATTTAATACCAGGCATGTGGGGAGGCAGTTCCCAGGAGTGTTTCCCACCCCCTAAAGCTAACTGAATTGCTGCACCAGGGTGGGGATGAATTTTGTGGGGGATCCTGGCTGCAGCCTGCAGTCCTAATGGCCACTGGGTATGAAATTTTAAAAAGTTCAAGACATGGTTGCTAACCACGCATATCAAATAACACCTGGTTTGGCCCATGTTTTCTTTGTTAAAAGATCCCCGCCCCCTTTGCAGAAATATAGTCCTGGGAGAGTGGGGAAGGCTTTAACTCTTCATTAATGCAGTGATGGCCTGAAGGGTCAAGGGGGACTATCAGCTGTTATGCTGGTGAGAGAGCACCACATCCCCAATTGCCCACCCACCACACATCCTGCTTTTGGATTTGAGGTAACCACCAGCTTAGTAGCAAGCCAGCCAGATGTGATGATAGGATGTCTTTTGAACATATGAGGCTTTGAGTCAAGCTGAGATTCTGGATCAGCCACAAGGAACTGGCTCTGTGCTCCTGCATTGGGGCCTTTCTGTTCAAAGCTCTGCCCAAAACTGGCAGCCAGTCTGAGTGATTCTCTTCTTTCTCCTCAGGTCCCATGGGCAAACTTCCATAGAGCTTGGAGCCTTGTGCCAGCCCTCCTACACCTCCTGCTGCAGCCCAGCACCATCTTGACAGGACTCCCACCTTTGCTAATCCCCAGTCCACCATGTGTGAAAGTTCAGGTTCCATCCCTGCTAGCAGAGATGATGGTATTGCAGGGAACCACCTATCAGGAGGGCTGGCCTGCCTTTACCATGAAGACAGGGGAGCATATGAGGCTTTGAATCAAGATGAGATTCTGGATCAGACTAGGATTAGCAAGGCATCAGCTCTCAGGTACTCCTGAGAGCACCAAACAAAATGACCAAGAAAAAGTATCTGGGCGTCCTGAAAGAAAAGAAAAGTCAACCTTCAAGAAACTTTGAAGGATCACCTAGAACTCACAATCTAGAAAAAGAGAAGGGTTATTTGACACCTGCCAAGGAAGATGAGAAAGCTAACAAATATGAAAGAGGAAGAAATGAAGGAAAGGTTGCTCACAGATTGAACTATTCCCTGCCTAGATGAGAATGAGAAAGTGGATGAAATATTCTGTCCCCAAAACCCAAATACCCTAGTTTCAGAAAAGGAAAGCATACCGTACTTAGAAACAGATTTTAATCTATCTTGCTGAATGACACTAATAAGAAATAAGGTAGCATTATTTGCAACAAGTACAGCTAAGATTCAATCACAAATTGTGAAAAACAAGCTATTAGACTGTAGAGAAGACAATCATAACTGACTGCCTTAATGTGTTTGCATTGTATCAGTGGTATGCACTACACATTTGTCTGGAAATTTTTGACATAAGGCAATTTTGTTTCGTGTGGAATATAGAAATATTGAAATCTCAGATGTGTATGTGCAATGATGTCTGCTTCTCTCTCTCTCTCTTTCTCTCTCTCTGCCTCTCTCTCTCACACACACACCCTAAGCCAAAACAAAACCCATATACTGTATACACAATTATACTACATACACATTATCAGCCTACTTTACCACATTATCGGAGACCAACAATTTTCTACAAAAGCTGTGCCACAATAAAGCTACAATCCTGTGCACATTTACTGGGGAGGAAGCCCTGCATAACCCAGTAGGACTTGTTTCCAGTACTAATAAACATGTAGCATAGGATCAAGCTTCTTGTTGCTAAGGCAGAGATGGGCAACTTGCGGCCCTCCAGATGCTTTGGCCTACAACTCCCATCATCCCTCACCATTGGCTATGCTAGCTAGGGCTGATAGGAGTTGTAGGCCAACACTTCATAGATTTCATAGAGTTGGAAGGAGCCTACACAAGGCTATCGAGTCCAACCCCCTGCTTAATGCAGGAAACTAGAGGAGGGGTCTCCCATCCATCCAAGTAATAACCAGGCCTGACCCTGCTTAGCTTTCCACACTCAGACAAGCTGAGCCAGTATAAGCCACAGGCCTGTTCACTTCTGAAAAGCCACATGGTGCCCACTGCTGCTCTAAGTAATCAACACTTTTTTGTTCTGTTTTAGCTTTGCAGCACCATCTTCTTTATGGAACCTATATTAAACCCAAGCTGCATAGCATTTTACAGTCAGGCCCCATCTCTCACGAAAAAAATTCTGACTCAGGAAAAGTCCAAGAAAGATAACCAACATGAACCCTGACCTGTAATGTTCTGCAAGAGTCACTCTTAAACAGCTCAGAATGTCAGCGCCTAGTATTTTCTAAAGCATGAAAGTAACATTAATTAGGAAGAGTTTTGCTCTCATGCTGCTTTAGAAACTTCCCTGAGTATGAAAGATAACCCTGACCTGCATTCTTCAAAGTTCAGGTTTATATAAACTTGAACGTTTAAACCTGGGCTCACTTTCCAATTATGATGACTAGAAGGTGCCCTATGTGAAAAGGATTTCCGTCAAAAGTGGAGAAGGGAGACATCCAGTGGAGAATCGCACTCACAACAGTCCATTCAGAAATCAAATGTGAGTCACATCTACAGAAAATGGGGTGGTAATGCGGTGTGGTGTGGCACTGTATTACAATCACAGCAACTAGAACGGGCTTACAATGAAAGCATAGAATTCCTCTGACTGTTGTCCAAAAATGTCCCTACATCACATAGGTTCATTAGAGGCAAAAGATGGGTTGGCTAGAGGTATTGTCATTGTAATAATTATAATGTAGGAGAGAGAAATTCAGCAGCTGCAACTTTTTTCCCCACCGTAACATGAAAATTGAAATTTCATCACAATTGTCAAAACTTAAAGGAGCCCTGCCTTCTTTGTCTTTGGTTACCTTCTAAGGCTGCAGTCCTATGCTCGCTTACGTGTGAATAAGCCCCATGGAACACTGGGGCTTAAATCTGAATAGAATTGCATAGAATTGATCTGTAAGTCTGGTTATTGTTGGTGTGTTTTTTTAACAACCCTACATTTAAGTGTGCTGGGTGGGTTCAGCTTTTGCACCTGTTACCTAAGTGATTTTCCCAAGATTATCCATAAACTCAAAACTCGTAAAAGAGCAGACTAGCCATAGAAGCTCACCTCAGCCAATATGTGATCACACAGCTATCCTTGCATATATAGTATTTATGTTGTATTCACACAACCTAAAAAATTAAAATAGTGTAAGTGTAGTGTATTCCAGCTACTTCAAATGGCTGTAGGCAACATCTATATGGACCATTACGCATCCAACGAATATTGTTTTTGTAATCCTGACATTTGTATTTGTCATGTTTAGGCAATAAATTCATAGTCCTTCCAGTTATTTGACATTACACTGGCTTTGGATGATTGCCTTTCCCACATATTAATAGTAACTCATCGACATGGACACAGCGCTGGTATATAGTTAGATCAGACCAGCTTATTTTAAAAAATGAAACAACTTTCATATTTTTTTTAAACCCACACACATGTTTTTAATTTTCATACAAGAAAAAAATATCACAAAGTTCTATTGTTCAGGGAAGTGGTCACAAACATTAGAGGTCTAAGAAAATAACACCAAACATGCCTTTGATGTTGCTGGGGTTGTTTTTTAAAATCCCTGTTTAAACAGGTTCATTTATTTGTGCCTTATTCTCTCTTCAAACACAAACCTATAAATAGCATACACTACATCAGGACAAAGGTCTATGTGCACCTGATTGCAACACATTCACATTTGAAGTAATACTGCATTTCAGAGAAAATAGAAATCTACAGGGCAGATCCGGATGAGGAAAAGGCAGAAGGTAGCTATTTACATCCCAGTCCTAACATGTATACTCAGAAGTAAATCAGAGGGAGTTCCATGGGAGTTGCCTCCTAAGATGCTTGTTTAGGATTGTGGCATTAGAGCGCCAAGCATGTTTTCTCAGAATTAAGGCCCATTTGATATGACTTACTCCCAAGTAAAATTGCAATCCTATGCATATTTACCTGGGGCTGGGAGTAAGTTCCATTGAAATTAGTGGGGATTACTTTAGAGTCAATGTGCATCGCCCAGGCTGTAATTGTGGTTAGGATTGCAGTTTTGGAGCCTAGTCCTGTGTATGTTTACTGGAAAGTAAATCCTGTGACTCATGCAGTTAATGTCAGGGTGATAACACTGAGCTTAATCATGTGGCTGGAGGCCACAGATGATCTCTTCTCCACACAGGTAGCTTTTAAATGACTGGGCATCTGGATCCAACCACAGACTTCCCATGAAGAACAGCGGCGGGTAGCATTACCAACTTTTTTACCTGTCCTGCTCCCATAGCTCTACAAGCATTCCTTACTGAGGAATTTAGTTAGTGAAATGTTTGCTGGGATAGTGGTGAAATGATGGGGAAAGCTTCACTCTTTTAACTTCTGCACATCTGGGTGTGAAGGGCACCAGGGTGAGGCAGCTGTATTGATCATCCCTAATCCTCAAGAAGTTTACCAAGAAGTATTGAATCCTATTGATTTCAGTAGGTCTTACATACTCAGAACTGAGCCAAGGATTTTTGTCTAAAGTAGGGTGGCCACTTATAAATTGCCACACACACACACAAAAGAGGGTAAAAGAGGACACCAGTTTGAATAAAATTGGCATGCACTAATTTATATTTATAGATGCAAATTTAGAAATCATAATTATAATTTAAATAGACATACATTTCATCACAGTACAGAAAACTGGGACCAGGTGAGCTGTTTGCAGGTGCTAGCTAACTGTTCATGGGCAACCGTTCTTACAGTTCTTTACCAGAATTGAACAGGATAGCCTTTCAAATAGAGAACACCTACAAATAGAGGATGATCCTCTGGCAGCCCTTCAAATAGAGGAGGACTGTCCTCTGTAAAAGAGGACATACGGCTACCCTAGGATTGAATCCCACATGGGATTCAATCCAAATCAACACCTTCCAACTCTATGATCTATGAAATCTATGAAATCTCCACTGATTAGCAATAGATGTTGGAGCACCTACTCCTGATTCAGAGACCTAGAAGAATAGCTTTTTCCTTTATAAAATAAGTCTCATCACACTTTTTTTTTTTTTTTAAAGTTTGTCTCCTTTCCTTAGCCTATTTTGTGCCAATGAGGAGCGATGCTGTAAAAAGAGCTTTTTGAGACTTGGAGTACTCTGCTTGACTTACAATCCTTTGAAAAGATGAAGGCTGTTGAAAAACTGCTTTGCAGGTAAAGTAGCTTGTGCTGGAGTCTCCCCCTTGTTTTCTGATATGTTTACATGGTTAATAACACCCCCGCTCCCCCCCCCCCTTTCTCAATTGTAGAATCTTGCTGCTGCTGTTTCTTTTGTGCCAGTCTGGAATAGGGAGAGTTCAACAAGCACTAACCACCCCAGGTTGGTGATGTGATTATCAATTGCCTCCTGCACCATTAACCATCATTCTTGGTGAACTGCTGTAACTGATCTCCTTCAACTCCTTTCTAGGTTTTATAAAAACTAGCTGTTTCTCCAGTATGTTTTGGATGACATTGGATGAGTCCTTTCTTCAGAAAAAGTTCACCAGGATAGAAATAATTGGTGAGTCGTGACTCATGGAAAACTATAAACAACAGGGTATCTCTTCACTTCATACTTGGACCCTGATCCGATGTATATTTACTTGACAGTAAAGTTCTACTGAAATCAGTGAGACTTAATTTAAAGTAAAGGTGTATAGGATTGCAGTTCAAATAAGCTGTTTGTGATTGGGCTGAGCTTTTGTTGGGTGATGATGATTAGTAGCTTTCACCTGGACAAGTTCATCTGTCATCTGAATATGTTTGCATTTATTCCTGGAGCTTTAGGGATAAAACTTTTAATAAGTAGGTAGTGAGCTTCAGAAGGGCAAACTATTAATGGTCAGACTCTATAAACTTACTAACTGGATGATCTTGATTGTGAAGAACAGGCCTATTGTTGGTAGGAAAACTATGCTCACAAGCCTGTCAGTTCCACTGTAACAACCAATGAGGCATAAAGGATGAGTGCACTCATCCAATCTGTTAGTGAAGATTGTTAAATAATGTCTGAATCTTTGTCATTCAGATTTAGCCTAAGTACTTGACCCTTGAGTGTGGGTTGTCGTTGAAACGTGAGTTGTTGAAATGTGGGTTATCATGTTGTCTGAACCCATACGTGCTAACAAACCATGGTTTCTTAACCACAAACAACCTACAGTTCACAACCCAGCAACAAACCATGGTTTGTTACTGTGGCTGGGTTCAGACAACACGATAACCCATGTTTCAATAACAACCCATACCCAAGGGGTTATTGTGTTGTCTCAACCCAGCCAATCTCTCCTGGACCCCTAAACTTACCTACTGCCTCAGGTGTGGTGCAGGACACTATTCCATGGGCTGTGTTGAAGTCAGTTTTATGTGCTAGACCAGCTGGCTTCTGTATGTGGAATGCGGAGGGGGCACCATCTTGCCCTTTGCTTCAAGAAGCAAAATGTCTTGGGCTGGGCCTGCGTGGATGGATCCATAATCTGTTGTCTTAAAAACGTATCTACCCTTTTCATAAAACCGCTTGCTTAAGACCCGCAATGACAAACTATGCTAACATTGGAACCATGAAAGTGCCTGAAACGATACCTTTAAAACACACACATGCACACACCCCAGACACCACATGCGCCACAAACATTACATTTGAAGCTTCTAGTACTAAATAGTATTGGGAAATACTGAGGTTTAGATGGACTTTGAACTACTATGGAAGTCCTTAAGGACAGTGCTACCTTCTAAATGTCATATTGGAATGCTTGATTAAGCTCGCTGCTGAGGTAGTATCTATATTGTGTGTCTCTAGATCCCTCTGGTGTCATTGTCCCGCTTGACGATAAGCTGAAAGCTCGCTGTGGCTATGTCACGTCAAAGGATGTGTGGGGTAACACTAACTTCCGGGCTTCTCTTCTTGGTTGTCATGTTATAAATGAGGTGAGGCCAAAGAACGCTTTGATAGGTATAATCTCAGAAACAGCAACCCAGTAAAGGCTAGTCTGCAACATAACTACTCAGTCCATTCTAGCAGGTCTAACTAAAGCTCTGTCTTAGGTGATGTAAGGATATACAAAGCTTTTGGCCTGAAAATTGTGGTAGAGGCTCCATCATCATCATCATCATCATCATCATCATCATCATCATTCCAATCTCATGTCAGATTTTATACATTTTTAGTTAGTTAGTATATATCCCTCCTTTCTGCCAAAAAATGGTGCTCAAGGTGGCTAACAATAAAATACAGATTAAAAACAAAATCTTAAAACATTGCATGAAAGCAAAAGAGTTAAAAACGCAATTAAAAGCACAATGATGAAAGAAAGAAAGAGCATCCAACCAATTAAAAACCCTTCAGCAACAGACCAGCTTATATGCCAAAGGCCTGCCTGAATAAAAGCATCTTAGCCTGCCAGTGGAAGGACCACAGAGAAGGGATGGATCCAAAGCTCTTGATTTAAATAATTAAAAAATTAGAACTGCTGTCTTAAATCAGGGTTGGGCAACTTGTGGCCCTTCAGATGTTTTGGCCTACAACTCCTGTCATCCCTCACTATTGGCTATGCTGGCTAGGGCTGATGGGACAAAAGAGGAAACCAATTTGCATAAAGTATGCATATGGTGATTTATATGTATAGATACAAATTTAAAAATAAATTATAATTTAAATAGAAAAACAGTACATCTCACCATAATGTGGAAGCCTTTGACCAGGTGACCTGTGTGCCTTGCTCAGTCTGCTAATTTAGTAATGCTAATGAGACAGGAAACAATGATTAACTACCTTTAGTTCACAGAATGGCAAATGTCACGGGAGGGTGCCTCTTACTTTGTACTGGGTGCCCAGGGAAGAAGCTCGTCACCAGAGTTAATGGCTGCTACTGACAACTTGTGGACCTCCATCCTCAATACCTCCTAGAGATAAAGTTCAGCTCGCTCACCATTATGGATTTGCATGTGCTGGAAAACAGAATAAATATGTGTGTGGCAGTCCTTTCCTTTATAGTATATGTCAGGGGTGGGCAACTTGTGGCCCTCCAGATGTTGTTGGACTGCAATTCCCATCATCCTTCACCATGGGCTATGCTCGCTAGGGCTGATGGGAGTGGCAGTCCTACAACATCTGGGGACCACAAGTTGCCCACCCCTGCTATGTGTTCTGCTGCCCGAGCGTCAATAGGCATGCTAACCCACATATGCTCCTGTCGGCTACCAGTAGAAATGTATGATCTAGCGCCAGAGCAATTATAGGGGAAAGGGGGAGAGGGAAGGATTGATGTACTAATGAAAGACCACGATTGCAGAGGAAACAACAGTAATAATTCTGGGTAGTTAAGACACTCCTCTCATTAAACTGAGTTATGGCACCAATCCAGTTATGCCAACCTTCTGGTGAAAAGCAATTGCTTGGATGGGTTTTGCAAGAGAACAAGAAGCATTGTGATGCAATGGAGCACCAGCAGCATCTACAGAAGTAGTCCAGACTCCAGACTGCTGAGAGATGAATGTGCACAAAAGTTCCGTATCCTCTTCAGATGGTATTTCCTCTTGCTTTAAGATGCAGACTACGATAACCCAATCAATCTTTAGTAAGATCAATTTTTATAGAGCTAAACTTTGGCTTTCTTTGTGACAAAATTATGCATTCCCTCTTGGTAAACTTGGCATTCCCTCCAAATGATATACGGTATGCTAAATGATTGCAGATGGATGAAAGGTTCTCTCTTACTGTAAACATCGAAGTGTCATTATTTGAAGACATGAGGGCAGCTACAAGTTACCCACATCGCATGCACTGCTCCTACTTCCCATGGGCTCCAAGGGAAATTGTGTGTGAAGAAAATTACATGGAGGTAAGATATGGTTCAATGTGCCCATTAAAGATTGTAGGCAACCTGAGAATATAACCTATTTGCCTCATTAGCCCTTCCTCTGCGGGAGATAGAGGAGATGTATAGGATTTGGGTGGATAAGTATAAGCAGCAGCCTTCCTCCTCTGCAAAACGAATAGAAAATTTTTGGCAATTTAATTTTCCTAAAATAATGGGTGTGCAAGGAGGAAGTAGGACAAATTTGGGCTTCATAAAAGCCTGTTCAATTCTGTATTGAGAAAGGAACCTAATCTTATTTCAAGGTGTCAGTGAAGAGTGACGTCCCTGTGATTTCAGATGATGAGACTGCAGACTGGATGTCAGCACTGCCAGAGGTAGGCTGGGAATATATATTTTTTAATTTAGTTTATAAGTATTTTTTTTAATTTACTTATATCCTTCCTTTCAGAGCAAGAAATCCTCTCAAGGCAACTTACAACCATTTAAAAACAAAAACAATTATTTAAAAGATTAAAAACCAATCTACTCTCTAAACTGTATGTCAGCCCCTTTCTCCCTCTGGGGGAAATGGTACTGGAGACTATTTATTTATTTATTATATTTATGAATCGCCCACCTGGCCAGACATCCGGCCACTCTGAGCGATGTACAGTCCAATAAAACACAAGAGGGAAAACACACACACACACACACAGTATAAAACACAATTAAAAACTTATTCGCTGGAAGTGACTATGAGGTATGTTTCATGACATACTTCATTTACTATTTTTCGACTTATGACACCTTTGTAATCAGACTGCCTGTTCAACCCGTGTGCTTGTATTATGGGATGTGGTAACACAACTGATTGCTTGTATCCCACCTAAGAAGCTTAAGGTAGTGTACATGGAGGTTGGGTTGGTCCAGCTCATCCTCACAACCAACTTCCAGTGAGGCCAAGAGGTTATTATTGATTCAAGGTTACCTAGTGCAAGGGTGGGCAGAAGGTAGATCTCCAGGTGTTTTGGACTTCAGCTCCCAAAGGCTCCTGTCAATGGTCAGGAATGCTGTGAAGTCCAAAACATCTGGAGATTTACTTCCTGCCTACCCCTGACCTAGTAAACTCCATAACCGAGCAGGTATTTGAACCCAGTTCTCACTGGTGAAAGTTTGGCATTTTGGCCACTACATCAAATCACAATCAATTCTAGATAGGGAAAAACATTCAGTTGGCCAAGGACCACCTCATGTCGCTGGAAGTGACAATGAGGTATGTTTCAAGTGACTGTGATCAAAGGATTTCATGACATACTTCATTTACTATTTTTTGGCTTCTAGTGTGGCTTGCTGGTAAGTTCCAAAATGCTCAATAGAAGAAATATCTCTACTCTGTATGATTCATTTGTAGCCATAGCTAGATGATAGTCCACTTCCATGCCTCTGAAGAGAACTCTTGCTCAACAGAAAAGCATGCCACTACAAACCATCCATAAAATCCAGCACTTTTTCCTGGTGTAAAACTGGTTGGCTACTCCTCTGCAATGTGTCCTTTGGAACTGTATCTAACCCATGACATTATGGCTGGGTAGAACTTTGTACCTACCTTGGTCTTGACCTGTATCCATACATGATGGTGTTTAACTGCATCAGTTTATCTTCTGTGTTGCAATGAAATTGGAAGATCATACATGCTTGCCCAGTAGCCTTTTGTTGCTCCAAAGCCTGAAAATTCTATCAACTAAATCATTTTTTCCCTTGTAGGCACAAAGGGTTATGTATCAGATATGGCAGCTGATATTCTATTCTCCTTCAGGGAGAAAGACAACAGTGGTGAGTGATGCTGACAAGCTGGGCTACAGTTTCAATAATACCCTGGCAAGAGTGTTCCTCCGCTCTCCATACTCTACAAATGAAACAGAATATTCAGTGGTGAGTGGTCCCCTCTAGAGAGAAGGTGACATTGTTCCAAGGAGTCCCATATTCCAGCTGAACTGGTAAAACTTTTCCATACACCTCTCACAGGTTCATGGGGTCACTATGAGTACTATCAGCTCCACTTCCATGTACAAACAAAGATGGCTGCTTCTGTTGATCGACACCACTGTATCATGCCCAGTTGGCAAGTATCCTCCCCTACCTTAAAAATACATAGCTTATTCATATGTCCCCAATCCCCCCCCCCCATATGTCTAATTCTGGGGGAAACCATTACATGAATGTTGATATAACCTGGACCTATTTTCAGGTGGAGTTCTCTACAAATTACGCCTGCAAGACTGAATACATAATGTGCATGCTGAAGTGTTAGATAGACCTTAAAATGAGATTTAGCTAGCTTCTGCACAGGTGGTGCGGCAATATGGTTCACAAATATTAAAATGTTACCTGCTAACTGTAATGTGGAAAGTCACCTGATCTTGTCCAGCAGTGGTCTGAATCGTATTCGTTCTATACATCAACAGATGGTATCAGCTTCACAGATGCTGCCATAATATGGACTGTGCCAGCTATTATCCCTAGACTGGCCCTTCAAGAACCCACCTTCACATCCGTTAATATATCAATGGGAGCTGATGGGCAAAGAATAGAAAACCCTGAGAAACACAACTTTACACTGGACCATAACACCACACACATTGGAATAACAATCCCAATTGGAGCATCTGAGGGTAACCTTAAGGTAAATATGTGCTGTAAAAGTATGCAGCACAAAAGTAATATTCGTGTAGCACAACATTCAAGTTTCAATTGGTTTAATCAACTGTTAAACCAAATTGAAGAGCCCTGCAACAAAGCAAAATTCAGCGAGTTTTCTTTGCATACAAACATTGCAGAAGCTTAACCAACCCAGCTAAATCCAGGACAGATGTATCTGCTGAGCCCCAACATGTGTTCTACATGCATTGCAGCATGTGTGTGAACCTTGGGGCCCTGATGATATGTGGGGTTACACACAGGAGTGTGGTGTGAACTACCAAACTTTTGTTTGACTTCATATTGCCATTTAATCGGGCCTGTAAAGGTGTGCAGAGGGGCATTCTTGATGGTTATCCATAACCTTGGAATGCTCTTCTCTTGGAGACATACCTGAGCCTGTACATCATTCTAAAGCCATGTAAAGGTGCAGTTCTATCGATTGCACCCTCGCCGCTTGGAAGCTCCCAAACTCTCAGGCTTCCAAGTTTCCTATGCCCTGCCAGGCTGAAGCCAGCAGGGTGGGAGGAGTGGCAGAGGTGATCTTCACCTCCCTGTCCTCTGATCTCCGGTATTTCCACTTCCTAAGGGAGCTTCGGAGGGGGAGGGAAGGGGGCTGGAGTAGGCTCAGGATAACTTGTATCCCGGCCTCTCCAGTCTTCTCCTCTCCTCGCCCACAGAACGCCTCCTTTCCCCCCTCTCCGAGGTAGAGTTTCCAACCTCAGAGTGGCAGCTGGCACGGTTCTTTCTGCACTGGCTACGAGGGGGAACGGTCTGGGGTCGGATCTCCAACCCCCTTTCCGAGGTCGGAGCACTGTCTCTGACCTTGGAGGCATTTTATGAGCAATCCTATAGTCCAGTGATGGCGAACCTTTTTGAGCCCGAGTGCCCAAACTGCAACACAAAACCAACTTATTTATTTCAAAGTGCCAACACTGCAATTAAACCTGAATACCGAGGTTTTAGTTTTAGAAAAACAACTCATACAGTTGTCCGAACTAATTAACATCTTTCGTCTTAAAAGAAAAACACAATAACAGAACAAATCAACTCAAAAAATTATTATATTACTACATTGTACACATAGCCTGAAGGGAATTTATACAAACTTTTTAAATAATTAGGCACATGCATTTTTTGGATAAGGGATTCTCAACTTGTAATATGATTATATGCCAGACTGAAATTGTATGGGGCAAGCTTTACTCCGGGTCCTTTCCCTGCTTCTACAGGTGTTGGATTAGTAAAAGTAAAAGTCAGCCTGTACTAGGATGAGCAAGAGAAACAAGAAAACTAAACGTGCTTAACACATTTTAAACACTTTATGTCTTGGACTGCAAACACTGCATTAGGTAAAAGTTTGCATTGGGCATGCTTTTGCACAATTAATGGGATTTTTGCTATTGCATGCATGCTGATAATTTGTCAAACCTTGGCTTATACTCCGTTAGTTTGAGAGCAACACATGCAGCACTCAGGTCAACTGTTAGGGTTTTACATCCAAGCCATGCTCTGTGCATCATTCTTCAAAATCTTTTAAATGTGATAACAATGTAGAAAAGAATTCTGTAACAGGAATTCTAGAATAAAATCATTCCGTTCCACACTGTGAGAAAGAACAAGATCATTAGTGTTTTACAGAAGGGGACGGTCTTTTCGCGATCTGGTGACCAATGGCTTGAGTGCCCACAGAGAGGTCCCTGTGTGCCAGCTGTGGCACCCGTGCCATAGGTTCGCCATCACTGCTATAGTCCCTGGGGGGACACATGCTCAGGGACCATAGGATTGCTCCCTAAGATGCTTTTATTCCAGCTGACTTTTGTACAGCGGTACGGTGACAGAATTAGTACACTGTCCCAAGTCCTTTGGATGGTCTTAGCATTAAGTAGCTAAGCTAACTGGGACAATAGCAAGAAGTTTGCAAGATATAGTTGAGTGCTGCAAAACAGTCCGTAGCAAGATATAAATCTTGTATATTTTCAGTTCAGATGCCTCTGTAATGGCTTCATCTGTATTGCTGGTTTTCACTGCTATGAGTCTAGCTTATTTCATGTCATTTCGTTTATTACATTTCTATACCACCTAGCCAAAGCTCTCTGGGTCTGGGTGGCTTACAAAGATTAAAAACCTTATGCCTCATGTAATCGTATGCTTTACAACCTTTTCTTTCACCCAGAGCACTGTGTCCAATGACATCTATGGGGTGACATACAGTATTGACTTATTCTTGGAGCATGCCTGGACAGATACAGACTGGCACCTGACCAAGTACACTGTGATTAAGCCAGTCACTACACCCTTCATGCCTCGAATACCAGTAGTAGTCAACAGTAAGTTATCATGGCTAAGTTTCAGAACTAAGCAGAAGAAGGACATGGTTGTTTTGCTATTGTGGAGAACCTACAAGGAAGTGTACTATCATAAGAGATCTAATAAATGTACTGCCATTAGAGCTCTAATTATGCAAGTCCTGATCTTGATTCAGAAGGCAGGAAGGGGCAAGCACATAGCTTGTAGCTTTTGAGCTTCAAAGTGAAGAGCATCTGGTGTGAAGTACCATGTTGGAGGAAGAAGACTAAGAGCTTTTTTACACATGGCTCTTAATCCGCTGTATCTACTTTCAGTTTTGTCGCAGAATTGAGATTTGAGCTCTACACAAAGAGCTTTTCCTTTCCTGTTTTTCTGCTACATAACCTCTAGGTGGTGCTGTGCTATAGTAGAATAACACAATTACACAAATAGGGAAATACTTTTTCTTTCACTTTTAGAAATAATAGGCCATCTTCCCGACTCTAAAAAAACCCCGCGGAAAGTGCTCTGAAAAAACACTACATCGTCTAAAGAACCTGTAAACAACCATGAATGTGAACAATGATGTAAACCTGTAAACAATGATGAGCGCACAATAAATGCCTTGTGTAGAAAAGCTCTGAGAGGATTCTGATTTTTCATTTTTGAACAAGTTGACGTTGCAGGTTCCTTTGTAAATGACATCCAATAGTGTACTACCAAGTCAGAATGTAGGGTAAATAAATACTTAAAGAACACTTCCTCCTTCAGGGATAGTGTTTGTCTATGCCTGTAGCTCACAGCTGCGATCTTCCATGGTCTAGTTAAGGCAGATAGCCTGCTCAGTTTTCAGAAACATGGGTCCCAAATGAGGAATTTAGCTAGTAGCAGATATTCTGTTTAGGGTTTATTTTCGAAGTGTAGACCACTACAAAATGCTTCAGGAAACAATTGTGTTCTAATGTTGTTCATGACTTCCAGTGACAAAATGTTTTTTTGTCTTAACAGACACTGATCCAGAGACACAACTGTTTGATGTAGTCTTGGGAGTCTTCCTTCCTGATGTCACTCTGGTAACACTTACAATAGGAGACATATCTTTAGCTCGCAAGGAAGCGATGGAAAAGGGCTACAAGATCTCTGACATTCCCTTTCCCAATGGAACAAAAGGTTTTAGATTGGAAGTACCTTTTGATGATCCCAGTGTCCTAAAAGAGGTAAGGCAGCTGGGGGGCCCACCCTTGAAAACTTCAATGGAGTGAGCATTGTATATACATGGTGCCTAAGCTAGTGGCATGCTGAATAGAGAAGCTGCAGTCTGCAGAAGCATTCTGCATGAGCCTGTTTATGCATGCATTTCCTGATCCTGGGAGAAAGAATGGACTAGACAGTGACTCTATGTAAATATTTTTCTATGGTTAATGAACTTGATTTAGAAAACAGGTATGTGCTGCTTTGCCTTGACCACTCAAGATGGTGAGGGTGTTAGACACAGCAGGAGACCATTCCATTGTTAGCCAGCTATATAGGAAATAAGCACAGGCCTTAATGCTGAGTGATTCAGCCAAAGACTTCTGCCTGCCCCAACCTAGTACCCTCCAGAAGGGCTGGACTTTTACTACCATCATGGCCATGCTGATTGGGGATGGTGGGCATTGTATTGCAACACAACTGGACGGCACCAAATTGGGAAAGGCTGCTGTATTTAAAGAACATATCCTCCCATATGTACCTGCTCAGACCCTTAGGTCATCTTCAGAGGCCCTCCTCCAGGTGCCCCCGCCGAAGGAAGTTAGGTCAGTGGTTATAAGAGAGAGGGCCTTCTTAGCTGTAGCACCGCATTTATGTTAACACCCTCCCGAAGGAGGCTCGTCTGGTGCCAACATCGTTATCTTTTTGGTGCCAGGCAAAGACCTTGCTTTTCTCCGAGGCATTTTAGAGACTTAGTTTTAATATTTATCTATCCCTGTGCTCTTTGTTGTTTTTGCATTGTATCTTATTCTTTTAAATATTCTATTTTAATTCTTTCAACTGTTTGTAATCTGCCCAGAGAATCCTTGTTGTTGGGCAGATTAAAAATATAATAAATAAAATAAAATGATTAAGTTCCACAAATCTAACTCCTAAAACTACTGTACAGTTGAATATTCCAAATGTTTTTTGCCTCTGAGGGAACATGTAGGAGAAATGCATACCTAGAATTTTGTTTTAAATTTGTGGGGGAGGGGGGCAGAAGAGCCCTCTGTGGTGGTAGAGGTTTTACCACTGCCATACATCCAAAGTGATTGGGCATCAGGCCCAAAACATTTTGCTGCCCAAGGCAAAGGATAAAATGATGCCCCCCCTCCCATTCCACATATTGCCAGTGTCTCCACTACACCTGAGGAGAGCAAGCTAGCTTAGAGTGTGCAGGACAAATTACACAGCACACAAAGCTCTGCCCTCACCACCTCACTGCTGCCCACCACTCTGTTCCCCAGCATCCGTTGCCTGAGGCGGCTGCCTCACTCTGCCTAATGGTAGGGCCGGCCCTGTTGGGCATACATGTGATCCAAAAATATTGTCCTGAAAATCCTTTTTGATAATGTTAATGCTGTGTACCTCCCTCTCTCTCTCTCTCCCCTCTCATGGTTCAAAACCTCCTTAAGTATGTGAACAGAAACGAAACTAAATATGGCCTCCGTGTGAACTACACTTTGCTCGTGGGTCCTGAGCAGAAGCTGTATCACCATCCTGCAGATGTAGAGTGTATACTGGCAGATATCGGTAAGTTGCCTGTCAGTACTGTCAAAAGAATGACTCATAGATTGGCTATCTTAAGTGTTTTGCATGATAAGACAGATGGCTCTGGATACTACCTCAGAGAAAAATAGACCAGCTTCTACAAGCTTGCGCCTTCCATATGTATTGGACTGCAACTCCTATAATGGCCATGCTGGCTGGGAATTATGAGAGTCACAGTCCAACACATCTGGAGGGAGCCAAGTGGGGGAAGGCTGGTATAGACCACTGGGAATAATGAAACGTGTGTAACTTTGTAAATGAGCCAGTAGGCTGTCTGAACAGCTTTGAAAACACAACACCCTAATTTAAAAAAAATCAATAATATACTAAATATGCCCCTGCCTCCAAATGAGAGGCAAATACTATTTCTTAATTTCAATATTTAGGCATAATCTCCAACTGTACAGTAGCAGTTTTCCTCCTTTATTCCTGCAATCCACTGTCAGTCCCAACCTGCAACATGCAGTCTGCTTCTAATTTTCTCTTACCATAATGTCTGTCTTTCCTCACTTTTTCCTCAGTTTCTTTACTAGCACTGCTGCACCTCTAGTCGTGTAAACCATTAGGGACACAATCCAGATTTTGTGCTGATTTGAACTCACCAAGTGAAGACTAATGATGTAGATCATATTTGTATTGACAACCAAATGGAGAACTCTAAAAATAAATCAAAAACCTTCAACCAAAAACCTTCTGTCAAAGCCTTTAAAAAGGGAAATAGACACCTTTTTGTAGAGCTTAGGGGTGGGCAACTTGTGGCCACCAGATGTTGCTGGACTGCAATTCCCATCTTGCCTCACTATCAGCTATGCTGGCTAGGGTTGATGGGAGCTGCAGACCAACAACAACATCCAAAGGGTCACAAGTTGCCCACCCTATTTCAAGGGTGGACAGAAAGTACATCTCCAGATGTTTTGGCCTTCAACTCCCAGCATTCCTGACCATTGGCCATGCTGGCAGGGACTTCTGGGAGTTGAAGTCCAAAACCTCTGGGGATCTACCTCTGGAGATCTACCCTAGCTTACTTTGTAACATTTATCTTTTTTTGTTCCACAGAACTACCAGAAGGCATTGGCTACTGTGACAAAGAGAACCTGTATCTAGCCATTCCAATTACAGGCCTGTACAAATACTGGAGCCTATATGTAGGGAATAGACCTCTAAATCAGGCCACTGCCCTTGCAGATGGCTATCTTACCACTAGAAATGATACTCATCTAGTCTTGCAAGTGCCTCTCTTTGCTGCTGGGATTATCTATGAGGTATATAACGTTATGGCCTCTGTACCTAAAGCTTTCGTATCTCAGTTGGCGGAAAGCTACCAAACTGAAGCTATACAAGGCTTACCACAACACTAGTAAGCCAAGATAGCTTTCCTTCTGTAACTCCACTCTTCCATCCTGGTAGTGAACTATGGGAAGTGGGCAGCAGAGGCTGGTGGCTCCAATGTCAGTAGGGCTGTGTGTATCCACTCTGGGCTTCAGTCTGAACTTTGAAGGAGCTAGCCATGGTGCTGAGCCTAATTTGAGGCTGGGGTTCAGCACCATGGATAGCTCCTTAAAAGTTCCGGCTGAAAGCTGGAGTGGATAAACAGCCCCACTGACATTGGAGCCACCAGCCTGCACTGGAGCTGGGTACACAGACAAAGTGGGATGAGAAAGAAGGTTAATGGCAGGATCTCCAATCAATGGCCTTCCAACCTGCTGGTTTCTGTTTCCCAAAACAGTGAGTGGACCAGCTGGCAAACTATGCTGAAGTGATATGAGACTAGAATCTAGGAGGTGCCGAACCTCAGGCCCATGGGCCAAATCTGCCCTACTGGGGGTCCCAATCCAGCCCTCCAGCGTTCTGTCTATTCCGTAGAAGAGGGCACGTTCAGTAAGGCAAGCCTTTAAAAAGCAGTGCAGAACCTCAGGCCCAGGGCCAAATTCAGCCCTTCTGGAGTATCAGTCTGTCCCCCTATGGTTCCTGAGATGGCCACACACACCCCTGCCCCCCTCTTTCCCAACTACCAATCATTTCATGGTTTCCCAGCTTTTGTGCAGTTCCCTGCCCCCCCCCCCCATTCTAAAAGGTTGGAATGGCTCTCCTAAGGCTTAGTTATTGGCAGTAAGAATGTTAAGGTGAAATCCTATGCAAGTTTCGACAGAAAAGGGGCCTACAACTCCCAGCATGCCCCAGCCAGTTGTAGGCCTTTTTTCTGTCTAAACGTGCATAGGATTGCGCCCTTAAGCTACAATATGCTGGTACTTTGGCCCCACCCACCACTGGAATGCAGCCCCTCCCCCTGAGAGCTTCTTTGAAATCAAATTTGGTCCTTGAGCTGAAAGAGCTCAACACCCCTGCCTTAAAAAAGAATTGCTCAGATGCTTACCACTGTGCTAGTGCTAGATTTTAAACAGAAAGTTAGCCATACATATATGGTTCTCGTGATTTTTAAAGGAAGCGTCATTTGAGAGGATCCTTGCTAGATTTGATCTTGCCCTGAAGAAAATCATCACGATGGAGACCGTGGATATCTTCTCCATTAGATGCAATTTTCGCTCCTCGCAATTTGTAGGTGAGCTGTATTCCATTCCCAGTTCAGAAGATCATCTGTGTGGGGGGAGGTGTCTTGGGATCTCATTTATTGCTGTGGTTCTGCTTGCTTTTCAGTGTGCTTTCCTAATGGAACAGTAACTGTATCTGCTCTCATGAAGACGCATCCATCCATTGACATGGGCAAAACCAGACTGAAGGACAGCACCTGTAAGCCTAAAGAGTTTACCAAGCAACAAGCCTTCTTCCAGTTTCATGTTTCTGCTTGTGGCACTTCGCTAAGAGTAAGTCACTGGGAGAGGGATGTGGGGCAGGAAAGATAGATGGAAAAAGTGTCTTATCCTCTCACGCATGATGGACTTGAAACTATTTTCCCTGATACAGTTTGAAGGTGAACGCCTTATTTATGAAAATGAAATATCTTTTGAAAAAGAGACTCTTCCAGCACAGGGACCACCAACAATCACAAGAGATCCAGAATACAGGTAGGACTAATTAGATCAGGGGTAGACAACCTGGAGCCCTTTAGATGTTTTGGACTACAATTCCCAGAATTTCTGACTACTGGCCATGCTGGTTGGGCCTTATGGGAGTTGTAGTCCAAACGTCTGGAGGTTGCCTGCCCTTGAACTAGACCAGTGCTGATTGCATCCCTAAAGTCTCTCCAAACTAAAAGTACCCTTCTGTTGCAGACTAACTATCTTGTGCTACTACCCAGTCAAAGAGACTTTAACGCAAAGCGCCATGTTCTATGGCTCGTCCTCACCTAGAATGCTTCCTCCTTTTGGCTACGGCACAATGATGACTCAGTCAAATGTGGCAGGTTGGCAATCTTGTTAAATGCAACACACCCAAGTATTTGATTGCATCCTTGGGGCTGGGGGTTCATAAGAGAATAACTCATAAATACTTCTCTCCTTTAGGCCATAGAAGAACAAGACAAGTTCTGAATATCATCTCAAATGTGGTCAAAGGTGAGATTCTCTTAAATGGGGGTGGAGGCAGGGAAAGCTATGCTAAACCTAAAATTGAAATTATCCATTAATACTATAAAAATAAAAATCTCCTCCTCCTCTTTTTCTCTTCCCCATCCTGCCCCACAGATAAATCTTTCCGAAAAACCTATGGGCCACATTCAATAGCTATCAAGCACTCATGGGAACCTCTATTCCTTGAAGTTGAACTAAAAGATGAAGCTCCTGATATTGAACTGTACTTGGATAACTGCTGGATGGCAGAGTCTGAGGAGTTCAGCCACATTCCCCGGTGGAACTTCATTGCAGATGGGCAAGTAGCTCTGCTGCACAACTGCCTGTAACTGTCTTTATCCGAGTTTATAGACTGACTCTCTCATCTCCTCCCTCAAACAGATGCGAGAACAAAAGCAATGGATATGTGAACTTCTACCCAGTAATTAAAAGCAACAGTGTGAAATATCCCAATCACTTCAAAAGAGTAAAAATACAGGTGCACACACCTCCTCTGAGACAGGTACAATCCAAGTGGAAGAGCTGGGGCTAGAAAATATGCAACAGATCTCCTGCTGTGACGTCCCATAAGCAATGCTGGCTGGGGCATGCTGGGAGTTCTAGACCTCTTTTCTGTCTAAACATGCATAGGATTGCACCCTAAGGTGCTTAATTTTTAAAATATTAACTTGGCATTTTGAAATGTTAACGAGTTAAGTGGAAAACGTTTGATGATGTTATCAGATGGGAGGCGTTACATTTCATCTGCTTCAGGTTTCCATTCTAGATGGTGGAAACCACCTAAGCTAGACTCCCACTGATGATCCATAAAACTGGTGGAAATGGCACCCGTGAGGCACTAGCACTACAGAAGAACTACAATGCAAATGCCACCCTAGCAGAATAAGAAGCCCTAGAGCAGGAGTAAAGGGCAACCTGGCGCCCTCCAGATGTTTTGGACTACAGCTCCCAAAATCCCTGACCATTGTCCATGCTGGCTGAGGTCTGTGGGGGGGGCTGCCCGCCCCTGCCCTAGAGCATCTGTGCAAATGTCAAACTGTCCTTGCTAGGAAACCACCGGGGAAAGTCTGTATGAGGGTTTTTCTTTGAAGATCTGAGTGATGTGGAGATTAAGCTTGGCCTGCGCAAGTTGTGACCCATCAGGTCAAATGCAGCCTACCAGGGGGCTCAATAAACCTTTTTTGGGGTGGGTGAGTTGCTCTGTCGAAGCTTCTTTTACCCCCACGGATTTATCCAATTTGGACCTCCCATGCCTTTCAGTGAACCAAGACAAAGCTGCATTCTGAAATCCACATTTTTTGGCCTTTCTGGTGTAGGGAAAACTGTACCCCAAAAATGTGTACATTAGGGAACAGTGCATGCACCAAAAACTGACAATCTCATCCAAATGGATTCTTGCTTCCATGGCTGCCCATCTCCTTTCCTCAGACTACAAGGGCACGGGAAGAGGTTGTCAAGCATCACTCAGCCTTCCCCAACCTGGTGCCCTCCAGATGTTTTGGGCTTCAATTCCCATCAGCCCCAGCCAACATGGCCAATGGTCAGGAATTCTGGGAGTTGTAATCCAAAACATCTGGCAAGCACCAGGTTGGGGACAGCTGCGATTGCATCTCTGCAGGCCTGCTTTTAAACGGAGAGAACTGTCATCACTAGTCACAAATGTTTTGCTTTTAAGCAACAACTTCAAAATGCCAGAGCTTAGTAATGTTGCTACTCGAGACGTTTCAGGGAAATATCAGAGTAAAACCACACTGCAAGGAGGCTAGCTCTAGCTTTTCTTAAGAAACATTTTTAAAACGCAGCTAAGCTATTCTTTCCCCATGAGAGTAGCGCTTGTCAGGTAAGACCACTTCAGGGGTACAATATGTTAAACTTTAGAGTTTATTCTTACAATATCCTAGGACAGCCTAACAAAGGATCCTTTTCTCCTTTCTCTCCTTCCTCTTTCCCGCCACACCCTTTCCTAGGTATTCTTCCACTGTACAGTAATAGTCGGCACTTGCCTTCATCTGCCTGTTAATGGTCTTCCCTGTAAACAGTGTCATTCTGGAAAGAAGCTTGGTAGGTGTCCCACTGATAATAGGAGAGAACCATCTGTTAATGGGAGTGTTAGATTTTAATATATTGTGAGGTGATTTGTCTTATCCCATCACTCAACCTAATTATGATTTTACATGTTGGGGGCAACCAGCTCTCTTCAAACATTCTAGTAAATATATGTCCATTGATTCTAGAAATATTTGACTAATACTTGTAATACTTCAGATCAGCATTCTGAAATTCATCTGAATCGTCATGGTTATGTAGTGGCTGGGCCAGTCTTGATCCTTCATCCTGAACAAATGAAGGAGCTGGACACACAAAGAAATTGGGTAGGTTTGGGGATTAAAGAAACAAGATTGGAAGGGTTGCTGTATATGCTAGAGGGAATAATGTCTTCAGTCATCTAGACTGATAGCCCAGGGTGTTGCAGTTACGTGTACTTAAGCCCCATTGATTAATTATGGATTTAAGTGTGTCTGTTTCTAGACAGAATTGTGGCGTAATCTTTTTCTCAGACTCTGGAAACCATAGAAACTAACCCATGATCAAAAGAAGCTGTTCATATGCTAAGGGAAGCAAAGCACCACAATACTGAATCAGTTCAGTTCCATAATGTGTGCACAGAGGAGGGAGTTAGTGCTCGGCATGGTGGGGCAAATGCTGAGGCCCACAAATATCACGGGGCCCACCACTGCTGATGCCAGCCTCCTTTAAAAATAAATTACAACCCTGCATTCTGAAGAGAAGTGCTGGGCGAGGCAGCAATAGCAACCACTATCTTAATTTCCTCAGAGTACCTCTAGGGCCTACATGATGGCAGTGGCTGCAGCTTCACCTGGTGCTTCTCTTTTCATCTCCAGGCTACCTGAATCACCTGCCCCTGCTGTTGTCCCCTTTTAAGCTCACCAGAGGGCAGGGCACCAGGATGGGCGACTCCAGAGGACACCATGGCCAGGGCGCCCCCGTTCTCTGCCACCAGCCTTGACCTACAGCATCTGCCCTCCTCCTGGGTCTAGAAGCACCTTTTTGATAGATTAATATACTTGATGCAGCCACCATCTGTTCAATGAAGTTTCACTTAACTGCCACAAGCATTTAATGGGAGCAATCTGTGTTGCATGCCCAATGTTTAATCACTGAATTGTGGGAAAGTAAAGTGCACACAAGGGCAAGTCTGTGTGGTACATGCATTTACCTTGTAGGCACCCATGTGTGTAGGGGGGCAAACTGAATATTGCCTTTCTCTTCCAGAAATAGCTATACGATTCTGTTTGGCGTGGCTGGCTTCTGGATTCACCGTATTACCCATGACTGTTTAAAATGCACACATCACCTTAGCAGCTTCCTCTGTTGTCAGAAGCTTCATAAATTAAAAGTAGGAGATACAAACTGTGAGTTGGTCTTATTTGGGACTTAACATTTGCCACTATTACAAAAGCTTTTTTTAAATCGTACATTTTATTTTGGGGGGAAATGCTCCTCTTTCCCCATAACTACTAGGATAACATTAATGGGTATAGAAGCCACTGCAGCACACTCACTTAGACCAATGTTCAGTGCTGGATGTTGGAAAACCAGGCCCAGCTCCTTGCTTTCCCCAGGCCACCTAATTAGCGTTTTAGCTAAGCCATTACTTCTCAGCCTAACTTCTCTTGAGGATAAAATGAGAACACCAGTGTACAATGCCTGGAGTGTGTTGGAAGTAAAAATAACCAAATCTTCTCATAAGGCATAACAAATCCACTTATTCCTAGAAGCAGGATTACATTATTTTATAGCCATTCAATTGTATTGGACATCTTGGGAAATCTCCAGTGTTCGCTAGTAAAAGTTCTGCAATAATCCATGTCCTTGGTGTTGCAAGCAAGACCAATGTAACTTTATTCCCCATTTTATCAGGCCAGGGTTGAGAGTGTGAGCTGGCTGTCAAGCAAGTCTATTTTATACCACCCCCACCCCCAGCCAGGTGTACATGTGAGCCAAACTAGCTCACAGAATAAAATAAAGTCTTATTTATGTAATGCAATGAACCACTTCTCTAGACAGCCATAATAAAAAGCACTAGACAAAAGTATTTATTCTCATTGTTTGATATAATGGGGATCCAATCATATAGGAAGTGATTATATTCCAGCCTAACAAATGACAAGGATTTGCTCATGTGAGAAATACACGAAAGAATCTGTATTGTCGTCTGATCTTCCAGCTTTATTGTTAGAAAATCCTTGGAAAGTCCTGTAAACTAGTCATGTCTGAAATGGTCCTAGCCAAGGGAGAGTCTGCCAGCCCTCCACACTAACAGCTACCCATCTGCTAAATGTACTAGTCCAGCCCCAGAACTGTAAAAGGTACTGCCAGAATTTTCTCATGCATTCAGTTTAATGGTTGGACAGTACACGGCTAATCATCACACTGGCCTACCATCCTCCTTCAATCTCTCTCTCTCTCTCTCTCACACACACACACACACCTCTTGTCTGTCTCTGAAGCTCAGAGGGCTCATTTCAGTTGGAATCCATTACAAAAGAAGTTTCACTTCAGTGTCTACCTACTACTTAGTCTGTGTTAGTGTGTAAAGCTATCAATTCGGCATGTAAGAGGAAATGTGACTTGGTGGTTGCATTTGTTTAATGCCATGACTGTGAAGGGCTACATAATATGAAACAAAGTTTTAAAATTATGAACATTGTCTTATGCCGGATGCGCATGTCACTTTACAACCACAGAGGTTCTGAAACCTCTGGATTTAAAGTTGCCACAGGCCCTAGCTGACACAGTGGAAGTCCGGAGGCACCGCCTCTTCCCTCAGTCCTCCCCTCCGGTATACCAGGGGACACCACAGGAGCACTGAGGGGAGCAGAGCGGGTATGACAGCTAGCGAAAAGTGCCCAAGCGGCACTTTTCACCAGCTGTCAGTTGCCCTTGCTTCCACTTGGGAAGAGGCAGGGCAGCAGGCCACGCCGACACCAACCCAGCACTCCCTAGCAATGGTGGGTTTACACTCCTGCCGACATTGGCAGGAGCGCACTTGGGAAGCTGATGACAGCCGTGCTAAGTGCCGCTGGGGCATTTGGGCTGCTGTCATCAGCCAGAGAGGCAACCCTTGTTTGCCGCTCTGGCCAAGGGGCTCCATGCCCCTTTTGGCTTGCAAGAGGGTTAGTGTGTTGTCCAAGTTTGGACAACACGCCAAACCTACTAGGGTTACTGTAACCCTAGCACAAACCATGGCTTCGCAGGGTGATTTAGAAGCCACACCAGGTTGGCTTCTAAATCACCCTGCTGGAGACAGATGACATGCTAAACCTTGGCAGGAATTAACCTACTGAGGTTTAGCGTGTCATGCGAACCCAGTCTCTGTCAAACTAGATTTATTTTTTATGCATGTGCTTGCAATCAGCTTTCTTCGCAGTATGGACTTTTTTCATGTGTCCAGTACTGGAGAACAGAAACAGCTGGCTATTGCACTAGATATACTGGAATCTGATCCAGACTCAAGGCACTTCAGGATAGTTTGTTCATATTATATAAAGCGACCTGGAATGCAACATCCCTTGTGGTTTCTTGCAGGCAATACTGAAATCAAAAGCAAATATAGCTCCATTATCCAGGAAAGTAAAGGGTTTTTTATATACTCCTTTCACATTCTGCAACATTAGGCATATCCTTGATTGGGGCAAAGCCATACACTCCCAACATGTAAGAGCCAACACTGCTCAGCTGTGCTGTAGACCACATAACAAGGTGATATAATCAGGGCAAACACTTCTCTCTGTCCTGAGCTGACATGCTGTGCCTAACTTGGCTGGATTATGATACATGTCTTCAAGCACTGGTAAATTTTATATAGAAGTTCTAAAACATTTTTAAAGGACAGGACCTAGGGGTCCATCTTTTCATTCCTAGTGCCTCTTAAGATGTCTGTTTAGTAACCAACATTTATATTTCTACAGCCTTATTACTAGCTCAGTTGAGATACTTTGAATGTAAATGTTTAATCAATACAATACACAGAACCTGAGAGACTGTTAATGTAGTGCTTTTATTCATCTCTGCCACTGCAAAACATACACATTACAAAAAAAAGAGAGTTATATCTCAATTTAACAAATTGTCTTGGGGTGGGGCTATAGATAAGGAAAAGCTGTGTTTTCATTTTTACCAGGCAATCCAATCTCAATGTTAAAAATGTGTTTCACCTGCAGTAGGACTTTAGTGGTTTCTTTCTGATTTTTCTTCTTTATCAAGGATAGTCTGCTTTAAACTCAAAGAAGCATCTTCAAACTTGGGATTTAGCTCTAAGACCTTCTTGAAATCTTTCAAGGCTTCATCAAAGAACCCTGCCAAAAAAAGAGGATAGTTCTGTCTTATTTTACATATGGAGATGGTAGAATCGACATCTCTTTCCCTCGAAAGGTTTAGTGAGTAGGTAGGTCCCATTGAACAGTGTGAGCTTTACTTTAGAGTAAATACACAGGATTGCACTGTTACTCTTTCATGTACCCCTACAAAACTGCCATTCCTAATTTTCATTGTTTTGTCCGTCTCTCTAACACCACACCAGAATCTAGCTATCTTGCTCGCAAAGGGATTAGGGAGTTCAGAAAGCAGAACACAAGTCTGCTGCTCTCTTCCTTCCATGCTTGGAGATCTGTATGGTCTCCTATCGCACACAGGAGATTTTAAAAATGTGTGAAATTTAGTAGAGCAGATCTGCATATATACTTCCTCATGCACAAGATCTTGCATACATGGAATAAATCCCAATGATAATGTGTTATCACAAGTCTGGAAGGACAGAATAGCTATCCACAGAGGACAACTTCCTGGATATCTTTTGCTCCTGTAGTATAGTAGCTCTTTGTATACCTCTAGAGAAGGGCTCTCCAACCTTGGGTCCCCAGATGTTGCTGGATTACAGCTCCCAGAATCCCTTGCTATTAGCCATTCTGTCTGGGTATGCTGGGAGCTGTAGGCCAGCAACATCTGGGGACCCAAGGTTGGAGAGCCCTGCTCTAGAGCAAGACCAGTAAAAGTATAGTACAATACACATTTAATATCAGCTCATGGGAGTCCAGTTTCTTCTCAAGACAAAAGCCACAATCCAGACAACCAAGCAAAATCTCTCTGGGTGCCCATTATGCTTTTAAGCTTTTCAAGTCACAACTGCTGGTAGCACATCTGAAGCCTCTTCTAAAAATCAATGGAGTTTCCAAAACAGTTTGATGTGGAATGGGAAGCTAATGCTCAAAGCCGAAGTCCAGAAGGGGCAAGTAATTGCAAGCAAGCCCTTGTGTCTGCTTGAAAGAGTTTTCTAGATTATGGTCAAGACCCCATTTCCTAACCGATTAGTAGGAATTCCTACTTATAAATTTGTTTTATGAATTTGTTAATAAAACATGTCCCCAAAGCATCACGTTTCAGCTATAGAATTCCTTCTAATGTTTGCTCCTTTTCCTTGTTTCAAAGAAAAAGAATTGTGCACACTAAATATTCTTCCTTGGTATAGTCTAATGATTAATATAACAATCAACTTCATTAGTCAACTTTATGTTTGAAGCCCCTGTATCACAGTGTTTAAGCAGTCCAGTTCAAGCAAAATGGATGAGGTAACATAGGTTAGAATTCGATACATGCTTACAAGATGCAAGTCCCCCTAGCTTCAGAGGCTGGAAATACCCATTTCAGTGCATTGTTCCCTTGTCTACATTGGGTGTTTCGGTCAAATGAGAGAAGCAGTGTCATGTATATTATTTACATCACAGTCTTACATGATTTATTTATTTTTTTGTTTGGGGAATATCCAAATGCTGGAGTCATCTGTTTTTATGACAACATGAGCCTACAAGAAGGGCAAAGGGGTAACTCATTACTGTTAAAATGTATTGACCTCTGTTGAAATTTGAGACTGAGAAATTAATGGACGGAATGTAAACAAATATGGGCCTAAAATTACCAAAAGGTATGGGTGAAATGGGAAAAATATGTGGTTAAAACGTTTGTCTCTTAGATAAATAGGTGGAAAGAAGCTAGGGATTTTTGCTAAAAAGGAGTAGAAATCTTTAATATTGTTTAATTAGAAGAATTAGTATCTATGTTTAAGGTTAAAATGTTTTGTGAACTTGTGTGGTTGATGAACAAGAAGAATAAGAGTTGACAATAGAAAAAGAAATATCTTTGTAACTATAGAGTATTTAATGTTACTTATACTTTGTTGTGGAAAAATCAGAAGTCCATTCTAGTTTAGTTTTTGTATTGTTTCTGTTTTTTACTTTTTATGTTTGTTTGGTTTTGTTTTGCTTTTCTTTTAAAATAAAAAATTAAGCACAAAGAAGGGGCAAAGGGCGAGTGTGGCATAGTGGTGAGAGTGTTGGACTGGGACTCCGGAGATCCGGTTCTAGTCCCCGCTCGGCCATGAAACTCACTGGGTGGCTTTGGGCTAGTCACTGACTATCAGCCTAACCTACCTCACAGGGTTGTTGTGAGGATAACATGGAGAGGAGGATTATGTAAGCCGCCTTGGGTTCCTTGCAGGAAAAAAGGCGGGGTATAAATATAATAAATAAATAAATTACCCAGGTTGATCCAGCTATTTGGGTAAACAGGTTTCAATCACGGATATATAAAATTTCTGGAAATTTTGAAGCCATAGAAAAAAATGGTTCTTTTCCCTGTTGTTGTTGTTATTGTTGGGGGGACACACAGATATTTTGGGGGAATTGGAAAACAAGCAATACTACTTCTTTTTTTAACACTATTTACAGGTATAGTCACTGTTGCTTTAGGACAACCTTCTCCAATTGGTGCCTTCCAGATATTTTGGACTTCAGCTCCCATCAGCCTCAGACAGCATGGCCAAAGGTCAGGAAAGCTGTGCACCAAAAAACCTGCGCCAGAACCTTAACATAAAGGTGTTTCTCAGCAAACAAAATGGGTTCCCTGAAGGTAGAAAGTTTATAAGCCACTGATAGAAAACCTGGTCTGAACAATATCAAGTGAATGATTATGATAATGAGATATATTTACATATACAATAAACTTACTTCCATACCTAGCCTATATAATATTAATCCTCTGTTGTAATATGGGACCTCAAAATCAGGCTGGGCTTCTATAGCTGATGTATAGTCATCCATTGCTTCATAGAAGTCAACTCTCAAATACTTGATCTGTCCCCTGTTGTTAAGTGCTGTTGCCAGATCACGACAGGGGGTGTTGCTTGAGGAAAAAGATGGGGGGAGGGTATCAGTGAAGTTTGCTTCACAAGAGGTATCTTCAACTAAAACCATTTGCATTGCCTTAATATAATATACCATGGAATGGTTTTTTTAAGATAAAATGAAGAGATAGGATTGCAGGTTTAACCTATTCCCCTTTACCTGGGAGTAAGTCCCAATGAACTCATTGGGTCTTACTTCTGAGTTGACATGCATAGGATTGCACTGTTAATAAAGCACATTATAAAAATTAGGTTAATTTAAAAAAACAAACCCAAGTTTTTAAAAATGAAATTTTTAATTCCTTGGACCCTCCAGGAGTAAAACCCAGGGAGGGTATAAACAACTACTGGTAACTTCAAAGCAATTGAGCTGCCAACTTCAAGAATTTCTTTCACAGGGCTTTTCTACACAAGACATTTATTGTGTACTCATGACCCCTCACTCACAGAAGTTTGCGGGGCCTTTTCACAATGTTGTCATTCTCCTGGGGCCTCTCCCATGTTTTCCAGCCTTTTTCGTGGCTTTTTTTTAGTGTGAGGAGTCAGGTATACTGGATAATGCCATGATTTGCTAGAGAGGCCTAGTGTAATTTCGCAATTCCATTCTGTACCACAGCACCACCTTGTGTTGTGTAATGGAACATATAGGAACATATAGTAAGGCAAAGATGGAAACCTCCTGTGAAGGACACTCTAATCCTCCCACAAAGAAAATGGAAGAAGCCTCAGTAAAGCACCAAGTTATATGCATCATGTAGAGAAGCCCACGATGAGGCTGATCAGGTGGAGATTTGTGGGATTTTCCAGGAAAACAATGAGATTCACAGTCAAATTGTTAAAGCCCAAAAATGAGACCAGGGGTGCTTCCAGATAAGGCTTTTATTGTGCAATTGTCCTGTCTCATTCACAGAATTTTATAGAGAATCCAGATGAGGGCATCTTCAATCTGTAGCCCTCTGCTGAACCATGCTGGAGTTTTCCCACTGTTTCCTCCATCTCCCCCCAACCCCAGAAAAAAATTCATTACGGAGGAAAATTCATTACGGAAAGAGGAACAATGGCTGTTAGTATTAGGAGCCTTCCATCTTAGTCCCCACTTAGCCATGAAGCTCACTGGGTGACTGGCCAGACTTTCAGCCTAACCTACCTCACAGGGTTGTTGTGAGGATAAAATGGAGAGGAGGAGGAGGAGGAGGACTATGTAAGCCACCTTGGGTTCCTTGCAGGAAAAAAGGTGGGGTATAAATATAATAAATAAATAAACCTACTTCACAGGGTTGTTGTGAGGATATAATGGAGAGGATTATGTAAGCCACCTTGGGTTCCTTGCAGGAAAAAAGGCAGGATATAAAAATAATTTAAAAAGTAAAATATATCTATAGAACTTGAGCAGGTCTCCATGCCCAATAAGGCTTCACATGCTTAACATCTGAATATCAGGATTTGGTGAATGGAGCAAAACAAACTACATAAATACACAGGTTTTCTTCCTAGACACTATACTGGAACTATAGTAACAACTACCTTGTGTGGTAGCTTAGACATTTTTATTTTTACATTATATAATTTGGTATCATTTAGTAAAAATTCCAAAAAACACCCCTGTATTTTTAAGAGCTCAAGAGAGGAAATCATGGTGTCATTTCAGCTCTAACTGAACTACCAGAAGGCTGTGTACTTTTTGCATTTCATTGCTATTTAACTCCAGCTTCTACATGTTTCCCTTTGCACTCATGTGCAAATACCAGCCAACTGAGGGTTGCACTTGATGCAACTAAAGTTCGCTGGCCTAATTACGGTGCCACAAGCCTCTTCGTTGTTTTTTTGACGCTAATAACGCAGCTCAGATACCCCGTGTGGAAATGGCCTCATTTTGACAGACTGGAGAGCTCTGCTCTTGGCCTTCACCGCTGCTCGCCATCTTCCCAGCGCCATCCTTGCCCTCGACCACCCGACAGCCTCCCTCAGCACCAGGCTCTCCTCTCGATGTCATCTGGTTTGACCATGAGCCGCCCCTGCGCCCCGTTCTAGAAGTTAGAATCACCTCACGTCAGAGCATGCGCACTGATCGATATAGCGGCTGTAGAGCTCTTCTGCCCTCTCGAATTGTCGCTCACGGAATTGCGCGTGCGCAGCAGGTAGCAGGCCTGAGGCGGATTCGACAGTGGAGGCTCCATCCATTTTACGTTTTTACGGCGACTGGAAAAGGAGGGTGTTTCGATTCCTCAGCAGATCCCCCAACACCCGTCTCTCTATATACACCCCACCACTTCCCTACCAATCAATCTAGCTTTGGAGCAAGCAGAGCAACTCTACACTTCAAGTCGCTGTGGAGAACAGTCCTCATTTCCGCCTTCTGTAATATATGACGTCAGTGGGAAGGGCCCATTCGTAGACTTATTTAATTTAGATTCTCAGACGCTGCCCAACTTCCGGGTTGATTTGCAATATTCATTTGACTTTCGTAGGTACAAAAAGGCTCAACGAGCCTGAATGCACGGCAGCGCTGCACAAGGCATCTTTCCAGGCTTGTGTACTGGGGAGGGAGCCTTAGGTGCCAGTTTAACGAGACTATAATCTTTTCTGAAAAGTGACGTGTTTTGTGTGGTGGAAATCCAAACCTACACAAAATCACTGACATAAAAGACCTGGCTCGCATGTAACGACAATGCAGAGTACGGGTTCAGTGTGGATTGTCATTACGTACGAACTCCGCAGGGTGCCGCTCGTAACGACGACCCTTTTTCAATGGCAGCCCATATTCAGTCCATACGCTGGATTGCCGTTACGTGCGAACCAGGTGTGACGCTGGGAGGAGGGGGAGAAGACTTCCACGGTAACCTTGTAAAGCGCTGTTTAACAACCCTGAATCTCCAACTGCATACAGCACTGTGATTTTTCTTTTTTCAAGGGCAAGAGGGTGGTTTTTTTCTTGCAAGCCTTTTTTGAGAGTAAAACCCCTCCCCTTCCTATTTTCCCATAAGGGGGAGGGGATTCGCTAAAAGGATTTTGAGATCAAGTGGCTTACGCTGGCTCAGCTTGTATGAGTGGAAAGCTAAGCAGGGTCAGGCCTGGTTATTACTGGGATGGGAGACCCCTCCTCTAGTTTCCTGCATTGAGCAGGGGGTTGGACTGGATGGCCTTGTAGGCTCCTTCCAACTCGATGAACTATGAAACTATAAGGAAAGTGTAAATCACCCCGCCACTGCTGTGATAATTGCGCACGTGCACACACATTTCCATTTTAAAAAGGACTTGCAGGAGACCGGATAAAAGCCCTGGATGACACTACAAGGTTGTTGCACACTACCCTCAGCCCCACTCCACGCTAACCCCCCACAATGCGTGCATAGCAGTACTGGACTACTTTACAGACCTGCCGTAAGCCGCACACACTCAGCCGCAACCCCACCACCTCCTGTAATAAGCGGATAATGATGGATTGTATTATTGGCAGTGGCGGGAGATATATATATATATTTATGTTTAAAAAACAAAATGAAAGAAATTCCCACATGAGGGCAGGGAAGGGGCGGGGCTGAGTAGCAGGATTGACGCGTCATCAGTTACTGTGACGTGACTGCGTGCGGCGGCAGATTCGAACCTTCCGGGGGCGGGGCCGCCGGCCCAACTGTCTGTGTATACAGTTGTAGAGCGAGCGCGTGGGACGTACGGAGGCTTGGCTTCCCGGGGCTGCCAGCGGGGAAATTGTGCTGCTGCTGCTGCTGCTGCTGCTGCTGCTGCTGCTGCTGCTGCTGCTGCTATGAAGCGCACCGTGCCAGGCAGCACCCTGAAGGGTCTGGTGACGAGGCACAAGCCTCACTCCTACTGGTGAGGAGGAGGAGGAGGAGGGGGGGGGGGAGGCTGGCTGGCTGGCTGGCTGGCTGGCTGATTGGGAAGTGGGGGGGGGGGTGACGGTTGCTCTGCGGCCCCCACGGAGCTCCCTGGCCCATGGGGAAAGCGCTCTAACTCTAGGGAAAAGTCGGTTCACTGCGCGGTTAAAACGGTAAGAGGAGGACAAAAGCCCAATATCCTGTTTCCAACAGAGAGCAGCTATTTTTTGGGAAGCCCGCAAGCAATAGCCTTCCGACAGTCTTTGTCCTTAACACTCCCCCCCCCACACACACACACAAACTAGTTTCTGAACACGGAGGTGTCCTCTTACCATCTTGATATATAATTGTTAGACTTTTTAGTGTTCTATAGAGAGGGAGAGAAGGGGTGGAAGAAATTGTGTAGGAAAGGGGGAAAGAGAAGGGGGAGAATAGGGGCGTAAACTATGGGGGCGGGGCTCGAGCCCCCTCTGGGATTTCCCAGAATTGGCAAAGCCCTCTCCAGGCAACCAGCTGTTTAGCCCCATGCCCTCCCCCAGGAAATTGAGAAATCTACGCCCGTTAGGAACAGAATGTGCAAATGGATCCTACATGTGCAGTTCCCAACAGCTGGGGCCGTGTGTCAGGAGAATGCTTTCAAAATAGCTAATATTCTGTTGATCAGCTGTTTGGGACGGGCATGAGGAGGAGGGCCTGATTCAGACCCAAACCTGCACCCCCTTACCCACCAAGCAGCAAATTGGAGGGATTATAGCTATTTTAAAAGGGCTCCATGTGCATCTGCGATTGATCTTCTGCTCAAGATGCCAATGTTTAGATCTGTTTTTTGGACTTTCAATCTGTTCTAAACCATGACACTTTTTTCAGTATTGTATTTTAGAAAGTAACATCTGCACTATTATTTAATGCAAAGTGTAACTGAAAATGCCAAGAAAGAAAATATTTTTGTTGTTGTTCAATCAATGCAATTTTAACATTGGTTGCCATCAGAAAATTCTTTCCTTCAAGAGCCTCCCCCCCCCCCGCCCAATGTTTTTGGAAACTGTTCTATTCAATATATAGTGTACACAAAAATAAAGAATGAAGGCCTTGTGAGGTAGTGTGATTCCATGTAAACACTGAGAAAGACAGAGCAGGCATTCATTTTGTTTGTTTTAAGTTGGGCATAATTTATACTGAGAAAGGGCCCTGCCAGAGCAGAAATTATCAAAAACTCACCCAATTCAAACAAAGGTCTATTATTACATAAGAACCTAAAAAGAGCCATGCTGGGTGGCAGTAAACAATTCCCCCACTATGACCCCTGGTTAAACAAAAGCACTCATTTTCTTCTTTAGTGAAAACTTCATATTAAAGAGGTAGAAGTGGCACTTGCAATAAAATGTTGCAGGATGGAGTGCTTCTGTTCAGTGTTTCAGCCAGCCATGCCCTCTTCCAGGATATTCCACACCATTCCCGCTCCCTCTGCCCATTTTCCGTTTTCCACAACAAACACTCTGCATTCTATGGCCGCTGAGCATGCCCAGTCCTCATTGGACTTTTTTGGGGGGTGGGGGAGTTGAGAGGGGAGTCAGGAATCTGTGTTTTGCCCAAGGCAAGAGGCAGATCAGAGTTGCAGCCTGCCCTTGTGTTTTCAGAAATGGAGGTTAGCTCCATTTTGCTAATAGAGAAGCTATTTGGGGATAGCTTCTCTATCCCAAAATATATTGCTGGGTGTAACACCTACCACTAACTAATTCATTCACACTGCAAATCTCCATTTTGAGACTGGGTCTACCTAAACTGCAGACTGCGTGGTCACAACATCTGGCCAGCTTTTTGGACTTTTCTGTTTTTTCCCCCTATCCCCTGCTTTTTGTGCACCTAACCTGATGAAGAGTTCTGGAGAACTTGAAAACTTGCACACGATGTGTGGGGCACTAAAGTCTCCAAGGAAAGCCTACATGTGCATAGTCTCCAATTGCCCTGAAAATGCCAGGTCCATCCTGAATACCCTTGTTTAGGTCATGTTTAGATCCATGGCAGCAATTAGCCCCACTGGCAGATACCTGCAGAACGGCACAAAAACAGGCCCTGCAAATCTAACTCTTTTTCAGGCTAAACCCCACCACCACCAGACACCGGGGAACCGAAATTGGGATATGATCACAAAAGGTATAAGCAGAGCCCCTCAGCCAGCATCATCAGCTCAGCCAATCACCTGTCCTCTGTCTTTCCTCTGTGAGGTCATCCTTACTCAACAATGCTGGCAGGTAGATCAGGTCATCACAGTTGCTGCTTGAATGTACTCATTTCTAACTGACCTGGCTGAGCAAAGCTCAAAATGCTTGCTGTAGCGTTTCTTCTTTATTATGCCGGCAACAACTTGTATGAGGTAAGAATCCAGACATAGCTCGATTTTATAACATATCTAATCTGTATGTAAAGGGGACTTTTGGGGGAAACAACAAATGTTTGGGGTGGTTTGACTAACGTGTAAAGAGTCACCCGCCTGGTTGTGACAAGTTAGCATTGCCTGGAGCCCAACAACCAGGGAAGATAGAAGAAAGATTGGTCTTTAGGCAGCTAAACCATTCTTGCCTGTTGGGTTTTTTGTTGTTTTTTTTAAACCCTCCTTCCAATTATCCCCTGTGAATTTTGAAACTTGAGTTTTCTCCAAACATTCCCAAATCCTAATCTAAGCCCTGAGAGTCAGCGGATTGGGTCCATGCCTTCCATTTTGAATACACATGGAGACTTCCGTTATCTCAACACAGACTCTATCAGTGAATTGCCCTCAGCCAGACAACTGATTTCCCACTAGCAGGACAACCCCGCTGGTCCCAAAACTCACCCATTCGAGGGGTCAGAGATTCTGACAGCCCTCCTGTGCTCACTGTTGTCTTCTTTTCCTCTTGCAGACTCTGAAAAAATGGGCTGAGATTAAAGAAGATGCAGAAGGAGTACAACAAATTGGAAAAGTTTATTCAGCAGCTAGAAGCAGATGTGACTGACCTCCACAACAAAAAACTCTGCCCTGGAGGACAGCAAGAACACACTTAAGGAAGGCCTCTGTAACGTGGAGACTGAAAACCAAACCTTACAGGTCAGGACACGGTCACCAGCATGCACACACAGGCTAAGATGTCACACAAACTAATGAAGGAGCAGAGGGGTTTTAACAGCTGATCCAGCAGCTAGAAGAGCATGTTCATCACCTCCAAAACAAAAACTCTGCCCTGGAGGACTACAAGAACAAACTTCAGGAGGACATCTGGAGACTGGAGACAGAAAGACAAGAACTGCAAGACAGGGTTTCCATCACACAGCAGAGGTTGGAGCAGGAACAACTGGAACACCAGATTACTAAAGCTCAACTTCTGGCTCAAACCAAGATGAGGAAATCCACAACATGGAAGCCACAAAAGAAACGTGGAATCTCGGCCTTCGGAAGAGACAGTTCCACACCAAAAAATAGAAACTTGTTTGATGCTCTTGAAATCTGGTGTACTCCGCTAGACTGTAGAACTCATCCCCGCCCGAAGTCCTGTCCTTCCTTCCTTCTTCCTTCCTTCTCCTTTAATTTGTAACGTGTACCCTATTGCCATGAAACCACCAGTACTGTTCTGCCCTCCTCCCTCTATATTATGAAATATACATATATAGCTATAGAGTATTCCAAAATAAGAGTTAAATATAAATATATCTTTCTGAAGGTTACAGAAGTGTGTGCATGTTTTTTGCAGCAGCCCAGCTTCCTAATAATTCCTGTGTGCATTTGTGTTTTAATGCAACCCCTCTGGATGGCTGATCGAATTCGGAATGGTGAGTGGCAGTACATAATCTCTTCCACAGAATCTCTCATGGAAAGACACTACGTTTCACAAAGGCATCGAGAATCATGAAGAATCTATCATTTACTCAGCGATTGTAGAGAAATGCCACCCAAAAAATGGCCATAAGAAAGGGGGTGGGAAAAGTCTATCACAAGTGATGAAGGCTGCATCTTCAAAAATGACCATTATACTGTGTGTGTGTGTGTGTGTGTGCTGGTGTATATTGTACGGCGCTGCTGTGAGAGGGCTTAAACAGCCCTTTGCACCTTATTATTTTTACATTGTATTCACGGACTGCAGCTGCAACTGCGCACTTGGCTCCGCACACACACAAGATTGGGGCAGGCTCTGTTCTGAAGCCAAGGAACTGCTGCCATTGCATGTCATTTGGCCCTCGCTTTGCCAGGGGGGAAAGGATGCTGTCAGCCTCACATGCCTTTGCACTGCAAAGGCAAAGGAGGAGCGGGACTTCTGCCATCTTCTGCACCAACCTTTCCAACAGATGTGTTGGACTGCAACTCCCACCCATGCCCAGTGAGCATGGCGAGTTTCCTTCCAATGGCCATGCTGGTTGGGAATGATGGGAGTTGCAGTCAAACTCACCTGGAGGGCGCTAGGTTGGGCGATGCTGTTCTGCCCCATCCCTGACAGCCCCAATGTGAGTATTTTGCTTCCTGCAGGATGAGAAGGGTGTGTGTGTGGCAGGCCATGAAAGCAATTGGATGTGAGCAAAAAATAGCTGTTGACATCCTCATAGTCTCCAATTACCCCCAAAATGCCAGGGCCATCCCAAAAACCCTTAAGCCATCACAGCTTCTCACTTTGTCATGCAGAGTCCCCTGCCTCCCGCAACTGCAAGCTATTTAAAGGGGCCATGGGCAAAACTGCAGCTAAGCTTGCAGTCTTAGCTGCAATTTTGCCCATGGCCCCTTTAAGATAGCTCTGCTTAGGCTTGAACAGCAAGCAGGGAGGGAACAGACTCTGCTAAGCTGGGAGGGCCAGGTGAGGGTGTGTGTGTGTGCGAGTGCGTGCTCATGCATGTGTGCATGCGCACATATGCTCTATCTGCTGCACATTGCTGTGGGAAAGGGATTAGCTGGGTGAAAGCCTGGACCTATGGAGAGGTGAATGAGGGAATTTATCACATGATTCCTATCTTTATATTGCCAAGGTTTTTATTTCCTAACAGAGCTGACTCTTTGCCTCTAACAGGCGAGTTTACAGACAGGCAAAGACCTTCCTCTTTTGGAAGGCATTTGGGACTAGCCTGTGATGTGATGGAATGCTGTTTTTACTCTCTATGAATATTGTACTGTTTTTAATGCTATATTTATATAATATATACAGTCATGCCTTGGATTGAGAGCATAATTCGTTCCGGAAACGTGCTTGTAATCCAAAACACTCTTATATCAAAACGAAATCCCCAAAAAAAAATTTGTACAGAGATTTTTAATTTAAGCCGTACTACAGTATTTGTATTGCAAGATGTTGCTTGTATATCAGGTAAAAAAAATTTAAATAAATATTTAAAAATTTGCTTGTCTTGCAAAACGCTCTCAAACCAAGTTACTTGCAATCCAAGGTATTACTGTATATAATTTTAATATTATTGATGATTTACCGTATATACTCGACTTTAAGTCTAGTTTTTCAGCACATTTTTTGTGCTGAAAAATGCCCCCTAGACTTATACGTGGGTCAGCGGCCCCCCAGGACCCCCGCCGCCACCGCAAGGGACCTCCAGGCACCCCCCTCCACCCCCAGGACCCCTGCCGCCACCCCACCCCCACCCCCGTACCTGCACCCGCCGCCTGCCGAAGCCCCTCCGTCGAAGCCGCGCCGCAGCCCCCCCAGACACCCCCATGCCACCCCCACACTACCCCCAGACACCCCCCGTCACCGTACCTGCTCCCGCCGCCGAAGCCCCACTTCTTGTGGATTCGCGGAGCGCAGCGGAGAGGGCGTGTGGTGGACCGGCGGCTCCGTCTGCGCGGCGCCGAGGCGAGCGATCCGGCCAAAGGCGAGCGATCCAGGGGGGCGCCTGAAGTTTCCGGCTCGTCCTTCCTCCCTTCCGCTCAAGCAGCGCCCGGGCAAGCGGGGACGGCGTTAGATCCAGGGAAAGCAAACGCCGCCCCCCACCGGAAGAAAAATAGAGAGGCGGGGGGAGAAGGAAACTTCAGGCGCCCCCCTGGATCGCTCGCCTTTGGCCGGATCGCTCGCCTCGGCGCCGCACAGACGGAGCCGCCGGTCCACCACGTGCCCTCTCCGCTGCGCTCCGCGAATCCACAAGAAGTGGGGCTTCAGGCGGCGGGAGCAGGTACGGTGACGGGGGGTGTGGGGGGCTGCAGCGCGGCGCGGCTTCGACGGGGGAGGGGCTTCGGCGGCGGGTGCAGGTACGGGGGTGGGGGGTGTCGGGGTGGCGGCGGGAGTCTCCCCTCGTACATTTCCCACCCTAGACTTATACTGGGGGCAATAAGTTTTCCCAGTTTGGGGGGGGTGAAATTAGGGGCCTCGACTTATGTTAGGGCCGACTTAAAGTCGAGTATATACGGGTAATTCTATTTTTAACTTTTGTATTTTTCTATTTTTGTTTTAATTGTATGAGTTTTAAAGGTTGTAAGCCGCCTTGGGTCCCAGTGTTGGGAGAAAGGCAGGATACAAATAAATAATAATATAGTGTCAGAAGGAAATGCAAAAAACTTCCCCTTCTCTCCGAAGATCCATGTTTGGGGGTGTGGGGTGGGTAAGCCTCACCTGTTGAATTTGTGCCAATCCTGACAATTTTAAAACAAAGAGATTGCCCTGCAAGCACTGACACACACACACACACACACACACACTGTACATGAAAAACAGATATCAACAATTAAGGTGTGAAGGAAAAAGCCTCAAGAGTTTCCTGCACCACACACACCTCAGGTGTGAACAAGTATAATCCCAGCTGAAGGTGGGGAATCCCATGTAAATGTACTGATGGGCTCTGATAGGCACTGTCGCCAAGAGTCTCTCGTGAATATGCATAGTTCTCTTTGATCCCCCTGTGCCACAGGTATTTGGCATGCAAATGTAGTCCAAGCCCTGTAGTCATGAGAGAAGAACCACAACCCCCCTGCCTAGCCAGATGAAGTTCATCCTGATTGGCTAAAGACACTGGGCTACTGAATGGAGGGGGGAGAGAATCTATACTGCCTGCTGTGGCATTTGGTTTAGGTTATTGTCCACACGCTTTGGCAGGAAGAGGGCTGTGCTGAGGTAAGCCCTGAAGAGGATAAAAACCCCAGGTAAAGTAAGGCCTGGGTAGTGATATAGTAAAAGAACTAGCTTTGTTGTTTTATAGCTCTACTGTGTATACCAAAGTGTCTCCCCACCTTGTCTCCTTCCCTCATTTCCCATCTTTTGTTGTAATCTGTTTACCTTGAATAAACCTTCCTGGTTTTACCCCACATGGCATGTGTGGTTCCTCTGTGGTTCAGCGCTAAATCCAGAGTACGGACACGGGCAAGGCCCTGAGAGAGACTGGTCAAGACTGCAGAGCTAAGGCTGGCAGTTTTGCACTTTGATCTCTGGTCTTGAGTAAAGGACCGGTTGGCAGAGTCCCTTCTTCACATAAGGGTTTCAGTAAAGTAAAAAACTTATTACAAAAGTCATTTATAAAATAATATATAATAACAGATTAATTATAATATATAAGATTTTGTGTGTTTCCTCTAATACCTCTTGTACTTGACCATTCTCTTTGGTTGCCTGGCCATACCCTTGGCCACACCCTCATCTTGCCTGGCCACACCCTCTTGCTCACACCTTCATGTTGCTTAACCATACCTCTTACAAATTCACATGTGTGTCCCTATTTTAATCTGTGAAATGTTGGAAGGTATAAATGTGCGGACCTATGCACAAATAAGCTTTCCCAGTTTGGGACCATGATTGTGCAGGGTTCCAAAACAAGGTGAAAGATTATATGCATAGAGGTCTACGTGTATAGGCCTTCCCTGCAGATATCCACACCTAACAATTGGACATGAGGGGTCGGGCCAGGGCCAGGGCCAGCTATGCCATGTCACCTTGGGGGCAGAACCAGAGGCATGGCCCCTAGGTGCAATTCCTCTTCACCCAAAGCACATGGGAAGGGGCTGATATGTGTGTATTGACAAGCAGCTTTGACTATCACCCACCATCTTGTGCCTTTCAGGCATTCCAGTATGACAAAGGCATGAGAGCCAGTGCAGTATAGTGGTTAGTGTTGGACTGGGTCTCAAGAATTCTGGGTTCTAGTCTCCATTTGGCCATAAAGCTCACTGATTCTCAGCCTAACCTACCTCACAGGGTTATTGTGAGGATAAAATGGAGAGGAGGCGCACTATGTAAGCCACCTTGGGTTCCTCGCAAGAGGAAAAAAGGTAGGTTATAAATGTAATAATTCCATGACAGTGGAGATGAAGAGAACAAACCATCTTTCCAACTCAGTAGAATGACTGCATGCTTTTTATCTCTAAATTATTTCACCGAAGTAGAAAACTAGAAAAATTAGACTATTACTCAGAATTAGGTATTTCAGAGACTTTTAAAAGCATGTAGTCTTAGTTCTTTCCATAAAATTGGCAGCCCATATCTGACAGGAATTTTACAGGATTCAAATGAGACAAAAATGTTGATTCTTTTGCTGTGTTTATGAAAGAGCAATGAAAGTCCTGTTTGTTAAGTCTCAACTACTGATACTACAAATATCTTCCATGATTTAAGGATGCAAATAGTCCTAGTCGCAGGTATTTACCTTTCTATGAAAGTGCTAGGTTTCCTGCCTAGCATTTTTAACATATGACACATGGAAGCTGGGATCCAAGCCATTGCAAATATGGTGAGTTCGGTTTATTATACTTTTGATACCACGTGTATTATACTTTTGATACTATTCTTTCTTTTATGAAATTCTATGAATTTTTTGAACTGCTAGCAGTTTTCTTCAGGTACTGCTTGTCAGCTCCGGGTCCTGAGCAGCAAGGGTCCTGGGCTGGAACACTGGAGGCCAGGGGTGAGCAGAGTTCAGAAAACAGGCAGAGGTCGAGGCACATATCAAGTGAGGTGGGGACCAGAGGCAGGAGGTGAGTCCAGTAAGCAAACAAGAGCCCAGGTAAGGGTGAGAGGCAGGAGGCAAATCCAGTAGGCAAACAGAGTTCAGGCAAGGGCCAGAGGCAAATCCAAGAAGCGAACATAGTCCAGGCAAGAGGCAAAGTCCAAAGTCAGGCAAAATTCAGGTATGTACCAGGCAGAGAAGGGCCAGAGGCTAGAAGTGTTGGTCAAGAGCGGACACGGGTCAAACACCAGGCAAGGATCAAGGTTGGTTGCCGGAGCCAGCTGCAGACAACACATAGGCTTATGTTGCTGTGGCAAAGGTTTGAGAGAAGAGGAAACCCTTATATAGGGCTTCTCACTGCTCCCAACTGGTGTGTGTTAATGCACCTGGGACTGCGTGAGGAAGTACTGCAGACTGGCCTGTTGTTACCAAGGCAGCCACCAGATGAAGCTGCAGAGCTCCAAAATCCTCTCACAAGCCGAAAGAAAAGTATACCCAACAAATCTTCATAAAGCAGGGGTGGGAAACCTCTGGTCCACAGCTTCCACTCATCACAGCAATCAGGCTTAGAAAAAAGGTTCCATTGATGAAAATGGGACCTTTTCTCCAATTACTGTGCAGGGAAGGACATGGCTTGAATGATTGTGTGTGAACAGGAGGATGGAGGTGTGTAAATGGGATGTTGATGTGGTTTGGTCCTATGCATAGCTGACATGTAGTCCCCAGGAGGTTACCCAGGAGAGACTGTAGTCCTCAGACTGAACAATGTTCCCCTGTTGTAATGCAACTACTGCTAAAATGAATGAACAACCTATATTTAATGTGTGTTAAAATATACCCTTCTAGATGGAATTAGATCTATGGACAGAACAATCCTATAAGTGAGGGAGGGACCACCATTTCCAATGCCCTACCGCAGGGGGGGGGGGCATCTTTTTTACTTTTTATTTTGCTGTTTCCAACTGTTCCTTTTTTAAAACTTTTCCCTCCCATTATTCCAATAGGAGGGAAATTTGCGCCAGCTCCAAAGGCAGCCTTAGCTCTTCCATTGTGTTGGGCCATGGAAGTGCTTTGTTTCCTGCAGGTCCACAGCCTCTTCTGGCATGTCCACAGAATGCCTCCTTTTTGGGGGAAGTCCAGCATCAGACTTCTGACATCAGAAAAGCACCAGCTGTGGATCTTTCTGCAGCCTCATGGAGGAAGCTTGCAAAGTTGGGTCTTCTCCAAGGGCAGACTTCTCTCTCTCCCTGCCCTCAGAGGAGGATATCCAAAAAATCCTATGCCCCCATGGACACCCTCAAAGGAAGCATACGACTGCAACCTTAGTCACAAACACATTATTATCAAAAATCACACTGCAATTTCCCCCCTAAGGAAATAGCTATTGCAAATGGGAAAATTGATTTAAAAATAATAATCTATGCTGACTGGACACCATCTATTCTAAACCATGCTTTCAGATAAGTAAAATGTTAGTTTATTGAACTCCCGCCCACACACAGGCAGTCTCACAGGTGAAAACACAATACTGTAAATGATTACAATGTTTGCCCCTGGCTCCAATGATGAAATGATCTTCACGTATCCTAGTCAGAAAACAGCAGATTGACACAGAAAAGAAAAAAAAGATATGAAAGCAATCTCATTGAAATACGCAAGTATTTTTACAGTGTATTTTCCCAATATTTTTTTTTACCAGAACTGTTTTTTCTTGGAGGCACAGAACTGTTTTCAAAATGACCTGCATGGTGTATGGCTTTTATTTCAGCAGACAGACATTTGAGAATTATTTTGAATTAACACAATGACTAATGAAATCATATACCATTACCACTGTTTTTTAAACAAGATTTATTAAAGCATCATTTATAAACAAAGATGAAAATACATAAGATTAGAAGCATGCAACTGACACAAATGTAATTTCTGTGTGCACTTTTCCTGCATTCACAGCATACGGTAAAAACTTCAAACTGCAGTGCCAACTTCAGGCTTCCTGAAAATATTGTTTCAAGGCATAGGATAACAGTAAAAGATAAGATAAAGAAGAAAGTGCTAAGTAAATACATACATATAATTATATACCACATTTGCACTCCTTCCCCCACACTAACAAACAAAACAAAAAAACCGTCTTCTTGCTGTCTGATCAGATTGTCCTCCTGTATGTGTAAAATGCTTGATCTTGTGAACACCTATCTCCCAGACCGTCCTTTACTTATCCAAGTTAAATGAAACAAGTAATACATGTGAATGAAGTTGTATACAGAGACAAAGTGCCTTAAGGCAATAATTGCATAAGAGGATTAAGGAGATCAATAAAATTAAAGCTACCAAGAAGGGGCAGGGGAATCATTCCCATATGGATTTTGTTTAGTAAGGTTATATCAAATGCCTCTCAACCATATGTGTTGCTCCTAAAGCCCTGAATACTTAAGCAGTCCTGCAGTATAAAAAGATGAAGCTGGTGCAGGTGTTTCACCACATGTTGTGTTGCTTCAGGCTGGTATGTAAGGGGGTGGAGGTTCCTTCTCTGGCATCTTCACTGCCATTTCGTAGGTTGGCAGGACATACTGTAATGGAAAAGAAGGGTTGTATGCTGTGTTGTTTTTAATAAAACACCAGGTTCTGAAAATTTCATCCTAGCGGAATATTTTATGACAGCCCATGGCAGAAAGGGAAAGGTTTTATACTACCGCACGAAAGCCAAATTATTTTTCTAGTTTAGTGTCAAAAGCAGCCTACGGCTGCATGGAGTGTCAAAATAGCTGGCAGTAAGGTTTTTCTATTACAATGAATTGTACAGCTACTCTGGACAGTTTGCCCTATCATTATCCAAGTCGTCACTTGCTGGCTATTCTCAACATTTGCGTTGGAATGGCCTTGCAAAGAACTCCTTCCTCCAGTGTTGTTCATTTTATGTTAATTTGCAATCTTACATTGCTCATATTTTCTTACCATTTTGCCACAGAACCTGAGAGAGAAAGTGACTGTTCCACCTCACAAGTGGTAGCATGAATGACCACTTAGGACACAATCCTATGCATGTTTATACAGAAAAAAGTCCTACAACTCCCAGCATTCCCCAGCCAGCATGACTGCCTGGGGAATGCTGGGAGTTGTGGGACTTTTTTCTGTCTAAATATGCACAGGATTGCACTCTTATTCTATTTAAGAAAACTACACACAGAACTACACTGGGAAGGACCGTAGCTCAGTGGTAGAGCACCTGCTTTGTATGCAAAAGGTCCCAAGTTCAATTCCCTGGCATCTCCAGGTAGGGCTGGGAAAGAATCCTGCATGAAACCTGGAGAGTCACTGCCAGTCAGTGTTGACAATACTGAGCCAAGTGGACCAATGATCTGACTTAGTATAAGGCAGCTTCCTATGTACCTATGAGCACAGTGTGAATTCAACATCCATCCCTCTAGAAAACATCGTTTTGAACATTCCCCAAAGGAGAAAATATTAAAATATTGAATGAATTGAATTCTTTGTTCCAACTCATTGCCTTTATGTAGTATACTACAATATAACAGCAGATGCTTACATAGCTATAATCCAAATGGCTTCTCTATTGCAAGAGTTATGCTTTAGTAGTGGGTACAGATAAAATCTCAAACGGCTACCAACTAGTTTACAGTGTAAGAATTCAGGGCAGAAAGATTAACAGAATTTCCTAACTTCTGTGAATTCCAGAGAAATGCATTGCTCTGGAGTAATTATATATATAATATATATATATATATATATATATCGGTGTATATATATATATATATATATATATTCATTTGTGCCCTGTTCCTGAATATTTGAAAGAAACTGTGCTTTGGCCTCAAACATTTAATTGGGCAATACACACTGTCGTCACCAACTTTATTTGCATAAAAAAGCAAGTGACCCAGGCTGGTAGCCATTAGATTTAACTGATGGAGGAACATGCAGATTTAGAAGCTTGTAAGCAAAGAAGTTCGTTCAAAGGAAATATTTATCATATCACCAATCCCTCAAAATTAGAATGACGGCTTAGTTAGTTAGGTCTCATGAAGATTTTACCTGTGGAGGTGCTTCAAAGGCAGGGTATACTGCTATTTCAGGCAAGTTTCTGTTGCAAATGTATTTATAGCAGTTCCATACACAGTTAATAAGATAGGCCTGCAAAGGGGTGGGGGAGGAAAAACATTTGACTGAATCAAAGAGCAGCAGATTTGTGAATTACACATCAGAGATAAAATACTTTTTTTTTTTTTTTGAAACTATGCTAAGGAAGCTAATTAAATTGTTTATACCAGCACAAATAAGCGTCATCACTTTAAGGAACCAAGGGCAGCATAAAAAAGCAAGTGACCCAGGCTATAACTATAGCACCAACCTGAGGTGGTCACAGAAGGACAGGTTGCTTACCTGTAACTCTAGTTCTTTGAGTGGTCATCTGTGCAGTCACACATATGGGCTCTGCGCCTGCGCGGAGACTGTTTCGGGAAGATTCTATAGCTGAGGCAAATTGGGCGGGAACCCGTCCCCCCACGCATCTCCTCTCACGGGTTCCCGCCCTCTCCCTCAGTCCCCTGAGACCGCCATCGCGATCCCAGAGTTAAGGGAGAACATAGTGGAAGAAGTTTTCCCAATTTCATGATATCAATACCAATAGTCGAATTCGATGGTGTTGTACGGTATCGACCAACATAAGCCCGAGAACCCCCAGTTCAGTACACCAGCAAACTCGACGGTGACACCAATGCGGGGATGGATGGGCGGGCTGTGTGACTGCACAGATGACCACTCAAAGAACTAGAGTTACAGGTAAGCAACCTGTCCTTCTTCTTCGTGGTCTCTGTGCATCACACATATGGGCAGAGTAGCAAGCTGACTTACCGGAGGAGGGTAACTATAACGGAGGGTAACGGAGGAGGGTGTCAAAGTTATTGCAGGACCGAGGAAAGGACAGCTCTACCAAATGCATTGTCCCTTCGTGACCTGACATCAAGCTGGTAGTGAATCACAAATGTTGAAGGTGTGGACCATGTAGCCGCCTTACAAATGTCAGTCATTGAGACACCTCTTGCAAAGGCTGTAGAGGTTGAGACCGCTCTAGTAGAGTGAGTTCGAATTGAACTCGATAGTAATTGTCTTTTGAGCTCGTATGCCAATTTGATGCGGTTCACTATCCAGGAGGATAACCGCTGGTTCGAGATCAGAGAGCCTTTAGAAGGTCCCCCATAACAAACAAAGAGACGGGGAGACTTCCTGATGGACTCGGTGCGTGCCTTGTAAAATACAAGAGCCCTCCTCACGTCTAGCATGTGAAGCTGACGCTCCAACAAAGACGTTGGGGCTTGAAAGAATGCGGGTAATATAATGTCTTGATTCAGGTGAAAGGTAGACACTACTTTAGGGAGGAATGTCAAGTCCGGGTGTAACACCACCTTTTCCTTGTGAAAACTAAGGTACGGTGAATCCACTCTTAAGGCTGTCAGTTCCGAGGCTCTGTGAGCGGAGGTAATGGCTATGAGAAATGCGGTTTTAAAAGAAACCAAACGAAGATCTGCCGTAGCCATGGGCTCGAATGGCTTGGACATGAGCGCTTGCAGGACTAATTGCAGGTTCCAGACCGGAGTGATTGTTCGAACTGGAGGTGCGATGTTTCTTAACCCCTTCATAAAACGTTTGACTATGGGGTGTGAAAACAAAGTAAATCCATCTTGCCCATTATGGTAGGCTGACAAAGCAGCCAGATACACTTTCAACGCTCATTTTCAGCCCTTTATGTTGCAGATGGAGAAGAAATTGCAGCACTTGGGGGATAGGAACACTGGAGTAGGATACTTCGGTGTGACCAAGGTATTCACAGAAGGCTTTCCATTTCCTTGCATAGGAGATTCTAGTGGACGGTTTCCAAGCTTCCTGTAAAACAAGCTTGATTTCTGGAGGAAAGGCGCCCGGTATCATATGCACCATGCCGTGAGTTTCAGAATGATCGGATTCGGGTGCAATAGCGAGCCCCGAGCTTGAGAAAGTATCGTTATGGTGTTCGGCAGGTGGAGATATTCTCCTGTGGATAGGCGAAGGAGTGGAGCAAACCATGGCTGTCTCGGCCACCAAGGGGTCACTAGGATGCAACGTGTGCATTCGGACTGGATCTTCGAGACGACCTTGGTCAGCAACCGAGTCGGTGGGAACATGTAGAACAGAGTCCCTGACCAGTTGATGAGGAACGCGTCTCCGATCGACGCTTTGTCGTGGCCCGCTCTGCTGCAGAAAGTCTGGCACGCTGTGTTCTCTGCAGTGGCGAATAGATCCACTGTTGGAGTACCCCACTGACGAAGGAGGTACTGTCGAACCCGATCCTCGAGTTGCCACTCGTGAGAGTTGATGGATACTCTGCTGAGGGCATCCGCCAGGGTGTTGCCTTTCCCAGCGATGTGGATGGCTCCCACAGATAACTGGCGAGGGATCATCCAATTGAATATACGAAGGGTGAGGTTGGTCAGGCGAAGAGAACGGGTGCCGCCTTCCTTGTTTAGGTAGGCTACCACTGTCGTATTGTCCATGACCACCTGTATCTGTTTCTCTTGCAGTACGGATTCGAGAGACCTCATCGCATTCCAGACTGCTTGGAGTTCTAATACATTGATGTGTTTTCCCCGGTCCTGTGGAGGCCGGTGGCCTTGTACTTTGTGGGGGCCGCAATGTGCTCCCCAGCCCAGGAGAGAGGCATCTGTCGTAAGTGTAAGTGCCGGCAAGGCAGGTTGAAACGGGAGTCCTTTTGTAAGGTTCCCCAAGTCGGCGCAGGGACTGCTTGATGCTGGCCGGGATAGACAATCGGGTTCGATGAGCATTCATCTTGGAATCGAACGACCTTACGAACCAGTTTTGAAGCTGGCACATTCGAAGTCGGGCAAAGGCAACGACTGATATCGACGATGCCATGAGTCCGAGAAGCTGCTGTATCGAATGAGCCGTGCACGAAGTCGCTTCCTGAAGATTTGACGCAAGGGTAAGTGTCTTGGTAATTCTGTCTTTGGGCAGGAAGGCGCGACCAACAGTCGAGTCTAGAAGTGCTCCGATGAATTGGATCCTTTGAGTAGGATGAAGGGTGGACTTTTTCTCGTTGAGACAGAGTCCAAGAGAATTCAGGATGTCGGTAGTCAGGCGGAGGGAGTTTCGCCGTTCCGGAGCAGACAATGCGACGATGAGTCAATCGTCCAGGTAAGGATAGAGCGTTGCTCCCTGCATCCGGAGGGCCGCACAGACTACAGTCATACATTTGGTAAAAACTCTCGGTGCCGTCGAAAGTCCGAATGGAAGAACTCGAAACTGGTAAGTATCAGATCCGATCCTGAACCTCAGGTACTTCTGGCTGTCTCGATGAATCCTGATGTGAAAGTAAGCATCTTGGAGATCAATGGATGCAAACCAGTTGGTCTTGCGGAGAAGAGGCAAAATCGATTGGAGAGTGACCATCCGAAACTTCTTGGGTGGAATGAAGAAGTTTACTGAACGTAGGTCCAGGATCGGTCGGAGCCCTCCATCCTTCTTTGTCACCGTGAAATACCTGGAATAAAGGCCGTCCTGCGCAAGATGAGGAGGGACCATCTGGATGGCCCCTTTGTGCAGCAAGGAAGCGACCTCTTCCCGCAGCGTGAGGGATGGCTGCATGGTGCGGATGCCAACAAAAGGTGGGAGGGCATCGAACTCGATCCTGTATCCATGTTGGATAATGCTCAGAACCCATCGATCGGTGGTAATTTTCTTCCCGGATGGTAGGAAGAGGGATAGTCGAGTTCCGAACTGAGGCCGAGATGGGAGGATCATCGGAGAGCAGATGCCGGTCGGGCCTTCGCAGGAGTCAAACGCACCGTTTTTGAAAGTCGCCTCCTTTATGGGACCCCGGTACCGTTGTTGCTGGTACTGTCAACTCGGTGCCCGGGGCTGCTGTGGAAGAGCACGACGGTCCTGCCACTGCTGTTGATGGGCCGGTTGAGAAGGAGTTATGGCGGCCAGATACGGAGCCCACCTGCGGCGCCTGAACGGTTTGGAGGAGGGTGGTGGAAGTAGACCCATCTTCCTTGCGTTCACTCGGGCCTTCTGCATCGCGTCGAGGGAATCATCTGTCTTGTCGTTAAACAGTCCGATCCCGTCGAAAGGCAGGTTCTCTATTTTGGCTCTGGTCTCCGCTGTCAGAGTTGAAGATCGAAGCCAGGCATGGCGGCGCAGGGCGACGGCACTTACCAGGGACCTGCCATGGCAATCTCCTTGGTGTCTAGCAGTATGTATCTGCTGCCTGGAGGTGTTCGTGGCTTCAGCCTGGAAGACGCGAGCCAAGTCCCTTTTCTCATCGGGCAAATAATCTATAAGACTTCCCATTTTTTCCCCAAAGGAAAAGCTGGTACCTAGCCATGGTGGCTTGATAGCCGGCAACTCGGATACCTAGAGCGCTAGAGGTGTATACTCTTCGACCGAAGTTGTCTAGGCGTTTCCCTTCGGGGTCGGACGGGGTAGAATGCTTTTTCCCCGATCTCGACTGGGCCGACTCGACGATTATGGAGTTGGGTGAGGGATGAGAGAAAAGGAATTTAGCCGTGTCCGGGCGTACTTTGTACAGCGCATCAAGGCGTTTGGCTGCACGTGGGGCTGTGGCTGGCGAGTTCCAGGAGCCCTGTACTGTCTCCAACATCGTTGGGGTGATTGGAATTAACGTTGGACCTGAAGAAGATTTAGAGACTGCGTCGAAGAGAGGGTCAACAGTTTTCTTCTCTTCCACTGCAGTCTCTAGACCTAGAGCCTGGGTCATTCGGAGGACCTGGTCTTGGAACGTGCCCATGTCCTCAGACGGAGATACAGCGGCTTGGGACGAGACGTTCTGGTTCGGAGAAGTTGATGATGGAGATAAGGACAGCAACGAGTCTGAGTCGGAAAGAGGAAACTCTGGTGTCGAGGACCTACGGAATCGAGACACTGCCGTCACCGAGACCGTAGCCAGTTGGTCTTTCTCCATTGCTTGAATCCCCAGCGAAGGGGAGGGGGGGGAAGTTGTCGAATTGAAGGAGAGGCCCGTCTGGTACTTGTACGTGCTAGCTCCCGTCTAGGCGAGGCTTGTCTGGAGCCTCTACAAGGTGATTGTCGTCTGACCGGAGATCTGTCTTTAGATCGGTGCCTGCTTGAATGGTACCTATACTCTGACACAGGAGACCTTCTATGGTAATAGTCGTACCGATCCCGATAAGAACACCTCGAGTCCCTTGAGTCAATCGAGCGTTCCCTGTAGCGTGGAGGATCTAGAGCACGATGGGAGCCGCTTGATCTAGATGATGCACGATCTCGAGGGACATCGACCGGGTCCGAGATGTACGAGCCCATACACTGCGGACCGGTGACTGGCGAGCTGGAGGAGGAGTTTGGAGACTACGTTCCGAAGGCCTCGGGTCCGAAGGAGAATCAAGTATCTCACCCTCTGATACCGAGAGTGCCGGAGCGGGGTTCTTTGAGCCCGAAGAACCCTTGGGAGGAGAAGGCATTGGGTCCCTCAAGCCCGAGGGAGCCGACACAGGAGGAGACTTCTGCCCAGCCAGGCTTTCTGGGGGCACGACGTCCGTCGTTTCAGGCGCTAGTGTCGCTCTCGAGCCCGAGAGCGAAGCGGCCAATTTTTTTGCCAATCTCCTTGCCTTTTCTTTTTTCTCCTTACTCCTTTTTGCCTCCTCCTTTTCTCTCCGTGCCTTTTTTGCCTTGCTTTTCGAAAGCATCACCTCCATATATTTGTCCTGGGCAGCTGCCGAGGACATAGCATGGGAGGGAGGCGTACTAGGCCGCACTGAAGGACTGGGCTGTTCCGCGGGCGGTTGGAGAGCTTTCTTCCATAAAATGGCCACCAGTTTATCCGCCCTGTGCTTTCTTGCTTGTTTGGTGAAAGCCTGGCAGTGATGGCAGGCTTCCACGTTGTGCCCCTCACCGAGGCAGACGAGGCAGAGAGAATGCCTGTCTGCCGGCGGGAGCTTCGTGCCGCATTTTACACATTTGCGGAATGGCGCTTTAGGAGCCATAGTTGAAAGATTGATGATCCCACGACGGACGGGGGGAAATATTTTAGATGAATTTCCTCAGAAGAAATAGTCAAATTGAAGAACCTCTCAAAAACGCAACCAGACGCGATGGCGGTCGAAGAGGAACTGAGGGAGAGGGCGGGAACCCGTGAGAGGAGATGTGTGGGGGGAGGGGTTCCCGCCCAATTTGCCTCAGCTATAGAATCTTCCCGAAACGGTCTCCGCGCAGGCGCAGAGCCCATATGTGTGATGCACAGAGACCACGAAGAAGAACAAGTGCCTCTTGTGTATCAGAATCTATTTTAATACCTTCAGTTAGCTGGATGACATACCAACATCAGCAGAATGGATATATAGGAGAGCAAAACAAACACACAAGTAAAAGAATTGTGGGGAGAGGGAATGTGATTATTTAACAGATCATCACTGCAACTATGTACTCTTGTCCAATTAAAGGATATCAGATAAAGGAGTGGTCAAGAACTCATGCCTAGGACTGGAAGGCGGACACTCAAGAGTAGGCAACTGGAAGGTGTGACAGTCAAGATGTTCAAACCATCTGTTTTAGCCTTACACAGACTGACTTTGGCAATGACACATTAGTGAGGCATTAGTGTGCCCCTAAATGATGAAATATATAATGTCCCAAAACTGACCTTCAAGATGATGATCAAGGCAAACACCACCAGAACAGTGAACAGAAGACAGCTTGAATCAAGGGAAAGGAGGTCATCTTTGTATGGGAACTCTGGCTAGTAAAGGAAATAGTAATGTTTTAGAATTACAATAGGGAACACTTTCAGAGAGTTCGTCTGTACATGCAGTTCTATGAGAAGTATGAACTAACTACTTTTGCCTTGATTTTTAAATCTCTACACTGTTGTGAAGAAAATCAGATAAACCAAAATCCAGTTTCACAGAGTATCCGTACAGATTGTGATTGCTACGAAGACACATCTACTTTGGAAACATAGAGGCAGACTTATAGAAGTCTCCTGGCACAGTTCAATATGGCATCAACCCATTCTGGCAAGCAGAGATGAATAAGTATTTCAGTAGCACTGAAGCAGAGGCCAAGGCAGAGACGCCAACAGTGATATGGAAATCACAAAACTATGGGCCAGATAAAAAAATTTAAAAATCAGTTTCAGAAGTTGCTGTGACATTTTACTGAGTTTATTTTCACCCACTAGAAGTACAGCCAGTAAACCTATGTTGACTAATATGAGATAAAGACGACACCAGCAGTACCTTGTATACCCGTATTTTTCCATCTATAAGACGCCCCCCACTGGGCAGTTTCGCAACCGCGTGGTTCTCTCCTTGGCTTACTTCCGTGTATAAGACGACCCTCAATTTTTAGTCTAACAATTTTAGGAAAAAGTATAGTCTTATACATGGAAAAATACTATAATTTGCTAAGCACTTACACTAAGTAACAGATGTAGAAAATTCCCTTTAGAAAAGGAAAAGGTCAGGATGCAAAGATACTTGGGTGTAGGTGTGCGTGTGTATATGCAATGTGTGTGGATTGACAAATTCTTATTTTCCAACTGAATAGATATGATTTCATCTCAAAATCTCAAGACACAATTCACACAGGCAGAGCAATTCTAACCCCCCTCAGAAAGCTGACTGAGCCGTGTTAGGATGCAGCAGAGGCATCCTTCTGCCTGCAGAGAGGAGCTCCACCAGGAGTGGGCGGCATGCCCACTCCTAGGCACCCAGTTACATCTACATAAAGCTCTGTGGGTGTCAAGAATTTCCACTGGCAATAAGCCCTGAAATATGGTGTTCCAGGCACAGGGCAAAGCCAGCTTTGGATTCAGGCCAGCCAGCTACACCAGCTTGGGGCTGATATACCAGCCCCAAGCTGGTGTAGCTGGCTGGCCCAGATCCAAAGCTACCCCCCACCACCATCGGTTTCAATGGTGGAAAATTCTGAAGAAATAAGGTCCACCAGACTAAAAAGCACAGTAGCGCTCCCCCCTGCCCCAGTCTGTTCATGATGGGCTTAGGAAGAGGTGGGCAATCTGCCACGTTGCTCACCGCCCGCCCGCCCCAACCATTAGGATTGCTCTCTTAGACACTTACTAGCTGATCCAAGTAGTCTTTTATTCTTGGCAAGTATGTCAGAGAACTTATAGCCACCAGGCAGTTGAGAACGAAGTCAAAAAGCTGGTAACAGAAGAATGGAATCAGCCAGCCAACTCGATGCTAAAAATGCAAGACAAAAAGAATATGTTAATCTTGAAGGGAAAACAGAAAAGATTAGTACTTAGAGCCATTCATATATACTTACAGCAATTGCTCCATACACCATCATAGCACTGATTGTGAACATGAGGAGCGAGATGGCGAAGAGAACACATGCATTTTCTGGTGGGGAAAAAACACCAATAATTTTTTTTAACAATAAATGTAGATTAAGTCAAACTATTTGTACAACATGATGCTTGTGATCTATTAATACTTAATCTTATTAATATCAGTTTGCTGAACATCTAATCCAAATCAACTGTCAAATCAACTGAGGAGTACCACAAATGACAAGGACTTTGTGCACCAGTTAACAACGGTGTGCATTAGAATGTAGTACAAAGGACTAAAATGTGTGAGAATAGAAGAAAGAGTCTGACAAGTGATCACAAATAGTGTAGGCCTCTCTAATTAAATAATTTTGAGCCAATGGTTTAAATGTACAATACTGTGCAGAATTTCTATCATGTAGAAGGGACATTTCAGCACACTGAATGCCTATCAGTGTGCATGCATATGCTATGAATAAAAGAGGGTTGCCACTAAAATTTCATTTTCCCTTTCCCCGACCAACTTTGGTCAATTTCCCTGACCACCATTCAAAAACAACCCCAAGTTATTACATTACATTAAATAACAGTTTTAGTAATTGGTTAAAACTACAGTAATACCTTGGATTGCAAGCATAATTCGTTCCGGAAACGTGCTTGCAATCCAAAACACTCTTATATCAAAGTGAGTCTCTGGCGGGCGTGAGCGGTTACAATTTCGGCCCACTATGCCCGCTCGAGGCAAGCGGTTACATCCCTACGCTTGTCTTGCAAGACCTTGCTTGTTTATCAAGTCAAAAAAATTTAAAAAAATTTGCTTGTCTTGCAAAACGCTCTCAGACCAAGTTACTTGCAATCCAAGGTATTACTGTACATAAGTATCGAAAGGCGTCTTTGTGTGTGGTCAAGATAGGAGCTTCAATATGAGCTTCTTTAAACACTGAGACAGGGTTCGAATGACAGGACAACCCACTGTGGCCAATAAATGTCAGGGTGGCTCATTTTTGGGTTATAAGTCGCCCTGAAAAGCCATGGCTTGCAGCAGGGTCTGTTTGACCCACAATGGGTTGTCATGTCATCCTAACCCAGATGACATGACCCACCATGGGTCATCCCTGACTACAAATGAGCCGCTTGGCAAGAGCAGCAAAAATCCGTTGCTGCTCTTGCTAAGAGGCTAGCTGTCAACCACCATTGCCAGCCATCCCAAAAGTGCCCAAGCAGCACTTTGCGGTAGCTGGTAAAGGTTTCCCCCACCCCCTGCTGCGAGCCATTTTGGGGTCACCACAGCTTGACTTTTTCTTCTAACCTTTTTGGGGGGAGAACGTGAAAGCTGGCTTTTGCGATTCCCATGGGGGCATTCACAAGGTGCCCCTCCAATGACCCCTCGCAGTACTTTGGAGGGGCTGCCTGTGGTTGTCCCCCCCCCCTTTTTTAATTGTACTGATAATGTGAGCAAATAATTGCATTCTTTTTTTTTTAACCCAACCTGCCCGATTTGCGGAAATTGGGCAGGGCAGGTTAGCATGAGGGGGTCCCTGGGCAAGGTACTTGCTAGGGTGGGTGCCAGCTGGCCAAATCCAGCAGGTGACCACCCTGTACAGTGGCTACCCCAGGCTGCAGTTAAGTATTTCTCTCCTTTGCAAGGAGCTGACAGATCCGAACCTGTCAGCTCCTTGCAAAGCCCCAGGAAATTGCGACTTGGGGAAAGGGGCTCTTTCCCTCCTTTTTGTAGTGTTATCCCCCGATTTCTTTTGGAGAGATCAGGTGTCCCTAGTGCCCCCCCCCCCCAGTTTTGCAAGTGTCCCTGCACTGCTAGCATCAGGGGAACCTTCAAAACTGGAGGGGATTCCCACTGACAGGAGGGAGAGCATGGTCTGACATGTGACATTACTTCGATACACTTGCATACCCCTAGCACTGAGGATCCCCCCCCCAAGTTTTGCCACTCCCTGAGATGCTAGCTACTCGGGGTTAAGGGCCAAACCAAGTGGACACTTGAGACTTGCAATCACACCAACACCCCCCCAGGGATCCTGCTGAAAAGGGGGGGCATTGAGGGGGTGCCCCCCAAAACACCCTTTTCCACATGATCCTTGGATTTTGGGGGGACCTCATGTGCCCCTGGGTTATCCACACTTGGAAACGTGAGGGCAGCCCATGGGCACATGAGCACCCCCCAAAAAACCCCAAGGATTCTGCTGCTAAGGGTCTTTACTACACCCATCCTTTTTTCCCCAGTGCGTGGAAAGTGGGTTTTGCAAAGTGCTACAATGTTCATTTTTGGCAGGCACACTTGCTAGGAGACAAACTGTGGCAAGACTGGACTTTACAGCTGGCTAGGAGAAATAATGGCTGGCTACGAAGTCCAGCTAACCAAAATTTGCTGACCCCTGTCAAAATATTCACATCTTCAAATCAAGTGAAACTGATTTCAGTTTGTTTGAACACACAAATTACCCAGTTGCAAGAAGCCAGTCAGCTTCTCCATAATAAAATAATGCTATCACATGCAGGTTCATTTTATTCTGTTTTACTTTTAACAACCATCAGCCAATAAACATTTTCAAAATCATATAATCATATTATGGAATATGTGTGCATCATTACATTACACTTGTATTCTGCTGTTTCTCTACTGCCAATGCCTCAAGTGCAGACTGTCCTCTTGCAGCAGCATCTCAAAAAATCTGTTAGACGAGTATATCTTAATCACAATTTCCCTGACTTTTGACCAATTTCCATTTCCCTGATTTTTCCTGACTTTCCAGAAAGGGGCAACCCTGTAAAAGTTCATGTAGAAGCATGATGAACCCCACTTCTAAATTACGGTACCAGAATCAGATACAAATGTAAACACATCCAAGTTAGCCACCACAGCCAAATTTTCCAAATTGAACTATTCCATCTATATTAAGAATGCTGCTTGTGCCTAATCCAATCATTAGTAATAGAATGAGGGGCATAATTTAGTAAGAAGCCGTTTTTACAGTGTATTATTTAGGTATTGTTAATTTGCTTTCTATGCTCTTGCTGCCCTTTTTAGTTGCACTGTTGTCAGAAAACATCTTCATATACTGCTTGTAATTTAGTGTTTTCTTCAGCTAAGGTACTTAAGTATTTCTTGAGGCAAGGGAGGGCTTGATTTCTCCTACATATTTTGAAGAGTCAATTTGTTCTTCAATTCTTTGACCAAGTCAACATGACTGTACTCAAAAGAAAATAGTCACCAGTTATGTTCTCTCAAGTAACAAGATATTTAGTAATTTCTATTTTATTTGTTAGAAGAAAACTGAAAGACAGTGAGTTAGGAGAGAGCTGGTTGCAAGCATAATTTCTAGCAGGGGCAGGGCTGGGAAGGCCATGGGATTGTTCATTCCTGGCTTATCCCCTCCCCGCCCACCGGAATGCCCCCCTTTTGACATCTACAAGGTCATTGGAGGCTGCTTTTGCAACCTCAGAAAGCAGATGTGGCAGTTCTTTCCATGACAGCTGTGAGGGATCAGAGGGAGGGATCGGATCTTTAAGTCCCCCTCCCAAAGTTGTAGCAATGTCTATGGCTTCGGAAGGCAGAATCCAAAAACTCCTATAGTTCCTGGGATGCTCTTCAGGGACCACAGGATTGCTCCCTTAGTTAGGAAATGATGTACACTGATATTTTGAAGAACCCAATCCCCAACTTTGAACCAATGGACATTCAGAGGTTTGTACAGATTTTCCAGAAACATTTTATTATCCCAATTTAATATGAAGTCAATGTGTACAAACCCTGACAAGTCCACTTCCCAGTTCACCAGCGGAAAATGTTCCTGACCCTCTGAGAAACCCCTCCTCCCACTCCCAGGGAAAAAGGAAGGGCAGTTCTAGGCTTTGGAGATGGCAGAAGAGCTTCTACCATCTCCTAGCCCAAGAGCAATATAAGGCACCTCTCTCTTTCTCCATGTTCTCTGGCATATGCAGAAAGTCTGGAGTGCAATGGTCCATGGCAATCACAAATTGTGTTTTACCCCGTCAATGTACTTCACAAATTAAAAAAAAACCAAAACCCTAGTAATGCAGGATGTTTTCTGAGAAATACACACTTGCATATTCAAAGATTATTACTCTCCAAATATTATATACCTACCAGCCACCCTCTCAGAGGGATAGTAATTACCAATGACTTCATATTGGATATCTACTGTTGGCACAGTATTAGGGTGAGTCACTTCAACTGTCAGCAAAATGCCCATTAGCAGATTCACCACCTGCAAGGGAAAAGAAATATTGTATGATTGGAAGAAATATCATTTAGCAAAATATTGCTACATCTAACCACTTATATAGCAAAATGTTTTACCATTGTGATCCTAAGCATGTTTACTCAAAAGCAAGTCCCACCAAATTCAATGAGACTTGCTCCATAGGAAGCACATTTGGGATTACAGCCTGCTGCATTTGCCTTTATGGCAATAGCCCAAGAGCTACAATTCTGGTAAATGAAAATGCAAGAGGACGACTGCTCTTCCAACCAATTGCAGCATTTGATCCCCTTTTTCTGGGTATGTAGTGGTTTACCCTGGAACCAACTCAGAAATAATGCTGCCAGAGAAATGCAGTTAGCAATGTGTCTGTGTCCTTAATGGATAGCAGCAACTCTCCCAGGCCACCTAATCTTTCCGCAGACTGAGAGGACGACGGGACTGTCCTTTTGCGATATAGAAAGGGACTGTGTGCAGCCCTAACAGCACCTTTCATCCAAGGCAAAAGGAATATTGGGACACTATTGCAGCCATCTCTTGCAGCCCTTTAAGGCTGCAAAGGGAGACACAACAGTGCCCTAGAAGATTAGTAGCTTTACTTGTTCAGGTTGTGGTTGACAGGACTAGGGTGGGAGGAGAAAAAAAGACAGGAAGTGGGTGGGGCAAATTAGGGACAAATGAACTCGGGCATTAGTTTGTATTGTTTACACATACACAGACAACACAGGAGAAGGAAGGAAGCCTAAGACCCAGATAGGTGACCTTCCCATTTCCATTTGTCCCTCTTCATCAAATCAACAAACATGACCTGCCCTTCTTTCTTTTGCTCTTGGCATATTTCCCATCAGGCTGTGCCAGCACTTATAAGGTTTCTAAGGGCCTTGAGGGTTTTTTTAGGAAAGGAATGTGAAAGTGGAAGGGACAGAGCACAAATTCAGATGCAGAAGCTATGCACACTACACTATGTGTAGCTGAAATATCCATGTTCTTACCCTGTTTCTCTGGTATATTTCTGAGATTGTAAGCCCCTCGGGGTTAAGGGCCTGTCCTCTCCTTCTTTGTAAAACACCACATACAAAGATGTGTGATATGAACAAAAGCAACAGCTCTAGGAAGTTATCATGATGGGCACTAAAAGCTCTGGACAGGTTTTACAGCTCCTATTCATATTAGTTATCTCATGGATTTTGCCCCCTCCCACACAAGTTATGGATCAGTATTTCCACCTCATACAAATTGTTCTATTGCCTAAAAGGTGGTGTTTCCCCAACAGAATGACTATGTTTCAACAAACCCTATGTAAGAGTTATTTTTGTCCTGGTATCAATAGGCAAGCCGATGTTCTACAATATATTGCCTGCCAGACTTGAGTCTCCCATCCCCACCCTATTACGATTAAGAAAATACTGTTTTTCCTTTGCAATCAGTATCACATATTTTGCCCTTGTAATAAGTAGCAAATATTTACTTGGAATTTCCACTAAAATCAGTGAGACCTACTCCCAAGTGAAAGTAGTAGGACGGGGCTATATATTGAAAGAATTCTGGTAACAGAGGTTTACGAACAAATATCCTAACCCTTTTCATTTTAGGAAACATTACAGCAAACCAAAGTGCAACATTCAGAAGATGACAGATATGATACTACGCCCTGTGTCTTATCTCTAAATTATCCACTTACAATGTGTAATTTAGAGATATGAAATTCATGGTAATGTATTGACCAAAGAGTTAATCATATGAGTTTTGCAACTGGAATTCACATTTACTGTTAATTTTTCAGTGAATGTGACAAAGAAATATTAATATTGACCGCTGGAAAAGATTAGGCAATTTCGATCAAACCAAAGCAATCATGACATTTTACTTTGTTATCTAAAATATTTCAAATTATTTGGATGGTCTGACATCTCCTCTCCCCGCACCCCACAATTTCACAACCTGATTTTAAAAAGTCATAATACTTTAGAGTTTTGGTTAGGAAAGGAAGAAGCCAGAGATCCCAGTTCAGACGTAACACTAAACAAACCACAGACAGAGGCTTCCTGGTTTGTTTAGCTGCCTGTGCTGGCAGAAGGAGCCAAGTGGGAACATTCAAGCAGCACGCACCAGCATGCTTGCTCATTCCCAATAAGTTAGAACAGTGTTCTCTAACCTTGGGTCCCCAGATGTTTTTGGCCTACAACTCTCAGCATGCCCCAGCCAGCATAGCCAAAAACATCTGGGGACCCAAGGTTGGAGAACACTGAGCTAGAATGTATTAAGTTCTGCAGGGGAGGCTCTTCTCAAGGTGCCTTCCACTTGTTGCATGACAACTAGGGAAAGAGACTTCTCTGTTGTGGCACCCCATTTGTGGAACCCCCTCCCCATGGAGGTGTAACTGGCACCAACCTTGCAATAATTTCAGTGCCAGGTCAAAACCTTTCTGTTTGCCTGGGCCTTTTAAACTGGTCCGTTTTATAGGTGTGTTTTTTTTACTCCCTTTTGTTGTTTTATGATTCTGTTTTACTGGTTTTATTACATACTAGTGAATGGACCCAGCTTTGCACAGGTTATAATAGCCATTAGTTCGATACAGGAAAATCCACTGGCACCCCTATGCATGACTCCTGCCACAGTGCACCCCTATAGTCCCCTGAGGGATCTGTCCATTCCATTCCCTGGAGGGGCACTGCCCCACATCAGGGGGGAGGGGCAACCATATAACTGTCCCTTAGACTAACTTCTCCCACCTTCAAACTGTATTAACTGCAAAGCTCTGCTCTGCTTAGAGAAGTCTGCCCAAGATGGTACAGCAGGCTCCAAACACAGGAACATGTTTAAATTAAAATTAATGTGACAGAACATACACTCGAAGGAAATTGAGTCCAAACAGCAGCAACTGAACAGAGAAGTAAGACATGGTTAGGACCAAATTCTCCTTAAAGTTTGCAAAACAGGATTTAATTTAGCTTAGCTTAATAGGCTTAATATAATCTGCAATACAAACTAACTAAAAATGCCTCATGAATAGACAGGTGTTATGTAATAATTTCTGCTCCAAGCAGCCGGTGAACTTTCTCCTCTTTTAATCTACCAGATGACAGTTACTCAAAGACATTCCATCTTGTATTTGACAGCAAAAGGCCTTTCTGGGTCAAAACAGAGAACACAGATTAAATATCCCTTATCTCCTCCACCTGCCACCATGGGGCTACTTCAGAACTATCTTGCCCTTAGGGGAAGAGAGATCTAGCTTTCAAAAAGACCTGTCACCACCCCTGTAGCATGTATTTGCTATTCCATTATACAATATTATTGATGCCTATGGTTTTTTCATGTAAACCTCTTCGTAAGGTTTCCCTTAAAAGCAGTATATAAATATCTTAAATACACACACACCACAAACCCAGGGTGCAGCCCAGTCCTACGCATGATTACTCAGAAGTCCCACTATGTTCCCGCTGGGCTTATTCCAGGAAAGTATGTATAGGATTGTGGTCATAGTTCATTGTAAAACAATTACATTCTAAACTACCGCAGTCTGTATAGTTAACAATGTTATGCATTACGTATGTATGTGAACCAGCACCATATGGAAAAGAAGTCAAGATAAAAGTCACTGTAATTATAAACCTCCCCCAATTGAATACCGATTTGTCTTATTCAGCACGACTCCAGCTGTAACAATTTTTAAAGTACCGGTATGTTTACTGATTCTCCACAAAGAGCCATAGGAAGCTTCAACTTGAAGTGCAACTGTATTCTTAATTTCCATATTGTAGTATTTCAAAGATCCTTCTAAGTACAGCAGTCTTTCCCAAAAATCACTTACAGTTCTGCAAGAACTACTGTTCAAGGATCTAAAAACCACAGTTGGCCAATACCTTTAATACTTGGCCAATTTGGGGTACTCATTTTGCCTGATTCTGGGGAACTTGAAATTTGCACAATTTTGTGGATTTTGGTTGGTCCCAATAAAGGTACTGCCCAACTGTGAGTTTTGGGTTTGTTTTTTTCATGGACCAACATGGCTACCTTGGGGGGGGGGGGTTATGTTCAAGAAGAGAGCCAGTGTGGCGTAGTGGTGAGAGTGTTGGAATGGGACTTGGGAGATCCGAGTTTGAATCCCCGCTCAGCCATGAAACTCACTGGGTGACTTTGGGCCAGTCACTGCCTCCCAGCCTAACCTACCTCACAGGGTTGTTGTGAGGATAAAATGGAGAGGAGGAGGAGGAGGAGGAGGAGGAGGAGGAGGAGGATTATGTAAGCCGCCTTGGGTTCCTTGCAGGAAAAAAGGCGGGGTATAAATATAATAAATAAAATAAATAAAGAATAGAATTCTGGAAAGACACATTGCCTAAAAGCCTTATTCTTAGGAACTTAACGTGCTACCCTTTTCTAAATTTAACTCTGTGGGATCAGATATATCGCACTTGTCAAGGGATCACAGCCTGCAAGAGTGGTGCATAACAGAACACTTTGCCCACTACCCCAGAAGAACAAACACAAAATATTCTCCACACAGTCTGCTCAAATCTGAATAAATAGCCAGAATTATCCCCACTGTTGTAAACCTGATCGCCAAGCTGAAGGAAAGAAGTTTGATCTCATTCCTTCTTTAATCCTCCTACATGTATTTCAGTCCATAAAATTTGAAATACACTTGCAGCTCCTCTCTCACAGAAGATCACAAGCACATGTCAACTCTCTACAGATCAGTTTTGCTAAATATTATAGCTTTGCTAACACCCATGTTCTGAATGCAAGTAATTTCTATTGATTTCTACAGACCATAGTTTTGAGCACATGTGGTTAACCTTCACAGCCTAAAGCAGGGCTCTCCAACTTTGGGTCCCCAGATGTTTTTGGCCTACAGCTCCCAGCCTACCCAGCCAGCATGGCTAATGGCAAGGGATTCTGGGAGCTGTAGTCCAGCAATATCTGGGGACCCAAGGTTGGAGAGCCCTGGCCTAAAGCTACTTTTTCTTCGTCTGTGAGAGCTTTACAAGGGTGGGCTCCCTTCTGATACTCTTAGAATGGCAATGGTACAATCCATCAAGGGCAGATTCTTGAAGCACCATTCTCCTACAGTAGCCTTCCCCAACTCGATGCCCTCCAGATGTGTTGGACTGCAACTCCCATAATTCCCAGACAGCATGGCCAATTATCAGGAATTATGAGAGTTGCAGTTCAACACATCTGGGGGGGCACCAGATTGGGGAAGGCTGTCCTACAGTTTGAGTGGGGTGGGGTTGCACTGAACCTCAGAAAGCAGCAAGATGCCTACTTTGTAATCATTTCCAAAATCAGTGTGATGTCTGGGCATGCCCCCTGCATGGCTCCAGAGAAGGGAAACAAATATAAAAGGAACTTCCCAGTGGCATGAATGTTTGTGAACCCCTACCTAGTTAGGTGTTGCTCCAGAACATTATACTGTACCCACCCTTTGCATGTATGCACAAATGCCTTCTATAATTACTGTGTTATGGGAAATGTTCTATTGACCAAAAAGTCCCTCCCACGTAGTCTGAAGATAAAATCTCTTCCTGATGAATGGAAGAGAGAACAAAAACAGTAACATCTGCATACCAGCAGTTGGAAACTTCAAAAATAGGGGATCTTGTGAAGGCCAGCAATAGTGAGACAAAGTTGTGTTGAAAATTCACAAAGTGGCACTATGGCTAGTATCAGGGATTCCCAAACTTCGCTCATGCAATCTAGCACAATCTAGTTTCTGGAGCCACAACTCAGTGGTAGAGAGATGCTTGCTTTGCATGCAGAAGGTCTCAGGTTCAATCCCTGGCACCTCTAGGTAAGACTGAGAAAAGCTCCTATCCGAAACCCTGGAGAGTGGCTGTGTCCTTGTTGACAATGCTAAGCTAGATGGACCAATGATCTAACTTGGTAGAAGGCATTTCCTATGTTCACCCGACCATAAACGGAAACAGTTGCAACAGTTGCATTTTATCAAAGTTTCACAAGAAAAAGTTGTGACTTGTTTTCGCTTGCAATTAGGATTCCTAGCAACCTCCTCCCACAACTCCCAAGTCTGTCATTGTACTGCTTCAATATCACACTACCTTCACATCCAGTGTTTTTTCCATGGAAGTGTCAGTCATGGACAAAATCTTTATAAACCTTTCATTATCATGCTCTTATTGAGAGCCATCATATAATATGCCCGTTAGCTTCTATTTATTTATTAATTATATTTTTACCCTGCCTTTTTTCCTGCAAGGAACCCAAGGCAGCTTACATAATCCTCCTCTCTATTTTTATCCTCACAACAACCCTGTGAGGCAGGTTAGGCTGAGAGTCAGTGAGTGGCCCAAAGTCACCCAGTGAGTTTCTGCAAGTGAGTTTTCTGCAAGGAAAGCATAAATCCAGCTTTTGTTTGGAGAGGTCTTTGAATTAGGGTGCAATGGTATGGTCCCTGGGAGAGCTTCCCAGGGGCCAGAGGATCTTTCAGATCTCCCCCTCCAAGGACACAGAGAGGGGCCTGGCTTTGGCGAGGGAGATCCAACCTCACAAGCCTCCTACCTGCAGCTGCAGAAAGCTCTAGTCAATGCTTCGCTGATGTCAGAGAGGGCAGAAAGGAAGTGTGCTGGGAGATGATATGGATCCACAGGATCCAAAGCTCTCCCATTTCCCTGCCCGCCCCCAACACCAGGAATAGGGCAAAAATGACACCAGCCTGGAATTATGAGAGTTTATTTCCCTCCAACAATAGAAGGGAATAATTATTACCGTATTTAAAAAAAAAAAAAACAGCTGTAAAAGGCCAAAAAAAGAGAGGGAAAGCCATGCCCCAAACCTTTCTTCTGACTCAATTTCTCTCCCTCCCTCCTAGGATTGCTTTGTTAGTAGTAATTCACTCCAACTTGTACTCCAGAAGCAAGGGGTGTGATGGACCTTAAAGAGAATTCTCACTACCCTCACCAATTGCAAGAATTCTCCCAGGAGAGGTCATAATGGTTAAAACTAGGAGAAAATCAACGGGCTGGTTCACATGACACAACAACCCACCATGGGTTATTTAATGGTGTGTTGTGTGAAGCCACCATTTTCAATATGCAGCCCCCATTCAGGGGTTCTTGTGTCATGAGAAGAACTTGTTTAACCCTCACGCAATCCATGCTTGCCAACTTCACACAACACAACAACCCCAAGCGGGAGCTGCATATTCAAAAGGGTGCTTGTGGGTGCTACGGCTCATCATGGGTTAAATAACTCATGACCAACCACATCATGTCATCCAAACCAGGTAAATATAGAAGTTTATAGTGCAGATCTGCCCTTAGGGTGACAACAATGGTTAAGAGGGATGATGTAGCACAAGGGACTAAAGGGGTTTCATTTACTTATCAGAATTAGACTTGCTAGTTGAATCCAGAAGAAAAATTGGTTAGCAGGCCAGTCCTATTCCTTTACCTCAAGTACATTCTTTAAAGAGGCTTAGGACACACTCCTATGACTGTTTAGAAAGAAAAAGTCCTACAACTCACAGCATTCCCCAGCCAGTCATGCGGGCTGGGAAATGCTGGGAGTTGGACTTTTTGCTGTCTAAACATGCATAGGATTTCAAATTTACACTAATCTTCATCTGCTCCGGTTGCTAATCAGCAAAATACAAAATGCATCAAAACAGGTTACTAAATATAAGCACATACTTACTGACTGACCAGTCTGCAGTTTGCAACATGAACACATACTACACTATTTTCATGCATATAATTATGCATTTTGTGGACTACGTAGATAGAGCAAAGTTGTTTTCCCCTCTCATAATAAATCAGGGTCATCCATGTATTTGACTACCAATAGATTCAGGACAGAAAAAAGGAAGTACTTCTTTACACACTGATGGGTGTAATTTGCTGCAGCAAGATGTAGTGATGGCTACCGGCTTTAGGAGATTAGCCAATTTCATGGAGAAGAGCTTTATCACTAGCTATATTGAACCTTCAGGTTCAGAGGCAGAATGCCACAGAATGCCAATTGCTGGGGAGTAACAGCAGAAGACGGCTATTGCCTTCACAATCTGCTTGTGGCCTTCCTGAAAGCATCTGGCTAGCCACTGTGGTAAACAGGATAATGAACCAGATGGAGCTTTGATCTGATCAAACATGACTCTTCTTATATTTCAGCAATCTGTCCTCTCCTCCACAGTGTAGACACCAAGGCACAGTCCACTATAATTTGGGTGGGGAACCTGTGGCCCTGCAGATATTGTTGGACTACAGCTCCCATCATCCCTGCCCTGTGGCCATGCTAAACTGGCGCCAATGAGAGTTGGAGCTCAACAACATCTGGAGGGCCAGAAGTTCCTCACCCTTGCTCTAGAGCAGCCTTCCCTAACCTAGGGCCCTCCCAGTGTTTTAGATTCCAACTCCCAGCATTCCTGACCAGTGGCCATGCTGGCTGAGGCTGCTGGAAGTTGAAGTCGAAAACATCTGGAGGGTACCAGGTTCAGGAAGGCTGCACCAGAGGATCAGAAATATGCTGGCTAGTCAGTATAGAAAGGAAGGAAGCAAGAATTAATGTTCGGATTTCAGAGTCAATTTCACTTTGTGCAATCCACGAGACAGAGTCGGGGGAGGGAAAGAATCATGACGACCAACACAAACTAGTTCAAAACAGCTTATTTCAACACAACCCTCGTCAGCTCTCTTTGCAAACTACACACAAAATTCATCTCTCCCATCCTCCATGAGTGGAAGATGCTATGGGAGTAGGGTTACTTTCATTATATACAGTACATGCATTCTGCAATCCTGTGCCCACCTGCCCCATTGAAACCAGTCGGGCTTACTCCCAAGAAAACATCTCTGGGATCAGCTACCAAAGGCCAACACCCATGGACATTCTGAATCACTTTTTAGGGAACTTATTTAGAAGACTACGTATGCCTTGGCAAAGTTCTAAAACTTCAACTAGAAGGCAGTGCGCACGCACAACATTCTACGTCGCACGTCAAAGCCGTTTCCTTCTTCGCATTGATAAAATGTACAGGGCTTAATAGGCGGAACTGTACGCATGCGCAGTGACGAACATCATTCGGGACCTCACCCCACAAGCAACCCTCCTTCTTCCTCCCCCCCCCCCGCGACGTCTTTCCTCGAACATGCGCAGTGTGACACAGGAGCCCCTTCCCCCTCCGTCGAGTTACGTCTCTTACCATATACAAAGTCCCCAGGATAATAGTCCCGGTGCGGACATGACAGCAACCGCAGCAGCGAGTGCTGTAGAACCGCTCTCGGCTCCGTTTGAACGTCATCGCAGTATTGGGAATGGCGGCGACCCCTCCTCCTGCTCTTGTCTTCTCTTCAAACCAAATGTTCAGGCGACCCAACTCGCGCCTCACAGATAGCGCGAGGGCCGTTGCAATCCTGACCAATCAGTAAGCGGATGAGGAAGCGAATGGTTTCCACTCTAGACTGGTAGGGCGGGGCAATGGGCTGTCGACAACTGAATTGGCCAATCAAAAGGCTCTTGGCTACGATGGCATCAGCTATGCCCACCCCCTCACCTCTCAGAATGGAGGTGGGCGGGAGACGTAAGTACGGGGGCGTGGCTATATGATACGTTGTGCTCAATCTGTGTCAGCCCGCTTGCTCAACTTCTAGCCTGAGGAAGTGGAGTTTCAGGAATTACAGCCACAGGCGGGTATGCACTGTTAGTCTAACTTAAACCCCATTCGTTTCAATGGGTCTACTCTAAGTAAGTTGGACTAACATTGGATACAAGCCTTGGTGCTGAGAAGAAAACGGCTTGAGCTTCTCTTTAACGAAGAGTTAAAGCAAAGACGGGAAGATGAAGCAGCGCCAGAAAAAACAAGGAAGTTGCCCTCAGAACCATCAGCACTTTCCAGCCTAGACAACATACTAACCAAACGAGAACAGGGACGGGGGTGGGGAGAGAAGCATGCGCTTCCCCCGAACACAACGCTTTTGAACTTTTTGCCCAACATGGGACCTGTTTTAATGTGATTTACTTGTTTCAAGGGTAGGCAAACCGGTCCCCTCCAGATGTTTTGGACTACAACTCCCATCAGCCCCCAGCCAGCATGACCAGCGATTATTGGAGTCGTAGTTCACAACATCTGGAAGGCACCTATTTTTCATTTGCAAAATAGGTCTGTCTCCTTTTTATAGTTCTTTAGAAGAGGGAAACAAATGCTTCCTCTTCTGCACAGCCATTAAAGGTAAACGAGCCCCATCCTGCTATACACGTGGCATCCTTTCCTTTCTCCTTCCTTCCAGCTCCTTAGAAAAAAGTTAAACAAAAGCAGTGGTCCAGGAGTGCAGCCCACTTTAGATGTGGGAGTGACTCACTGCTGGGTCCTCATTCTGAAGCAGGTGAAGCCTTCCCCTACCCTCATCTATGTTTTATATGCTATGGAAACAAAGCTTCAGCTGCTTGATTTCTGTGTGTCAAGCTGATGTGATTAAAGGCACAGGGTCAGTTTTTAAGAAGCTGGCAACCTTACCTCTTCACACTTTTCTGTAGATGCGAGGATAAGCTTGTCTACTGTGTGTAGCATTGGGGGCAGAGGGGGGTGGATACATCAGCTGTCCTCTAAATGTTTTGTTTCCTCTTCATACTGAAACTCATTCTCACTAGCTTCCAAAATCATAAACATCTACCTTTTAATGCAATCTCTTACACAATACCACCCCCCATGCTAGACTGCAAGACCCGAGGAAGGGATCTGTCCTCTTTGTAAAGCGCTATGTACATGGATGGTGCTATATAAAAATAGATGAAGATTGAGGGAGCGAGTTTAGCTTTTATCACATCTATGCTGTTTCATTCATGAGTCAGGCATTTCACCTGTCTGTATTTGACTGCTTCCCTGGATTGACACATGAATGCTGGGAAGCTGAAACGCTGTTCTTTCATGTTTTAAAGAGATATACATCAAGATCAACTTGCTATTGTTAATTTCTTTTATCTTTTTTTACAAGTGATAAGAAGCTTCACCAGGCTTTCAGGAGATTAACTTGATGAACAGGCAATGCTTAATAAAACACCTCTGAGACTTGATGTTTCTCACAGTCATTTGTGACTTCATACTGTCTGTATACCTTTAGCTTTAAAGTTCCTGGTACAGTTGCCCACAGTTCATGTTTTTCCTTGTTGGCAACCAACTGTGCTGAGTCACTGGTAAATTCTAGCATTGGTATTCCATAGAATACAGCTAAGGGAAAGAAGTGTTGGACTTGGAACCATACTGAGAAGTCTGTCTTTTACAAGGAAAGGATGAGTCAAAGTAACTCACTATGTTGTGTGATGTCCAGATTTTATCACATCTGTTGAGTTAGTTTTCAGTCTGTTTCAGAAAATCATTGAGCATCTAAAGAAAAGAAAGAGTTGATACCTTCAAACTTCGCTGCAATCACATGTTTACTTCCTTGGAAATAAGTCCCATTGAACACAGTGGAGCTGAGTAAATCTATATGCACAGCTGAGTGCAGTGCACAGCTGGGAAAAATATTTTTACACTAGTTTCAGGTCATAGTTTGTGAATGTGGGGTCCAATGCAATAATAGCCTGTAGAGCTGGGTACTGGACTCATTTCTTTTACTGGTTTTATATTGCAGCTTGTCGATGACCCTCTATCTTCCAGTCCATTGTTCAAGAAAAGAGTTCTCTGTATTGAAATTGTGTGGCATAACCCCTTAGAACCTGTGGTCCTCCAGATGTTGTTGGACTCCAACTTCAATCAGCGCCAGCCAGTATGGCCAATAGTCAAAGAGAGTGGGAGTTGTAGTCCAGCAACATCTTGAGGGTCGCATGTCCCCCACCCCTGCCTTAGTCACATACAATTTAGAATATCAATTGTGGAAGCCACAAACAAAAAGAAAATACAGTTTGGCTCTAACACATGTCAAGATGTTATCTTTATCCAGAGAACTCTAAAAACAAAATTATACATTCTAAAAATATGCAAAATTACATCTTCTAAAAAAGACAATTACCAAAAATGGTAAACTACATCTCAAAATGTGCCAGGAACCAAATCACTTCTACAGTTGTCCTTGTTTTTTGACAACCACTTTGTCCCCATGTTCTACTATAACTGAAATAGACACACATACTTCCCCTATTTACTCCTGCATCCATCTCCCTGCCCATCTATTGTCTCCCCTTTTTCAAATGTGAGCTCCTTAACTTTCTTGTATTCTGTAAAGTGTTGTGCGCATTGATGGTGATGTATAAATAAGTATTGTGTTCTAGCTATACATGAAGTTTGCTCCAGTGTTCCATGGGGCTGGTTGTCTTTGCTGTGATGTCAAAATTCTGGATTTCTCCTCTGAGAGAGGCCCACCAGTTCTCACTTCTTAGGGCCAAAACAGACATTATGTTAAATCATATCTAGCAACTATGTCTGGTTTACATATTTTACTCTAGAGTAGCCCCAATCTGGATTGGTGGTATGGGTTTTTTTTAAGATCTGGACTGAGCCCCCTGTACCTACTCTAGAATAAAAAGAAAAGAAAAAGACGTAGCTGCTAGTTACAGATTTAAAGTACGGTAGTGTCTGTTTTGGCTCACAGCCTTTGGAAACAAATACAAAATCTTATATTGACAGTTGCTAGTTTTTAGCTGTTTTTGATATATTGACCTTAAAACAATTTTGTATGATTATTATTCTTTTTTTGAAAAAAACCCAAAACACCAACCTTAACTCCACACTTAATACACACAATATTTCCTTTCTGTATCATAACCTTTGCTTTTACTTTGTGTTGTTGTTGTTTCGTTGTTGTTAAGCACATAAAGTTTTCTAGGTCCTGTTCTAAGATTAAAGAAACCAAGACAACCCCTGTCCACAGGCAACCTAGTGGACAGTAGACAGGCAATCTAATATACCGTACATGACACAAGACAAAAAAAGGGTGGGGTTGGAAGAACAGGAAAACAAACAAACTTAGGCACCGATTCTTAAAGTTACACAATTGTTCTTATGAGGACCAGTTTGAAAGGAGTACACAGATCAGGGAAAGGAGAGCTGAATGGCAGCTAGTCTCTCAGCCAAGCCAGTGGGGGGGGGGGGCTTCCTTTCCCATCACGTCCTCTTTGTCAGCTGGGTAGAATGGCTGCTTACAGAGCAGCCTTCCGCAACCTGGTGCCCTCCTGGTGTTTTGGACTACAATTCCCAGCAGTCCTGGCCATGCTGGCTGGGGCTGATGGGATTTGAAGTCTAAAACATCGGGGGGGGGCACCAGGTTGAAGAAGGATGAAGACAGAGTTTTGAGCTGAAAAAATAATAATCAGGCAGGTAGTTTGTTAAAAATCTTAAAATTCAAGGTCAGCTTTTAAAGCTGTCTTTCTGACACCTAAGAATTGGGAATAATTTTTCAGCCCTGCTGAATGTATTGGCGTAATGTAGTTATCCGTTTAAAGAACACACCATGTCTATGTCTTGGAAGGTGGGTTTGCCTTTTCTCAGCTATTGTGTGTTTATATGGATACTTTGCTTTAGTGAGCAAGGTGCAGTTCTTGTTTTTGGCTAAATTGGGATATAACACCTCTGAACCTTTCCAGTTATTTTGTGTTTAGTTGCTGGTATTTGCAATGTTGGAGATAGGCCCTGTGGTGCTGAATTAGAGGATAGCAAGCATAAATGTTTTAAAGACAGTGAATTTACCACACAATTCTGCACATATACCACTGGTTCCACTTCCACATTCTAAATCTGTAAGGGAAAAATGATGTATACTATGTTTAGAGGATGCAGACAGATTTTTTTGCTGACAGACTTAAATAGCCTTTGAGCTTCTTCACATGCTACTTTTGTGAACACCCGTTACTCTGGAAGAGAAAGTAGAAAAGACTCGCTTTTGTAATATAAATGAAAGCTTGTTAGGTTGGGCAATTTATTTATATATTTCTTTCATTTACTGGTATATACTGCCCAATAGCAGAAGCTCTCTGGGTGGTTTACAACAATTCACAAAAATGTGTCTACATTTCATGTAAATAGCATCAGCTGACTAGGCTGATAATTACTGGGTTCACAGCAGCTGTGGAGGGGGAATGTCACCAATCTCCCCCTCCCCCCTTTGGTCTCAGTTGTGGGTAAAATCCCTCATCTTAACCAGGTATTTACTTTTGGTTGTGGTGGCAGAAATCCCTTTGCAACCAATAGGGGATTAATCCCAATGCTTCAGACAGAACAATTTTCTTCAGGAATGCTCACCAGATATAGTTGGATGCATAATTTGCACAAGCTTGGAGATTTGTGTATAAAAGCTGCATCTCTGCAGAAAATTAGAAGTCCCTTCATTATGAAATTGACATGGATCTTTAAACCTGTTGTCAGTTTCACCTTTAAGAGAAGAGGCTGACTTGCTACTGAGGCAGAGAGGGATAGAAGGCAGCTAAAAGCAGTCTCAGTTTACATTTCAACAGAGGCATGGGTGGGGGGAGAGAAAGAGATTACCGTGCCTTTTTCTTAGCTAGACTGGAAGCACCCTCTGGCCTGTGAGGGTCAATGCTGTTGCATCCTGGGACTCTGAGGCAGGATCATCAGTTTCACTGCCTGTTTTAGTGGTCTACTTGCTTCCAATAGGCTCTACTTGTATATTTGTAAGTAAAGCCAACTTTACAAAAATGCCAGCCCTATTCAGTCATTCTGTATGCATAGCTACCGAGTGCCTGAAGGGCATTCTGACACCCCCTAAATGCCAATATGTGCACCAGACATGCCCACAGTCGATGCATGATTGGTGTCAGTCTGAAGGAGGCCTATGTACATAGGGTTCCCTCTACAGCAGTGCTTCTCAATTATTTTCTGTCATGCCCCCCCTAGGAAGAAGAAAACATTTCACGCCCCCCGCGCGACTGTAAATCGTATCATTTGTCTATAAAATTGTTATAAGTACACCTCTGCATAACACTGTAACCTTATTAACGTATAAGAGAATAAAAAAAGAAAGAAATGTGGATCAATTTACAACAAAGAATAGCTTTATTAACTGTAGCAGAAAAGATTTAAAGGAGCACAGGATTTAAAGGAACACAATATTAAAAAAAACTTTTAACTGAGGTCAAACGAGCCCCCCTTTACGGAGCCTCGCGCCCCCCCTGGGGGCCCCGCCCCACTATTTGAGAAGCACTGCTCTACAGGGACACAAACCTATTTGCACTCACACATTATCATGATGATGAAATACTGCTAACTGGCTTTGCTAGAGTACACTGGGACTAATCATCACTGAAATAAATCATACTGAGAATTAAAATGGGGGCGGTACTGTGCTTTATAAAAATCTGTTTTTGGATAGCATGCTAATTTAGCAAAGTAGGTCATGCACCCTTAAAGGTGGCCTAAAAATAAGTTTCAATAAATAATAAATTCATTTATTCTAACTATTTTATAGCACTGGTGCTAAGAGACTAACCTGGAATTGTGGAACTCCTCTAGAGTGAGGTCTTTGAGAACTTCAAAGAGTCCTTTCTGAGGAACTTTGAATCTATATATTTGACACATGCATATAATGTAATAGATGAGCTTCAATATTTGCTGAACCTCTGTCAAACGTGTCACCTGGAGGCACATTCACGGTGATCTTGGCAATACCACAGTTATTTCCTCCACCATGAACAATGATACTGTGGAGAAAAGAGCCTCTGAGGGTTCCTACACACACACTCACACGCCTACACACACACACACACACACACACACACACACACCTCCTCATGTGTAAACCAGGTAATCCCAGCTGGGGGCTGGGAGGAGGCAAAATGTGCATAAGTATCTGATAAAGCATGGCGCCTGAAAGTCCTGAAAAGCTGGTCTAGTCTACAGTGACCCGGCTTTCATATGCAAGATGCAAAAGCCCACTAGTCATGAGTCACCCCTCCTCCCTGCCTGGCCAGGTGAAGTTCATCCTGATTGGCTAGAGGCAGCAGAGCTACAGAAAGGAGGAGGGGAGGGGGAAAGGTATATTGCCAAGGTGTGGCTTTTGCCTGTGTCATCGTGTTGTTGTTGTGGATCATGGCAGCAAGCTGCGCGGAGGTCCAAGCCTTCGGGCTGGCCTCAGGATCCGGCCCCAGGTAGCTCCTGGTGAAATTAGCTGAATGAGGGCTTTGGCAAAGGCAAGCCTGAGGAGGGCTACCCATCTCGGACCTTAGGGTAGGTGTGGTAGTCTCCTCGGTGGCAGGGCTGTGCTGAAACCAACCCTGAAGAGAACCGGCCCCCAGGTAACTAGTGTGTGCCTGGGAGATATAAGGAATCAGTTGTTTTTGTTATTTTGCAACTTTACTGTGTGTACCAAAGTGTCTCTCTATTTTGTGTCCTTACCTCATTTCCCACCTTTTGTTGTAATATGCTACCTGAATAAACCTTCTTGGTTTTTATACCACATGGCATTTGTGGTTGCTCTGTTGGTTCAGCTAAATCCAGGTTGTAGTCAAGGGCAAGTCCCTGAACAGAGATTCAAGTAGGATTGCAGAGCTGAGGCTGGCAGTCTGGCACCTTGAGATCTCTGGGGGTCTTTTGGGTAGGAAAGGGTGGGTTGTGGCGGGCCAGCCAGCCCCCCTTCCTCCACAGATACCAAATTTTGTCAGCAGAAGGATCCACTGTCAAACTGGTGAGGGGTTGCAGCTTGGTGGTAGAGCATCTGTGTCGCATGCAGAAGGTCCCAGGTTCAATCCCCAGCTTCTCCAGGTAGGGCTAGAAAAGACTCCTGTCTGAAACTCTGGAGAGCCACTACCGGTCAGTGCAGACAATACTGGGCTAGGTGGTCCAGTTGACTCAGTGACTGGGTTCACACAGCACAATGACACATCACAGGTGACAAGCCATGGTGGGTTGTCATGTTATGCGAACCTGGACCGTATTCCACAGGGTGGCTTGTTCGTGGGCAACAAGTCACCCGAACAACCCATGGGGTGGTTGTACCCACGATTGGTTGTCATGTTATCCAAACCTGGGCAATTGACCCCATCATGGGTACCAGGAAGCAACTAGTGAGCCTCCTGCCAAGAGCAGCAAAAATCCCTTGCTGGGCTTGCCCAGGGCACCGTCAGTGCCAGCCGCCCCACAAGTGCTCAAGAGGCACTTGGGGGTGGCTGGCACCAGCTTGCTACCCTCACTGCCACGATCATGAGCCATTTTCAGCTCATTGCAGCTTCCCCCCCTTTACCCTTCCCCACACCCCCAGAGAGCACAATCTCTGGCTTGACAGCCAACTTTCACGATTCCTGTTTTGACAGCCACTGACAGTCCCTTCAGATTGCCCAAGTGGCACCTTGGAGGGTGTGTCTGTGGTTTCAAACCTATTGGGGAGGCCTAATGTGAGCAAATAATGTACACAACCCCCCTCCCCACCTTCCACTGCAGCCTCCTTCACCTCCCCCTTCTGAGGATTGGAGAACCACCAGGAAAGGCTTCGAGTATGTGGTGGGGCTGCAGTTGGAAGGTAGAATCAGGGGGAATTGGGCCTGCTTTTCTCAGAAGAATCAAAATTATTGCTCAGTGGTGGACATCTTGCTTTTTTCTCATTTTTACCTAGCAAATTTTCTTCACATTTTTAGGATGGTCACCCTAACCCCTATGTATTCTCCACCCTCCTAACAAATCAAAGCAGGAATCAGGCTGTTGTCATAGTAAATTGGTCAAGGACTCCTACTATTCTGCCTTGCTTAATCTTGCCAGATTGGACAAGAAGTCTGTCTAGTTCAACAGCATCCTGTTTCCAGCCACATACTTTAGCCCAGATGTATGGTATCTGTGGTCCTCCAGATGTTGTTCTACAACTCCCATCATTCCTGACCATTGACCAACATTAAATGCCAATTCTTCCACTATCTTATTGAGCCAGTTTTTCTTGTTAACATAATCCGAGTATGATCTGCATACATTTTGAGCCTCAAGAATTGTATCCCATATTTTTGTAATATTTGCCGGTATTTTTCGAAATAATAATTGATTCTGGAATAGGAGTTATGTGAAGGTGAATAGAAAGTATGGTCACAATGAGATTGAAATCTCAGTCTATGAAAATCTATCAATAGAAATTTATGAAAACCTTTTTAAAATCTTGGCAGAAGCCCAAATATTGACTTGAGAGCAAATTAGATGTATCTGTCCAGGAAGTTGCTTTTGGAGTAAAATATTATTTGTTGATCTAATTTATATGCTGTTGTCTTTGACTACTCTGTAGCATATTCTAATCTAAGGGGTACAATTTCTTCATGTAATTATAAATTACATTTAAAATACACAGGTTGCAATCTTAGATAACACACACTTACTAGGGAGTAAGCCCTATTTGATATAGTGGGACTTTTGCATAAACATGCATAAGATTACGCTATAAATTTAGTTTATTAAATTTAATTAAAAGTTTGCTGAAACAGCACATTTTCATGGCTTATTTTATTTATTGTTTTAAATATTTATACTCGACTTTTTAGGGCCAAGGCCCTCATAAAGTGGTTTACAATTAAAACAACAACAATCTAGCATGTAAAATATAACTATATAACATCCAATATAACACCATTTTGTAAGAACAGCAGCAGTTTAAAAGTCTTTAGATCAACAAAGTAATTAAAAGCAGAGTGGAATAGGCATGTCTTCAAGGTCCATTTAAAGCTAACCTAATGAGAAAGCCAACCAGCTGCACATCTTGTGGGAGGGAGTCCCATAGGGACAGAGCCAGCACTGAAAAGTCCATGCCTCTTATACATTGTATTAGCTTGTATTACAAGCTAATGAATCTTAACATCAGGCATGTGAGCAGGGCCTCTATAGCCAATCTCAGGGTACAGAGTGATTATTATAGGTGCAAGCGGTCCTTCAAATATCCTGGTTCCAAACCATTTAGGCCTTTAAAGTTAACTACTAGCACTTTGAGTTGAGCCCAGAAGTACACTGGCAACCCGTGTAGCCGGTACAGAATACATGTTTTTTGCTCTGGTCACTTAGCCCCCAGAAGCAACTGGGAGCTCCATTCTGCACCAGTTGATGCTTCTCAACCATCTTCAAAGGTAGCCCCAAATAGAGCAAATTACAGTAGTCTAATCTGGATGTAACTAGGGCATGACTATCTGTGGTCAGGTCTGCCTCCTCCACAGCTGGCGAATCAGCCAAAGTTGATTTTAAAAAATAAAAAAAAAGCAAGGTGGTGATTTTAAGTGTGATGCAACTTTTGTTTACATTTAATGTGTAATAAAAATGCTTATAGGACAGGTTGCAGAAATATTAATACATTTTTTCCTGCAATGCTTCTTGGTGCTTTGATGATTATGCTGGACAGAAAATGTTGAGTCACTGAATAAAATTTAAAAGATGAGATTTCATTTAGTATGGTACAAATGATTGAAAATAAAGATAGCAGAATAGGAGGATTTAGCTTCATGCACAAAAGTTACGGTTTAGGTGTGAAGGGGGGGGTTGTATGTAGTAATAAACCATTTTTGAAAGTTTCTTCAAATTTTTGCCTTTATACTATCATGGTACTCCTAAAGGTAATGGGCAGAGTCCAGAGCAATTTATTTATTTATTTATTTAATACATTTTTATACCGCCCAATAGTCAAAGCTCTCTGGGCAGTTTACAACAGTTAAAATCATAAAATACAATATAAAATTTAAAACCACAGATTAAAAACAAACAGCAGAGCTAGCAGCAGCAGTTACAATAACAGAATTAAAAACAATTAAAATGATTAAAATGCCTGGGAGAACAGAAAGGTCTTCACCTGGCGCCGGAAAGAATACAAAGTAGGCGCCAGGCGAACCTCTTTGGGGAGCTCATTCCATAACTGGGGTGCCACAGCAGAAAAGGCCCTCCTCCTAGTAGCCACCTGCCTCACTTCCTTTGGCAGGGGCTCTCGGAGAAGGACCGCTGAGGAAGATCTTAGTGTCCGGGCAGGTACATATGGGAGGAGACAATCCTTCAGAGCAAGTCAGCATTTTATTTATTTATTTATTGTATTTATACCCCGCCTTTTTTCCTGAAAGGGACCCAAGGCAGCTTACATAATCCTCATTCCTCTCCATTTTATCCTCACAACAACCCTGTGAGGTAGGGTAGGCTGAGAGTCAATGACCGACCGGCCCAAAGTCACCCAGTGAGCTTCATGGCCGAGTGGGGACTAGAACCCGGATCTCCCGAGTCCCAGTCCAACACTCTCACCACTACGCCACACTGGCTCTCCATTTAAATAATGGATATTAAGCATACCATTAAGGCTGCAATCCTAAATACATTTATTAGGAGCAAGCCACACTGAACACAGTGGGATTTACTTCTGAGTAAGCATGCACAGGATTGCGCTGCACAGCATTTTATTCCCATAGATTCCATGGGGACATGGAGGCACTTACCTTTCCCTGGACTGTGCTCAATATTTTCAATATTACACGCAAGCTGAAGAATATTTTTAGGGAAAGCTTTCATAGTTCCAGCCTACCACTAGGTCTCTTGATGAAGGGGGCATTTTACTGGTGGTGTTAATGTGACATTCTCTTTGAAGGCAGAAAAAAATTGTCATTAACTGCAGAGGTTTAGTCTTTTGATGTTTTATGTGTACTTTAAAGTGAGTGCCAAGTCTTAGGTTCATTCTTGGTTTGCACAGAATAAATAGAATAGTAAAAAATTGCTACCGAGTTTGGAAACATGTCCACTAAAGGCTCTCTTGCTTTAACAAATGGGCTTTTAAACACAAATATCACAAAAAAATTTAATCTCTAAAACACAAGAATGATCAGTAAAAACATTCTGAAGAATTTTTGGAGTTCATTTACATTAACACAGACTATTTATATAAATACACAGTGCCTAAGAACCTCCACTCCTCATTTATTTATTTTATTTATTTATTATATTTATACCCTGCCTTTTTTCCTCCAAGGAACCCAAGGCGGCTTACATAATCCTCCTCCTCCTCTCCATTTTATCCCCACAACAACCCTGTGAGGTAGGTTAGGCTGAAAGTCATGACAAGAAAACCAGTTCAGGTCTCTAATAGAAGACCATGATTTGTTTCAGTTAACAACTGAATTATTTTGACTTATCCATATGTGTCATAGTTTAGTCACTAGGTGGCACTGTATGTAATTGTGGCTAGATAAAATCAGAAGTTTCCAGTTACTGTTTTGTTCTTGTTTAGGGACAATAATTTCTGGTTGTGTAACTTCCATCCTGACTGGTGTGACCTCTAAGTCTTCTGTGACAATGTCAAGCTTGTGCCAATTTTTAACTTGGCAATTAATGCAAATCATACTTTTAACTGAGCCTGGAGATTTTGCTTGTTACAGAATCTTAGTGTGATAACAATCATATCTAGTCTAGAATAGGCAACTTCCCAATGCAAGTTGGTAAGTTCCAGGATACTGTGCCAAAAAAAAATCTTGTGTACGAGGTGCAATTGACCTTAGAGACCCAGTGATCACTTTTCTTAAAGTGTGAAGAAACAACGGTTCATAAACAGTATTCTCTTTTCATTGTGTTTTCTATTCGTTCTTTGTTCTCATTCGATATCCTTCTCTTCTTCCCCATGTCCTGTTTTTCGTCTTTCCCCTTTCCATTCACTCTGGATTCTTCAAGAAGTTCTATTTTTTTGCTTTGGGCTCAGCCCTACAGTTCAGAAAGCTGAATTCCCACACATAATTAGCGTTTTTGCCATGTTAGGTTCATACTGCCAGGTACTGCCTGTAAAGTCTCCTTACTCATTTTCCTCCTCCTTACCAGCTGTTGCTGTCAGAATAAAAGACTTTACAAGGCTTCTGTGCAATGGTGTAGGTAGGAGTATAATAATAAAAAAATCTCTTGCAGGTACTATCAGTACATATTTTTTTGATGTACTAAATTTGTATAACCATTCAGTGAGTGGGTCACAAAACAGTGTCAGGGCTTGGGAAGACACACTTATATGAGGCTGCAGTTGGTTTCCAGTTCTTTGTCCACATGAAAGTTTGAAACAGAGCTCAGTAAGATGTAATCAGGAACTGAAGTTTATATGCCCCTGTGCCCCAAAATAAGCTTTGGCCCACCACCCCATATCATATATCTCTTGTGACTGGGGTACTGTCCCCTTTAGCATCCACAACAGATGATGATGATGATGATGATGATGATGATGATTTATTTGATTTCTATCCTGCCCTTCCTTGCAAGGAGCCCATCGTTATTTTCAACAATCAAAACCATTGTTTTTGCGCAGTGCTCTGTAAGGCGTGATGACCCCCGATGACAACTACAAATAAGGAACTGGAGGTGTGCACATCACGATATGCTTTGAGACTCCCCAGATCATACATGCACACTTCCAGAAGGATGTCCTTTTTTTTTTTTAATTTAACGAATTTTATTCATAAAAAACATACAAACACTAAAACACATATATAACAAACAATAAACACAGTTATGGACTTCCAATCTTCTCCACAGCTTAAGGAACCACAGTTATTCTTAAAACATTTTCTGTTAACAAAAATCACTTCCAATTACAGCAAAAAAAAAAAAAAAAGGAACCCAAAAGAGGACACAAGAGGTCTCCACCCTCCCCAAATGTAGATTAACTATTTCATCTAGTTTAAATTCAACATTTATGAATATACCAAAATAAACCCAAACCTATAATTTCATTAAATAGTGTTTTCAATTCCAAAATACAATATATTAAGAATCCCAAAAATAAAAAGCAACTATAAACTATTTAGTAAATCACCACATGACAAAAGTTTTTAGTACTTCCCCAAAAGTACTTCTGGAAGTACAAAAGGGGAAGTACTTCCAGAAGGATGTCCTGTATGAGATAGCATAGAGTTGCCTGTGGTCGAACACTTTGCTTGGACTCAAGACACTTATCAAGCATAGTACCACCATGCAATGAAGTTTGCTCCTATACTTGAACCAACTTCTTTCTTGCTGTTTCCATCAAACTACACGTGACTTTAAATGTGTCCTTGAATCCTGTGCTTGGAATTCCCCATACCTAAAAGAGAGAGAGAGAGAGAGAGAGAGAGAGAGAGAGAGAGAAGCAGCAGCTACAAAGTGAAGAGGATCCAGATAGGGAAACCCCTGCCCCCCCACGTGCCATTTCCCACTAAAAAGTCCCCAAAGCTGGTATTTACCCTCAAAGCTGCTGTTAGTAACTTCAAGGGTAAACACTTTAATTATTTGTGAATCTCATCCAATCAATGAGTGATATTGTGGAATTGGCTATAGAGACCTCTATCCCTTACTTTGCAAAAGCTATCAAGAATACTGAGTATGCAAACTGATTTCTTCTGTATTTTTATTTGTTACATTTATATTCCACCTTTCCTCCAAGGAGCCCAAGGCAGCATACATGATCCTCCTCCTCTCCATTTTATCCTTCCAACAACTCTGTGAGGTAGGTTAGGCTGAGAGTCAGTGCCTGGCCCAAAGTCACCCAGTGAGCTTCGTAGCAAAATGTGAACTAGAACCCAGGTCTGCCCACCCAGTCCTGATCCAACACTCTAACCACTATAACACACTAGCTCTCATTTTTCTTAGTTTCTGGCATTCTTGATGTATTAAGTGTACACTTCATGACATTTCTGTCAATGACTAACAGTACTACTCAGTAACAGGCACCTGTACCATCCAGGGCTTTGTGGTGCATCAGAAAATGAACACAAAACAAGCCTAAGATTCTACCAAGAACACCTTTTGGAATCTGGCAATGTCCTTTGGTTGGGAGCTGGAGGAGATGAGGAAAGTGTACAATACCATTGAAAGGAATTTTGTGTGAACTTTGCTGTGGGTATTCAAGAGCTTTGGGCTTGGGACTTACTGACTAACTCATGGGCAGTACAAAATTGTCAAGGCACTTGCATAAAAGATGGAAAGAAGAATAGTACACGTATAGTCCATGTGCAGATAATTAATGTCCACAAATGGGACATTTGTATGTCTATCAAAAGCTCACCATTGAAGTTCTTCTGGTGAATGGGATAGTAGCTTCCAGCACTTTTGTCAGTATTAGTCCTTCACCCTTCCGAAGAACTGTAGAGTCCTTGAAGAACACTTCCTATCACATGACTGGACTTCCAGAAGGTTCCGTTCAGTACAGGCTCTTCAAGATGTAAAGAGTGAGATTCCCAGACTGAGACAAGGCCTCAGCAGCTCAGCCTAGAAGACTGCCAGGCCTTACGGACTGAGCTTGGCCAAAGAGCACCAGACATCCAAACACAATTAAAGCCAGTTTGTTGTATAGATAGATAGATAGATTATATTGATGAGAGTATGTTTGTACATTTCCAGAGAGCTTCGTCAATAAGTCATGAGATATTTCTTACACAGACAGTGTCTGTTTGTTTTGTTCCTCTAATAGAGGGAATCCCCTTGGCTTCTAACTCAGAGCCCATTCCCCACAGTCCTTATAGTAAAGTGCTCGGCTTCTAAAGGTAGTCCACCAGTTCCTGGTGGATTTATCCCCAAATGTTTTACCGTGTAACATGAAAATGAGGTCTCAGCCAGACCTGATCTTCCTGTTGCACCAATTGCTCCCAAGCCCTTATAACAGATTTGCAGGTTAAGGGTAGCTATGCAGTTTTGAGCTGCCATTTTGTGAGGAGCTTCTATTCTGTGTCAGCTTTAGAACCTACTATCTCTAGTGTATCATACAGAACCTTCAATGTATTTTGCAGGACAACAACCAACCATCTTGTGAAAGGATAAATTCTAGTTGCCACAATTATAATCAGAGGAGAGGGGTCTCAGCCCCTTTTTAGGAATGTAACACGAACCCTGGGGGGGCTCGCCTCTCCGCCGGCTTGCCTCTCCACGGGGGCGGGGGCCCCGCCTCGATCTTCTGAGCAGCGCAGAACAGTTCTCCGCGCCGCTCGAGCTGCCGGCGCTGGTCCCGTCGCGTCACATCCAGCCCCGGAAGTGACGTACCGGGGACCCTGCACAGGCGCAATGTCGCGCAGGGGTCCAGCGCGCCTGTGCAGGGTCCCGTCGCGTCACTTCCGGGGCTGGATGTGACGCGACGGGACTGGCACGGGTGGCGCGGGCAGTGCAGGTGGCTCACCGCGTAGAGGCGAGCCACCGTTGGAAAAGGTAGGCCCGTAGGCCCGCATGAGCCCCACGCGGACGTGAGCGGGGCCGATTTCGGCCCGCTACGCCCGCGCAGGGCAAACAGTTACATCCCTACCTCAGTTATAATTTTTCTTGGGAAGGAGTCTCAGTCTTAACTATAGTTTAGGGAGGGAAGATAATCTCAGCCATTCTTTGCAAGGCATCTTCATTTTCTCTTATTTTCCTATCCATCCTTCCTTCATTTTTCCTTCTTTCCCTCCTGTCTCTCTCTTAATTTCTCTAATCATTCTCATTTACTCTTCCCTCTTCCATATTTTTTTCCCCCCATTGGAAAAATTTGGGAGGTGCTCACACATTGGGGACGGGGTGCTGCACCGGCTTCTTGTGCAGCTGAAAAAAGATGTTTAGAATAAACCCTGCACTGCAAGGAGCTAAGCTAACCCACGCATATGGGGGGCAGGGTAGTGGGAGTTGTCTCTTTACATACCTGAACAAGCCTGAGATACAGAGAAGGGTTTGGCCAGCAGCAGCCAGGAACAAAATGATTGCAAAATACAAACTGTAGTAGTTGTGGTTGCTTCTTCTCACAGCACAGACATTAATAGTCATTTTCTCCCTAAACACTAAGCTAATTATCTTCTACTGATTTAAACCGCACATCACTCTGGCCTAAAATGCTTCCATTCATACACCTGCCTTATGCCCTGCAGGGCGCTAGTTAAATGATTTTTATGTCTGTGGAGTGAATGAAGGACTGCCATAAAAATATAGAAGTACTTCTGAAATTAGAAGTAATCGGTCCTAGCACATACAGCTGGAGGAGCTGTTTTTCATCCGTTATCTTCATTTATAGCCCTGTTCTTATTGCTGATTGTTCCTGTTATATGTTGCATGGGTTTGGTTCACATTGCTTAGAATACATGTGCCTTCCATTATCGGCTCTTCTTCATGCTCTCATATATGTAATGTTCATTTTCTTTTTCGTTTCAGTTTGGAGCTACGCAAACAGGCCCTGTGCTCGCTCACTCTCTCCTCCCCCTTCCTCTACTCCCTTAAAAAAAACCTCTTGCACTCTGCTTAGTTAGCTGCTTCCTGGTTTGTGGCAAAACATGGATTGTGTTTGGCCTGCAAACAAGATAAAAATTGTAATCTTTAAATATTAAATTTTGTAGCCCTTCAGTCCTCAAACTTATTGTAAGCACATTTAATAAAGTCTCTCTCTCTCTCTTCTCGACTCTGTCTCTGTCTCTCTCTTTAAAGTCATATTAAGTATTGGGAAATCTCTGTATTTTATAGACAGACTTCCCTAAACCCATGCCATGTAGTACATAGTACAAGCTGATTTGTTTGGATTTTGACCCACAGGTGATACACTGTCAAGTTGCACAATCTGCTGTTAATCAAACTGAGTATAGGTTACTAGACTAGAGCAGTTTCATTGCTTATTTTGACCTGTACCTGAACACTTATGTGACTGGGCATCCTTGAGCACAGGGGGCTGATGGGGAGAACCTTATCATGACTTCACCATGCCATCCACCCCCACATGAAAATTGACTCAGTGCTTGAATTACAGAGGGATCTTGCCCCTCTAGCTTTTGTGATGGCCCCCTTAGTCATTGTTTTTGGAAAGCATGGGGAGGGGGGAGTTTGGCTAAAGCTGGGAGGAGTCAGGGGTGGACTTGTGGATTTCCTTAAGCCCTCCACAACTTGTCCCACAAAATTCAGTCACCCCTGTGACTGAGGCCAAATCAGCTCTGGAACTTGCACCCAAAGTAGTGATCACTTTGATCATCAGTAATGGCTGTGCAATCCATATTACTGTTGTAAGATTGGAATGTTGGGCAGGAGAGGGTTAATGAATGGGCCAGGAGGACAACGTAAAAGTGGTCAAACCTTCTGGCCAGTGTCATCCTTTCATTGGGTAAACTACAGGCAATGTGTTGCCATGGGAACTAAATGTTTAGACAGTTGCAGGATCATTTTGGAAATTGTGAAGGAAAGAGCCTCTAGGGGTTCCTGCACACACACACACACACACACACACACACCTCATATGTGAACCGGCTGGAGGCTGGGGTGTGTGTGTGCATAGTTCCTCTGGATGGCGCTTGAAAGTCCTGAAAAGCCGGTCTAGTCAGTGACCCGGCTTTCAGATGCAAATGTCATGAGTCCCCCTCCCCTGCCTGGCCAGGTGAAGTGCATCCTGATTGGCTAGAGGCAGCAGAGCTACAGAAAGGAGGAGGGGAGGGGGGAAGAGCTATATTCCCCAAGGTGTGGTTTTTGTGTCTTTGTCTTTGTTCGTCGCATGGTTGCTGTGGGTCAATGGCAGCAAGCCAAGCAGAGGTCCAAGCCTTCGGGCAGCCTCAGGATCCGACCCCAGGTAGCTCCTGGTGAAATTAGCTGAATAAGGGCTTTGGCAAGGCAAGCCTTGTGGAGGGCTACCCATCTCGGACCTTAGGGTAGGTGTGTAGTCTCCCCGGGCGGCAAGGCTGTGCTGGAACCAACCCTGAAGAGAACTGACCCCCAGGTAACTAGCTGTGTGCCTGGGAGATATAAGGAATCAGTAGGTTTTTTTATTTTGCAGCTTTACTCTGTGTACCAAAGTCTCTCTCTCTATTTTCATGTCCTTCCCTCATTTCCCTATTCTTGTTGTAATATGCTACCTGAATAAACCTTCTTGGTTTTACCCCACATGGAGTTTGGGAATGCTCTGTGGCTTCAGCATCTAAATCCAGGTCAAAGGCAAGTCCCTGAACAGAGATTCAAGTAGGATTGCAGACAGCTGAGGCTGGCAGTCTGGTACCTTGCGATCTCTGGTGGTCTTGGGTCCTTTGGGTAGGAAAGGGTGGGGTGTGGCGGGTCAGCCAGCCCCCCCTTCCTCCACAGAAATGTTCTGAATAGGAAAAGTGAATTAGAAAAGGGGTGCAGAGCTCCCCTGCCCAGCTAAGGATGAAGTAATTCAGGTGTTTCACTCAGAGGATGCATTCGCACATCACGACAACCCACCCTGATAATAAGGGTTGAGATGATCAGGCTCACCGTGGGTTGTTCACCCCCTCTCTCCCCCTCCTTCCCTCTCAGTCCTCCCACGGGAATGCCAGGAGACCCCATAGCAGGATCAACTTATCTCCCCACTCCCCACCGTGATCATGAGCTGTTTTCGGCTCATTGCAGCATCCCCCCCCTTTTTTCAGATATCGTAAAAAACAGTTTGACTGGTTCTGCGCTTGCAGCCTCCCCGGCTGCTTGAGCTTCTTGGGAAGCCCCTTAGATGACTTAACCAGGACTTCCTCCCTTGGTGCTTTCCAGTGCTGCTGCCTGCTGAGTGCCTGATAACTGAGCCAGGGATTTTTGGTTTGGTCTTGTACTTAAAATTGCAAAGAATAATAATAATAACAACAACAACAATAACTCATCACTCAGCTGGCTTGTTTTCACTAACCATAGTTAAGATTAACCACAGTTTAGAGTTCGGACGACCTGCTAAAGTGCAGTTGATCTAAAAAGGAAGCAGAAGCTTCTGATCTCCTTGCAGCCACACCAAAGGAGGGCAGAGTATCTGAACTAAGGGAAAGTCTAGGTTAGTCCGCTTAATGCTAAACCTGAACCATGGTTTAGCATTATGTCAGAACACAGCTGTTGAGTGTCTGGTACACCATCTGGCAACCTTAAAGGTGGATATATTTTTGTTTGTAAAGTTTTCCATGTCATCTAACCCTCATATGTGCTTACAACATCTAACAAATATTTTCAGTGTCGTAAATGTAGTTCAGTGCACAGATCAAAAATCTAATACAATGCATAATCGGCCCAGCTAAATATAAAGACCCCATTACTACCCTTCCAATATGCAGTCAAGGAAGCATTACCAAAATTAAATGCAGTGTCAATAAAAGAAAGAACCAGACCTGCCCTGCCTCCATTTCCTCTTGCAATTAGGCAGTTTCTGCAGAGATAATAGTGGCAGCTTATGAATGGACTGTTTCATACAATTAAGATGTCGATGAAATGTAATGCTTCACCACTGAAATAGAACGGTTACTTCCTAATTTTACAATACTCTCCCCAGGGTAATATGTATGGCCCTTCTTTGTTGGTCTTTAGGAGAGTCCTAAATACTTTTTTCCAGCCTACATTTGAGTGATTGTATAATGTTGTATTTTAATAATTGTTTCATCAGCTGCTGCTGCTATTTTAATATTGTTTACTTGTTTTATTGTTTTTACAAATGTCTTAGCATTGTATTGAATTGATGTGTTGTAACCTACTTTGGGAGGGCATATACCCTGGAAGGCAGGCTGCAATCTATCTATCTGAACTACATATATTTTTGAAAAAGTTGAACCATTCTATCAGATAGCCTGGTCTGCTTAGCTTAGTATGGAGGCACCTCATATTATTTCCTTACTATTGGGGATAAACATTAGTTAGCTTACGTTTTTTATTATTATGTTTGTACAATGGACACATGTATGCACCCTCAATGACCTGGTTCATACATAACGCTAACCCATGGTTTATTTAACCCATGATTAACTCATGGTTTGTTGCCCTACCCAGCGTTTGTCTGGCAGATGATTGAACAAATGGACACATGTATGCACCCTCAATGACCTGGTTCATACATAACGCTAACCCATGGTTTATTTAACCCATGATTAACTCATGGTTTGTTGCCCTACCCAGGGTTTGTCTGGCAGATGATTGAACAAACTGCAGTTTGTTTTCTCAACCTCTGGGGTAGAATTCAACAACCCATGGGTTAAATAAACCATGAGTTAGCATTATGTGTGAACCAGGTCAGTGCTTCCCTTAAAATTACTGGAGATTTTTAGAGATAAGAGCAAGGCTTTTACTTTAAAAACAAAAAACAAAATAAAATTCAGCATATATATTCTGTTTCAGCGACTAATCTTATAAACACATATGAATATTTTATAATTTTTAAAATTATTTTTAAAATTATTTTTTATTTATTCATTTTTTAATTCATATATAAATATTTATTTATTTATTTGTTACATTTTTAAAAAGCCCAATCTCTGAAGTTCTCTGGGCAGTGAACAAATTAAAAACATAAAATGCAAGATAAAACAATGACAATAAAATAGGTGAAGATAAAAGCAAGAAAAACAACAAGAGCAGCATCACATAATAAAACCAAAAGTAAAACCAGCAGCAGGAATAAAACAGTGCAAAGATTGGAAAGCACTAAAAAAAAAAATCTGAACATGCCTGGGAGAATAAAAAGGTCTTCATCTTATGGCAAAAAGCCATGACGGCGCTAAGCCTCTCTGGGGAGGCCATTCCACAGATGAAGTGCCACCACTGAAAAGGCCCTCTCTTTTGTAGCCACCAGCTTCATCTCATTTGGCTTATATGTACCCTAGCAGAAATGATGGTGAGAACTGGCTTTCTTCCAAAGTTATTCCACAGAACTGTGAGACTAAGAGAGCACCTGAACTTGGAGGAACATATAAGTTATAGGTGGGAAGTATACGAGCTCTTGCATTTCCTTTTCTGATTGATCAGAAAAATCCACAACAGTTCCCCTTGTCTCAGCCTTCGTGTGTTCATCAAAATGGACAACGTGCCTTGGCCTGACTTGTCCTGTTTTCAGATCCATTATCTTGTAGCCTTTTCCTCCAGTAGCATACCCGATGAGGATACCTACTTGTGCTCTGGAGTCAAGCTTGTGCCTGTTTTCTTTAGGAACATAGCTATAGGCAACACTTCCAAATACACGTGTGTGCAACAGATTGGGAGTTCTCCCGTGCCAAAGCTCAAAAGGTGTGCGTGTAGCTCCCTTTGTTGGCAATCTATTCTGGATGTACACCGCAGTGGCAGCTGCGTCTCCCCACAAACGTTGGGGAAGAGATGCATCTTTTAACATGCATCTTGTCATCTCCATGATGGATCTGAACTTTCTTTCTGCTACTGAGTTCTGTTGTGGGGTATATGGAACAGTTGTTATGTGTTCAACTCCTTCCTGTTCCATAAGGGCTTCCATGTTGTGTGAACAATACTCACGCCTGTTATCCATTATTAGGACCCCTGGGCACCTCTGGAATTTGTTCTTCACCATGGCAAAGTACTTCTTGGTCATCTCCAGCACTTGACTCCTTTCCTTGAGGAAGTATGCTGCACAATATCTTGAAAAATCATCAATAAATGTTAGGATGTATTTATTTTTCCCCAATGATGGAACATTCATTGGACCACATACATCACTGTAGACTACGTCCAGTACTTTGGTGCTGCGCTGCTGAGTGCAAGGAGGAAAAGAAGGTTTAACTGCCTTTTCAGTGACACAACTCACACACTTGGTTGTGCCCGATGCACTCTGGGTTACTTCCACTCCTCTTGCCAGCTCCTTTCGCTGCAGTTCCTTTATCGTGCTTGTTTCTCTATGTCCAAGTCTTCTGTGCCAAAGCTCCAGATCAGCCTCATCCTTCTTCTTTGGGCACGCCACTTTAGCAGACTGAGATTCTGAAACAATAACCTCATACACGCCATTGATCAGACTAGCTTCAACAAACACTTTACCATTTTTGGACACGTTACACTTGTCACCTTCAAATAGTACTTTGAAGCCTTTCTTTGCTAAAGTGGAGACACTGAGCATGTTGCAACTTAATTTTGGAATGTAGATAACTCTGTCTACACAGTTATTTCTGGTTTCACCACCAACCTTGCAGTGTAGAACTCCTGAGCCTGCAGCTTGTGCCTTTATCACATTGCCATCTGCAATCTGGATATTCTCACTTTGTGATTCTTCAATCTCATTGATTTCTTTGAAGAATCCTCTCTCGTGTGAGAAATGGCTCGATGCACCCGAATCTATGACCCATTTGTTTGACTTACTTTTGTAACAGTTAGCTGCTAAACTCTTCTGTTGCATCAGTAAGCTATTCTCATCAATCCCCTTCTTTTCCTTTTGCTGCCTAAAAGGTGGGGGGTTCTTTGTCTTCGGGGCCTTACAGAACTTGGCAATATGTCCCTCTTTGTTGCAATTAAAGCAGACAATTCTCTTGGATGTGCCTTTCCCATTCCCTTGGGACAAGTAGTTTGGGTCACTTTGCTTAGAATTCCTGATTGGAGATTCTTCCCTTCTCTCAACACATTCTTCTCTCAAATGACCAATTAAATCTTTTAGTGTTAAATTTGGAACACTGTCCATTCTGGATATAAAAATCTCAAACTTATATCCCAGTGACCCCAGGAAGTAGCAGACCTTCTGATCTTCATTCATCACATATTCTGCCAGTCTTAACTTTTCAATAATAGTTAAAAACTCTTCCACATGACTTCCACAATCTTTCTTGCACTCAAGTTTCAAATGAAACATATCTCTCACTAGGCGCCTGTGAGACCGCTTGCTTGTAAACCCAAATGCCTTTTCTAGATTATGGAGCACTTTTCTGGCTGTTTCCCCTTCTCCAGCATGGATCATTTGGCAATCAGTTAAATTTTCTATGATAACCGATATTGCTATCCTGTTTTGCTTTTCCTGTTCTTTGGCTGCTGCTCTGGCCTCTTCACCAGTGCCACTGGGCTTATCTTCCTTAATACAGCCCAGGACTTCAAGTCTGTCCAAAATCACTTTCAATCGCCTATTCCATTGTATGAAATTTGCTTCAGTTAATTTGGGCAGCCTGGAGAAGCTCTCTCCTCTTGAGTTTCCTCCGCTCATCTTCAGGGATCAAAAATCAAGAATGCCCAAAAATTTAAAATTGGGAAAAATGCCAAACTCAAAAGTGGAAAAATGTGCAAAACTCAAAAACTGAAAATGCCCAAAACTCAAAAACCTTCACTGACTTACTACTGCCTTCTGAGGAAAGGGGGTTTCTCTTTCACAAGGAGACAATGGAGTCACCATGTGCTCACCAGGGAACAAAGAAAAATATGGCCGCTTTGGATTCCTCTTCTCCCTGAAGAGAATCCAGTGGCATCTACCAAAATGCTTCCAAAACAATCTATTCTGGGCCCATAACCCGTGTTGGAACTTGAAAAAGATACTAGGAGAGGATATATTGTGGAGTAATATCCTTCCTATCTCATGTTGTCTGGATTGAGCCTCAGTTTATTGGCCCTCATCCAGTCCACTACTGTGGCCAGGCACTGATTAAGCACTTCCACTGCCTCACCTGGGTCTGATGAAAAAGAGAGAGCTGTGTGTCATCCACATACTGATAGCACTGCATTCTGTGTTCCCAGATGACCTCATCCTGTGGCTTCATGTGGATGCTGAACAGAACGGGGGACCAGATGGAATCTTGCAGGACCCCAAGGCATAAATAGTTAATAATATTAAATATTATGATATTATATGTATTATATTACTATTACTATTCCGTTTGTTTATTTATTTATTTATTTATTTAATTTATTTAGTCTATTTGTTCACCGCCCATCAGCCAAAAGGCTCCCTGGGCGGTTTACAAAGAGAAACAAGATAAAAACAGTCATCTTAAAAACAAAAGAACATAAAATAAAATGCAGAGCAATATAAAATCACACAATAAAACCAAGCAGCCAAAAAGAATCAGTCTGGAGGTACAGTAGAATCATAAAAATGAATAAAAAATCAACCATTAAGATATTGGGCAAATAAAAAGGTTTTCACCTGGCGCCTAAGAGAATACAGAGTGGACGCCAAGCGCACCTCTTTGGGGAGCTGATTCCACAACTGAGAAGGCCCTTCCCCTAGTAGCCACCCTCCTAACTTCCTTTAGAGGGGGCTCTCTGAGAAGGACCTCTGAAGAGGATCTCAGGGAGTAGAGTCCCTTTCCAGCTTAAAAGAAGCTTAGATTTGGCTAGTGTTAGCCTGTTAGCATTTGGAAATCCAGTCTGCCTTAAAGCATCCATGCAAATGCAAATTAACATTTTGGGTTTGCTGTGTGAGGGATACTTCATTACTTACAGTGACTGATAGTATTTGCAGCAATTTAGGCCATCATGCAGAGACTGATTTCTATGGTTCGGGTAGGCACGTATGGGACGAGGCATTCCTTCAGATACCCTGGCCCCAAATCGTTTAGGGCTTTGAATGTCAATGTTAGCACTTTGAATTGGGGCCGGACTTCAATTGGTAACCAATATAGTTCATAGAGGACTGGTGTAATATGTTCTTGTCGGCCAGTCCCCAGTCAGTCATTTCATGTTGCATAATAATATTTATACAATATTATACAATACAATAATGTATTCTACAATATTGTATTGAATATTATTTTACAGTCACAAGTGTTCAAAGCATTTCTTGAATATATTATTACGCAGGGCCGGTGCTACCATTAGGCCAACTAGGCAGCTGCCTAGGGCGCAGGGCTAAAGGGGGCGCCAGAAATAGGGAGGGAGCGCTCAAGTGGGAATGGGGGGCGCTAAATATCTGATCTTGCCTAGAGCACCAAACTGCACCAAACTGCCTTGCACCGGCCCTGTTATTACGTCAGTTTGAACAAAATTCATCCTGAGCTTGAGTGTGTCATATACAAATGATAAGTAGTATTACCCTTCAAAATCCATTTTTTAATTTTATTTATTTATTTATTATATTTATATCCTGCCTTTTTTCCTGCAAAGAGCCCAAGGTGGCTTACTTAATCCTCCTCTCCGTTTTATCATCGCAACAACCCTGTGAGGTAGGTTAGGCTGAGATTCAGTGACTGGCCCAAAATCACCTAGTGAGCTTCAAGGCTGAGTGGGAACCAGAACTTGGATCTCCTGAGTCCCAGACCAACACTCTAACCACTACGCCACACTGGCTCTCCTATTTTTACTATTTATATTATTTTACAAACAAAATATAAAAACTCTGATTGGCAATGGATCTCCGAGGTCCCTGGCAAAGCTTTCCCATCAAATGCTACCTGATCCTCTTGACTGGAGATGCCAAGGATTGTATCTGGGGTCTTCTGTATGCAAAGCAAGTGCTTTCTCACTGAGCTATGGCACCTCCTCAGGCAAGTAACATTTTGTGCTTTAGGAAGGTTGTTTGAGTACAGGATGTTATGGATGTGTCTTGGCACCCCCATCAGTGGTGCTTCTTACACACACACACACACACACACACTGCTTTTTCTTTCAATCAAAACTCCCCTGCGGTGAAAGAATACTACACGTTGTTGCACTGAGTCATGAAGACCTCAGACTTTGAATTTACTACAGACAGATTAAACCTTAAGTGCACCAGCTATGTGGCCAGGGTCCCAAGATCATGAAATTATCGGATGGCTAAAAGATTCATGGATCTTGGTTTGCTGTGCCTGAATCAAGTAGCTGGGTAGGTTACACACCTTGGAAGTCTCAACGACAGCTGAACACAAATGAGAGCAGAAGGTGGTTTGGAAGTGGATTTCATGTTCCTGGGGTGTAACCTCAAGCCACTGTTGCTTCTGATTTGGCAGGTTTGTGTACTGATTTTTTTAAAAAATACCCTGTATTGATTCAAAAACCTGCACAATGTCTTTGATCAGAGGCAAAAGTCAGACAAAGGAAACTTGTGGGTGCACCATGAAAAGCAGTCTCTCTCAAACCATGTTTGGCTCTCTTAAAAACTATTGTCTGCCTTCAGCCTGACTCTCCCTGCTTTTCTAGCATGTATTTATTTATTTAATACATTTCTATACCGCTTTTCTGCTAAGGCACCCAAAGCAGCTTACAATGTTTAAATTCTGAAACAAACAAACAAACAAACAAACGTTACCTCCCCAAAACCAAACAAACACCAGTTCTATGGGTGGGAGGGGTTGAGCATAATCTTCTAGGTTTACCTTTTATTTTTAAATCATTCTTCCCTTAATTTTGGCTATTGATTTTAGCCTGCCAAACAGCTACAACATAAAAACAGAAGCCAGTATCAGCACCATGACTTGCAATGAGCAAAAGATCTTTCCTAATGTTAGAGGATATGAAAAGGAGTCGGTCCTATACTGGTTAGGATGAAGCAGAGTTTTCCTCCATATGCGCAGCCTGGTTATTGAAACTGGTTATCACCACGTGGGTTGCTAAACCCTTGCTAAAAGGCTCTTAAAAGGAACGGATTGTCCCTACAAGGTTTAAAATTAATAAAGATATTTATTAGTTTTACTTACAGTCAGGGCCGGTGCTACCATTAGGCCAACTAGGCAGCAGCCTAGGGCGCAGGGCTAAAGGGGGCGCCAGAAACGCCTTGAAAAAAAATACAGTGCTCTAAAGTGGGAAGGGGGCGCGCTAAATATCTGATCTTGCCTAGGGCACCAAACTGCCTTGCACTGGTCCTGCTTACAGTCCGTTTATTCATATATGCAGGATGCATATAGGCAGATTAGAGTCTTTGGTGTTAAGAGTCTGCTTCATTGGAGATCACTGGCTGGAAGCCAGCTCAGACCGTGTGTCCATCAAGTTGGAGAGGCAGAGAGAGAGAGCTGGCCACAGAGAGGCCGGAAGTAGGGAGGAGGGGTTCCAAAACATGCACCCTGGGGATTGTTCAATTAACCCTTTCCTCCCACTGTAACTAGTGGTTACATTACCTTGTTTATTTAAGCAGGCAATATCACAATTTTCATCACCTAAATCACTTTAACGTCAGGAAATATTGAGCCCCTTTCATCCCATGGGCCTGAATTCATTTCAGAGACACTTCAGGGGCCATGTTCCAGTAATGAGCAGGCCCAAAGGCAAAGGGGGGCAATGCCAAAAGACCAAACATTCCAGCTGTGGAGAAATAGCCTGAGCCACACACACACACACACACCTCCTCATGTGTAAACCAGGTAATCCCAGCTGAGGTCTGAGAAAAGCAAAATGTACATAGTTCCTCTTGATGGCCCCTGGTGCCTCAATGTCTGCTAGGCCCTTTGGCATGCAAATGAAAGCCCATTAGTCATGAGTCACCCCTCCCCTCTGCCTGGGCCAGGTGAAGTTCATCCTGATTGGCCAAAGACAGCTGGGCTACTGAAAAGAGATGGGGGGGGAGGAATCTATATTGCCAGCTGCGGCTTCTGGTTTTGGTTGTTGATCATGGGCAGCAAGCCAGCTGCGCGGAGGTTCAGGTCTTCGGACTGACCTCATGGATCCAGCCCCAGGTGGCTCCTGGTGAAATTAGCTGAATGAGGGCTTTGCTGAGGAAGCCCTGAAGAGAACTGGCCCCCAGGTAAAAGTGAGTGCCTGGGAGATATAAGGAATCAGCTTTATTGTTTTGTAGCTTTACTGTTTGTACCAAAGTGTCTCTCTCTCTACCTTGTCTCCTTCCCTCATTTCCCCCCCTTTGTGGTAATCTGTTTACCTGAATAAACCTTCTTGGTTTTACCCCACACGGCGTGTGTGGTTGCTCTGTGGTTCAGCACTAAATCCAGGGTATAGACAAGGGCAAGTCCCTGAGAGAGCCAAGTCAGGACTGCAGAGCTGAGGCTGGCAGTCTTGCACCTTGGGATCTCTGGGTCTTGGGAAGAAAGGGTGGGTGGCAGAAGCAGCCAGCCCCCCTTCCTTCACACCAGCCTATTTTAGCTTGAAGCTCTTAGTGCCAGTAACTAAGCCTTAGGAGAGACATTTAATCTTTTAGAATGGAGAAAAACCTGTACAAAAGCTGGGGAACTACCCAGTGATTGGTGGTTGAGGAAAGGGGGGCGTGGACTTCTGGGGACCCCCAGAGCTTGCATAGCTAAGAAAAGGGTGTTGCCTAAAAGACACATCCGGTCTATCAATTATACAAACAGATACAAAATATAGCCTCTCTTGTTATATAATGGAACTAAAAGAGGAGATTCCGGATCTAGCGGGGCTTAGCAGTTGCCTGTAAGATCAGGTCAAGCAACAGAACAGACAGTACTGCCTGGGTGAATCTTCCCAAGTGAGGGAGCCTGGCTGCGGCATCCAGTTCAGGAAGGAGGCAGATGCACGGTCCGGAAGTCAAACTGAGGCAAATTCCTTCCAAGAAGGCAACCCAAGCAGGCAGGGGCAGCAGCCAGAAGTAGCTAACTGGGATGTCTGGGCCAAGGAGCAGGAAGAACCAAGGCAGGAACAAGGAGATGTGCTGAGTCTGAGACACAGACAGGAGGTGGTTTATTACAGAGCAGTGTTATCAGATTATCAGTGTGGTGTCTGTGATGTTATGTTATTTGGGTTTAAATTTAAAGTGTATAGGTGGTAAGTATAATGTGTTTGTGTATTAAGTATAAGTATGTATTCCTGCTGTATTTGGGTGAGTGAGGAATGATGGGCAGGAAGAATGGTGTATTTGCATATGCGACATGATTGGCTGAGAGAGTGAGAAGGGGGGTGGAGCCTGTGTTATATAAACAGTGGGCGGTGCTGTTCAGGCAGAAGGTTTGAGGGTTTTTGTGGGGATTTTGTGAAGAGAGTGCAGCAGTGAGAGGACTGTGAAATGCTGTTTGGGAGTCTGCGAAGCCGACTGGAGAGAGTTGAGCGATTATTTTAGGACTGTTAAGAGATTAGCTAGTGAGCGCAGGGATTGATATCGGGAACAGTTGTTGAGGGAGGATTGGTACTAGGATATGATAGTACATTACTTAGGATTGACTGAAACTTACACATGAAACTTATTTCCAGAACTTGTCGTATTTTAAAATAAACTTTGTTATTTGAAGCTGTGTGGAAGCTGTGCTTATTGTTCTAGTCAAAGAGGTAGGGATTAGACATCCCAAAGTCAGTGTGAGAGGGGTAAGGGTAAGGGTAAGGGTTAGAGGAAAAGAAACCCCCAAACTTATGGAAGTGCACCCAGAGATCCCAATAAGGAGGGCAAGCGTGAGGCCCTATGAGGGGTGGGGTGTGACATTGTGCTCCTGCCAGACCCTCAAAATCCTCAAGTTTTGCTCAAACTGATCACACACACTACACTTTCATCAGACTTCAGTAAACCCAGCTGGCATTGGACTGAAAGGTAGCTTAGGGAATTTTGAAGAAGGGGATGCTTAACTTGCTTAAACTGGGCAGTATCCAATACTGCCGCTGTGCCTCTGCTGATCATGTTGTGCGAGCAGGACCCATCTGCTAGTGCTTCCTAAAGCAACCCCTGAAATGAGCTGAATCACTTGTTTCTGTTATGGGACAGGTCAGTGGAGCTCCCTTCTGCAAGCTCTGCTGACCTCTTCTCTTCCAGTAACAAGTGTTTCGGCTCATTTCCGATTGCTTTAGGAACTGGTAGCTTCCCATTGCACTGGCTGTGGGTCCCATAAATAAAACTGAACACCCTGTACTTCCAAGGGTCAATTTGTACATTGCTCCAAGTCACCATCTCACATATAGATCTGCCAGGAACCACTGGGGCTAGGCCTGACCAGGAATCCTCAGTTTTGTATGCAGCTGCCCATGTGGTGAGCCACTAGAATGGCCAATGGCAGCATCTTTCTAGGGCAGTGCATATTCTCAGACTCAGTCACCCAGGCTGGTCACTGGGCCCTCCTAAACAGGAAGAGCTATAAAGGGCTTCCTATTTGGTCTTGGACTTTGCCTGAGCAAAAACAGTCTTCCTGGTTCTGATGATTTCTTTGACTCTGACTCCGTCCCTCAGTCCTGACTCCACTCTGACTGCTGTCTATGGCTCAGCCCTGGCGACGCTGAGGATAGAGATTAATTTGCTTCCAGCAGAGCAGGGGTCCCCTCCAGATGTTGTGGACTCCTATCAGACCCAGCCATCATGCCCTATGGTCAGGGACTATGGGAGTTGTAGTTTCAAGCATCTGGAAGGCAGCTGGTGACCGATCCCTGCAGTAGAGTCTGGGTCTGGGACTTTGGCTCAAATGTAGTGTTTTGCCTGCTGATAACGAGCCACATCGAATATTGGATCAGCATTGGTAATATCTATTGCATGGCCTGTGGCTTACGCTGGCTCAGCTTGTCTGAGTGTGGAAAGCTAAGCAGGGTCAGGCCTGGTTATTACTTGGATGGGAGACCCCTCCTCTAGTTTCCTGCATTGAGCAGCGGGTTGGACTCAATAGCCTTGTAGGCTCCTTCCAACTCTATAATCTATGAAAATAGGTCACACACTATTCATTTGGAAGAGCTCGGTTTATTAATTTCATTAATGCCTTTATCATTTCAGGTTTGGTATTTAATATGTGGTTTTAATGAACAGACATTTTCAAAACAACATGGTATCTGCAGCAAATAAAACCAAGGTCATTGATCATCTGATGGTGGCGATGATAACAGCATTCCAACTGTGTTGACAGCAGACAGTGATTTTCCAATGAAAAAGGAGGGAGAAACATCAAAGCCCAGCAAGATCAAAGCAGAGCAATCTGATGGTGCTGATTATACATATGTTGCTCAGCACAGGTTGGAATTCCACAAAGCTGATGGTTTGTAGGCAGCTTCAGCAGGCTTAATTCTGGTCCAGGAATTGAGGCAAATTTAGCATAATATTCAGCTTCATGGTACATCTTGCGCAGCTGCATCTCATACAGTACAAGAGCAGGCAACAGTTAAGCCTACCAACATGTTCAGTAAACACTATTAAAACCAGGAAATGAAAAGGCTGTACTGCAAATAGACAAGTCATCTGTCAGTGTCTTTTCTCTGATGTAACCGAAAAAGGCAAGCTGAGGAGCATCGACGTTCAACCTCAACCATCAAGTGAGAAAACTTACAAGAGAGATGAGCGGCATCCTGTAGTGATTTAGTGGCAATTGATGCAGTACATCATCTCAAATGCCTTACAGAAGTCTACAGACATGCCAGCCCCGAGACCAAACTTTCTGAAAAGGAACATAGTGGTAGCACATTATGTGGCGTATCTTATCACAGATAGAACAACATGGGGGAAATGCAGATAATTGCTCCTGTTTTCAGTTCAGTAAAAATGTACTCAGCTTGCCTGGGTGCTGACACCATAAGCAAATTAAACACAACATGTATCAAAGATAAAATGACTGGGACTATTCCTGGCCTCAGGATTCTATGTCAAGGATGGGATGTGCTCCTGATTTTTGAAAATATTACAAATAAGGCATTTTCCAAGGAAACTGATATGCAGGGGAGATCACTAACCACCTTTGTAAATAAGTGTATAAACCAATCATACAGAGCTTTTCTACACAAGGCTGTATCTAATCACTGTATCTATTTTCGGTTTCATCGCAGCATTGAGATCCAAGCTCTACACAAAAAGCTCTTCCTTTCCTGCTTTTCCGCTACGCAACCTCTAGCTGGAGCTGTGCTACAGCGGAATAGTGCAAGTACACCAGGAGAAAGAGCGCCTTCTTCCCCGTTGTAATTTAATAGCTCATTTTCCCCGTTCTAAAAAGAAACGGGAAAGTGCTCTGAAAAAACAGAAGCGAAACTGGAGGATCACGATGTCGTCTACAGAGCCTATAAACAACTGTGAGTAAGGAATCATGAGCCCACAATAAATGCCCCATGTGGAAAAGCCCACAATCTGAAGGGAATGTCTTGTGACTATATAGCATAATGATATCAGGATCTGGCAGCTCCACAAAAGAATTAGGATTAGAATTGGGAAACAGACACGGGATCCCCCATTTGGGATAATGATTGGGATGCTCTCTGGCATAAACCACCCAACAAAACAATATCAGCCAGGATAAGAGAAGTATCCTCTGACCATATGGATGGCTGTATTAAACAGAAGGTTTCAGTTCTATCCTGCACATCTCAGATATGTGAAAACATATTAAAATCAAGGGCTCCTTTAATCACAAAGAGAACGTAGCTATCCCCCCTCCCCAGACGAAAATTAACGGTTGGACAGACTTTTCTGTCCATACATTAGGGCCGGATTAAGGCCAGCTGATGCCCTAAGCACAGTCCAATAGTGGTGCCCACTCGGTCCTTCCATTGCTTAGCTGGCAAGACATTAAGACTCAATAAGTGCTGAAGGTGAAATAAGACATTAAAAACTCAGTTTTCTTCAAGGCCATCCCCCACGCCAGAGCACACAACTATATTAAATATAAACTGTTTTTTATTATATTTATTTAACACTAAGTAGCAGCAAGCAATATAAGCCAATCACTGGCATAGTGGTGAGAGTGTTGAACTGGGACTCGGGAGATCTGGGTTCTAGTCCCCACTCAGCCATGAAGCTCACTGGGTGACTTTGGGCCAGTCACTGACTCTCAGCCTAACCTACCTCACAGGGTTGTTGTGAGGATCAAATGGAGAGGAGGAAGAGGACTATAAGCCACCTTGAGTTCCTTGCAGAAAAAAAGGTGGGATAGAAATGTAATAAATAAATTATATAAATAAATAATAACTAGGGCGACAGAAAGAAATACAAATTTTCATCACTGTTTTATGCATTTTTTAAAAAATAAAGCTGTTATAAGGGGGGAAATGGAAATGCAAAAATTTGTGGTACTCTGGTACTCTGTGGTGCCCCCCTTCCCTTGGTGCCCCGAGCACGTGCTCATATTGCTTAATGGTTAATCCAGGGCTGCCATACATTCATCTTCATACCCCTCCTTGGGTCCCAATCTGGCCTTCGGGATCCCCAGGTGGCCACACCCCCTTCCCGTGGCCCCATCTCCTTTCCCCCTGACCACCAATCATTTGATGGTTTCCTGGGTTTTGTGCAGCTCCCCCCCCCCTTTCTAAAAGATTGAAATGCCTCTCCTGAGGCTTAGTTACTGGCAATAGTAGCTTTAAGCTAAAATAGGCTGGCATTTGGGGGTATTTTGCCCCCATCCTTTTTGCATCCAGTCCAGCTACGTTTGCCTTTGGCCCCGCTCACTACTGGCACGTGGATCCTGAGAGCTTCTCCGAAAATGAATTTGGCCCTTGGATTGAATGAAGTTCCTCCCCCCTGAACATAAAATCTAAAGGAAGCCTAAACCTACCTCACAGGGTTGTTGTGAGGATAAAATGGAGGGGAGGAAGATTATGTAAGCCACTTTGGGTTCCTTTCAGGGGAAAAGGTGGGGTATAAATATAATAAATAAACAAACAAACAAACACAGTCATATATCTATGGCTTCAGAATTTATTGTTTATTTTAAAAAGGTGTACCCTGCTTCCCAGCCCACCAGAGCCCTCAGTGAGGCCTGTAACAATTAAAAAGGCAAATATTTCGTTTCATTTCATTTATATAACATATATTCAAATATGTTTAAACATATGTTCAAATATAATATATGCTTAAGGGGGGGCACTTAATTAATTTTAATTTTTTTAAATTTAATTTATTATATTTATACCCCGCCTTTTTTCCTGCAAGGAACCCAAGGCGGCTTACATAATCCTCCTCCTCCTCTTCTCCATTTTATCCTCACAACAACCTTGTGAGGTAAGTTAGGCTGAGAGTCAGTGACTGGCCCAAAGTCACCCAGTGAGTTTCATGGCCGAGCGGGGCCTAGAACCCGGATCTCCAGAGTCCCAGTCCAACACTCTAACCACTACGCCACACTTGATGAAAACACAGCTGAAAACCTGTTCAGATCCTGACCCCAATGAAGGAATAAAAACAAGCGGATGAACGAAAGAGAGAAAAATTATGTGGAGAACAAAAATATATAGGGAGAACAGCTGAAGTACAGGAAGGCACATGACAGGGCAAATGAAGATTATACTAGGTTGAACATGTATGTATACAAAAACAAAAGAGGTTTCCACAGAAATGACAACTGATATAGAAACAGATGCGATTACCATGTGGGTAAAAAAGTTATCATCTTCCACCTTCTGTAACTTTTCTTCTTCTGCAGAGATAAACTACTTTGAAGCTTCTGCCACTGAGCATGCAATCTGCTTTTTGTCTAAGGACATACACATATTGAAAGATCTGTAGCCAGAGGCATAGAGAGACTGAGAGTGAGGAAACGTTTTCCAAAATTAATAAGCATAAATTTTCCCTTCAAAATAACACATTCCAAAGTGTTGGGTATTGCACTCTTTCAACTACAAAACAATCCTGAAGTAGGATTTTTTTTAATGTTATATCCTGCTGTATGATTCTGACACCTGCTGCCTAGTTGTGCTTGGCCCATATTATCTTCAAAGTGCTTCACAATCACTTTTGTTAATCCCCCAAACTGGCAAATTTTAATAGACAAGCACATTTTGCTTATTGTATTAAGATCTTGAGGGAAAACAGCAGGAAACATTAAAAATAGACGGGTGTCTACAGGGTAAGCACAACATTACTGGTGTTGTTTTTCAGAAGCTAAGAATTAGGGCTGAGCCAGGAATTGGAGGGGGGCACTTTTTACTAAAACTTGCATTAGTTGCACACACACTGTAAACACACATTTTGAGTGTGTGTGTGTGTGTGTGAGAGAGAGAGAGAGAGAGAGAGAGAGAGAGAGAGAGAGAGAGAGAGAGAACATGGGTGAAAGTATTCACCCATTAAATGTGAGAGCTGGAAACATTGCCCTCACTCTGAACTGGCTTTGCAATGCCATCATGTAGCCAAATCTAATTTTCTGGGTGGTCACCCTATTCAGGGTGAGGGTAGGAGGCATTGCCCTCACTCAACATTGGTTATGTGGTGTTATGACATAATCAGGCTGGAAAAAGCCCCCGTGTTTCTAAAAAATGATGCTGAAGCAAGTGTCAATGAAGCAGTAAGCAATAACACATGGGGCAGTATCCTAACCTGCCTGCATGCTGTTGGGTCCCGCTGCTGGTGGAACAGGAAGTGGAACTAGTGCAACAGGAACTAGCTAGCGCATATACAGCAAAAGAAATGAGCAGGGAGGTTGGGGTCACTTCCCTCCTCACAAATTACTTCTTTCATGCTGAAAATGTTTGCATGCAAATATTCAGTGCAGCCATACTCAAAATATCGACTAGGACTTTGAGATAATCAGGCCAATTTTCTAAGAACAGAACAAATTATTAAAACATGATAACACTTGTGACTCAAGGCCCATTCAAGCTTGATGTTTTTTCTACACACAAAGCTTATTTCCATGTAAGAGAATATAAGTTTATTGCAACTTGTGACATGTAGCATGTAAGGTTGCACCTGGAATACCTATGCTGGGTAGCCAAACAAGCATTTTGTTTCCACATAGGAAAACTGTAATGTGTGAACATCTTGTCTGATGAAGAGATCTGGAGATCTCAAAAGCTTGTGCATTGGGTGGGGGGGGGGGTCCTTTTGGTTGGCCTAATAACTTTTCAGAGACATCTTGACACACCTGAAAATGTCTCATCTATTTATTTTATTTATTTATTTATTTATTATACTTATTAATCGCCCATCTGGCCGGTCACCCGGCCACCCTGGGCGATGTACAATTAAAATACAGTAAAAACACAATAAAATATAATGATTAAAACAATAAAACAATTCTTATTAAAAACCTAACCCACCCCATATTCCCGCCTGAACAGCCATGTTTTTAATGCACGGCGGAAGCTCATCACGGAGGGGGCATGGCGAAGGTCACTAGGGAGGGAGTTCCATAATGTGGGGGCCGCCACAGAGAAGGCCCTCTTCCTAGTCCCCACCAGCCTGGCTGCTCTGGCTGATGGGATAAGGAGAAGGCCATCCGTGGCAGACCTTGTTGAGCGGCCCACTTGATGTTGCTGGAGGCGCTCCTTGAGATAAGCTGGGCCGGAGCCGTGTAGGGTTTTAAAGGTCAAAACCAACACCTTGAATTCGGCTCGGCAAGCAACTGGTAGCCAGTGCAACTCTTTAAGCACTGGCGTGATGTGATCACGCCGGCGGCTGCCCTTAATCAGGCGAGCCGCCGCGTTCTGTACCAGCTGAAGCTTCCGGACCGTCTTCAAGGGTAACCCCACGTAGAGCGCATTACAGTAGTCTAGGCGAGAGGAGACCAAGGCATGAACCACTGATGGGAGCAGGTGATTAGGAAGGTAGGGGCGCAGCTGCCGTATCAGATGGAGTTGATACAGCGCTGCCCGGCTCACAGCTGACACCTGAGCCTCCATGGACAGCTGGGAGTCTAGAATGACCCCCAAGCTGCGGACCTGGTCCTTCAGGAGTAGATGTACCCCATTCAGCACCAGGTCAACATCCCCTAACCTTCCCTTGTCCCCCACCAGAAGTACCTCGGTCTTGTCGGGGTTCAGTTTCAGCATGTTCCTTCCCATCCAGCCAGCCACTGACTCCAGGCACTTGGACAGGGTCTCAACGGCCAACCTCGGTGAGGACTTAAAACAGAGGTAGAGCTGCGTGTCATCTGCATATTGATGACACTGCACCCCAAACCTCCTGATGATAGCTCCCAGCGGCTTGAGGTAGATGTTGAATAACATCGGGGAGAGGATGGAACCCTGCGGCACTCCACAAGTGAGCAGCCGAGGGTCCGAAGCCTCTTCCCCGAGAACTACCCTCTGATACCTTCCAGAGAGGAAGGACCGGAACCACTGCAATACAGTGCCTCCCAAGCCCAACCCCTCCAGACGGTCCAGGAGGATACCGTGGTCAACGGTATCAAAAGCCGCCGAGAGATCGAGGAGGACTAGAAAGGAGCATTCGCCCCTATCCAAAGCCCTCCTCATATCATCCACCAAAGCGACCAAGGCCGTCTCCGTCCCATGTCCAGACCTGAAGCCCGACTGGCACGGATCTAAATAATCGGCTTCATCCAAGTGTGCCTTCAACTGAGCACCCACCACCCGCTCGATCACCTTGCCCAGAAATGGTAAATTGGAGACTGGGCGAAAGTTGTTTAAATCCTGGGGATCCAAGGAGGGCTTCTTTAGAAGCGGTCTTATTACTGCCTCCTTGAGGGCTGATGGCAGCACTCCCTCCTCGAGGGAGGCATTCACCACCGCCTTGATCCCCTCACCCAGTCTCTCCCTGCAGCTCATTATGAGCCAGGACGGGCAAGGGTCAAGCAAGCAGGTGGTCGGCCTCACAGATGAAAGCACCTTGTCCACTTCATCAGAAGGAAGAAGCCGAAACCGATCCCACAAAACCGGTCTGCCATTGGCCTCCTCCCGCTCACTCCCTGTGTCCACGACGTACGATATCCCACTCCTAATCCGATCGATTTTATCTGCGAAGTGCTTCGCTAAAGCCTCACAGGAGGCTTTAGACTGTTCCAGTGGGTCCGGAGCGACTGGACCGACCAGACTCCGGACCACTTGGAACAGCCTCCTGGGGCAGCACTCCGCAGACGCAATGGAGGCAGCATAGAAATTCTATGATTTGGTATAAACACTGAACTTTTATTGTATATCAAGGGGCAGCCTTCCCCAACCTGGTCCCCTCCAGATGTGTTGACCTACAACTTCCATAATCCCCAGTCAGCTTGGCCATGCTGGCTGGGGAGTATGGGAGTTGTAGTCCAACACATATGGAGGGCATCAGCTTGGGAAAGGCTTCCAGTCATAACGGTCTGAAATGTATTTGTGGCAATGGACCTTTTCTGAAGACTTTGGGAAAGTAGACTACATATTAATAGCATTGTTAAGGAAGATTGCCAAGTATACTCTGCTCAATGAAAATAATTGAAAATCTAGTGATTGCACACATAGAGATGTGTTGTTGTTTTTAAAGAAGAGACTATACGGCAGAGATGGTTTTAAGAAATCTGCTCTTTGATAATATTGGGCATGTTGCAGACCCTTGTGATCCTGGTTTGCAGGCAAGCACAAACCATAGTGAACCTGTTGCAGGAAACTCTGGCTTGCTACAAGCAAGGATAGAATGTTACTAATCGCCATATGCAAAGGGAGCAGTAAGGAGGGAGGAGGAGTAGCAGTGGGGGACACGTGACCCCAAGACTCAGGGATAAACTGTATGCTGCGTTAAATACATAGTGTGCAGCTGATCCTCACCATTTTGTTTAGCTTTGTGTAAGCGACAGCGTGGGGGGGGGGGCTGGTGTGGATCGGGACCACTGTACAAAGATAGGGGAGGTTTAACTCTTCCTACCCAGCCCCCCCCAATTCACCACACACACACACATACATGGGGGCTAAAAAAGAAAGAGGAAACCTCTATTGCCACCAACGGAGCTGCTGTTCTTTTCTCTAGTCCAGGGGTCCTCAAACTTTTTAAACAGGGGGCCAGTTCATTGTCCCTCAGACTATTGGGGGGGCGGACTATAGTTTGAAAAAATATGAATGAATGGATCAAATTAAAAAAAAGGAACCGGGTCCTTTTTTTTTACTTGATAGGTGTGAATTTTTTCCCCCTTAAATGAAAAGTTATTTTATTTATTTATTTATTTATTTATTATACCGCCCAATAGCTGAAGCTCTCTGGGCGGTTTACAGCAATTAACAAGACAGTCCCTGCCCGCAGGCTTACAATCTAAAAAGACAGGACACACAAGGAAAAAGGAACAGGGAAGGAAGAAGGGGGAATATTAATGAATACTCCTGGCAGGGCTGGTGGTATTTACATATATAATTGCACAATTGTTAAATGCCTAACACGAATATACTTTTGTTTTTGCCATCACACAAATGAGCATACTCGACAAAAGAATCGGCGCTTGAAGCGAAAGAGTTAAAAAAAGTCTGCTTCTGCCAATCGGCAGCCGGGCCGGATAAAAAGGCAAGGCGGGCCGGATGTGGCCCGCGGGCCTTAGTTTGAAGACCCCTGCTCTAGTCCCTGTGGGGGGGAGAGAGCGGGATTTGAGGGGGAAGTGGCTAGGTGAGAAGGTTTGAACCTCTCCTGCCTACATGTGGTGGTCCCAATCCAGATCAGTCCCCACATGCTTACACACTAAGGTAAACAAAATGGTGAGAGTCAACTGCATACTATGTATTTAATTAATGTAGTATGTAGTTTAGCCCTCATTCTTGTAATACCAAACCATGGTTTGGCATGTCGTCCAAATATCCCCATGGAATGGCCACAGTTCTTTCGCTTGTGTTGGCTAGATCTGCCTTAAGGGGCTGCAAGGTGCCTGAGGATTATTATAGCCAAAGATTTATTATTGTATTGACCCGTCAAATGTGTGGCCTTGTCTAGCTGAATGCAAGGCACCAATCATAGCTTGTGCTTTACAACCTGCCCTGCGTAAGCAATCCCAAGCAGGCAGCAAAGACATGAGGTTTATTCCTGAGTCCCTGGTGAGCCATTGAACACTGCTGCCTGGTGACTTAGTAGATCACAAGCTGTGCAGACCAGCCTCTCTCTCTCTCTCTCTCTCTCTCTCTCTCTATATATATATATATATATATGCAAGTTTTAAGTCAAGCAAAGACATGGTAATAAGAAATTTGGCATCTCTATTTCTTCTCTGCATCAGCAGCAAAGTGTAGGGGCTGATCATTCCCTGGGTCCTAGAATATGAAAATTGAAAATGGTATGTTACGCACAATACTGCTAATCTTTGAGCATACATTTTAAGGTTGTACATTCCAGTGTGGGTAAAGTTCATTTCAGGATATCTACAGTACAGTTTGTGGCCACCTTATAATTTGAGCCAGCACCATAACAAAAATGTGCTCCCAAGATCTAAGGGTTTGTGGTTTACCTTAGGGATATTTCTAGACTAGAAATAGGCCTTTAGAAAAAGTCAGATAATGTATCTGGAAGCCTGAGTGCAGAGAACATAAATAATCCTGTGACATAAGAATTAGCTAGCCCTCTCCCCAGTCCACATACAGAAGCTGGACTGCCAGTTGAATCTTACTTCACCACAATAGCATAGTGGCTTCCACCACACCTGAGTCAGCAGGCTAGTTTAGGTGGGCGAGGACAGGTTATGTGGCATATACAGCTCTGTCCACCAACAGAGGGGAACAGCTGGGACGCTGCCACTCCTCCCCCCAACATCTGCCGCCTGAGGTGGTCACCTCACTCTGCCTAATGGTAGGGCCGGCCCTGCCTTGCTAGGTCATGCCAAAAGACCAACTAGGCCAGTACTCTCTCTCCTACCTTGACTACATGCCCCAGGAATCTCACAAACAGGGCCTGATAGAGATAAACCATTCTTTCCAACATCTGGTAGTCAGCACCAATTTTCCAGCTTCAACTTTGGTTGTCCTGTCATGTTGTATTACCATTCTAGGTAATGCTACAGTCAACTTTTTGTTGTTTATTTGATCCATTCTTTACAGGTAGTTTCCCCCACCTCCCCCGGATACATTGAGACAATGTGTCTATGAGATCTAAGGCACAATCCTATGCATGTTTAGACAGAAAAAAGGCATACAGCTCCCAGCATGCCCTAGCCAGCATGGCTGGCTGTGGCATGCTGGGAGTTGTAGGCCTTTTTTCTGTCTAAACATGCATAGGATTGTGCCCCAAATCTTATACCATTTTAACCAACAGCAATTTCTGCTGACAATCGGTATTCACGAGTTATGTGCATGTAGGGAAAAAAAACCCATCAAGATTGGTAGAGTTACACCACATTTATGTTGCAGAAGGAAAGAGCAGTCAGACTCACAATCTGATCTTTATTCTTGGAGGGGTCTTTCTCTAAACCCAAACATCTATGCACTGGGAAAATACAGGTGGTGTCAATTCAAGGTAAACCTGCCAGCATGAGACTGTCTGGAGCCCACTTCGCTTGAGGGAAACCCTAAAGGGAGTGGGAAAAGGGTTCTTAAGTCATAAGGGACAGGGAGGGCCTTTGACAGTTATTTTACTTGGAGCACAATCAAACCCTGGAGCTTTTTCCCCTTCCACAGAAGTATCTTCTTAATGTTTGTTTATCTTCTCTTGCCTTTAATGTCTTTTAGAGAAGATGAGTTGAGCCTGGGGTAAAGGTAGCATTTTCTTTTCATGTCCTGCCAGTCAGTCTGAAGCATGTTTTATCAGATGAACATGAAATGTCATATACAGATGATGTTTCATCTCCTGGGCAACAATCCTCAACTCCTTTTAATCTGCTTATTATTTCCTGACAGGTGAAATGCATCTCTTGTGTAATCAGGACTCTTGTGAGGTGCTGAAATAACGACTGACTGATCAAAGGGAAATGGATTTCATGTACCTTCCTGGCTACTACTTCTGATGTGGATTCTCATCCACCATAAGCTGCTAACTGATCAAGTCAGAACATCAGAGCTATCACTAAATCAGCGATGCCATTCTTGATTTCATTTCCTGTGAAAGAAAGCAGGAATTCACCCAACCTTCCTTCAGGGTAGGCAGGGACAAAATAATCCAGTAAACTGCCACCACCACCCCCAAACCATCCACTCCAACCCCGGGGGACAACTGAAATAAGGGTGCAAGCTGCCACCCTCAGTTCCAGTCTCCCCAGCCTGAAACAATAATCAGTACCACGACCAAATGGTCCAAAGCACTGAAATTAGCACTGAGTTTACCCAGAAGGAATACACACACACTTTAAGGGGGTAAAAGGAAAGTTTATTAAAGGGCATATTTACAAGGAATTGGGATGGGGGGGGGGGTGAGAGAGGAACAGGAGACAAACAGAACAGCAAACAAACCCTTGCACAATGTGGTACAGAACCTTTAATACAATACCCCATGCAAAACAATAAAAGCTACCTACCCTACCCTATACATTACTGTGGTAAAGGTTCCCCTATAGCAGAGCTTTCCAAACTTTTCATGGTGACACACTTTTTAGAAACGCATCATTTTGTGACACAGTAATTCAGTTTTACTAGCAAACCATAGATTAATATGGTGAAATTCAGCCAGGATCTGCAGAGCCACAGCAAAGGGTCCGGATGACATTGAAGAAGGATGACAACAGTCATCCTTCCAAGCCCAGTTTTTATCCCTCCTCTTGTCAGCAGATCGGTTTCTGCCAATCAGGGCCTAGCCCACCCTCACCCCTTACCGTCTCAAGGAGAGGGCAACTTCTTCTGAAACCTCCAGCTGTAATTAACTTGGCACCAAACTGCTTTCTGACCTTGGGTTCCAGTCTGCCTAAAGCAGAGCAGATAACCAGCTGAAAAATCCTCAAGGTGTCCCAGGCCTAGCCACAAAAAGAGTCCCAAGAAGGGGAAACAATCGCAGAGCCTCTTGACCCATTCCAGCCCTGCCCCAGCATCTGTTCACAATTCCCACAGTGATTTCCTTCATTTCTTCATTATTACCTGTTTCGGTCACCAGAAAGGCAATATAAAATTAGCACTGCCCAATTTAAAGTTGGGCATTCATTCAAAGAGCAGGGAAATATTTTGAAGTACCATTCAGTTATCTTCTTCCCAAACACCTTTATTGTCTGTAGCTTTAATGTATCATCAAGTTGCTTTTCAAACATCCCCCACCCCTTTTCTGCATTTATGAGATGTACGCCCAACTTGGATATCATGGGTGAAATGAATACGACCAAGACTGTCAAGACTGCCTCAACATTACAGTGGCTTCTGCAATTTTCCCCATCCAAATTTCTACCCAGATTTTGGAGTTCTGAATGATCAGGTCTTGATTATGTAGTGAAACTGAAATATTAGGAATTATCTGTTGTTCCATTAAAATATATATATATATGCCGCCCATTCAAAATTTGCAACAACTTTAATTCCATTAGTTCATTTATGTCCCCCCTGCTCCAATTAATGATATATATATATATATATATATATATGCGTGCACTGATAAAACACTGCAAAAAAGAAAGCAATATTTATGTGGTTGTAAGTATAATTATATTGATATTCTTTTTTCGATCCCTTAGTGTACTGACTCTGTGGAACTCCCTGCCTGTTGGTTTCAGGCAAGCACCAATATTGTTTTGTCTTCAGCACCTGCTGAACACATTTTTTATTTAAACAAGCCTTCCCTGATTGACCAACCACAGTTCTAATCTGATTTTAAATATTGTACTACTGTATTTTGAGTCTTTTTTCCCCTTTCTTTTTATTGTTCACTGCTCAAGAATCTTGTCAGATATAGAGTGGTATAGAAATAAATAAATAAATAAATTGGCAATGTGTAACATCTCACCAAAAATTATCTTGATGTGGTTATATGATCAGCTGCATCACCAATTTCTTTGCATGGTAGCTTACCAATTTGGAAAAGTATATACACATCAATAAGGCACTACACAAAAAGAATATGTGATCAAGAACAATAAGGAAGGGTATAAGGAAAAACGTCTCAGCCCTACTCATCATTGTTGTAGGGTTTTGTTTTTTTTAAAAAAGCCTTTTGGTTCTCATTAGAAATTCTGGCTTTGTTTAAGTTTATTTGGGGCACAATCCAATGGGGATGCCCATAAGCCTCCGAACTTGGAGAATTCCTTACAGGCATCCTATGCAGGGTGGAAGCAGCAATGGAGGCGATCTTCGCCTTCTTCGCACTCCTCCCACCCTGCAAGTCAGCTGGACAGCTGATTTCAGCTAGCTGTGATGCTTCAGAGAGGGAGGGAAGGAGGCTGGAGCGCCGACAGGATAAGTTGTAGCCTGGTGGCCCTGGTCTCCTCCCCTCCCCCAGCAACACCCCCTTTACCCCTGCTCCAAGGTCGGTCTTACGACCTCGGAGAAGCAGCCAGCGCAGTTCTTTCCATGCCGGCAGCAATGGCGGGAGGGGGATCTGAGCGTGGATCCCCAGCTCCACGGTCAGAGCTCTTTTCTGACCTCAGATCTGGGAATCTGAAGATCCTATGCCCCCCCCCCCCCCAGATGCTGTCTAGGGGGCATAGGATCGCTCTCTTGGTTGTTTAAATTTATTCATAAGAAATCTTGAAAACTATAAATAAAAAAGAGGTGTGTTTTTTTAAAAAAGTTGTTCTTTTTGATTGATAAGAAGGTGAAGAAAAGCCACAGCCACATGTTTTGAAGGCAGACAACAATGGGGGAATAGTAGAATTGGAAGGGACTTTGGAGGTTATCTAGTCCAACCTCCTGCTCAATGCAGGGACTGCAGTACAGGATACAAGTGCAGCATCCGTGACCGATAGCCATCCGACCTCTGTGTTGTGCCTCCATTTGGAAGACATGGGGCAGCTGTGCCAGAGTGGGTTTGGGGTGGGGCCAGGCACGTGTCATCTGCAGCCTGGCCCAGCTGTACTGCCTTGCCAATCAGTGCCTGTTTAAAAGACAGGCCCCAGACACCCTTCGGACGCTGGAAGCAATTGTCATTGCAACTCAACCGTAGCCAGATATTCCTGCCAGCCCCCGGACTGAGACTCGTGCTTCCTTGACTTCGGAACACCCCTGACCACACTTCAGCCTGCTCCTACACTGCTTCATTCTATTTTGGTTTCGGACAGATCTCTTGGCTTTCAACCTTGGATTGTGTGTTAACGACGATGGCTTATCTGTGGACCGGACTGGTTTACAACACTCTGCTTAAATACCACCAGTGAAGGAGATCCCACCATCTTATGGCAGATTGTTCCACTGATGAACAGCTTTTACAGTTAAGAAGTTTTTCCTAATGTTTCGCTGAAGTCTGCAGTTCCCACCCACTGATTTCAGTCCTGCCCTCTGGACCAACAGAGAACAAATCTGCTCCATCTTCTGCATGGCAGCCCTTCAGCTATCTGAAGACGGCTATCATGTCTCCCTTTAATCTTCTCTTCTCCAGGGTAAACATACCCAGCTCTGTCAACTGTTCCTCATAAGATTTGGTTTGAATGAAAGTCAATCAATAAGCAGCATGTGGGCACCCTTTTCTGCACCTAATGACTACATCAGGGCCTGCTCCAGTTGGACTGCCCCCCCCCCCCACAGGGCTAACTGACATCTACAGCCCTGTGGGGAAGAAGGAACGACGGAGGCTGGAGCAGGCCGAGGGAACATCAGGGCCTGCTCCAGTTGGACTGCCCCCCCACAGGGCTAACTGACATCTACAGCCCTGTGGGGAAGAAGGAACGACGGAGGCTGGAGCAGGCCGAGGGAACATCAGGGCCTGCTCCAGTTGGACTGCCCCCCCCCACAGGACTAACTGACATCTACAGCCCTGTGGGGAAGAAGAAGGAGGCTGGAGCTTCTTGAGACACAGAGAATTACATAAGTAATATTCCCCCTTCTTCCCTCCCCATTCCTTTTTCCTTGTGTGTCGTGTCTTTTTAGATTGTAAGCCTGCGGGCAGGGACTGTATTGTTAATTGTTGTAAACCGCCCAGAGAGCTTCGGCTATTGGGCGGTATAAATAAATAAATAAATAAATAAATAATAAGCCAGAGCACAATGGCAGTATCCACATGATGATAATGGGCTAAGAATGAGGGCATGCTGTGTTAATTAGCAGAGCAACTCCTTTTCCAACATATGAACACTGATTTGGCCCAAAGGATAATCACTAGCAAAGTCAATTTACTGTAAAATTATAACTATAGCAATTAAAAAGAAATCTGTAAGAAATGGGAAATTATTCAGGAAAGCTAGTCTAGAATAGAATAGAATATTTTATTTACGGTCTACCGCCCACACCAATGCATAAAACAATGCAAACAAGGTACGCCAGCTCTTAATTATACACTCAAGGTAAAAACCTAGAAAATGAAAACAGAATCAGACAAGCATAGAAGGTCTAGTCACAATAGCAATATTCAAAAATTGTGCAACTTTCTAGGTAATTGAGCTATTTGAGCCATCAAGCAGAGTGGAGAGAAGAAACTCTAAGGATCGTCCAGGAAAAGTCTGGGTGATTGGATGCATTAGGTTTTCTCTAGCCCCTTGATAAAAGCTGCAATTAAAAAGAACATGTGCAACAGTTTCCACCTCCTCATTATTGCCGGGGCAACACCTGTTTTCCATTGGGATTTTACTGTATCTACCATCCAAAAGTTTGGAGGGTAGAACATTAAATCAAGCCAAGGAAAATGCTCTCCTATATTTTGGAATAGATAACCAATCTAAATAGAGCATCCCATTTGTAGAGTAAAGGTCTGACAGACCCATCCACAAGGGGGAGCATGGGCCCTGAGCTGCTCCGTGGAGCTCTTGGAAGAAGTCGATGTTAATTAATCTCTGCTTAACAAGAAATTTAGCTTTCTCCCAGGGCATGAATAACAAGTAAGAGGATGACAGCCCGGCTGAGACAACCTTTTTCACCACTGCTTTATTCCAAGCAGACACATGGGAATCTAACATCACCTGGAATGCAAAAGAGTTACTGTATTTTTTGCGCCATAAGACGCACCTGACCATAAGACGCAGTTAGATTTTAAAAGAAGAAAATAAGAAAAAAAAAATATTCTCCTTTCCCCCGCCCCGGGGACGCGCTGGCCTCTTCCCGGCTCCCCCACGCCTAGGCGGGGACTTGCCCCGCTCCGCCCAGGAGCCCTCTGCTGTTCCGCCAGACCGGTTGGAGGCGTGCAGGGGGAGGTATGGTTAAAAATTAAAAAAAAAAAAGAAAGAAAAAAATTTAATCAGCTGTTCCGCTGGGAATCAGCTGAGAGGCGGGGGCTTGCCCTGCTCCGCCCAGGACCCCTCCGCTCTTCCCCGGACCGGTTGGAGGCGCACAGGGGGAGGTATGGTAAAAAAAAAAAAATTTTTTTTTTTTTTTTTTTAATCAGCTGCTCCGCGGGGAATCAGCTGAGAGGCGGGGGCTTGCCCTGCTCCGCCCAGGAGTCCTTCGCTCTTCCCCGGACCAGTTGGAGGCGCGCAGGGGGAGGTATGGTAAAATAATAATAATAATAATAATTTTTTAAATCAGCTGTTCCGCGGGGAATCAGCTGAGAGGCAGGGGCTTGCCCCACTCTGCCCAGGAGCCCTCCGCTCTTCCCCAGACCAGTTGGAGGCGCGCAGAGGTAAGTAAAATAATAATAATAATAAATTGTTTTTTTTTTCAATATTCGCTCCATAAGACACACAGACATTTCCCCCTATTTGGGGGGGGGGGGTGCGTCTTATGGAGCGAAAAATACAGTAAGCTTAAGCAAAAAGCACCAGTGAGGCTAAAAGTGGATAGAATGTATCCAAGCCAGAGAGCCAAGAGAATTAAGGCCAGCTTCTAGATCAGGACTTTCCAACCTTGGGTCCCCAGATGTTGCTGGACTACAGCTCCCAGAATCCCTTGCCATTAGCCATGCTGGCTGGGTATGCTGGGAGCTGTAGGTCAGCAACATCTGGGGACCCAAGGTTGGAGAGCCCTGTTCTAGATAGAGGACAGCACTAGCCACACACTTGGGCACGCCAAATACAGCTCTTAGAAAGTAGGATTGAACGCCTTCAAGAGAGTCTTTAAGGCTAGGGAACCAGATAGGGGGGCTCCGAAAAGAATCTGAGATACTATTTTGGCTTGAAAAACATGGATAGCAGCTGGGATAAAATTTCCGCCTTTAGTATAAAAAAAAAGAACCATAATATAGCACCCAGATTTTGATCAGCTTTAACCTTCGCATGTCTCGCCTGCACTCTCCAGTTTGTCGCCTCATGAAACCAAATACCCAGATATTTGTAGGAGTCAACTTGATCAAGCCTGCTATTATCCATGAACCAAGAGTATCTAACCTTCCTCCTTGCAAATACCATAACTTTAGATTTGGAGTAGTTAATTGTTAAAAGATTTTTATTACAGAGCCCAGCAAATCCAGATAATAATTGCTTGAGACCTAATCGTTTCTGCAAAATTAAAATGGCATCATCTGCATAGAGGAGGATAAATATTCTTGTGCAGAAAATATTGGGAGGGTGTTGACCCTAGGCGAGCAGGAAGATCAGCCAGGTACAGATTGAATAAAGTGGGAGCAAGAACACAGCCTTGTCTAGCACCACGAGAGGAGAAAATCTCCTTAGAGAAATGGCCATCATTACTACAGCGTACCTGGGCAGATGTGTTTTGATGTAGAAACAATAAGCTCCTATCAATAGAGAGCTGTTCCAGTTTGCTCCAAAGGAGATCACGGGATATGGTAGCAAAAGCAGGCTTTAGACCAGGGCTCTCCAACCTTGGGTCCCCAGATGTTGCTGGCCTACAGCTCCCAGCATACCCAACCAGTATGGCTAATGGCAAGGGATTCTGTAGTCCAGCAACATCTGGGGACCCAAGTTTGGAGAGCCCTGCTTTAGATCAATAAAAGCAGTGCATAATTTGCCTCTGTTTGGGATGGAGTATTTATGTATTAAATGGGACAGAACCAAACAATGATCAAAAGTAGAGTGGCCAGATTTAAACCCAATTTGCTCCTCCCCTAAGATATCATGGTCATTGATCCAGGCTCAGGAAAGCTAGTCGTATGACGGATTACATAAGATGAAGATATAAAAAAGCATAATGAATGAGGAACGCAAGTCATCATAAGCATTAGCCAGCCTATGACTGAGACATATGAATGCCTATGGTCCCCCAGATACTATTGGACTACTATTGCCATCATCCCTGACTACTGGCCCTGCTGACTGGGGCTGATGCATATTGAGGTCCAACCATATCTGGTGGGGCACAGTTTCCCCATGGTACAGGAAAGCTATGCATTTTCTGAATGTGAAGATTGGCCCTGGACTGCAGCCAGAAACAGCAGCAGCAAAATTCGTCAGTAAGGCATCTGAGAACACCCTCCGCAATTTGAGAATTACCAAATTTGCAAACAGCTCCCAAATTTTGGGGGAGATTAATTACCTTTCAAAATGCAGTATATGAACTTTATCCACAGACGTTTACACTCCAGGATAAGCAGGTGTTTGGCTGTTGTGATGCACCAACACACCTGGATGCTGGAGGCAGTCAGACTCTGTCCTTTTCTCTCAGTGTTAACCAGAGATGTGCTGATTCATATCTGGACAAGCCTAGCTTATTACATGCTCTGGGCCTGAGCATTTGATGTTAACTTATAAAGTGTGACATGCCTTGTTTTTCTTTATCTGTTGATATGTTATGTTCAGTGCAACTTCAAGTCTAGAACCTGAAAGATAAAATTAACAAGATCACACTGTTCAGTTCTATGGTACATTTTGCGTGTACCTTGCAGCCTCCTCCCTTCCCTGGCCAGCCTGAGTGGATAGCAACTTTATTTATTTATTTATTTATTTTACAGTATTTGTATACCGCTCCATATCTAAGCAGATTCCAGAGCAGTGAGCAATAAAAAGATAAAAAACAGATAAAAGAAACCCCCAAAATACATTGAAAACAAGGTATCACTAAAATAGTGGTTGAACGGCAGAGAAGGCTTCCCAGAACAAGGATGTCTTCAGCAGGTGCCGAAAGCAACACAATGTCAGAGCCTGCCTGACCTCCAGAGGCAGGGAGTTCCACAGAAATGGAGCCACCACACTGAAGGCCCTTCTCCCGGTGGACTCCAATCGGGCCACAGGTCCATGTGGAACCATCAGGAGAATGTCCTCCGATGACCTCAGTGACCGGGCAGGTTGGTAAGGGAGAAGGCGCTCTCTCAGGTATCCTGGTCCCAAGTTATTATTTCAGGCTTTGAACACAAGTACCAGAACCTTAAACCTTTAGTGCTGCTATGAGTGCCACTGAAGCAGTGACCCAAGTGCCTCAGAGTGCAGGTGTCCAGGGAAGGGAGGAGGCCTTGCGCAGGGGCTCAACCTTCCCCTGGTCACCCCAAGTCCACACACAAACCCCACAGACTTACCAGATGCTATTGCTGCTGATTTCCTCAGTGCAGTAGTTATTCCCCTCCCCATCAACACTCCAAATCTGCTGTGAGGCTTCTGCAGCAGTGCATCATTATGAGAGTCCCCTAGAGCAGTGTTCTCCAACCTTGGGTCCCCAGGTGTTTTTGGCCTACAACTCCCAGCATGCCCCATCCAGCGTAGTTGTAGGCCAAAAACATCTGGGGACCCAAGGTTGGAGAACATTGGTCTAGAGTCTCATTACAGGCAGTCCCCAGGTTATGAACGGGTCCCGTTCTTAAGCCTGTCTTTACGTTGAATTTTTACGTAAGTCGGAACAGTATAGCGTAGTATACATTTATGCAAATTGCGGCTGTTACGCGATACTCTACGTAAACGACATAGAGCTGGGGAACCCGGAAGTCCGGCGTTCGTAAGTACGCGCTGTCCGTAAGTGAGACATTCGTAACCTGGGGACTGCCTGTACATGTTAAATGTGTATTTTTTAAAAATGAAATTGAATTTTGAAAAAGAAACAGCATTCCATCAACTACAATCTATGCGGAATAGGAAAGCACCTATCTTTTAGGTGAGATGTCTTTGGGGTTTTTTTCCCCCCAGAAATTGTGCACAGAAAATGTCACCAATCCATTTCTCAAAGTCATTTTGACAATAGGAGGGTTTTTTCCTTTGTCATTAATAGGATGCTTCGGATTCCCAGCTCCGTGGCTGGAAAACAGCTTCGATCTCAGAGCTGTGGATCCGTGCTTGGATCACCCTCCCCCCACTCACAGCCAGCGCGGAAAGAACCGTGCCAGCTGCTTCTCCGAGGTCGTAAGAGCGACCTCGGAAAATGGGTAAAGAGGACAGTGAGGGGGGCAGGAAGGGGAAGAGAGTGGGTCCACCCAGGGCCGGTGCAAGGCAGTTTGGTGCAGTTTGGTGCCCTAGGCAAGATCAGATATTTAGCGCCCCCCTCTTCCCACTTGAGCCCTCCCTCCCTATTTCTGGGCACCCCCTTTAGCCCTGCGCCCTAGGCAGCTGCCTAGTTGGCCTAATGGTAGCACCGACCCTGGGTCCACCAGGATAGGAGGTATCCCGGAGGTGCTCCAGCCTCCTTCCCTCCCTGTCTGAAGCGCTGCAGCTAGATGGCTAGCTGATTTGCAGGGTAGGAGGAGCAGGGAGGTGAAGATAGCCTCCACGCTCCATCCTCCAAGTTTGGAGGTTTACGAGCATTGGATCGAGCCCTCAACTGCTCTTTCTCCTTTATACTTTCACTAATCCTCCTGTAATTTTCTGGGTATATAAAAGCAACTCTTCATTCTTTCCCCTGAAAATTTCAGAGAGATTGGTGAAACTGCTCCAATTTTATAAAGGTTAGAACAACACACACCCCCATCACCATTTAACATGATGAAATGCTTTTTTTTACTGATAGACCTTAACAACGGAGACACTATTGTGTCTCCATCAGTACAGCAGCTTTCCCCGCAATGATGCGCTCCAAATGAGCTGGGCTACAACTCCCATCATCTCCAGCCACCATGCCCATTGGCCATGCTGGCTGGTTGTGGCTGGCTCAGTGACTGCTGTTGCTGCAGCCCTGGTTACTGATTTGTTCCGCTGTTATGGAGTGGAGAACTATCCCTCCATGCATTGTAGCAATGTTTCCACACCGCCCCATCCAACTACTTCCTGCTTCTTTGTTTAGGGAACTAGATGATAAATATGTTCTCACTGTTTATTTGTTCTGATAATGATGTTGTTTCAAAGAGGCCAATAAAACATTTCCCCCTTCTGTTTGGAGTTGTTCTCCTTCTTTTAGGGAAAATAGCTGTGTGTTGTTGGTTTTTTTAAAGGACCATTCATTGTATTGCTTTAAACCTGTGTATTTCCCTATTGCTTTGTATTTACCCTTTTTTAGAAAGCCAGGAATTGGTGTGTCCCTTTATGTCATCCTAGGGTAAAGACAAGGACCTTTTTCAATCAGTTTTAGCAATGCCTTCTCTTCTTTTGTTTGAATACTAGTTATTTTGACTTCCTACTTAATAAACTTATTTTTATCTATTGCGTAACATGCTTATAGATGTATACCCTTTATGCCTACTTATGCATTAATGCTCTGTTGTGCTTTGCTTTGCTTTCCTAATGAACAGGCAGTTTGGTTTATATGAGAAAGTGAGGTATTCCCAAGTACCTAGTCTTGGCAGGCCGCCGTGCATCTAAGCCTGGCTGGCAGGCACTTTACCCCGGTATTCTTTGTTACTGTTTGAAGTTGCTTTAAGAGGCTTCAGCCTAGGGTGGCCACTTATGAATTGCCAAAAAAAGAAGAAACGCATCACCATAACGAAGGCAGTGATTTCCAAGAAATTTGCAGATGCTAGATGCAAATATGGAAATAATTGTTATAATTTAAAGATGAATACAATATATCTGTCTATAATGCAATGGATTGAGGAACTTATAATGCTTTCAACATTTGAATAAGTGGCATATAGATGCCACCTTCAAATTTATATTTATTTGGTTATCTGGTCCACTTTTGTTGAAGCCTATGCATAACTGCTAGTAAGTTGTATTTTCATATATATGCATTTCATATGTATTCATTGCTATGGATATAAGCTTTATTTTAAAAAAATAAAAATGAAATAAATACATCTGTCTATACTGTGGAAGACTGTGACCAGGTGACCTGTTTGCCTCCCTGTCCAGTTTGCTGCTCAGGTGCCAATTCTTGATGGACACTGTTCTTATGGTTCTTGATCTTTAGACCAGAATTGGGCAGGGCACCTTCAGATAGAGGACACCTTCAGCCAGGGATGTTGAAGAGTCCTTGGTCTCGAGTCACGAGTCGAGTCACGAGTCTTTGGACCCGAGTCTCGAGTCCGAGTCCGAGTCCTTGGTCCAAAATGGTGACTCACGAGTCACGAGTCACGAGTCACTCCCAAAACTGACTCCACGAGTCCCTATTAAAATCAATGGGGTTTTCCCCCAACAAAATAAGGCTACTTCAGATGTGTGGCTTAAATAAATTCTAGGCACAAGTGTGCCTTTTTATTTCAAAACTCTGCAACTGCAAGAACAGACCAGGCAGACAAACCCAAAATAACCAGGCAGGCAGAGGAGGCAGGGAACCCCAAAGCAGGCAGGCAGAGGCCTTTGTCTTGGACAATTCAACTGTTGAACAGGTCAAGAAGAGACCAGGCAGGCAGAGGAGGCTGGGAACCCCAAACAGGCAGGCAGAGGCAGCCAAACCCAAAATGTCTGACCCTAACCCAAACCCCCCACAACAACACATCAATCAAAATAAATCTCAACACATCGTTGGGGCTGCGCTCCTGGTAGCTGTCCATAGTGGCCGAGCAGCGGCGCGCCTCGCTTCCATGCTCTCTTCACCGGAGATCGCGCTCCTTCTGTCACAGCCAGAAGACTCGTCAACAGCCCAGGGATGTTGACGAGTCCTTGGTCTCGAGTCCCGAATCGAGTCTCGAGTCCCATTAAAAATATTGGGACTCGAGTCCGAGTCGAGTCAGAGGGGGGACTCAGTCCGACTCACGAGTCGAGTCCTCGAGTCCGAGTCCCCATCCCTGCCTTCAGCTCGAGGACTTCAGATAGAGGACTATCCACCCTACTAGCCCTTTCCGATGTGGAAGGAGAAGCATGGAGGGCCTGCAGCTCTACTTGAAATGAGCAAGCATGTCCAGCAAGCAGTTGCCTCATGGGTCATGATCATCTAGTTACATAGACAGGTCAGGATTCAGCAATATAACCTGATCAGCCAGACTACAATGGGCACCCTACACTGGAAACTGAGGCACATCAAGCAGGAACTAGGTGTGAATACACCTTGTCCGAAGAGTGGCACACCCCCAATGTGCTGCATAACTGCTTCGAAGTATGATGGTCTGGCAGAGGTCCCCACCCTTGGGTGCAGCACTACAGGAGGACTCCATTTTTATTAGATTTGGTGGGGGAATCCACCCTGTCAAGGCTTTGCTTTGCTTTGCTTTGTTTGAAAATACTATACAACCCAGGGCTCTAGTTACGGTGGTTCCCACCATTCCCGTTGGCTCTCGGACCCTCCCTTCCTCACTGAAATCACTTTGCTGGTATCATTTTTGCTGAGACCGCTGCCTGCTGAAATCACTTTCCAAGCCACCAAACCAGGGGCTTTACCAAAGAACCACACCAACCCTTTCCTCCAGAAGACCCAGTTCTGGTAGCTGGAGTCCCACTTATGCTGAAATGGAAGCCCAGCATCAGGGCCGGCGCTACCGCTAGGCGAACTAGGCTACTGCCTAGAGCACATGGTTAAAGGGGGCGCGATTCCTTGCCCCCACCACCGGACGACGACGCCCCTTCCTCAAGGCACCTCCTCCCCTCTCCGGCTGCTGGAATCGCCGCTGGCCCGGGGGCTGTGTGCTATGCGAGGCCGAGGATCGGCCTCCAGGTAGGAGGGAGGGAAGCATCGTCTCCCCGGCGTGCCTGTGCCCAGCCCCAGCCCCGCACCCGCCCGCATTCCGGAGATATGAGCGCTGCAGTGCTCCCCCGAGCGGCGGGACGGGCTGCAGGCGGCCCTGGGAGAGGCTGCGTTGGTGCCCGCGTCGCTCCTGCTGCTTGCTGTGCCGCCTGGTGCGGCGGCCGCGCTCCAGCCCAGGTCGGGCGCGGCGGCCCCCGGGGCGTGCGGAGGCGCCTGGCAGCCGGCTTGGCCGGCCGAGCCGAGTCCCGAGTCACTCGCCGCCCCTTCGCCTCCGCCTTGCGGCCGCCGGGTACAAACCTCCCGCAGCTCCTCCGTCGGGCGGTGGGAAGGCGCTGGCCTTTTAGGTCCCGGCCCGGGGCGGCGTTCCTGCGGCGGCTGAGGGAGGCGGCCGAGGCCTTCGGGGACCTCCTGGCCCGGTCTTCCCCGACCTGGTGCCCCTCGGCTGTGTGGGACTGTGACCCCCATCATCCCCAGGCAGCCCAGAAGCTGCGGCCAAACCCAACTGGAGGGCGCCGGGTTGGGGGAGGCTGTTCTAAGGGACTACAGCTCCCAGCATCCCTGGCTGGAAGCTGTAGTTTAAAGCCCTGGCTTGCCTGCCCCTGCTGAAGCCCGCCCTTGGACTGGCAGCTCCCCGGGGCCCCGGAAAGAGAGGGGGCTTTCCCTGCCTCGACATGCTGCAGGAAAGAAGTTCTCCCTTCTTGCCTGGACGTGCTACCAAACAAAGCAGGCGCCCTGCCGGGGGCTCTTGCCAGGGGAAATCCTCCGGAGCTTTGAGTCAGGAGCAGGAAAACGAACGCAGCCGGGTCCATCTCTAATAGGGCTCCAGCGGATAATCAGGCCAAATTGTCTTGTTCCTGGGCAGGTAGATGGAGGAGATGGGCCTGTGAGAAGATGCTCAGCGTGCCTTTGCTGCCTCAGTTCACGGGGCTGAGCTGGGAGTTCAGAGCAAGGGGCAGCCTCTGAGACCTTGGGCTTCTTGTGCACCTGGTAGCTGACCATTTTGCAAATCTGGGAACAAGTGTGCTGCCTCTGTATGGGCTTCTTTGTACCCACTGAGCTCTGTGAGACTGGCTTCCTGGTAAACATGCCATAGGACAGGCTCCCCCGCACCACCTGGTGCCCTCTGGATGTGTTGGATGTCAACTCCCATCAGCCTCAGCCAGCATGGCCAATGGTTAGGAATGCTGGGACGTGGTCCAGAACATCTGAAGGGCACCAGGTTGGGGAAGGCTGCTCTGGGGTCTAGAGGTGATCATTCTTAACGTGAGGGCTGATCCCCAGATGGCCCGGCCCCAAGAAAGCCTGTAAAAGGAGGCTGTGCTTCAGGTGCCTGTCCTCTGAGTTTGGCTGTTTTCCTAGCTTTGGTTGTTTCTCTCCATTGGGCTTTCTTGCTCCCATTCCTCCTCCTCCACCCGTTGGCACTGGGCCTTTGTCAGCATCCTGACCAGCAGGGTCTGGAACTGATCAGCTGTAAGCAGAATGCAAGCAAGCTCCTATGGACAGCCATCTGGGCACACATTGGCACCTGAAGGGTGGTCAAACCCTGCTGGCTGCTTGGTAGGATGATAGATGAGAGCGCTCTACCACCAGCAGTTTGGTCATGTGTGTACTTACAGCAGACTTCCCTAACCTAGCCCTTCAGATGGGTTGGACTGCGGTTCCCATCATTCTCAGCCAGCATGGTGATGCTGGTTGGGAATGATGGAAGTTGCAACCCAACCCATCTGGGGAGCACCAGGTTGGGGGAGGCTGACGTAAGGATTTCTTTCTGTTTCGCACCAAAGTTGGAGGAGCTTTCTAAATGTGAACTTTCTATATAGGTAGTTCCAGAAGAAACTGTGTGCAGTACCAGGAGAAACTTAGCTGTATTTAGCCTGCAGCACAGTGTTTGAGCAAATTCTCTACTCCTTCAACTTCTGCTGTATTAAGAATGAGTCCTGTGTTGAATCTGCATTAGCACAAAAAATTTACAGCTTGCTATATCATATGTGTCAAGCCTGGTTATTACTTGGATGGGAGACCTCTCCTCTAGTTTCCTGCATTGAGCAGGGGGTTGGACTCGAGAAAGAAGTTTTTTCAAATTAAAATTAATAAAAAATTAGCTGCGTTCAACAATGTGCCAAGAAAGACTGGTTGGCTTGGCAACCATTTCAATTGAATCTGAGTTAGCATCTTCTTTAGGCATTAAAGAAATGGTTTGCCAGTTTGCCAAGAAAAAGGCAAGGAAAATGAAGTTTTAAACATTAAATGTAGTTTCTGTCACACTTCACTAGGAATTTTTCTATATAGCAAATTGGTACTACATCAACATGTTTTTTATGTATGTTTGTCAATGTTTAGGTCAAATACATTTTTTAGGTTTTGCCAATTGACTTTTATTTCATAATGGGCTATAGGGCTGGAGGGAGGGAAGGCTCAAGTGGGGGGGGGGGGGGCGCTAAATATCTGATCTTGCCTAGGGCACCAAACAGCCTTGCACCGGCCCTGCCCAACATGCAGCAGCTAAAAGCCTCGCACAAGGCCCCTCCTCCACACCCCAGCCTCATCTTCAAGACAATCCATTGGGATCCCTGGAAAGGCATCTTTTGAATTCCCTACAAATTGTAGCCTCCGCCTCTTTTACCTGCTTTCCTGTTGTGTGATTGTGTAGGGCCCTGTCTTTGGACCCAGCTTTTGGTCAGAAGCCCAGCCACGTGATCCCGTCCTGGTGTGCCAGTGGAAAGGATTGCGGCCAGGCTCCCTTTCAATTCCCCCTTCTCATCTTCCATTTCAGTCGCATTTTCTTTTGACTGAAAGCCTCTAGAGCAGGGCTCTCCAACCTTGGGTCCCCAGATGTTGCTGGCCTACAGCTCCCAGAATCCCTTGCCATTAGCCATGCTGGCTGGGTATGCTGGGAGCTGTAGGCCAGCAACATCTGGGGACCCAAGGTTGGAGAGCCCTGCTCTAGAGGATTTTGATAAGCTAGAAATGGTTCACAGTAAAGATCTGGAAGAAGACAAAAAGCCAGTGTGGCGTAGTGGTGAGAGTGTTGGACTGGGACTCGGGAGATCCGGGTTCTAGTCCCCGCTCAGCCATGAAACTCACTGGGTGACTTTGGGCCAGTCACTGACTCTCAGCCTCACTTACCTCACAGGGTTGTTGTGAGGATCAAATGGAGAGGAGGAGGAGGAGGATTATGTAAGCCACCTTGGGTTCCTTGCAGGAAAAAAGGTGGGGTATAAATGTAATAAATAAATAAATAAATAAAAAGAGGACTAGGAACAGCTGCACGAGACACCAGGACCTATGTGTATGGGTTAAATTAGCTTTCCATATAATTCTACTCACCCCTTTGCGTCACTGTGACCCAGCTGGTGGGCTAGCCACTGGGCTGCACATGTGTCTCAAATAGAGTGACCACGTGTCCTCTTTTACAGAGGAGAGTCCTCTGTTTAAAGGGCTGTAGTCCATTTAGAAGCATCCTCTGTTTGAAGGGCTGTCCAGTCCAAGTCCTGTTTAAAGCTCAAGAACCATCAGCAGGAAGTTGCCCATTAACAGCACCTGGACAGCAGACTGAACAAAGCACACAGGTCATTGTCTTCCACACTATGGTGAGATGTACTGTATTTCTATTGAAATTATGACTATTTCTAAATGTGTATCTAAATACACGCAAAGGAGCATATGCAAGCACGTGTCCTCTTTTTTGCTGATGCGTGTCCTCTTTTTTTGGCAATTCACAAGTGGCCACCCTAGTTGCAAACCAAACTGCTGCAGAACTCTTTTCTTCTCTTGATTTCATAATTCTCTTCCCAATCCCACCTCCAATCTCTTTCTCTCTCCCACAAGCCTTAGAACCCCTATTCTCTTTACTCCAACCCTGACACCTCTCCAGAAGCCACAATCCAGCCCATCTAGGACAAAACTAGTCACACATGTGCGCAGCCTAGGTATCCAAGCATAACACCCTACAATTTAGGCACTGAGCACACTGTTTAAGCTATAACGTCCTTGCCCTTGCAGCCTATGCATGGAGTTGTACAACATCTATTTAGTCTTCTGCCTCATATGAGTAATATTAATGACTGAGTGCTTATTGCAAACAAGCTAATTCCCAAAGTCATCATTATGTACATTTCGATTCTTACGTGACAAATAGACCAACCTCCATAGAAACAGAACCTTTGTGTGAGTGTGCAGGCCTGGGACAAAATTGCTAGGACAGGCTACTGCCAAAGTTAAAAGATCCTTTTAACATGCGTATCTCAGATCATGTGTAGGCCTAAATATGTATCTGGAGAGGGTGGGCATTAACGGTAGAAGGCTAAAGGCAATCCTGTTTGAGGTAGTGGCCAGTAAGAAGATCATTGTTGTTGCTGATGATTTTTTAAAACATTAAACTGAAAACTTGCCCAAGTTTGCAAAGCAAGGAGGTTGGTAAAATGACAGTAGCAGCAGCAGCAGCAGCAATAACAACTCATACCTGCTCAACCATGTCCCATACTTCTCTTGTTTTATAAACATCTACCAAGGCTGAAACAGACATTGGTTTAAATCGGTATGCTACATCTTTTTAAATTTTTATTTTAGAGTAGGTGCAGGGTCCCCATCCAGTTCTTAAAAGCCCCCTTACTTCCCTATGCTAGGGCCCCAATCCAGATCGGGGGCCCTGTGCCTATTCTAGAGTAGTAATTGTAATCATTATCATCCTCATCATCATAATGATGATGATGGTGATGTAGTTGGTAGATAGGGATTTAAAGCAATGTCTGTTTTGGCCCTAACCCTCACAAATTCTATAAGCACACTATTCATTTCTCAATTCTTGTCCAAGAAGCACAGAACGCCTGTACTGTATTTAAAATGTTTGCCTCATTGTAGTGTGATTTATGCCATGCGACTTTTACTCAACCATTCGTACAAACTCCTCCCTGGTCATTCTTGCTACATTTGATTGCCATGGACATGGAAAAGAGAATATAGCACTAATATAAGACCGCACACTTTACAACCCTTAATCATAATTTTCCTTCTTGAGCAGTCAAACAAAGCAAATGACTAAGAAAATGTAAAAACTAAATTATGGTGTCCTGAAATGAAATGTGGCCCAGATCGTGGGCAACATTCGTCTAAGAATGCCACCACTGATATCAAGAAAACACCGATGTCATTTTGATCTGATCTGATGCAGGAAATCCATTGTACTGGCAAAGAAACTGCGCTCTACGTGGGGTTACCCTTGAAGACGGTTCGGAAGCTATAGCTGGTACAGAACGCGGCGGCTTGCCTGGTTAAAGGCAGCCGCCGGCAGGATCACATCACGCCAGTGCTGAAGGATTTGCACTGGCTACCGGTTGCTTGCCGAGCCGAATTCAAGGTGTTGGTTTTGACCTTTTAAACCCTATATGGCTCTGGTCCAGTCTATCTCAAGGAGCATCTCCAGCAACACCAAGTGGGCCGCTCAACAAGATCTGCCACGGATGGCCTTCTCCTTGTCCCTTCAGCCAGAGCAGCTAGACAGGTGGGGACGAGGAAGAGGGCCTTTTCTGTGACAGCCCCCGTACTGTGGAACTCTCTCCCGAGTGACCTCCGCCATGCCCCCTCTCTGCTGAGCTTCCGTCGCTCATTAAAAACCTGGTTGTTCAGGCGGGAATATGGGGTGGGTTAAGATTTTAAAATTTTTATATTGTTTTAAATGTATTTTATTGCTTTTATTCTGTGTACATCGCCCAGGGTGGCTGGTGGCCGGCCAGATGGGCGATAAATATTAATAATAATAATAATAAAAAGAGCTTAATTTGTTGATGAATTACAGATTCTGTGTGCTTTCATCATTTCAACAGCAGATGGCAGAGTCTGAAAACAAAGAAGCTGGGTTTTCAGCATGGCCGTGAAGAAAATCCATGTTTGTCTATAAATCTTACTATTCAAACATAAAGGTGGCAATATCCACAGAGCTGGTTGCTAATAGAACAAAGCTGATTTGGGGGATGTCTGTGTAGCGGACGGGACCCCTTGCTCCAAAGCCCACACCCTCGATGTGCACTTTGCTCTCACCAAGTGCCCCCTTGTATTGGTCACTTCAGACTTTAAGCTGTCTTTTTAAGTTGCGTTTGCCGATTATATGTCTTAGGTCTTATATGTAGCTGTTCACCCACGTTTGTTTGTCTTTATTAAGCAGTTTGTTTTATTTGCTTACTTGAAGCAGGGTGCCCCTCCGTTAATTCCCTTCTTACTTTCCTGTCACCAGTCAGACTCTGGAGAATTAGAACTTTGAATAAAAAGGTTGATTTATTGTTCTAACAAAGTCTCTAAACTGATATTCAACTCAGGCACAGATAACTTGGAATTTTCAACAGTTACATTCAAACTTGTTCTTTGCTTAGATTCAGGTTAAAGGCAGGCAGATGTTATACAGTGCTCTTTGTATCAATTTGGCTTGGTTACTTGAAAGTTACAGTATCAGACCAGGGAACTTAACTGTCCCTCACACTAGTCCAGAGTTTCTCCTTCTTCCTCAGACAGAAGGTCCTTCACTCCCTAAGTGGAGACTCCTGTGAATTGTTCTACTACACTAACACCTTCACGTTTGCTTTCTCACAACTTAGTACTAGATTTCCTGTCTGAACTCTTCTCTTCAGTACCACCTTTCCCTGCCTACTCTACTAACCTTCCACTCCCTCTCTCACTCCAACCCACTCTCTTCCCCAACTGACAACCAACTCCCTTAACTGCCAACTCCCTGGGGTTCTATGCTCTCGGCCTCAGCCAGTCAGAGCCCCTGGAATGTTCAGCTTGGCCCCTCCCTGGGCTTCTGCCTGTCACTCCACCACAGTCTACATGTGTGTATGTGTGAGTGGGGGAGAACAGAATCACACCACATATAAGTATTGTGGAGAAAGCCCAACTGTAAAAGGAACATCAACACACACAACACACAACGCACGCACAGTCGCACACATTTCCCTGCCAAGCTCTGTCTGCATAAACCTCTCCACAGGGGGTGGGAGGGGAAGTGGAGGTGCTGGCTCTGCCAGACGAAACCTGCAGACCAACAAGGAAGTTCTCGGTTGGAATCCACAAAGGAGAATTGCGGACCATCAAGAAGACAGGGCAGCCACTATGAGCTGTAAAGTACACCCCGGATCAGGATACGTTTCCCCGGGCAGGCATAAGCCCACCTGCCACACAGGGGGCAGGGATAAGCCCACCTAACAGGCGGGGGCGAGAGAGTGGGAAAAGGTGGGGTAGAAAACCCCTTGCACATCTTCTGGGAATTGTTGGGAACACGGGTCGCTTCATCAAGTCAGTCCTCCAGCTGTGGCTGGGCGAAGCTGTTCTCTTCCCCGGATCAGGCGGATCCGGAGCCAGGCAGAAAACTAACCAGCGTAAAGTCTCTGAGCTAAGGTAACTGTTTTCCCCAATATGCTAGCCTGGGAACCTTTTCATTCACAAACCTTGGGGTTACTTCAGGTCGTGTTGACGTTGTAGTATTCCTAGAAAGCTATTAGTTCCGCTCCATTTAACGTGTAGTAAATAAACGCCTTATATAGTCATACAAAGGCTCTGGAGTTTCCTTTTGCTGCGCAAACCTCCTGGTCAATTTCAACCGCTTGTACGGGCTGTAGCTCAGTGCCGGTTAACCCGTTAAGCGCCGAACTCACGCATAGGACCCGGGTGCTGGTCGTCCACAAGTATATATTCCAACATTGGGAGATCCGGGTTCTAGTCCCCTCTTGGCCATGAAACTCACTGGGTGACTTTGGGCCAGTCACTGACTCTCAGCCTAACCTACCTCACAGGGTTGTTGTGAGGATAAAATGGAGAGGAGAAGGAGGAGGATTATGTAAGCCCCCTGGGGTTCCCTGCAGGAAAAAAGGCGGGATATAAATATATAATAAATAAACATTGGAAATAGGGAAACAGATCCAAAAGAGGTTTATAAGCAGTAGTTAGAGTGTTGGCCTAGGACTGGGGAGACCCAGTTTCAAATCCCCACTCAGCCATGAAGCTCACTGGGTGGTCTTTGGCCTGTCAGTATCCCTCAGCCTAACCCATTGAGTTCAATGGGGTTTACTCCCAAGTAAGTGTGCAGAGGCTTGCAGCTTAGATCATATGGGTGAGTTTCTTACATATGGTCTGGAATCATGGCCTAACAAAGTATTATATATTACTACCCAGTAAGTGCATTTTGGGGTTGGATCCACAGTTAATCAAGAGTAGACACTTTAAAATAAATGGGGCTTTCATTTATTTCAGTGGTTCTAGTCTAAGTATGACTAAGTCTGGATCCAACCCTTTTGTGCTTGTGCTATTTTTGTGACATTTATTATCCATTTGTCTACTTTCATTTTCCTAGTGCATTCTCTCTCTCTCTCTCTCTCTCTCTCTCTATATATATATATATATATATGCCACCCTATAAAAATGTTCTCACCACCACCCTGTGCACAAAGCAGGGGGGAAATGGGTGCTGTACCTATTAAATAAACACAGCTGGAAGATATGTATAATAGACTTAGAACAATATGTTCTAGAACCAATGCATGGGCGTGTTTTTTTAAACACCTTAGAAGAAATTAAAATTTGAACTCCTTCACAATCCAGATTCTGAGAATATAAAAAGCAGGGAGAATATTTATTATGTATACTACACCATGCTCTTCCTCATCAAGCTCATGGCAGCTTACATTGGGCTCTCAATGTTCTCCAGTCCAGCAGGCACTGACTAGGCCCAAACACCAGCTTAGTTTCAACAATACTTGAGGTATCACCTGGCCTCAAGTCACTCACTGCACTTCTGGGCGAGTCAGGGGCAACGCTTGTGCAACTGTTTTCCTAACCTAGAAATAATAGTATAGTTCACCTCAAATCCCTTTTCAAAGGAATAGGGCTGACCTATTGGGCAGTGCCACTCTCATGTGTTGGTTGGGACTAGGTCATAAATCGGATGCGTGAACACCCCCCAAAAAACTTAGAACCTTTCAGGATCAGGCCTCGGACTATAGTCAGTTCATTTCTTATGCTCATTAGGCTGCAATCTTGCACTCACTTACCTGGGAATACTGGATGCAACACAGGCTTACCTGTGAGCTGACATATACAGGATGACACTGTTAGTTAAAAAAAAATTTTTTTTTAAAGATGTGGGTATAAAGTAAGAAAACCATTGAGGGAATAACGTCCTGAGAGGATGTTTCTGGAGGAATGATGAAGTTCACTTCTTCTTTTATCACCACAGGGGACTCAAATTTACTGATTAAATTACAGAACAGGAATTGAAAAACAGCAACTTTTAGGCGGCACTGAAATCAGCCTGCTGCTGCCAAGAAGAAAGTTGTACAAGATCACTCTTTTAACAAATGGGATAGTATCATCTATGCAGCAGCATCTGTGGCTTTTGCTGAGAAGAAGGCATAAAGGATAGTATCTACTCTGAGCGACGATGGTGTTGTGCTTTAATGGCTGTGGTAATCAACAGTCTTTCTAGCACTACAAGAGGTGCACTGGCGGGTCATTCCATGTAAAATCAAACAAAAAAAAATCGAAAAATTTACCTCACCATCTGTGATTTTTTAAAAAACTGGCATACTGGTAGACCAGCATGAGAAATGAACATACACCAAATTATAGGTCATTATACCTCATGGTTCAAAAGTACAGTGTGCTCAAAAAATGCCCAAATTCAGCATTTGTGACTACACAAAAAGTATCATAACTTCCTTCAGAATTGACCTAGAAAGTAAATCATGGTGTCATATGAAAGCTCTCAAACTACCCTTTTATATGATATGTAACATGAAGCATGCATGTGAAATAAAATATTCAAGGTCATAGTTTGACCTTGAATTCCAAAAAAACAAAATGGTTTTTTTTTTGCTGATTTTTTTCCTCAGATAACCCATGTTTACCTTGAGTATATGTACCAATTTCCAGAACGGGGTTCCGAACAGTTCAGAAGATGTGAATGTTCTTATACATGCACAGTACCTCCCTACAATAACTTCACCCCCTTATACACACTTAAAACAGAATTTTTTGGAGGGAAATTAAACTTAAGCCCGCCCCCTCCCTTCTGGCGCTTCCGGGGCCTTCAGGCTGAAACCAAACCAGGCATGGGTAGGCCTCAAACCTTCACAGAGATATATCTCTTTGGATGTCTACATTAAATCAAGCTTTATTCACAGATTCTGATAAGAAAGAAAAAGGCAGGCCTGAAGCCGTGACAAGTGCTGACCCCACTTCTGATGCAATGTGTTCATGACTTTTCAAATTGTTGAATTCCTGCACACCATTTCTACAGGTAGAATCATAGAATCATAGAATCATAGAAAAGTAGAGTTGGAAGGGGCCTACAAGGCCATCGAGTCCAACCCCCTGCTCAATGCAGGAATCTAGGTCAAAGCATCTCTGACAGATGTCTGTCCAGCTGCACCTTGAATGCCTCCAGAGTGGGGTAGCATAACTAAGATCTATTATTTCCCTGATGGTGCAGCAGCACAATATAAAAACGGTAAAAACTTCAACAACTTAAGTAAGCATAAGTCAGATTTCGGTATCGATGCAGAATGGCACTTCTTTGCCACATCACCTGAAAAAGGGCCTTGTGATGGTTTGGGTGGCACTATGAAAAGGTTAGCTGCTCGAGCAAGTTTGCAGCATCCGTATGAAAAACAAATCATGACCCCTCGTCAGCTCTTTGATTGGGCAAAGGAGAACATCACACAGGTTGCATTTCAATACACCACAAGTAAAGATTATGAACTGGAAGAAAAGCTTCTGAAATGTTGCTTCGAGAATTCAAGACGATTCCTGGGACATAGAAAATTCACGCTGTAATTCCATTAACAAAACACACTGTTGCTACTAAAAGATATTCATTTCAATGTGAATCCAGAAAAGAGACAGTGACTATTAAAGAAGGAGAACTGAAATTGCAAGAAATACGAGGATTTGTTACATGCGTTTATATCTCACAATGGTGGTTAGGTTGTGTTTTACAAACAGATGATCAGAGAGCAGAAGTGTTAGTGAGCTTTCTTCATCCAGCTGGACCAGCAAAATCATTTATGTATCCAGATAAATAAGATGTCCTATGGATACCATCTTCAGATGTTTTGACAAAAGCTGATCCTTGTTGCCCAACAGGGCACTTCTATACACTAACAGACAAAGAGTGTCAAGCAGCAACTTCAAGACTAGAAACTACTGTTATGAAAAGCGCCTTAATTTAGGACTTGTTAACAAAATGTTAGCAAGTAATATTTGAACTGCATAAAATCTGATCAGCATATATAAAAGTAAAATGGAAAATCTCATCTATGCACAATAATGGTTTTTCAAGCCCACATCTAAGTAAATCAAAATAACTATGCTAGTAAGAGTCCCATTTTGAAATCAAGTACATGTTTCCAGGGATGTTAAACGTTATTTAAAACAAAAGGAGTTTTTTTGTCATTATTCAAGGTCAAACTTCTGTATATTTATTTGAAAAAAATAAAATGAACATTTATTTTTATTTATTATATTTATACCCCGCCTTTTTTCCTGCAAGGAACCCAAGGTGGCTTACATAATCCTCCTCCTCCTCTCCATTTTATCCTCACAACAACCCTGTGAGGTAGGTTAGGCTGAGAGTCAGTGACTGGCCCAAAGTCACCCAGTGAGTTTCATGGCTGAGCGGGGACTTGAACCCAGATCTCCCGAGTCCCAGTGTTTTCCCCAAGCATACTGGTGAGTACCTTTTTAAAAGTACATATTTTAAACCTCATTCTTCTGAAAACAATAGGCCCTGCAACTTATTTTTTAATAAGCAGAACAAGTTCACCAAATCTTAAGCAATTTGCTTTCAGTTGGAAATATTCTTTGATTGATTTCATACCAGAATGACCACCCAGAGGAAGTATCATTATTCTACACAAAATGTCAGAAGTATGCTATTGTGAAAAAGAATACCTAATTCAGAGCTGCACAATTATGACAGGGTAGCTTGTACTTGTGCACAATATTTTATTCAAAACCTAAGTGATAATGCATATTTTCTTAAGATATGTACAGTGAGATAGCAATTCATATGAACTATAACACATACACACAGAGCGCCCCAAAAGATGTAACTCGTTTTCTGTTAAGAACCCCATTTTGAAAATTGGTATTAAGCACTGTATTAAGCACTGTCAGATGGAATACTAAAAGAAAAATCATGGAGGGAAAGGGAAATCATTTTTCAGTTTTTGCAGAATTCAAGGTCAAATTTTACTATTTGACCTTGAATATATATTTATTCCAAAAAACCATCTATGTTACATATCAAATGAAAGAGCATTTCAAAGGCTTTCCATCAACACCATGATTAACTTTCTAGGTTCTGTAGAACTGGAATTACTGTAATTCTAATGTTGTCCGACACACAAAAATTAACATTTTCCTTCATATTTTTGATTGCCATATCTCCAAAAGTTTTTGTCCCAGAAGTCTAATTTTTGGAGCAGCTTATTTTCTCAGCAGACCCAACAAGTTCACCAAGGTTTTTCAAAATCGGTGACGGTCAGGTAAATTCATTGGTTGATTTTACATGGAATGACCCTGGCTCCTCTCCCTTCATAGCCCACTATGAGCCCTCATATGGGCCGTTGTGCAGCTAGGGCTGAATACAGGGGCTATAGTCCAGGGCCCCACAGTCCAGGAGACCTCCAAATGGCCACCCGGAAAGTGCCATGTGATGGGGGCAGTGGCAAGCAGGCGTTCTAGGGTGGCCATGTGGCCTCTTTTAGAGGTCAGCCCTCTATTTGAAGGGCTGCCAAAGGGCTGTCCTACACTTGAAGGGGTGTAGGTTTTGAAGGGCTGTCCCTGTCCAAGTCCAGTTTAAAGATAAAGCGCCATAAGAACTGTTTGCCCATCAACAGTTGGCAACTGGAGAGCAGGCTGAACAGGCAGGTGCACATGACAGGGGTCAGCTGGTCACAGTGACCCACTATGGTGAGATGTACTGTATTTCTACTTAAATTATCATAGGTATTTCTAATTTGCACCCTCACATTTCATTAGCGTATGCAAATTATAAGCCAATCGACATCCTCTTTGGTCTTTTTTTGGCGATGCATTCCCTCTTTTTTGGTGATTCAAAAGTGGCCACCCTGGTCAGCACCTAGGCCCATATGGGAATGCCAGGGCCCACCAGGGCTGACGCTGGTTGCTGCAAAATTCTTTCTTCCTTCTTCTTCTTCTTATTTTTTTTTTTTTTTTAATTGAGAGCCAGGGGCCGACTGGCTGGCCAAGCATGAACACAGTTACAGATGCTCATTTTATTACTTTTTAAAAATAGAGTATTCTTTTCAACAACAAATGTTGCTTATTCCCAAGTAAATGTGTTTAGCCTCAGAAGCAAACTCCATTTTAGTGTACAATTTCTGTGAGGTAATAATGTGAAAATTCACACGCTCAGAGTATTATCATTTTTTTAAAAATCAGGGTTGACAAACAGATTTTTGGCTGGTTAGGTTTGTTTTGCTCTAATGGAGGGATGCGGAACCTCAGGCCTGGGGCCAAAACTGGCCCTTCTGGGGTCCCAATCTGGTCCTCCCCAGAGGGCCATGCCCTTTCCCCTGGCCCTTTCCCTCAACTACTGATTACAGTAATACCTTGGATTGAGAGCATAATTCGTTCCGGAACTGTTCTTGTAATCCAAAACACTCTTATATCAAAGCAAGTATCTGGCGGGCGTTAGCGGGACTGATTTCGGCCCACTACGCCCGCTCAAGGCGAGTGGTTACATCCCTACACTACTTGTCTTGCAAGACCTTGCTCATTTATCAAGTCAAAAAAATTAAAAAAAAATTGCTTGTCGCAAAACGCTCTCAGACCAAGTTACTTGCAATCCAAGGTATTACTGTATTTGGTGTTTTCTTGGCTTTTGTTTAGCTCCCCCCCCCCCCTTTGGCAGTAAGAGTGTTAAGCTAAAATATGCTGGTATTTTGGCCCCGTCCCCTTTGCCTTTGGTTCACTGGAATGCAGCCCCCCAGAGCTTCTACAAAATGGAATGAGGCCCTCAGGCTGAAAGAGGTTCTGCACCCCTGCTCTCCTGTATCAAGAATGTAGAAGTGGCTTTTAAGCATGGCATGGGGAGAAGAGAAATGTTAATTGGGTGCTTTCCAGTTGAAGTAATTCACATGGCTATCTAAAGCTTCCCTTCCCATAAGACTGTTATGAGTGCAACCCTATGCATGTCGGGGGGGGGGGATCCTACAACTCCCAGCATTCCCCATGCATATGATTGAGCCCTGCATCCAGGATCTAAAGTTACCTAAGGTGCAATCCTATGCATGTTTAGAAAGAAAGAAAGAAAAAAGTCCTACAACTCCCAGCATTCCCCAACCAGCATGGCTGGCTGGGGAATGCTGGGAGTTGTAGGTCTTTTTTCTGTCTAAACATGCATAGGATTGCACCCCTAGTTGCACCACTGCACATGGACCTGTAGAATCTGCCTATACCAAAATATTCTCATTCATTTCTCTGCCCTGCATCTTTTGTGCTTGGATAGTCTTCAGGCTCAAAGCTCTCAATTCAATGGAAAGTGTCGAAAGCCAAAGTACATTGCTGCTGTTGTCACTGGTATTATTGATCTTATGCTAACAGAGTTAATATCTGAACTCACTTTAAAGATTCATTGTACTACAGTAGCACCTGGAAACGCCAGCAGAGGCTGGCTTAGTCATTGTACAAAGACGAAAGAAAACAGGATGTTCAAGGTATTGCAAAGAACATGAAATGCAGATAAGGGGAACTAAGCTAGGCAGCATAGGAGAGGCATGTGCCCTGAATCCAGCCAGGGAGATCTGCAGGCAGAAGCAGGCTGGATGTGCATTTGCATTGCAGCTCTGAACTAGGCCTCACTGAACTGTCTGGCTGCAGCTTCTAATGCAAATGGGATTTCCAGTTGTTGATTTCAAGACGGCTGGTTCTGTCCTGTCCAAAAATGTTCGAAGGGTCTTCCTTTGCTAATTTGGGTTGTATCCAATGTTAGTCCTACTTAGAGCTGACCTATTGAAGTATATGGGACTCAAGTTACACTAACACTGGATACAACAACCCTTTGGAATCCGGGTGACCGGCCAGATGGGCGATTAACAAATATAATAAATAAATAAATAAATAAAGCAGTACTTCTGTTCCTAAAAAGTCTGGTTTAAAAATAAAGAACCGCCAGAAGGAAGAGCCAGGCCTTGAAGTTGCCCACCAGCACCTGGACAGCAGACTGAGCAAGGCCCACAGGTCACCTGTTCACAGTCTCCCCTACTAAGGTGAGAAGCATTGTATTACTATTGAAATTATTATAGAGGTTTGGCAGAACAGCCAAGGGATTCTGCAAATCAATAGAGGGGCTGTTTGTGTGTGTGTATGTATGTATGTATGTATGTATTTATTATATTTATAACCCGCCTTTTTTCCTGCGAGGAACCCAAGGCGGCTTACATAATCATCCTCGTCTCCATTTTACCCTCACAACAACCCTGTGAGGTAGGATAGACTGAGAGTGACTGGCCAAAGTCACCCACTGAGTTTCATGGCCGAGCGGGGACTAGAACCCGGATCTCCCGAGTCCCAGCCCAACACTCTCACCACTACGCCACACTGGCTGGCATCTTTACCATTAGCTGGTCCCCGAGTCCACCAGCAGCTCCTTCTGACCCCTCTCTCTGGAGCGAGGGGTCAGAAGTCTTCCCCAGCCTGATGCTCTTTGCTCTTTCCCAGCATTCCTGAGTATTGGCCACGCTGACTGGGGCTGCTGGGAGTTGAAGTCCAAAACATGAGGAGGGCGCCAGGTTGCAGAAGGATGCTTTGGTGAGAAGAGCCTGGAATCTGGGCTATGTCATAAAGAACCAGAAGACTCTGCCCTACATGCCTCCCCCCGTATCCCTATTATAAATAATTGTATTTCTGAGTGCATTTTAATTGTAAGCTGCTTTGGGAGCCAATCCACTTCCAAGTGCAATAAATAAATACGTAACATATCAAACACCATTCAGAGTTTGCACATCACCTCAAACTCAACACTCTATGGCCAAGGCAGTTCACATGTCCAAATGGGGCGCATTGAGGCTTGGGCTACATGTGCGAGAAATTAGGTGGTGGTGTGTTGGGTGGGGGAGTGGCCTGTGCCACTTCAGATTGCTTGTGGGGATGCCATTTTTGAATGCTCCCCCCAGCCCCATAAAAACCGCCCTCCAAGTAGAAACCATAAGAAAGCACCCTAGCACATCCTGGAGCAAAGATTTACTGGGGGGAGACATTTGTTCAGTCTGCATTCAAATGTGAGCTTACTTAATTTGCACTTTTGAACCACTGTGCGAACTGAAACTCAGTTATCCTTCCAAATTCACACTTCCTCAAATTTCGCAATGGAGTTCTCCAATTTAAAAAAAATGTACAAAAAAATGTGTATAATAGAGAAAATAACGTTGAAATATGCATTATGATAGGAAAATTGCTCGCAAAAATGCATATATTAGGAGAAACGTGTACAAAAATTATTCTGAATTTTCATGTGAACTTTAAAAAAAAATAAATCTCAATGTTTGGGACAAACCAAACTTAATACTGGAGAAATTCTTAAAATTGAAGATGAAACAAGCTTAAGATTGGAAAAATGAGATATTGAGAGAAACCGAAATTGACAGATTCATGCATCTCTATAATCAGTACACTCCTTGCTATGCACTGAAGTTTTTATTCTTATGCAGGAGAGCATTCAAAAATGGCATCTCCCGCCCCTGCCCTGCACTTGCGCTCTGAGGTGGTGCAGTCCATTCTACCATCTCAAACCCATCTCATTCTGCCGCATGTGTAGACTAGACCTTAGTGACGAGACACCAGGCAATGATGCAATATCAAGGGATATACAGATATGTGTGAATGAGCCCTTGGGGTTGGGTGGTTAAGGTATCTACTTAACCTATGATAATTTGAAAACCTATGTTAGAATCATATCTGGGATCCTCAGCCATTTTCAGTTTTTATACAAGTTCACATTTTAACAGGTCTGAAGCCAGTTTTGATCATAGCGAGCATATTTTTGTGTTTAAATCAGAGTGGAAATTCCTATTGGTAGTCTGCAATGAACACCCTCCTCCCTTCCCCAGTTTCCAAACTAAATTCAACAAATGTGCTTTGAAAAGCTTCTTGCACCATTCCAGTAGTTTTGCAATTCTCCAATAGTCATCATGCTCTTTTACCTTAGCCAATCCCTTCTGAGTCATAAACCTCACATCTATTTAAGTCTATGCTTAGTTGTACTGGGGCAATTGTGTGCTTTCTCTGACCATGGTCATAAAATAAGAGTCATCCAGTTGTTAGTTACATTTGCATTTCTTCACACTTTATTTCCCTATCCAGCAATGGCTTTGAATGCCTGATCTGGGTTAATGCCTCTCCAAATAGAATAATGCTGTATTTATTTATATTTGTTGCTATTCTACCCCATCCCAAAGGCTCAGGATTATCTAGTCCCACCCACTCATGGGTTTTTTGCATCATGCACTGTCACACACACACACACACACACACACACACACACCCAAGAATAGGGCGCCAGTGTTGGCGTTCTAGCCACAGGACTGAAAATGCTTTTTCTGGAACATGCTGATTAAACTTTTCTGAAGTAATCATCTAGGTTCTGTGTCTTACTCATTTAACCATAAAAGAGTGGGAACGTGTTGCCCACCCATGTTCTGATGAATGAGCATGGATTGGGGAAATGTAGTGTATTGAAAGTATCCTTACAAGGCCAGTAGTACGACAGTCCAGTTTCCCCTCTGATACTTGCCTGGTGTGGTTAGTCCCACTGGATATGGGTTTCGTATGCTCTATTTCTGTAGCCCTATTCAGGTGTTCAACTTACCAGTTGAACACCAGAATAGGGTGTTCTTACCAGAATACATGAACCGGGAGCAAGACCACACTGTGTAGCTCCACCTCTCAACTTCATGTGTGTCACATGACCCCCCTCCTGCTGGCATCTGTACGTAGAGAGTGCAAACGTCTTCAGAGAGGGCGCCTCTGTGTGTACAGCCTCCATGCAAACTGGATCTCTGGAAGCCTGTGTGTTCTCTGGATCCATTTTGGTCAGGGTTCTGTCCAGGTTTTGGCATGTAAATATCTTTGGTCACCCTGTATGATGACCTATGTTGTGCGAGAGACAGGGGGAGTGTGACCCTGTTGATACTCCTGGATCTCTTGGCGGCTTTTGATAACATTGACCTTGGTATCCTTCTGGGGCAACCGTCTGAGCTGGGAATGGGGGGTACTGCATTGCAGTGGTTCCACTTCTACTTGAATGGCTGGCTCCAGAAGATGGTGCTTGGGGAGTATTGCCCGGCCCCATGGATTATCCAGCATGGGGTTTCCCAGGGGTTGGTTCTATCCCCCATACTATTCAATAACTACATGAAACTGCTGAGTGGGGTCATCTGGAGTTTTGGAGTGTGTTGCCATCAGTATGCTGACAACACACAGCTCTACTTCTTTTCATCTTCATCAGATGAGGCTGTGGATGTGCTCAGGGAGGCCTGGAGGGTGCCAACAAGGGAGAGGGCCTTCTCCGTGGTGGCCCCCCCAATAACTGAATGATCTCCCCACTGAGGCCCGCCTGGCACCAACACTGTCATCTTTTCGGTGCCAGGTTAAGACCACCCTCTACTCCCAGGCATTTAATGGTATTTAATGCCATATGATGGGGCATTTATGTCAGCTGTCTTGTTAATTTGTCTAGTATTATTATTGAAATAGTTTTTAGCTATTTAATATACATATTTATATGCTGCTTTTAGGCCCATATCACAAACACAGTAAAAACAACCACCCCAAATTAAAATCAGTTAAAAACCCTCAATCACATCACATGCAATCCATGCCCAGACACTGGTTTACCACCACAGTGAGAATTATTAGGCCCCGACGACAATGTAACACTACCCATGTTCCTGGATGTTATGAGATTTAAAATAGCTTCTCCAGCACTGGAATGTTAGAGGAAAATATCCAGTCCTTCTCTAACTAACCATCCACCACATTCTTTTCCTCCTTGTCTTCCCATTGAGGCTTGCCCATCATCTACGATTGTGCTGAACAATCCAGAAATGGCATAAGAAGCATTTGAACTGGCTGACACCCAGTGCTACAAATGTTATATTACCAGGGACTGGAAATATGCCTTTTGTTGGCTTCAATATAGGAATCAACTGTGTCAGCGTGATGTTCATTGTACACTGCATGTAATCCTCATGTAAAAGGAGGAGGAGGAGGAGGAGGAGGAGGAGGAGGAGGAGGAGGAGGAGGAGGAGGAGGAGGAGGAGAAGAAGAAGAAGAAGAAGAAGAAGAAGAAGAAGAAGAAGAAGAAGAAGAAGAAGAAGAAGAAGAAGAAGAAGAAAGATATAATGCATTGTGTTGAATATTGCACTGAGAATTCCTTGCAATAGAATTGCAACTCATATATCACCACAGACTAAGAAACAAGTGGATAATGCTCCTTGAACAATTAGACAGGGAGAGACGGTGCGCTGTGACTTCATCTGCCCAGACAGCATCTCCCTCAGAAGGTGGGACTGAGAATGCAGAGCCTGATGTAATCACAACAGACTTCTGATGGGCTTCCAACATGTGAAAGATGGGTAAAGAGAACTGTCATAGTTGATATACCTTTTCCACTATATAATCCTTTATAAAGCTTGCAGCAAACAACCAATTTATTTCATTATGGATTTTTTTGATCTGCAGACATCTCTGTTCCTACCAGGATTACAGCTGTCATAGAAAGGGCCTTTGTCATCAACAGATGATGAGAAATTAGAGGAAGTTGAAAGGTCCATCATTATCTCCTTAGGAGCCCCTGGGGAGTGCAGAGCTTGCTACAGTCACATCAGTTGCAATCCCTTGACATCCATGTCTAGCAGTGTGCATCTTTTGTTCATCAGGCTATCTCTGAACACAAAACGGCCACTGCATCCTCCACAAGAACATAAGAAGAGCCCTGCTGGATCAGACCCAGGGTCCATCTAGTCCAGCATTCTGTTCCCACAGTGGCCAACCAGCTGCCCATGGGAAACCCATAAGCAGGACATGAGTGCAACAGCACCCTCCCACCCATGTTCCCCGGCAACTGAAGTACGGTACATAGGCATACTGCCCCTGATACTGGAGGTGGCATAGAGCCATCAGGAAAAGGGGGGTGGCTCTCCATTTTAAGGTATATAGTACATTCCATGCAAGTCATAACAGATCCAAATGATATACAGCTGTACAAGATGAAGTGTTTCTCCCCTGTGTGCCTTGGTTTTTCTTCCACATGGATGCTGGCTTCATCCTGCAACTCTTGTTTTCAGCCCGGAGGGAATGCGGCTCCTCCTTTGCTGTCTCAGAACGCTTAGGCCAGATGTCGGAAACCTCCGGCCCGTGGGCCAAATCTGTCCCCCCTGGGGTCCCAGTCTGGCCCTCTGGGTTTCCCTGGAAGGCCATGTCCCCTTTCCTACCCAGACCCCCTTCCCCCGACCACTGAACATTGGATGATTTCCCTGGCTTTTGTGCCATCCCCCCCCCCTTTCAAAGGGTCGAAATGCCTATCCTACTGTGGCTTAGTTACAAGAAGCAAGAGCTTTAAGCTAAAATAGGCTGGTATTTTGGCCCCTGCCCCTTTTGCCTTGCCCACCATTTGAATGTGCCCCCCCCGAAAGGTCCCCAGAAATGGAATTTGGCGCCCGGGCTAAAAGAGGTTCAGTACCCCTGCTTTTAGGCTCAGGGACTTGTGCCTTTAGCTGAGTCGCCTCTCCGGATGGAGGGCACCAGGAATTGCTTCCCCCCCCCTTTTTACTACTACTCTTTGCTGTCGGTGTTCCCATTCTCAGCACCGTTTGTGTGCATTTGTACTTTGAGATAAAATGCAAAAAGAGGTGGGTTTCCCTCTCAGTATCAGCCGTATCAAGTCAGTTGGCTTCATAGGCTGACGTTGCCTGCATGTTCTGATTTACATGGGCAGGATGAAAGAAAACATATCATAACTGTACTCCCATTATATCCAGTTCCCACTGGTCTCCTGGCTGTAAAGTGAAAGGGAATGAGTCCAGCGTTCAGGAGAGCTCTCTGTTAGGAAGAGGCAGAGCACTGCGATGCAGCCGTGGCATTCTCTGAATGGCAAGGAAAAGTTTTCGATTCATTTTACCTCTGGAAACTGTTTCTCCTTCTAAGTCTCTCTCTCTCTCTCTCTCTTTTGGCTGTTCACCCACTGCAGGACAAACATAACTCATGCCCCACTGCCTGACCCAGAGCCCCTACTAATGCTATCTCAGTTGTGGTTTCAAGTCTGTCAGGTCTATAGCAATAACCGCCCAAGGTGTGCTCCAGTTCCACTGAAGCGGAGCAAGAAATGAGCCAACCCCCAAACATGTTCAGACCCATTTTGCCTTTTTCAATACTCTGAAATATGGTAGAATGACATCATTAACCTTTTGTGGGCTGCTGTGGGTTTGAGGAAGGCACGGGCAAATGCTGTATGCATAAAATGCTAAACACGTTTCTGGCCCCAGTCTTAGAACCATTACTCGTGAGGAGTTCAGGAGTTTATGTATGAATAAGTGGTTTCACGGTGGTCTGTCGGGCAAAATGGCAATGCTGATAGGGCGGAACCCAGCTTTTCTGCGTTGCCCAACTTATTAGTATCATTGCATGGGACTCACTAAGAGTACAGGTGGGTATTAGGCGACCTTGCCATTCAAATGGTGGACAGTGGTTGACTTTTGGTCTGTGCCATCCAGGGGAGAAGCGTACGTCCCCCTTTTAATCAGTGTGACATGGATTGTGACTGGATGACGGTTGTCCTGATCCGAATCCCTGGCCTGTGTTCGTGCCTACTGCGTCCCTAAAGCATTACTTTATTCCCAACTCAAGGATGGAAAGCGAATATCGGTGGTCAATATAAGAGATTTAAAGATGTTCTTAAGGCTAATCTAAAAAATGCAATATAAAACATCAAAAACGGGAAGCTCTGGCCCAGAACATCTAAGGAGGTTGGCTCACAAAGGTTCTATGGACTTGAGGAAGCCCGAAGTGCAGGTGAAGGGAGAAACATGTAAGCGAAAAAGCACGTCAAATAAACCTTACAGGACATCTTCCATTGGTAACCTGTCTCCTCACTGTGGGAAGCTGTGTGGATCTAGAATTGGCCTCCACAGTCACTTATGGACCCATCGCTAGAGTCTACACAATTTTCTTTAGAATTTTCCTCCTTTTAAAATCTCCTTCTTGTAAAAAAAAATTTATCCTGCAAGACAATCTTACTCGGTCAGGAGTGATCGCCTGACTGACTGACTCATATATACACATGAGGATCTTCTGTGCTCAAGGACCCCCATTGATGGGTGCAATTCAATCCATACATACAAAATGAATAGCTGCTAGTAAGTAATGGATTAGTTTGCTTCTGTAAAAGCTGTTGTAGGTGGGGGCAGCTCTGTGCATGAAAAAGAGCTGGCCATTACAATAGTTATCATCAGGGGGAGCTCTGTGCATTGCAAATAACTGTGTCCATGACAATCCTTACCGGCCTGGATTCATATCATAGCTCTTACTCCAGAGTTTCCATTGTTCCACCTTCCCTGGATTGGATCCAGACTTAGTCATACATAGAGAAGGCCCGGTGAAATCAATGGGGCTTAAGTTATTCACGAGTCCCATTGTTTTCAATAGGTCTCTAGGAATGACTACGTGTGGATCCAGCCCCTTTACTTTCACTCTGCTTCTTCTTTGCATGATGCATAATTAAGTTATGGAGTCCACAGCCAAACGATGTGGTGATGGTCACTTGCATAGATGGCTTTTAAGAAAGGGCAGATTCATGGAAGTCAGGACTAGCAGTGGCTAGCAGCCAATAGCTAAATGGCAATCTACAGAGGTAATGCCTCTGAATACAATATATTGAGGATCAAAGACTGGGAAAAGCCACCTTTTGTGGCTTGTAAGAGGCTATATGTATTTAGCTGGCTGCTGATGGAAACAGGACGGCCAGCTGAAGAAGCTTTGAACCAGGAATTCATAGAATCATAGAAAAGTAGAGTTGGAAGGGGTCTACAAGGCCATCAAGTCCAACCCCCTGCTCAATGCAGGAATCCAGGTCAAAGTATCCCTGACAGATGCTTGACTCTCTCCTCACTGGCTTGACCACTCCGCTACACCAGCACTCTGGAAATCCCAGTCGGATTAGGGAGTCATGATGGCTCACTGGCTGGTTGCATTTTGTTTGTTAGCTTTGGGTATCTGTTATAGAGGCATAGTGAACATAGATGCATGTTGTATCCTATTGGACAGTGACAGAACTCCTCAGGTACATAGTTTCACCTTTCCATCCCCAGCCATGATCACAATGAAAATCCCCCCTCCCACATGCACTGCTATTAGCCTTAGGGGAAAAAAAACCTTACAATGACTCTAGAACAGCCTTCCTGCACCTGTTGCCCTCCAGATGTGTTTGATTGCAACTCTCAGCCACCCAATGTGCAGTAGGATATCCCCTTCCTCTTCTCCCCCCTGCACCTTCTCCAAATCTGCTCTGGAAGTGTGTGTGTGTGTGTGTGTATTGTGTTACAACACTGATAACCACAGAGAAAGGAAGCTCCACAGCCAGATCAGTACATGTCTGAAGACAAGCAGGACAGTAAGGCTGTATCAGCGCATGTCACTGATCAAAAGAAAATAATGATCAAATCAGCTGCTTTCTGAACAGCTGATCGTACCGCCTAGAAGGTAACATACATACAACTATTGCAGCAATCAAAAAACCTACCCTTTTTGGAGAAGTCCTATTGGCTTTCATTGAATTACTCAGGAGTAAATAAAATGTATCCAGCAACCTATGGGCACAATCCAGGCAGAATTATCACTTCCAGTAGCACAGTACTCAGTAACGCCATGCTCATTGGAATTTACTTCTAAGTAAATGTATATAGCCTATCCACAATTACTTGAGATTAAGCCCCATTGAACACAGTAGTACTTACTTCTGAGTAAACATGCATAGAATTTCACTGTAGCAGTGCAATCCTACACATCTCTACTCAGAAGTAAGCCCCATTGTCACTTGTTCCCAGGTCAGTGTTATGGGATTGTTAAATATGTTTAATTCTTCCATCGAAACCAATGGACCTTCAAAGTGCTGGACTTTGGCTGGTATATTTGACTTTGGTATATCTGCAGGTTGGCGGAGAAGGAATTGGGAGGTAATATACCTTGAATATGTGACTCTTTTATATTAGAAGACAATAAATAGACATCCTTACAGCATAGGCATGAAAACTAGATCTGATTCTGCTGTCAGATAGAAAGAAATAACAGAGGCGTAACTTTAAAAAGAAAAGAAAAGCACCTTAAAAATGACATCTGAACAGCTTCGGTGACAGAGATGTAAAGAATATGACTTGTCACTTCAATAGGTAAAAGCAAAGATTATCCCATGAATTTAAATAAGTACCCTCGGATGAACCACTTAGCAATGCCTAGGCATCTGATCTGTGTCCATTTCTGATACATTTCAAATGAACCGTCAGGCATAGCAGCTTAAAAATAGACCATTCCACAATAGTGATTGTGTTAAATAGAATGTTGCAGCCAGTGGCGTCTCTGATTCGTCAAATGGTCTTATCTGTTGGATTGCAACTACGGTAACTCTTCATTTTCAGGAGGTCACAGATTACCGTAAGTAAATACATCTCTACATAGGCCAATAGGCAGGGATGTTGAAGAGTCCTTGGTCTTGAGTCAGGAGTCGAGTCACGAGTCTTTGGACCCGAGTCTCGAGTCCGAGTCCGAGTCCTTGGTCCAAAATGGTGACTCACGAGTCACGAGTCACGAGTCACTCCCAAAGCTAACTCCACGAGTCCCTATTAAAATCAATGGGGGGTTTTCCCAACAAAATAAGGCTACTTCACACTCAGAGCAGCCACACAGAGTAATCTCAGGTCCTTCCTCTGCCTCTCCCAAGTACGCAACACATCAATCAAAATAAATCTTGACACACTGTTGGGGCTGCTCTCCTGGTAGCCGTCCATAGTGGCCGAGCAGCGGCACACCTCGCTTCCATGCGCTCTTCGCCGGCAATCACGCTCCTCTCCACTCCTTCTGGCACAGCCCAGGGATGTTGAAGAGTCCTTGGTCTCGAGTCCCGAGTCAAGTCTCGAGTCCCATTAAAAATATTAGGACTCGAGTCCGAGTCGAGTCAGAGGAAGGACTCAGTCCGACTCACGAGTCGAGTCCTCGAGTCCGAGTCCCCATCCCTGCCAATAGGTACTTTATACCTCCAAATGAAAGAAATGTGGTGATATTTTTCTTCTATAGAGAGTGGAAGCTGACCAACTTTTGGCAATATTTACAAATGAAGGCATTTGGGGACCCAAGTCTGGTAGATGAAAAGAGTTTCTTGCCATTTCAGCGGAGGATATTGAAAATAGAAACTCAAAAGTCCATGATATTCTGTTCAAATGCAGAGCGTTGTACTGTATGTAGTTCTAAGTGGTCTCGTGTACAGAAGATCAGCTGATGTTCCTGGTCCAGAGGCAACCAAATGCTCAGGGTCAAAGGGGAAAGTATGTGTACATTTCACAAGGAAAGTTTGCATGCCCTACTTCTCACTCCTTTCGGTGATTAGATGTCCAGATTAGCCCTGCAATTAATTGCATCTGTACAGAAGAGAGCTTTGCATAAGGCTATATTAGAATCTGTGCTTCACTCTACGAATTCGTAGGGTGCATTCTGTAGCTTGTCTGCATAGGTGATATCCTTGGTGATACCCTTCCCCTCCAGACTTGTTGGACTACAACTCCCATCAAACCTTGCCCACATGGCCATTGGGGATGGCGGGAACTGTAGCCCCACACATCTGGAAGGCTGGTGTAGGAGAATATCCATACGTCTCTGCGCTGCAGTTTTAAAACTAGTAAGGCACAACATTTGAGGGGCTTAGATGTCATGTTACAATGTATTTTGCACTTTTCCTCCCTCCCTGGAAAACAGGTGTGGGAAAGTTGAATATTAGTTCAAACTTCAAATAAAACAGTGTTTGTACCAATATTATTTATTTAATGTCTCTCGTACCTTTCAGGGCAGGGCCTCACAAGGTGGCTTACAATAAAAATGTTTTAAAAACAAAGACAATTGAATAAACATGTAATAAAAATAGCATCAGAATAAAAAATCATGTATAGCGGGCCAATAATAAAATCAACATTGGTGGAATAAAAAAGTATTTCGGGACCACTTAAAAGGATGCAAGAGGGTAGGCCAAGTGGAGTTCTCAGGGGAGGGAATTCCACAAGTGGGGGGCCACCACTAAAAAGACCACCACTGAGGCCAATCATGAGGAGCAAGCAAGTTCATATGGGTGTAGGTGGTCCTTCAAATAACTTGATTTCAAACTGTCCAGGACTTTGAAGTTTAGTACTAGCACTTTAAATTGCACCTGGAAATGAATGGGTAACCAATGCAACTCCCATAGCTCTTAAGGGGAATACAGAATTACCATGTGTTCTACATTTCCCCTTCAAAATGGATGTGGAAGTTGTGCTGGTGGTTCAAATTTGAAATGCAGAATGATGTTCAATTTTCATTCTGATGTATCAGGGTTTCTCTACATGAGGCTTTTAACCTGCCACTTTACCAAGGCGTCTGCTTCCGTTTTCTTTGAAGGATTAAGAGTGGGTCCTTTACACATGGTTTTTCCCCTGAGGGTTTTCTTTCTCTGCCTTTCTATATATTCCATTACACAAACACAAGGTGGTGCTGTGGTATAGCTGTGATATAGCAGAATTGCAAAAATACACGAGCTTCTCATAGTTTTATTGTGAAATTAGGAAATAATACCTGACTTTCTTTGCTCTTCCTTCTGTGAAAATGGCTGCAAAACACAGGAGAGGCCCTGGAGGATGATAATATCGTGTAAAGCTCCTGCAAACTACCGTGAATGAGTAATCAAGAGCGCACAATAAATGCCTCATGTAGAGAAGCCCTGAGTCTTCAAGGCAGGTGTCGTACAGTATTTCAATATATTTTGCACCCTTCCTAGGCTAGCTTCCTTAAAGCAGGTGTTGGCACTGAGTTGGGGAGGGCGGTCAAACTTGAGAGGACAAATGGTGTTCTGAATGTATCCCATCCCCCCCCCCATTTTCATTCTAAAATCTTACTCTTCAAGGCAGATATTGGTTTACAAGAATTTGAAACACGGAAGAATGCTGTCCTGTACATACAGGCCAGTTTCTTTCTGATATTTCAATGTCCAAAGGGGAGTTTGCATTTCATTGTTGTTGTTTTTTGCATTTCCCTCCCCGATTTGAAACAATTTGTGCCCTGAGCATGTCTACCAAATTTCATTCTGACATCTCAGTATTCAACAGAGTTATTGTTTTGCAAACCAACTGACAAATCAACACATGTGCACATGGAATGCTGAATGGTCGAGTTAAATCAAAGACCTCACTAACTTTGATCAGACAATTAAATGAATTGCTGTTTGAGTGCTGCTCAGACCTGATCCACCCATAACAGAAATGCTACCTTGAGGAAGGATGCCTTTCATGGTTACGGCTTTCGTGTCCCACTTAATTGGTAGTAATCCCCACTGAACTCAGTGGGACTTGTTTCCAAGTAAACATGGATAGGATTGGGCTGCACTTCTCTCCCATAACAAAGATCAGCAACAGGCCTGTGGCTCATGATGGCTCAGCTTGTCTGAGCGTGGAAAGCTAAGCAGGGTCAGGCCTGGTTATTACTTGGATGGGAGACCCCTCCTCTAGTTTCCTGCATTGAGCAGGGGTTGGACTCGATGGCCTTGCAGGCCCCTTCCAACTCTATGATCTATGAAATCTAACTGGAGGGATATATATAACCTCTAAGGCAAAGGTGTTGAGCCTCAGGTGCATGGGCCAAATCTGGCCCAACTGGGGTCCCAATACAGCCGGCTTGGGGGTCCCCAGATGGCCATGCCCCCTTCCCTGGCCCCACCCCTTTCCCTGCAACTGCCAATCATTTGGTAGTTTCCCAAGTGTTGGCCCACCCCCATTCTAATAGATTGAAAAGTTGAAAAGGCTTAGTTACAGTCAATAAGAGCTTTAAGCTAAAATACGCTGGTATTTTGGTCCTCGCCCTTTTGCCTTTGGCTCCACCCCCTTTTGCCTTCAGCCCCATTCACCACTGGAATATGGCTCCCAAAAGCTTCTTCAAAACCGAATACAACCCTTGAGCTTTGACAATTCTCTTTAGAATTTCCTCCTTTTATCCTGGAAGACAATCTTACTCGGTCGAGTGATCGCCTGATGATGATGATGACTGTTCTAAGGACTGATGTATTGGGCGTGCACCTGACCCTTGGATTAAATCCAGGGCATTCCCCAGTGGGTCCTGATCATTCCATGAAGATGCTCCCGGGGGGGGGGGATGATTGTGTGTCATTCCATAATGCTTGAAAAGTTTGGGATGCTTGGGTAGACACCTTTCACCCCATCTCAACTTCTACACCATCTGCCATTAGTTATGTCTGCACAGGCCAATTAGAAGATGTCCAAGGGCTACCAATGATTTGTTCCTCTTGTTATCTATCTTACATAGATAGATAACAAGAGCAATCCTATGTCCAGTGTAATCTCCATGGAGCTCAATGAGAATTACTCCCAGGTAAGTCAGTGAGTATAAGATTGCAATCTAAATTTCCCAGGAACTGTGAGTTTATTTCTGCTTTTTTAATATAACCTTGCTGCCTATAATACCTGTCAATTATCCTGTATCTCAATTCCCCATCTATCAATGCAAACAAATATACTTCCCTACTTCAGAGGGATGTTGTAAAAAATGAAATCTATTCCTTTCTTGGAGATGGCAAGATACTATGATGATGGATGCCATATTTCCCATTACATAAAAAAAAATAATAACACTGTTTCCCACTAAAGTGGATGGCAAAGCTACCCTCACCCCGTCACCCCAAAAATGATGGGAACCAATTCAGGCCCTGTAATTTGTTCATTAAAAATTATCCTGTGGCTAAATTTTCCTGTTGCAAAGAGGCTGAAATCCAACCTGCAAACATAATGACTCAACAGGCAGGAAAACCTGTTGAAACGAGTGAACACATGTTGACATATCTTTCTTTCCTATGTTTTCTTACCATCGGGGGAAAAAGAAATGAAATTGCAGCAAGTCTAACCTGTCTTTCCAACAAAAGTCTTTTGTCTCTTTAAAAGCTGGTGCTACTGAATATTTTAAGCCTGATAGACATAAAATACCTTGTTCAGTGTAGGGTAATCTGCTATGTGGTTATGGGAATTGTGGTGACGTTTTGAATTGGAGATGGGCCAACAGCTGGATGAGCATATTTGCAATTTAATATTGATAGGATCAGCAAATGAATTCATGTTAGATCTGAAATGCAATCTAGAAATTTTCAAAATTTGACATGTGGCAATGTCAGTTTTGATATTTGCACTCAAAATTTAATGGTTTGGCACCTATCCAAGGGATATTTCTTCTTAATTAGTTTTTTAAAATGACTGAAGTTATACAAAGTGTACTAAACGCTACTGCAAGTCAGCTTTCAGACCCTGCCAAATGCTGACTGCTATTGAATGTGAAATATTTTGCATGACTGAAAAAACACCGGATGTTAATATCAAACATTGGCTGCATGCAATCAGAGAACATTAGTAGAATGTCAGAATTTTGAGGAGAAATTGGAGGTGGAAGTTGTTTCAGCTATAATTTATGTGGTACAATGGATCAGGTCACAGACATCTTATGCTGGTGACATACCATTTACTTGAGTGAGGATACACCAGTCTCTATTAATTGCTCTGCACGTTATACATGAGGCTTGACACAGGGTCAGACAAAGGATGGAGCTTTGTGAGACTATGAAAATGTAAGAAAGGAAGTGAATTCACTTCCAGAAGATGTAGTGATGGACACCAATTTGGATAGCTTTAAAAGGGGATTGGACACATTCATGGAGGATAAGGATAACAATGGCTACTAGTCCTGATGGCTATATGCGCCCTCCGGTATCAGAGGCAGTATGCACCATTTGCTGGGGAACATGGGTGGAAGGGTGCTGTTGCACTCATCTCCTGCTTGTGGGTTTCCTGTGGGCAGTTGGTTGGCCACTGTGTGAATAGAATGTGTGAACAGAATGCTGGACTAGATGGACCCTTGGTCTGATCCAGCATGGATCTTCTTATGTTCTTACTGTTAACAAGATTGATGGACAATTAACTCTAGGCAGAACTGTAGGGAAGCAGCAAGCTATCTTTCGTTAGAAGTCTCCTCTAGTGCAAAGTCTTCTCTTTATCAGTACAGGAGAAGCAAGCTCAGATACAAAATGACAAACGACTCAGAAATCGGAGAGTAGCCTTGACTTCTCAAACCCTCTTCACAGAAACCCAAATGTGTCCTTGGAGAGCAAGTTTATTCCTGCCGGTGGGGGAATTTTCACCAGTTCCCCTTCTTCTCCCTACAGTTGCTTGCCCCACGAAAATATGCTCCAGAGCATCGGGGGTCCCTTGAGAATGGGGAGGGGGATGCAGGTGCAAATCAGCTACATGTGAGGATGTAGTTCCATGTGGAAGGCCTTATTCACATAAATTGGATTAGCACCTTCTTTCCCCTGTGTTTTGGGGGAGGGGAAGGATTGCACAAATTGGATCTCTCTCATGCAGGCATCCATGTGGAGGAGCCCCCACCTCACAAATTATATTATACACATGAGACCCGTGTACCTTCTTCTCCACCATGCAAAGAAGATCACTGGCCAGTGAGAGTACAAAAGCGACCTCAGTTTCCCAGGACTGCTTTAAGGATTCCAGGGGGAACGCATCACATACCCGTTCCTAAGCTGTCAGAATCAGTTGAGCAGGAGCCAGCAACTTTAGTAGTTGCTGCAGCAGCCCACTGGTCAATGATGCTACCGATGTCTATCCCCACACCCTCAAACTTCCACGCTGAGTACTAAAGGATTTCAGCTTGCATTTTTCTTTAGCTTCCTTTGAGCAATTCTACTCATATTTTCATTCTGCTCCCATCACTGAGTTTCTATTATTTCATTAAGCAAAGTGACCCAAATGAGTCATTCAGCATTAAGCAATGTGCTAAAATTAACCCATGGGACACATCGGGCCTGGGCAGGACTGGGATATGGGAGCAGACTCTTCTTCCTTTGATGCAGGCAGGGCCGGTGCTACCATTAGGCCAACTAGGCAGCTGCCTAGGGCGCAGGGCTAAAGGGGGCGCCAGAAATGCCTTGAAAAAAAAATACAGCGCTCTCAAGTGGGAAGGGGGGCGCTAAATATCTGATCTTGCCTAGGGCACCAAACTGCCTTGCACCGGTCCTGGATGCAGGGTGGCCAAAAAAGAAAAGAAAAGAAAAGGAAGTGCAGCACCAAAAAGGAGGATAAAAGAGGACACTGATTTGCATAAAGTTTGCATACACCGATTTGTATGCATAGATACAAATTTAGAAATAATTGTTATAGATTAAACAGAAATACAGTACATCTCACCATAGTGTAGAAGACTGTGACCAGGTGAGCTGTGTGTCTGCCTGTTCAGTTTCCTACCCAGGCACTGTTGGTGGGCAAAGTTCTTACGGTTCTTTATCTTTAAACCAGAATTGGACAGGGCAGCCCTTCAAATAGAGGACTGCCTTCTGTAGAAGAAGACACATGGCCGCCCTATTTTGTTGACAACCAAGAGATCCCATTATTGATTTATTTATTTATTTCATTTTGTGTAGCCACATTTCCTCAAAGGAGCTCAAGGTGGCATTCACAGTTTTCTCCCTGCCCCCACAGCTATTTTATCCTCATAACGGCCCTGTGTGAGGTAGGTTAAGCTGAGACAAGTTGGGCAAGGTCACCCAATATGCTTCATGTCCTCTCTCTCTCTCTCTCTCTCTCTCTCTCTCTCTCAACACTGGCTCCCAAAAAGGCTAAAAATAAGCTCTGTCTCCGTCTTGTTTATTATTTACTTACTTTAAGCATTTTTAGGCATCTTTCCAGGCATTACCCTTACAAGGCAGCGTACAAAAATGTGTACCACAAAACTGAAACAATATCATGTTATTAAACTTTTAGAATTTACCAAAAAAAAGTACCTGTCACTTTGGGCAATATTTCTTCTAAAGCTGCAATCCTATCCCCAGTTACCACTGGAAGTAAGGCCCACTGAACTCAACAGGACTTACTTCTGAATAGACATGTATAGGATTCTGCTGTACGGTTTTGATAGCACTCTCCTGTCACTGAGCTTTTCTACACGAGGCTGTCAATCTGCTATATCTACTTTCGGTTTTGTCACAGAATTGAGAGACCAGCACTAAACCAAGTCCAAGAGCTTTTCCTTTCCTGCTTTCCCACTACATAACCAACAGGTGGCACTGTGGTATAGCAGAATAGTGCAATTATACATGTGAAAAAGTGTTTTCTTTCACTTTCACAAATAATGCTGCATTTCCCCTGCTCTACCCCATCCCCATCCCCTGCAAAAGTGCTCTTTAAAAACAGAAGCGAAACTGCAGGATTGCAACATCTAAAAAACCTGTAAATAACTGTAAGTAGGGAATGACAAGCACACAATAAATGCCTAGTGTAGAAAAGCTCGGTGCCTGTCAAGGCCCCTCCCGCCACTCTGTTTTCTTTTTTCTTTTCTTTTTTAAGGGAACTGAATTATCTTTAGCTCAAACAGGTGGCACAGCATAAAGCAGCAGCCTTCCTCAACCTAGTACCCTCCAGTACCCTCCATCTGGAGAGCACCAGGTTGGAGAAGGCTGACATAAAGGAATGTGAACATCTGAGGTTCTGTTGAGAACAGGCAGTCAAAACGACTCTAGGCATGACACACACAGCTGTGCTGCTAACAGAATATTGCACAGCCAAAGTGTGGATTTTTCTGTCCAATCTAGATATAACCATCTTGTTGACAGGGTGGCAGTAAGGGCACGCTATGCAAACCTGTGGGAAAACCTGATATAGCTTGTTCCCAGTCATCATAGAGGGTGTTCTCTTTCTTTTTTTCAAAAACAACAACTCACAACTGAGGTTGCACTATGGAGAATATTGCTCAAGGTTATCAAACCTGGCAAGATGCTAACATTTTAACCTTTGGGTACCAGTGTGTAGTTCGAATGGCATTAGGAAAAACTTCCACTGCTTGTTTGCTGTCTTATAATAGCCACCACCAGAGCCCTTGGGGGGTGAGGGGTGGGGTGAAGACAGACATAATATAAAAAGAAAACTCACAATAAGTCCATCAGCTGTGATATATGAACACAGCTTCTTCCCACCTGTGCCGTTTCAATGACATACATATATACCTGTAAACTCTGATTCTTGTTCAGGCATAAATCTTACCTTTCCATCTATGTATCAGGCAGGCTGCCAGCCTTTTTTTTTTAAAAAAAAAATAATAAATCAAAAAGTGCTACATGTACACTTATCTTTCTGTCTGTTTCCCCCCCTACCATTCACAAACAAAAACCCAACGATTTGTTTGCTTTTTAAGTGAAAAACTGCTCTGGGAAATGTGAGGTTTCTTGGTGACATCACAGTCAGCAGCCAATCAGTGCCTGGGAAGCAAAAGTACCATTGGACTGAACCCAGGGAGAACACCTTTCAAATTGGCCACAGTGCTCTAAAAATGCTTTGTCTGTCCTTGCCCTTAGGCAGCAGCTGGTTCCCCACACCTTCCCCTTTCTGAATGACCCAGCCAGGGCTCTGTGCTGAAAACAACTAGAAAACAACAACTTGCTGCAACAATATGGCCAAGTTGCACCAGGAAAATCTTAATTTTGTGACATGTATACCCTAAATAACACAAATAAATCAAAATTGTATATATTTCCTTTTTCTGCACAATGTTGTTCTACTGCTGTATGTCATGGGTGAGGGGTGGTAGGCAAGCAGTTATGCAAGTCAGTTAAACACCACTCTGATCAGTGGAGGAGATCTTACCCACTCCCCGCCTCACACACATACTCTCTCCCCTGGTTTTTCAGATTCTGCTATGCCAGGGGTGCAGAACCTCTTTGAGCCTGAGGGCCAAATTGCATTTTGGAGAAGGTCTGGGTGTGTGTGTGTGGGGGGGGGGACACTCCAAAGGTCGGAGGGGTGGAATGCAAAAGGGGTGGGGCCAAAGTACCAACTTATTTATTATTACATTTATACCCCACCTTTTTTCCTGCAAGGAACCCAAGGCGGCTTACATAATCCTAACCCTCCTCTCCATTTTATCCTCACAACAACCCTGCGAGGTAGGTTAGGCTGAGAGTCAGTGACTGGCCCAAAGCCACCCAGTGAGTTTCATGGCCGAGCGGGGACTAGAACCCAGATCTCCCGAGTCCCAGCCCAACACTCTCACCACTACACCACACTGGCTCTTGCTTAAAGCTCTTACTGCCAGTTACTAAGGCTTAGGAGAGGCATTCCAACCATTTAGCATGGGGGGGGGGTGCACAAAAGATGGGAACCCACCAAACCATCAGTGTGGCTGGGAGAAGGGGGCGGTGCCAGGGGAAGGTGGCAGGGCCTTTTGGGCAATCCTGGAGCTCTATATTTGGAACCCAGAGGGTCAGATTTGGCCCTGGGCCTGAGGTTCTGCATCCCTGCACTAGGCATTGCCCATGCACCACATCATGCATTTTCAACCATAAGGGCTAGACACTTGCCTTCAGAGAGAAATCGGAAATTTTTCAGGGTACTGGAGTTCAGACTGTGTCCAATATCGCATTCTCTGGTTTTGCTGTACTTGCATGTAATCATGGACGACATGCTGCTCTGGGTCCAGCCGTGCACCCGGACACCTCCTCTTTCCTTTCCTGCCAAGAAGGTCCTCAGGGAAAAGAAGAAAAATGGCGCCCGCCTGCCCGATCATGTCTCAGGAAACCACAATTCAGCAGGCAGGAACCATTGTGGAATTCCCCACTTCACTGCATCGCCCAAAGCATGGGCCTGGATTGGCAGGGATTAGGGTGGCTAACTCAGTGCAACAGAGGACAGGGTTCCTGCACCTTTCCATCGTTGTAGCAGGGAAAATATCAACAGGTGTAACCTGCCCTGTCATTGTGCTGCAGGCACAAGAAAAGCTACACCTGCTGAAACTCCCTCTCAGGAGCTCTCTCGCAAAGCCCTGCTGACCTGCTTTGGATATACTCCTGCTACAAGCAGCCCATATTGTGGGGTCTTGCTTCAGCAACAGCTCCGACACAGAAGAGGAGTTGGAGCTGGGTGAAGGGCTCACACCTGGGGCTGATTGTAGCCAAGGCCAGGCGACCTTGGACAGTTCCCCCTCCGCTGGGGAACAGGAGCCGGGAGAGCGGAGTAAGGATTCTCAGCTGCAGGCGCTGGCCTTGGGCTGTGAGGAGGGCCCCTCAGGGTTGCGGCTGGCCCAAAGACGACAGGAGAAATGCCTGGCTGAAAGGCTCGTGAGCAGAAGGAGGCGTAGCAGGCGTCTCCTGGCCCGGTACCCATGCCAAGATCCAGAATCAGACTCAGACTGAGATTGGGGCTGGGTCAGGGTTTATAGTCTAGCTGCGAACCCCTGCTCAGTGTAGAAAGCAACGACGCTGTTCCTGGCAAGGCTTCTACGCTCCTTGATTCCCCTTGATCTCCTACCCTCTGAACCCTGGACTGTCTCGACGTTGGCTTGTTTCTTGGACTGGTGTATGGTGGATAGACTGTTCGTTACTGCTTGTAGCAATAAAGAATCTGTTTGGAACTGCACTGTCTGGCGTGATCAAGTGGGACACAACACATATACCCTTCAACAGTTTGCATGTGAAAATAAGGTCATGCTTGCAGTCCCAGGAATCACTCCACAAGCCCCTCTAGGGTTCAGGAGGCCCTTGGCAAAGTGCCGTTGGGCAGGGCCTCTCCTTTATCAGGCTGGAGGCTTAGTCAGTGGCAGGAGCAGCAAGCTGAGAAGTTGCCATTTAAGATTTCCCACAATGCTTTAGAGCGATGCTGTGTTGAGTACTCAAGAATATTGTGGGGAATTTCTAAAATGGAGGCTGTTAGGTCCCCAATTCATGTGAGGGTGGGTGGATGAGTGGGTAGGGCAAGCATCTGGTGGGCACTGCCGGGGCGTTGCCATTCAAAAATTTCCCACAATGTCCTGGAGCAACTCTGTGTCGAGTGCTCAAGAACATTGTGAGGAATTTTAAAATGGAGGCTCTTAGCTGCCTGGGGTGGGCAAGGCAGGGCAGGGGTCAGCACTGGTGGTCCTGCATTAGGGCCCCTTCGCAGTGCCCAAAGGCCAGACCATCATGTCAGGCCTACCTACTCAATCCACCGTTACACGTTATTGAATGCTCCTCACTGCCTGCTACGTGTGGCGTTCATTTACACTGAAAAAGCCCTGTCCACCACTGATTTTTAAAAGGCTTTTGGATAAAAAAAAATATACTAGAAAAACATAACAGATTTGGCTTATGTTATTACCGGTAACTGTTCAGCTCAAGAGCCACAATGTGTGAAACAGCAGGCTGTGAACTGCATGGTACTTTTACTGCCCATGTTCATGAATTTATTTTTGCGCTAGAGACGACAAGCCACATCCATCTACCGAACCAGATTTATCTTCTGGTGACCCTGTGCTGGGCTTGCTGAACCTGGAGGATGACAATGCTAGTAACAAATGTTTAACAAGGCATCCTGAAAAGTCATGCACTGGGAAATAACAGGAACGGTAATTTACCAGTGACAGGGAATGAAAAGGGACAGCCCCTGCAAATATGGGAATTCGTGAGCTTTAGCTTTCAGTAGACAAGGAGTACTGTGAAGGACTGCCAACGGGTCCTTTACTCAAGACCAGAGATCAAAGGTGCCAAACTGCCAGCCTTAGCTCTGCCATCAAGGATGATAAAGGGACTGGAAACAAGGCCCTATGAGGAGAGACTGAAAGAACTGGGCATGTTTAGCCTTCAGAAGAGGAGACTGAGGGGAGATATGATCGCACTCTTCCAGTATTTGAAGGGATGTCACACAGAGGAGGGCAAAGATCTCTTCTCGTTCATCCCAGTTTGCAGGACACGGAATAATGGGCTCAAGTTACAGGAACCTAGATTCCACCTAAACATCAGGAAAAATTTCCTGACTGTCAGAGCAATAAGACAGTGGAATCAACTACCTAGGGAGGTGGTGGGCTCTCCCAGTCTGGAGGCATTCAAGGTGCGGCTGGACAGACATCTGTCAGAGATGCTTTGACCTGGATTCCTGCATTGAGCAGGGGGTTGGACTCGATGGCCTTGTAGGCCCCTTCCAACTCTACTTTTCTATGATTCTATGATCTTGACCTGATTTTCTCAGGGCCTTGCCCTTAGTCCCTTAGTCTATACACTGAATTTAGCAATGAACCACAGAGGAACCACACACACCGTGTGGGGTAAAACCAGGAAAGTTTATTTAAGGTAAACAGATTACAATAAAAGGTGGGAAATGAGGGAAGGGGAAAAAGGTGGGGAGACACTTTGGTATACACAAGTAGAGCTACAAAGCAACAAAACTAGTCCCTTACTATATAAATACCCAGGCACTTACTCCTTGCCTGGGGGTTGGTCTTCTTAGGGCTTGCCTCAGCAAAAAGCCCTACTCCGCGCTCCTTCGCGTCTAGACAACAACAACTCAAACCAGAAGCCACAGCTGGCAGTATAGATTCTCCTCCCACCCCTCCTTCCAGTAGCCCAGCTGTCTTTGGCCAATCAGGATGAACTTCATCTGGGCTAGGCAGAAAAGGGGTGGCTCGTGACTAGAGTGCTTGGGCCGCATTTGCATGCAAATAACTGTGGCACAGGGACATCAAGGAGAAACTATGCATATTTGCAAGAGACTCTTGACGCCTAGAGTCTTCAGAGGAACTATGTACATTTTGCATGAGGCTCTCAGCCTCTAGCTGGGATTACACTTATTTACACACACAAGTGTGTGTGTGTGTGTGTGTGTGGTGGTGCAGGAGACGCTGACGCTTTTCTTCTTCACAAGTACAATTTTTAAAAAGGAACCGTGCAAAATTACCAAGTACACCAGCATTTGGCAAATGGAGTAAAATCTCTTTTTGTCCCCTCAGAGAATCTTTATTACTACTGTTTAAGTAGGTGCTGTGTTATTTATTTTTTCATTTCAAACGTATTTCATCGCCACCTGAAAAGAACAGAAGGCAGGCAAAAATGGCTGCTTTGACTAATAAAGCAGAACTTAATTCACTTCGACTTTTGAAAGTAACAACAAACCATTCCTGATTTCTTATGGAGGCACTCGCTGGCCTCTTTTTTCTGATTCCTGTACTGAATTAACATAATTATACCCTCAGATTTACCCTCCCTAAAATCTTGTAGTCAGACTTGCTGCTGCATGTTGCTCTCTTTTGTGAAACAAGACAAATTACACGGAATGAGAGAGTTTGCAATACTATCAGTCTGAATTATTGTGGGGGCGGTATGTTTAACATACATGCAAGTTTGGATTGTGTACACAATCCAGCTCTGGTTTAGAAGCACTTAGGCCATGCTGACTGGGAATGATGGGATTTGCAGTCCAACACATCTGGAGGGCACCAGCTTGGATGTGAAGGATGGCCTAGGCCTTTGGAGAAGGATGGCTTATGCCTTTGGAGAAGGATGGCTTAGGCCTTTGCTTAAGCATGCCTAGAACTTTCCATTGTTTTGTGGCCAAAAGCCATTATGTGCATCTAAAATCACTTCCAGTGCAAATAATTTTATCACATTTCATGATGGAGTTCATCTGTGTGTTGCCAACATGGTTCATGATGTTAAGGTATAGAGGGCAATAATTTGGAAAAGATATGAATTGGTTTTAAGAAATTGGGCGTTCATTGCCACATCATAGATTCTAATGGAGCAAAAGCATAAAAAATAGAGATCTAGTGTTTCCTAAAGGTCCATTAAAAATAAAGATAATTTTAGAGAATAATTTCTGTTAACTTGGTTTATTTGAACCTCCTTATTATCCAAATAATTTTTTTTAATCACCCAAATTCATAGTATACTTATTACAGAACTCCCATAAAATAAGGAAATGTAAATGGCATACCAGTATAATTGGATATTCAAAATCATAGGGATGGGTCCAAGATCTGTCTTCTGTGAGCAAAAGGGCTCTGCTCACAGAAGGTGCCTCTGCCCACTTTTCAGGGGTCCACACCCACACCCCAGCTCACCACATTCAGCAGGGTCCTTTGATGAAAAGCATACGAAAAACTTGGTCTCTCACTTAACATCAAAAAAACCAAAGTGCTTCATCAGCAAGTGCAAGTTAACCCTTTGGTGATGCCATCTATCCAGCTTGGCAGGGCAATACTGGAAAATGTCGATCATTTTCTCTATCTTGGCAGCTATCTTTCTGTTACAGCTAACATTGACAGTGAAATCCAACATCATTTGAGCTCCGCAAGTGCCGCATTTTCTCGAATGAAACATAGAGTGTTCGAGGATCGAGATATCTGTAAGAAGACCAAAACGCTGATTTATGAAGCCATTGTATTACCAACTTTATTGCATGCCTGCGAAACATGGACTATCTATAAACGTCATTTCCACCTCCTTGAAAGATTTCATCAACGTTGCCTCCGGAAAATCCTGCGAATTACTTGGGAAGATAGGCGAACAAATGTCAGTGTACTGGAAGAAGCAAAGACTACTAGCGTTGAAAAAATGATCCTTCAACGCCAACTTCAATGGACCGGTTATGTTGTTCGAATGTCTGACTGCCATCTCCCAAAGCAGTTATACTTTATTCCCAACTCAAGGATGGAAAGCGGAATATCGGTGGTCAGTATAAAAGGTTTAAAGATGTTCTTAAGACTAATCTAAAAAAATGCAATATAAACATCGAAAACTGGGAAGCTCTGGCCCATGAACGATCTAAATGGAGGTTGGCCTTTCACAAAGGATCCATGGACTTTGAAGAAGCCCGAGTGCAAGGTGAAAGGGAGAAACGTGCTAAGCGAAAAGCACGTCAAATGAATCCTTTACAGGACCATCTTCCATCTGGTAACCTGTGTCCTCACTGTGGGAAGCTGTGTGGATCTAGAATTGGCCTCCACAGTCACTTACGGACCCATCGCTAGAGTCTACACAATTTTTTAGATTTTCCTCCTTTTATAATTATCTTTTTGTAATTTTATCCTGGAAGACAATCTTACTCGGTCACGAGTGATCGCCTACTACTACTATACCAATGAAAAACTTCTGTTCATCTGTCCTCTCAATAAAACTTTTGGAATCAATGTATGATGCTTCCATGTCATTCAGAATATATATATATATATATATATATATATATATATATATATATATATTATTATTATTATTATTATTATTATTATTATTATTATTATTATTGTCAGTATTGTTTGTATAGTCTCTCCACAAGGGTAACCAAGTGAATTTTCCTCTCTCTCTCTATATATATATATATGTATATATATATATATATATAGAAAGAGAGAGAGAGACAGAGACAGAGACAGAGACAGAGAGAGGAAAATTCACTTGGTTACCCTTGTGGAGAGACTATACAAACAAGCTGACAATACTGATTTTTCTGCCCAGGTCAGGACTCACAGGTACTTGCTTCTTCCTGTACCAGGTAAGAACAGTTCCTCCTCATGAAAAGCCATTATTTAATTGGTGCACACAGCTGTTGACAGTTCCTCCTCAGGGAAAGCCATTAAGCAGGAGACAAGACTCTTCCTGCTAATGGAACTGCACTGCGTGGAGGGCAGGCACCTCCGCAGCATAATTAGCTTGCCTCAATTTCAGTGTCACCAGGGAAGCAGAAACCACTACCCATTCAACTCCAAATGCCACATAGCAGCACTTTGAAACTTGATGCAAAACCCACTGCCCTCCTGTTTCTTCACATTCTGCAGTGGTTTTTAATGGATCAGGCTGAACCTTTTTCTTTCTCCTCTCCCAGAGCTGGCTCAAGACATTTTTCTGCCTGAGGTGAATACTATGGGTACTTTGGGTACTATGCACCCTCTCCCACCCAAGCCAAGGTGCATAGTACACAAAGAAAGGCAAGTTACTTTGGTCCATGAGACAGGAAATCCTGCAAGCACCTCTCACCTTCCTTGACAGTAAAAATACAAAAATGCAAAATTAAGTAGCGAACAATTTGCTGCCCTTTCATGACACCCAAGCTCTGCTGCCTGAGGTAGCTGCCTCATTCTGCCTAATGGAAAGACCAGCTGCCTCCCCAACAGACATCGACCCCAGGAATATTTTTCTGGACCCCATTGCATGTGAGAAGCATTGACTGGGTTCGCATGCCACAGCAACCTATCATGGGTAACTTCCCACAGCACGGCTTGTTTCGGGGGAACAAGCCACCCTGACAACCCATGGCTTGTTCTAGGGATTGTTCGGGCCACGATGGGTCATCAGAACCCAGCAGAGTAATTTCATCCTGGGTTATAGAGATCGGCTAGCACTGGTAGGGATGTGTTAGGATTTCATTCAGGGGGTGGAGGTCCAGCGAACTCACTGGGCTCGACCCCCCCGAACTCCGTCCCACCTACCTGCTTCCCTGGCTTGACTCGCGTTCTTCTGAGTCGAGCCAGGGAAGCAACTTCCAGGTTCCTGGCTGAGTGCTTTTTACATAGAAAATGGTGTAAGATATGTTAAATATGGCTGCAATTTGGGCAAGTTACACAAATTGCGGCTGCTTTTAATGTATCTTACACCATTTTCTACGCAAAAAGCGCTTGGCCAGGAACCTGTAAGTTCGCCGAGCAGCTCGGCTGGCACCTGCTTTTGGCTCAACTCGGTGGGCCTGGCAGCAGCACTCGCTGAGTGCCCAGCGAGTCAGGTGGTGGGCAGATCGCCCACCACTACTGGCAAGCCACCAGTAAGAGCGGCAAAAAACCCTTGCCACTCTTCATGATCTCACCTGTGCCACCGTCAGTGACAGCCCCTCCACCGATGCCAGTTTGCCACCTTTTAAAAAATTATTTTTTCAGCCCCAGGAATATGTGCAAAAAAATGTCTTTGTGTTTTGTTTTGTTTTAATGTGTCAATCTTTTGCAGTTGGGCAAGTGTATTCTCTCGGCTTTCCGATATATGTAGTCTTGCTTAGTCAATGTCCTTGTCAGTTTCAGCTGTCAAACACAATTGACAAAGTGAGACTACATACTGTATAGACTAAATTGCGAAAAGTTGACAGCTGTCAGTTGCCTAGCCATCAATTAGAAAGCACCGGCAAAAGGGGGGAAAGCAGCAGAGTAGGTGCACCAAAAGGGTGCAGCAACTAGAAACATGATCCTGCCAAAGTTAAGCTGGTTTAAGTCCCATTGATTTCAATGGCACAGAGTCATTCTTTCACTGTCCCATTGAAATCAGTGGGGATTGCAAGTCTTAAACATTGGCTGAATAATTCCTTAGATTTGTATCAAAAACAACAATGAGACTTATGGCACAAGTTAACACGTTTATCATGGAGTAAGCTTTTGTAGGCTAGACTAGAGTAAGAATCTCATTGCTTCCTTTAAAACACAGACATACGTCTGTCAAAGTAAGTCAAGGGTCCCCAACCTTTCGGGGTTGGTGGGCACATTTGGAATTTTGAGTGTTGTAGGTGCTCTCACAAAATGGCTGCCATAGGGCACTTTGCCCATTCATAAAATGGCTGTCATGGTAGGCATGACTGGTCAGAAAACACTCATTTCCCAGCTGGCAAACTGGTGAGACTAAAAGAAAAGTTGCCCAAGAACCTAAGTACAAGGCAGCGGTGGGATCTGAGCACCAAAACACAAAACCACTCTTTTGAAACAAGATAACAATGGTGCTGGAGCAGCTTTGCAACCTTTTAGTAAACAACAACATATGTGTGTGTGTGTGTGTGTGTGTGTGTGATATATATATATAATAAAAATCAGGAGAGGGAGGGAGCCTAGCAGGCACCAAGAGAGGTGTCCATGCACACTACATCGGAGTAAGTCAACATTTAGAACATAAATCTAAATTCTTGCACAAGAATTATTCCACTGTCTGAATTACCAGTTCCTTCACTATCTCTGAACGACCTGCAATTTAACTTGCTGAGAGACGTAACTATGTAAGTACCCAATTATATTATGATTTTTAAAAATGTTTTCCACAAGCCCTACAGATAATCTCTATTATTTCTGTTACTGCAAAGTGAAAAGGGGTGTGTGTGCAGAGCTACACATTAGCAACAACTGTTTATGTTCATGCCTTGAACATAAATGGAACACCTAAAGGGAGAGTGTGAATTCTTAGAATATAAAGATTCCTGAAGGAGATCCAAAACACTCTCTTTCGGGTCAATTAATTCCTCCTGTTCAATACTAAAAGTGTTTCCCAACACTTTTGATTTAGGATCTGGTTTCCCTGTGCAACTTCTTATTTAATGTGCACAATGTGTTCAACCTGCCATTGTGGAATAGGAGAGAAAAAACAAAACATTAAATATCAACGCTCTTGTGCACAACCCTTTTTTTTTTACATCAGTGTTCTCCAACCTTGGGTCCCCAGATGTTTTTGGCCTACAACTCCCAGCATGCCCCAGCCAGCGTAAGGTTGGAGAACACTGTTTTACACAGTAATGTGTAATACTTAATTTACTTCAAATTATGCTAAGCCAGCTCTGCTGCACTCGAAGGCTCTTCTCATTCTGTTGAGTGGGGCCTGGATGTCTACCCCAACATCCTGCCTTGGTGGCACCACTGTTTCCATAACAGGATTAGTTCATCCTGAGGTAAGAGCCAAGGAAGCCTCTGCCATCTATCAAGAGATGCATTCCAGTCAGCATTTCCCCCCAAAGCGTGCTAAAGAGGCTCAAGAAAGTCCCTCTTTATTATAAAAGGACTCCTACAACTGGGGGGAAAGAGACCCCATTCATCATTTGATCGAGGACCAATCATAAATCAGGTAGGAAAGGCACATGGGGGCCACATCCCCCCCCCACACACACACCTTATCTAGATGAAGGAGGGACAATATGATAGCTTAATGGGCCACTGATTTTTCAAAGATGGCTTAGCAAAAATGTGATCTGGTGAAAAACCCAATGAGGATAGGCTGGTAATCAAGCCTTAAATGAGCCACTCCAGGGCAGGGGAGCAAGATCGAGGTGTAACAAATATCTTATCTAAGACTTGGATGTAAAAGTACAATGGTCAAAAATATTGTGCAGAGTTCAAAGTTATATGAATGTTGCCATATGGGAAGCCAGGCCAGGCATGTCCTCATCTTGAACAGCAGATAGAATATCAAAGAATAACAGGCCTGATATAAGTTAGATCTTTGCCTTTTTAATGTATGTTCTTTAAGCAAAATCTGCCTGTCACCCACTGGGTTTGCAAGGTGAGTGCCAAATTAAGCCTCAGAGGCATCTGTTGCCATGTTCCTCGGTGACAGATAAACAAATCTCGAATGCTTACTTCATCTATTTAACCCGGGTGATCTCCAGAAAGGTAGTTTGCATAACTGGTGATATGGAAATGTGGCTTTGATTGTTCCCTTGACTGTGGGAAGCACTGATGTCAACATCATCCGATTTCCAGGTAACCTTGGATAGCCCAGCAATTTGCAGGAAGAGACTCTCTGATCCTGTTTGCATCTCAGTCACACACAGGGAGGTGTGGAATATGGGACATGCTGCCAAGACGGTTCCAGAGCACACTGCTGGCCTCCCTGCTTTGTCCCGAAACTGAACTATGGACTCTTGCAGAGTAAATATGGCTGTGGAAACTTTGCAAGATATAATGTAAGCAAGCTTAAATGTGGCACAGTGGTTAGCGTGTCAGAGTAGGAGCAGGACAGAACGGTGTACAAATCCTCACTTATCCAGAAAGCCTTTGGCCACTCTCTGACAGCCTAACCTACCTCACAGGGTTGTTGTGAGACAGCCCAACCTCACTGAAAGAAAAGCAGGATAAAAAAATGTAATAAACGGATTTGGGGTTACAGTCAGCCATGCCATTTTAAATTTCAGTGATGGGGTGGCCGGGGGGTTCTCAGCAAGGCCCGTACATGTGATAATCTGACGTGTTCCATTCTTACCCCTCAAAAGAAAAGGGGGACTATGCAAAAGTGGCCACTGTGTGTGTGATCATAGAATCATAGAAAAGTAGAGTTGGAAGGGGCCTATAAGGCATCGAGTCCAACCCACTGCTCAACGCAGGAATCCAAGTCAAAGCATCCCTGACAGATGGATGTCCAGCTGCACCTTGAATGCCTCCAGAGTGGGAGAGCCCACCACCTCCCTAGGTAGTTGGTTCCATTGTGTTATTGCTATAACAGTTAAGAAAGTTTTCCTGATGTTCAGGTGGAATCTGGGTTCCTGTAACTTGAGCCGTGTCCTGCAAACTGGGATGATGGAGAAGAGATCCTGGCCCTCCTCTTTGTGACAACCCTTCAAGTACTGGAAGAGTGCTATCATATCTCCCCTCAGTCTCCTCTTCTGAAGGCTAAACATGCCGAGTTCTTTCAGTCTCTCTTCATAGGGCCTTGTTTCCTCTGTGTGGACCACCTATATATAACAGGCTCCTGTAGGATGGGGTGGGGAGCCTCAGGTTGAAAGAGGTTCCCTACCCCTGTTTTTGGAACCTGAGGGAAGAGAAGAACACGTGCTTCTTCATTGTGCAAACTGCAATGGTGAGAGGTGTATCTACTGGGCATCCTGCAAAGCCTTTGAAATCTCCTTCATATAAGTTGAAGCAATGCTGGCTGGGAATGATGGGAGTTGCAGTCCAACATATCTGGAGGGCAGCAGCTTGGGGAAGGCTGTCTTAAGGCAGCCTTTGCCTTGAAAGGGGTGGCTCTTGGATGAAGTGGTGCTTAGGGTGGCCGCTTACACATTGCCGAAAGAAGAGGAAATCCATCACCAAAAAAGAGGACGCAATTTGCAGAACATTTGCATGTGTAAATGTATGTGTATATGTGCACATTTAGAAAAAAATAACTATAGTTATAACAATAACTATAACGTAATTAGAAATACAGTACCAGTTGACCCCTGTGTGCCTGCTCAGTCTGCTGTCCAGGTGCTCACTGTTGATGGGTAAGTTCAAGGCCCCTGCTCACTCTCCCATCTTAATGAAATAAAATAAAAATCAGCAGGGGGAGGGGGCATTTCCCCTCTCTTCTTGTCAGGTTGGTTTCCCCTAGGCCTGCCAGAATTTCTTCATTGAGGAAGAGATTCATTGTATGGCATGTGTGTCTGTTTGCTCTTCTCACAGCAACACATGAGCCTGATAATCTTTTTATTGCATAATTTCTTTAGGAGTGTTAAGGCTTCCTTTTTCCATGGGAGCATGCTCAGAGAGCATCCATCTACATGGCCAGCTCTCCCATGAGGTGGGATGAATCCCCCACCTCAGGCGGTGGATCTGGAAGGGCGGCAGATCACACCTGCCCACCACCAGGAGGGCCTTCAGGCATTCTGGATGAGGGGGCCTTGGAGATTGCTCGTATGGCCTGTGGCTTACGCTGGCTCAGCTTGTCTGTGCGTGGAAAGCTAAGCAGGGTCAGGCCTGGTTATTACTTGGATGGGAGACCCCTCCTCTAGTCTCCTGCATTGAGCAGGGGGTTGGCCTCGATAGCCTTGTAGGCTCCTTCCAACTCTATGATCTATGAAATCTATGAATTGCTGCAGCACAGGCAGTGACCAGGGACACTTCTCTGCCAATGCCTCACTCTGAAGAAGGAGCAAGGCACTGGCAGAGAGTGAGTCACTGAGGGGGAGGCAGGTGGTGGCAGTTGGGTGCGGAGAGGGTAGGAATAGACTGGAGCATCCTCCCACCTCAGGTGGCATGAGCTCTTTCGCCAGCCCTGCATCTATACCACAATCCCCTTCATTTAAATGAAGATAGAGTTCCCCTGCTATGGCACTATCCACAAAAGGAAGCTTTTATCAGCAGAGATTTTAAATGAAAGTGTTGGTACAACGTAATGGGATAGTGTCAGATAGCCAGTACAGAGTAATGGAAACAGTTGATGCTTCTTATAAACCTAGGAAACAAAGTTTGTCTTCAGCCTCAGCCTCTGTTCTTCTTCTCAAAGTCTAATAATAACCTTCCAGAGGCATCGTATAAACTGGTTCATAGCGTGTGAAGTGTTCATGGAAAGTTGGTGAGCCATTTGCAACTTTAAACCAACTGCTTTATTATTTCCTTTGTTACCCTAAGTAGCACTGGGCAGCTGGGTGTGGCCACCCTTTACATTTCCCACAATGCCCCAGGAGCAACGCTAGGTTGGACGCATTATGGGAAATTAAAAGGGTGGCTAAATCTAGCCACCTGGTGCTGCTTGGGGTGCGTGCAAGCCATAACATTTGGGGCGGGGAGGCAGGGCAGGGATCAGCGGTGGACCCTCACAAAGGCCCAAGGTTGCCAAACTAGTTTTCACTACTGTGGAGAGAGAGTCAAATCCCCCAAATGTATCAGGCCAGCAGTTTTCCAAACCTCTATTCCTAGTTTGTACTCATAAATGGTCCCTAATACACATGAAAGGGATAATTCCCCATTTTGCAGTCACATTTCTCAGAAACATATGAGAACTGGAAGAAAAAAGCAAGGCTTTGCCATAAAAGAGTCACATGAAAGAGATACTAGTGAAATTTTGAACTTTCTTCCTCTCTTGCATCCCTGGGGGGTATGGAGCCTGAACGTATTATTTATTGCTTAATGAGCCAGTCAATATTATGTAGAGTTATTTAATTTTGCAGACAAGGGAGAGGCCTCTTGCAATAATTCAGCACTACAAGAAAATATATATAATATATGTATACACACACACACACACACACACACACACACAGAGTTATTCACCAGGTAACCAATCAGTGCCAGCTCCAGGTTTTTACGGGTCCATGGGCAAGCCACCCTCAATGGCCCCCCTCCCTCAGTGAGTCTACCTTCTCACTGCCATTGTCACAAGCTGCTATTGCTCCTCCGCCGCCTCCTCACCACTGTGACCACTTGCTTGCTTGAATGGCAGAGAGCCAGTGAGCAAGGAGGTGGTGTCATCTACTGCTCCCTCTTCTCACCGCCACTGTTTGTCTGAGCCAGAATGAGAAGCAGGTGAACAAACAGATTGCAATGGTACAGAGGAGGAGTTACTCTTCCCTGCTGGATTGTGGGCCCTTGGCAGGTGCCTAGCCATACCTGCCCTTAACACCAGCCGAAACCAAACCAAGCCTCTTGACCGTGTACAATCTTTAAAGCATCTATAAAATCCATTGTTTATTTGCTATTGGGGCCAGCTGTTAGTGAGTGTCAATGAGCAGCTTCTGAAATGTGTTGCAATGTTCAGTATTAGATTCAGAATACACCCAAGTCTCTTGATGATGATGATGATGATGATGATGATGATGATGATGATGATCTAGAACATGGGTTCTAGAACATGATGGAAAAGCTCCCTCCCCTTCCTCCCTTCACACATTTAAAGCTAAAGCCATGTGCCCAGTGCAAGAACATCAGCCACGGCCATATTTCACCAAAGTTCTTGCTCTGGCCACCATCACCTTGGCTTTAGTTTTAAACACAGGGACAGGAGGGGCAGAGAGGGACCCTATCATCACCCTCACACGTAGTGGCTTTTAAAAAGTTAATGGAAAGAAAAAACTGAAGTGAACCGGTAAAGCTACTCTTTACTTTCCCACCCCACAGGGGGACGCATAAAAGAATACTTAAATTTGCTATTTGCTATTAAAAATGCAGATAGACGTTTCATTTTTCATCTAGTCCAGACTTACTTAGATTTAGTATTGGTTTAAAAATAGATGAATTGGCAGCATTTGGATGAAGCTAAAATCCTAGTTCCAAACATCTGTGACAATTCATTGTAATCCTTGCTTCTTCTTCTTTTTCTCCTTAGGTAGCATAACTCCACAGTGTGTGGTAAGGATTACATAGTGTGAAAAGGAGAAAGTACAGAAGACTTGTACATCACCGAGTCATGTACAGCAGAAGGTGGCTTCCAGCTTATCTTTTACTCCCCGTACTAACGAAGTGAATTAACAATGTTGCAGAGATAAACCTTTTTCAGTTCTCCGTGAATCGTCAAGGCATTGAAAGCTTTGCTTTGCTTAATATGTTGAGGCAAGCCCATGTTCCTTAAACCATTTATTTTATTGCTTATTAAACTATGTAGTCATATTCTAATCTGTGCCAATGGAAGACCTGATCCATGAGATTAAACCGCTACTTTAATCAGAAGCCTTGGAAGAAAACACTCTGGCAGGAGCAAGTTGGAAGAAGTACATGAGCTAAGAGATATCTGTCTGTACACGCCTGAGTGGCTGAAACTAGGTTGCTGATAGATAGTATGATTTTTTTAAAAACAACAACAACACATCTTGATAATAAAGTAGGGTGGAAGAACAATTAATGTAGTCTTCTTTCTTATTTGTCCTTGTTTCAGAGTTGTTCTTACTTGTACCTTTCCATCAATAACTAGGCATCACATTTCAGAACACAATGGATTGGATCCAAGCTTAGTCATGCTTAGAGCAGACCCACTGATATCAATGGGACTTAAGTTAGTCATGTCTGGCTTGTCCCATTGCTGTCAGTGGTTCTACTCGAAGCATGACTAAGGCTGCATCAATACAATTGTCTTTCAATGAAAGTGGAGATTCTCTTGAGTCTACTATAGGACACCTAGACCTGGTTTGCATGATTGCAGGGTGGTTAACAGTAGCTTGTTAATCACCCTGCGCATGCTGGTTGCATGCCGCATGATTTACATAATTACCCTCACTGGGCATGGCTTGTCATAACATCTGAGCCCAGTGAGAGGGGGTGGTTGGGGTGGTTGATCAACCACCCAGAACCCGCAGGCTGTTGTAGGTTTCTAGGGTGGTTTGTTAACCACCACAACCACCCACTCTCACCAGGACTGGATGTCACAAGCAACAAGCTGCGTCCAGCAAGAGTAATTATGTAAATTGGGCCTAGACTTGTACAACGGCTGTTTTGCATGCAATATTTTCTGTGCAGGGCTATAGGAGGAAAAACCTAATGTACACTTGTCCTGTGTGAAGAAGGTACCTACATGTGTCAAGTCTACAAGTATGAGGTCCTTCTGCTAAGCTTGGAGAGATCCAAGATGAAGGAATGAGGCATGTGAGATAGAAGTATATCGATGGCTGGAAAGTCAGAGAGAAAGGAAAATAGTGGGGCATTAGGCAGTCTGTGTAAGAGGATGTACCATGCTGCATATCATTAATTAAAAAACCAGTAATTTTAGCATCAAAATGCATGCATGCAAACATACAAAGCAGGCTTGGCTTTCCAATGAGCCTTATTGTGTGTTGATTGACCACTTGTCACATGCATAATTTACTCTCTCTGTGGATTCACTCAAACATAATTTTGCAGGCTTTCCTATGAGGTTGTGGTCAACAGTCTGAATATGAATATGAACAATAAAATCAGTTAGGGAAGGATTTTTAAAACTTATATTTGTATTTACCTACAACGAAAGAGATAACAACGCATGTCTTCTTTGCGGACCTGTAAATGCCAGCCATTATTTTTACCAGCCAGCAAGGCTTGGCTTTCTCTCTCCCTGCTAGTGGGGCAAAGAGGTTAAGAGGGTGTGTCTGTGTTGTCCAATGAGAGGGGTTTTACAAGGGAGGAGTATCTCCAGATGCGCTTCATTATTCAGTATGCACAGCGCTAATCAAACCACAGTCTTAAGGGCAAAGGGCATGGTGTAAAAAAATAATTAGAAAATCAACACTAATTAATTTTTACGGTGTGTTTTCTCTTAAGATGGCGGTAGATAGGTACAGAAGGCTCAGGTGGGAAACAGGATTTGCAGGATTCCCTCCCAGACTGCCCTTAGAGATGAAAGTTGGGTGATGCATGAAGTCTGTGCTATATGCAGGGCTTTTTTTCTGGTGGAACTCACCGGAACTGAGTTCCAGCACCTTTTCTTCTATTAATTGCATTACAATTTAATCGCCATCTACTCCCGAGGAAATGTAATCCAAGAGTTCCGGTACCTTTTTCTCCAGAAAAAAAGCACTGGCTATATGTGATCATGGATTGTGGAGGAGGGATGAATCAGAGAGGCTGCTCACAGTGGCACTGGTAGGTGGCCAGAGGCTGACTGGAAACCTGCCCATTAAAAAAAAAGAAAGAAAGAAGCAGCATCTTGTTCCCCCCACCCCCCACCCCCTTAAGCTAGAGGAGGGGAGCTGCTAGAACAGAGCCAGTGTTAAAACATAATTTTCAGCTATATGACTGAAGGGGAGACTGGGTGCCTGTTTATGATCAAGTGGTGAGTGAAGAAAACTGGTGTTTTATTGACTTTTGGGGTGTGGGGGGACATTTTTTCAGGGAAGAAGCAGGGAGGGATCAGGCTGAAAAATTAATCTTCGGAGGGAGGGTAAACTAATTCACTGGGAATTGACTAGGGATAAGTGGCTGAGACATTTTGGGGATATAATTAGATTTGAGAGTAAATTTAAGAGGAATTGACTGGGGGCATCTGGTGGGATAATTGATTTAGTGGGGGGGCGGGTTCTGGGTGGGATTTGAATGCTTTGGGCAAAATGAATTGAAAGGGAAACATTCTACTGAGTTTGTGACTTGGGTGAGTCACTTGTCTCTCAGGCCTCTACAAATGTTCATGCCATATGCATGGATGCTATGGGGGAGGGGGGGTAATGCTCACAATGTTGGGGGCAGTGATATGCAGTGCTGCCAGGTTCTCCATTTGCATGATTAGGTAACAAATATTTTGAATACTTGACTAGGGCTTATCTCTATCTATCATACTCAGAGCAAGGACAAAGAGACAAAAGCCATGATGGAACTGAGAGAGATAATTCTCAAGAAGGGCAAAATGTGAGGAAGATAGACTGCAAATGTGGCAGGAAAACTAAAGACAGAAGGTGGGGTAACACACTCTGACAGGGTATGACCTTTCTTCCACCCCCCCATCCATTCTCCTAGAACAAACATGGCAGACTAGCTGTTCACCAACACACACCTTCACTGTGACTGCTCTGCATTGCTAGGCAACAGAACAGGAAGGGTTGATTGGCTCTCCAGGCCTGGTCTTGCATCTCCTTCATGCTGTAGTAGCAACTTCTATGGCTAGCAGGTGCTCCCCTGTGCCTTAGAATCCGCCTGTACCAGACTGCCCCTCTTCTTGGTTGCTTAGCAACAGCATCTTCTGTGGCCAGCCCCTAGCCATTAAAGTCACTGCTGGGGCCCTCCCCCTCTCCAACACTCCCCACTCATGAAATTTCATGGGCCTATAACTGGTTGATAATAGGTGCCAGTTTAGAGGAATGAATAGCAGATGTGGCATAAAACCAATGGCATATTTAACTGTATATACATGGTGCCTTTATGCCCGGTGATAAGACATCTTCCCATCCCAGTATAACTGCTGCTAACTATAACTATCACTACAGCTGAGTGCTCTTGATGGATAGAAGTTAAAAGCAAGAAGAAGCAACTACTATCATGCTTGCTCATGTATGCACTCCATGTATAATGACACAAGTGGTATTCGTACCGGTACGCTATGAATCGAAGGTGCATGTGTATAACAGGCCTAGATTAACAAGGATTGCCTTCCTTGTCAACACAAGAGGGAACAAAGTCCATACAATTATGCAGGAAAGTTGCTCCTCTCTTCTACTCCGGCAGGCCTCCAAAAAGGTTTTTAACGTTCTGCTTCAACTTGTGCTAGCCGGCTGCATTGCTGGGGATGGGAAAAGTGGTGAAATTTGCCTCCTCATAAGCTGTTGGCTGAAGGAGGGGGGGGGTGTTTTAAGGCCTGCACCTATGCTTGTTTACACAGAAGTAATTCCCACTCTGTTCAGTGAGGCTTACTCGCAGGTAGATGTGCCTGGGGTTTCCATCGTAATCATGCTGAATGATACCAGAGCAGCCTTCTCCACTGCTGTATCTTTGTTGCCAGGAAAAGTTACAATGGCCGCATTTCTACTTGTCGCGCAGCTATTAAGGGAACCGGGCAGTCTCACGAAGAAAAGTGGCACTCGGCATATGTGTGTGTGTGAGAGAGTACATTTCCACTGACATCCCAGGACTTTTTGATCTTGCTCATTAGAACTGAGGGGTGGTGGTGGAGGGGATATATGGCCTGACTGCTTTTGAACCTCAGCTTTCCAAAAGGCTGTTAACAGGAGCAGGGGGGGGGGGGGGGCTGTGACTCAGCAGCAAGGAAATGCAGCCACAATTATTGTGTCAGTCGTGCCTAGTTCTACCCAGTGACTGCACATGCCCTCAGGCCATGTATTCTGCGGCAAAGGACATTCCGATATGCGTAGGCTCAAGGAGTGGCAGGATGTAGAGCCAGATGTCATCAATAGGAAAGTTTCACTGGGTTTAACATTGTGAGATTAGCCGTGGCAGCTTACATCTCTAAATGATGCTATTAGTCCCTTCCCACCCTGCTAAGCTCCTCCCATCTCACCTTCCTTCAGCTCCATCCACCCCAGGCTCCTCCCACCTGTTGTACTTCTGACTATGCAAGCCCTTTTCGATCAGCTACGGAAGCTAAATGAAACCGCCATGTTCAGTGGCAGTTTACTGCAATATGCCAGGCCCTGAGGTCAGAGGAAGGCCTCATACCAGGTCGTGAGCTTGCCAGAGCCACTGTAGCTCCTCGTGAATCACCAAAAAAGAGTACCAAAGAGGAAACCAATTTGCATAAAATGTGCATATACTAATTTATATGTATAGATATAAATTTAGACATAATTATGATAATTTAAATAGAAATACAGTACATCTCATCTCACCATAGTGTAGAAGACTGTGACCAGGTGACCTGTGGGCCTTGTTCAGTCTGCTGTTGATGGGCAAGGCTCAGCTCAGCCTTCTGATGAATCTTTAAACTGGACCTGGACTGGACAGCCCATCAAACAGTATCAGAGGCAGCTGGGGAACATGGACGGAATGGTGCTGTTACACTCATATCCTGCTTGTGGGTTTCCTGTGGGCAGCTTGGTGGCCACTGTGTGAACAGAACGCTGGGCTAGATGGATCCTTGGTCTGATCCACCAGGGCTCTTCTTATGTTCTTATGACCTACTTTACAGAGGACAATCCTCTGACAGGCCTTCAAATAGAAGACTATCCTCTGTAAAATAGGACACATGGCCATCAGAGCCTGTGAGGGATTGAGGCCTACACAGGATTTGGTTTATTGAGGCCTACACAGGCTTCAGCTTGTTGAAGCCTGAAGGCCCAAACACTCCACGATGGGAGGGGGAGTTTTAGAGTTTTAAGTTACCCAATAGAAGTTTAGAATCAGTTCTCCAGTGCAAGGTCACATGGTTATAACCTTCCATTCCTGGGAAGACTATATATGTGGGGTGTGGTCAGCTAGCAGTCAGAGAGTGTGTGTGCTGAGCAGCAGAGACAAACAGCAGAGAGAGGGAAAGAGAAACTGGCTGGCTGACTGCATAAGAATTAGGTAGACTGAAGTTAATCTAGAGAACATTGTTTGTTTGTTTTATTTTATCATACATGCTTTTGATTTAAAACCACTCTATTAAGTAATTTCCCTACTACTATAAGTAAAGTTTGTTGTGTACCCTAGAGTTTGGAGTGACTTATTCACCACGCCTAAAGCTTTCACCCACGTTACTGGAAGAAGCAGGCAAAGGACTGGGTCTTTGGGAAGAGGCAGAGATCTCCCAAAGGGCAGATCAAGGGGTCCTTGCAGTAGAGCAGTGTTTCTCAAATAGTGGGGCGCGCCCCCCTGGGGGGGCGCGAGGCTCCGTAAAGGGGGGCGCGCCTGATTGGCCAAACCAATTGGTAGGCCCGCGTGAGGCAGCGTCATGCTGCGCGCCAGGGCTCAGGCCGTGATGCGGCGGACGGGGACGACGGGCCTACCTGCTGCCTCTGTGCCGGCCGCGCTGGACCCGCCGCTGCCCGTCGCATCATGTCCTGCACGCCGGATCCGCCGCCCGTCACGTCATGTCCTGCGCGCTGGATCCCCGCGCTCTGTTTTTGGCGGGGGGGAACCAGGGCAACAGGGCTGTTTAAGTCCTGTTGCTGCCCTGGTTCCCCCCCCCCTGCCGCCAAAAACAGAGCGCGGGGATCCAGCGCACAGGGCATGACGCGACGGGCTGCGACGGCGGAGCCGGCTTCAGCAGCGCGGAGAACACGCCGCTCAGAAGAGCGACGGACGGCAGCAGCAGCTTGAGCGGCGTGGAGAATGCTCCACGCCGCTCAGGAGAGTGATGGGTGGCGGCGGCGGCGGCAGCAGCAGCTTGAGCGGCGCGGAGAACGCTCCACGCCGCTCAGAAGAGTGAGATCGGGCCGCCGCAGGAACGATCGGAAGAGCCCAGGTAAGGCTCGTATTACATCCCTGCCCGTGCGTTCCCATGGAGCCGCCTCATTCTTGCCCCCCAGCCGCCTCATTCCCTCCTAGCCAGCACCTCCTCCTCCTTTCCCCACATTCTCCCTGGCTTCTTCACAATCCCCCCCTCTTTCCCCCTAAATTACCTTCAGGCTATGTGTACAATGTAGTACTATTTAAAAAAATTGAGTTGATGTTTTTTTCAATAAAAAACTATATCATTGAAAGCCCTGTTATTGTGTTTTTCTTTTAAGACAAAATATGTTAATTAGTTCAGACAACTGTATGAGTTGTTTTTACTAAACTAAAACCCCAGTATTCAGGTTTAATTGCAGTGTTGGCACTTTGAAATAAATAAGTTGGTTTTGTGTTGCAGTTTGGGCACTCGGGCTCAAAAAGGTTTGCCATCACTGCTTTACAGTCGCGCGGGGGGGCGCGAAATGTTTTCTTCTTCCTAGGGGGGGCATGACAGAAAATAATTGAGAAGCACTGCAGTAGAGGAACCTTGACAGAGCCATTTAGCCAGCTACTGTTGGAAGCAGATTGTTGGACCAGATGGAGACAAGTGAATTGCCCAGGGAACAAATGGAATACAAGGCAGAGATGGGATTCACACTCCCAACACCAAACTACTCCTTTGGTCCAACATCTGCAGCAATGTCTGTTTTACAGAAGGCAAACTAGTGAGGCCTGAGAGACAAGTGACTCGCCCAAGTCACAAACTCAGTACAGAGCAGAACATTTCCCTTTCAATTCATTTTGCCCAAAGCATTCAAATCCCACCCAGAACCCGCCCCACCACTAAATCAATTGTCCCACCAGATGCCCCCAGTCAATTCCTCTTAAATTTACTCTCAAATCTAATAATATCCCCAAAATGTCTCAGCCACTTCATCATCATCATATGTTTATTGCTTTAGCCATAGGCCATTGCAAGTGCAAGCAAAACAACATCCAACAGGAGAAATAAGAAAAATATAATGATAAAGAAAACATACATGGTGTTTAAACAATACAATTAAAATACACCTTAAAAACATTCCCTTTCATACTAGGCCTGATTTTGCTAAGGATACCCACATAATCAAGCTATAAAATGCTGGTAAAAATACTAATATAAAACTTACCGTAAGTAAAGTACACATAGAAGTTAAAATGCTCCGGTATAAAACATTCCCTTTCATACTAGGCCTGATTTTGCTAAGGTTACCCACATAATCAAGCTATAAAATGCTAGTAAAAATACTAATATAAAACTTAAGTAAAATACACATAGAACTTAAAATGCTCCGGTATAAAATGGGACTTAAAACTTGTTAGTTCCTAGTATGGTAATCTTATCAGATCTTTGAATCTCCCTTGCAGTCTACTGCCATCTCATTCAGGGTTCTTGCTCTGATTTTCTTTGCTGCAATTGCAAACAAAGCAGCTTGGTGTGACACGTACTCCTGCTTATCAGAAAGTAAGTGGATTATTATATGCTGGACTGGCCATCCACTGCATTGTGACACAAAATAGGACAAGAAACGTTCTCTAGGATGAGCATACAATGGGCAGCACAATAAATAATGTACTAGATCCTCCACACAACCATTTCCACAAATACAGACTCTCTGATCTGCAGGAATGTGGATGTACCTGCCGTCCAGATAAGCTGAAGGCATTTGTTGAAATCTTAGCTCTGTGAAGGCCTTCCTCAAGAGTGGATAAGTAATAGTTTTTAAATACCGGTACTTTGGGAGCTGATGGTCTTTTTTAATTGCAGCAAACCATAGTGAGGAACGATTGTTATTAATAATCTCCCTATCAAGGTGAAGATGGAATTTTCTTATTTCTTGGTTTATCCTGGACTGAAATCCAGATGTGGCTGCAAAATCTATAGTAATTGAATATGTGATCATTTTTTGTTGGCATATCTTCGCCCATCCCCCTTGTCTAAGTTGTTCGTACCAGCATTTCTTGGGGAATCTAAAGTCATCCATTTCGTTCAGTCTGCACCAGTATCATATCATACTTTTGTTGACTTTAGATTCGATAGAGGGCAGACCAGACTCTGCTCTTAACAGGGCTGCTGGTGTGCCTGGAGATAGACCAAGTATTTTCCTTATAAAACCATTCTGGAGTGTTTCCAGTGAAGCAAAATTCCCTTCACCCCAAATCTCAGCTCCATAGCATATTTGAGCAATTACTTTCCCTGCAAATATTTTTAAGATGGGTTCTACTAATTGGCCACCCTTGGAGAAGAAAATTTTTAGAATCTGTTGTATGGACCTAGATACCATCAATTTAATTGCATCATAATGTGTTTTCCAATTAATTCTTTCATCGAAGTGGATACCCAAATATTTAAATGAGCTACATTGCTCAATAGGATGACCATCCATTGTCCATTTATGCTTTTTACGTCCTTCCCCAAAAACCACTACCTTGGTTTTGGAATAGTTAATACTAAGCTGCTCATTTCTACAAAAAGCACTAAACTTAACTAACATTCGTCTCAAGCCTATTTGGTTAAGTGACAGGAGAACTACATCGTCCATGTACATCAGGATTGGGACCTTACTTGAATCAAGAGTAGGGGGAAAGAAAAGTGGAGATTCCATTTCCTGAACTACATTATTGAAAAAGAAATTAAATAAAAAGGGAGCCAATATACAACCCTGGCGGACTCCCTGGACTACATCTATGACTTCTGTAAGATGACCATTTAATCCCACTCTTACCTGGGTCACATTTCTATGATGAAGAATTTTAATTAACCACAGTAATCTTGTGTCAATGTTGGAATCAGCAAGCTTCTCCCAAAGACGGGTCCTATTTACTGAATCAAATGCGGAAGACAGGTCAATGAAAGCCGCGTATAATTTTTTGGAGGGTCCTTGTGTAGTTTTTTTAATTAGATGGTAAAGGACGAAGCACTGATCTATTGTGCTTCAACCTTTGCGGAAACCTGCTTGTGCTTCATTAAATACATTATTTGCTTCCTCCCAAGCTATTAATTTACGTAATAGTTGTTTAGTTGTTTAGAGTATAGTTTTGAAACTACATTCAACAGACTTATTGGTCTATAGTTGTTAGGATCACGGATGTTTCCTTTTTGAAATACAGGAATAATCATGCTAGAAGACCACCCTGAGGGTAGGATGCCTGTTGTATTAATATGTGTAAAGAGTTTGGCGAGTATAGGGGCCCACCATTCGGGATTGGTCTCAAATAACTCAGGAGGTAACATATCACCCCCTGGTGCTTTCCCTTTTGGAAGTGCTGCGATATCTTCCAGCACCTTCTCTGATGTCACTGGTTGCCATTGGGGTAGAACCTGGTTCATGGGGAGGGCAGGGGATCTCAGCCACTTATCCCTAGTCAATTCCCAGTGAATTAGTTTACCCTCCCTCCGAAGATTAATTTTTCAGCCAGATCCCTCCCTGGCTTACACACATCCAGCTGTATGGGCATCGGCCTCCATGTAATCCAGAACCCGAATTCATGTGGGAGTGGTCCTGTCCACCTTGGAAAAGGTGGTTGTATGACCACACTTTAAGAAATCCTCTTTGGACCCAAGAGATTGCAACGACTATTGCCCAGTCACTAATATCCTCTTTGGGGGCAAGATGCTTGAGAGGGTGGTGGTAGATCAAGGCACATTTGGATGAAGTGGATTATCTAGATATATTTCAACCCAGATTGAGGGCCAGGTTTCTCACTGAAACAGCTTTGGTCATTGTGAAGGATGACCTTCGTCAGGAGAGAGACAGGAGGAGTGCAACCCTATTGATTCTAACTGACCCCCTCAGTGGCTTTTGATCCCATCAACCATGGTATCTTACTGACCAGCTCTGTGGATTGGATATAGGGGGTAAGGTGATACCATGGTTACTTCCACTCCTGCCTGCAGATCACTTTGCATTGGGGGTTTCTGCTTGATGCCAAAGCATAGTGCTGTGGGGTCCCAAAAGGTTCCATCTTATCCCCCATGCCCTTTAACATCTATATGAAGCTGCTGGGTGAATTCAACCGAGGATTTGGAGTGACCTGTTACCAGCATGCTGATGACATTCTGTTTCTCTCTGTCATCTGAGACAGGTGAATCTGTGTAGGTGCTGAACTCATGTCTGGATTTAGTAATGGGCTGGATGATAGCCAGTGAAAAAAAGTTGACAAGATGGAGGCACTTTGGATAGATGGTTCTCATCTCCAGGAACTGGGTATGCAACCTGTCCTACACAGGGTTGCTCTCCTCCTGAAAGAACAGTGTTCTCCTTGATCCAGCGTTGTCACTTGAGGCTCAGGTGGTCTTGGTCACACTGAATGACTTTTACCATCTTCTTCTGGTTCACCATCTATGAGTGTTCCTAGACAGGGATAGCTTGGCCATGGTGATCCATGCTCTTGTAACCTCCTTACTGGATTACAGTGATGTGTTGTACATGGGGCTGTCCTTGAAGATGACCCTAGTACAGCCAGATGGAGCTTCTAAAAGAGCTACGGTGGTTACCTATTTGCTTCTGAGCCCAGTGTGGCGTAGTGGTGAGAGTGTTGGACTGGGACTCTGGAGATCTGGGTTCTAGTCCCCTCTCGGCCATGAAACTCACTGGGTGACTTTGGGCCAGTCACTGACTCTCAGCCTAACCTACCTCACAGGGTTGTTGTGAGGATAAAATGGAGAGGAGGAGGAGGATTATGTAAGCCGCCTTGGGTTCCTTGCAGGAAAAAAGGCGGGGTATAAATATAATAAATAAATAAATAAATTCAAGGTGCTGGTGCTTACTTTTAAAGCGCTACATGGGACCTGAATACTTGAAGGGAGCACCACTCCCTATAGCAACCTTAAGATCTACAGTTGAGGCTCTTCTCTGTGAGTACCTTTGCCAGAAGAGGTACATTATGTGCAACAAGGCAGAGAGCCTTTTCTGTGATGGCACCCCAACTGTGGAATAGAGGTGTGAGTATGACTGCTGCTAGAATTTTGGTGGCAGGTTAAAACTTTTTTATTTGCCCAAGGTAGTATAGGTGTCTATTCGCTGATTTATTAAGTGTTTTGAAATTTGCTTTACTCAGTTGTTTGCTTTTAATGTATTACTATATTTTATTTTGGTATGATTAGTTTGGTCATGCCCTTTGCATACTGCCCTAGTATCCCTAAGGATGAAGGGCAGGTTTAAAATATTTGTAATAAATAATACATTATGATGCTCTCAGGTTTGCAAACAGGTTCCAAAGTAGACTTGTTTGTTGTGTAATTTTTTTAAAAAAAGAAAATTAAGGCGAAACAAGGATAATAATTTATTTCTATGGGGAGTGGCAAATAAATGTATAAAGAATTTTTAATATATCTTTCCATGCTTCCATTCCTGTACAATCAAACTCAAAAGAGGCTTGCTAAGGGTGCTGAATATGAACCCTAACTGCAGCCTTTAGCACAGGGATGGGGAACGTGTGGCCCTCCAGATATTGCTGGACTGTAACTCCCATCAGCCCTAGTCTGCATGGCAAATGGTGAGGGCTGATGGAGTTGTAGTTCAAGAACATCTGGAGGGCCACATGATTCCCAGCCCTGCTCTAGCCCAACATCTCTCATTATAATGAAAAAAGCAGGAGAAACCCTCTAAAATGCCAGATCAGACCTTTTACAGTTAAGGAGAGTGACAGACTCCCTAGACTTTTAACTTGAGCCTGTTCCTAATAGCTGGGAGCCTTATTTTGGAAGGATTATTTGATGTGAAAGAGGCCACAGATTCTTAAGAGAGTTGCCAGTATAAACTCTGTAGCCAAAGGTAAAATATAAATGCAAAGGGGGGGGGGGAGTCACTGTTCTGATGCCTCCCCCTCCGTACAGATGTTAGCAGTTAAGATTCCTGCAGGAACTGGGAACTGCAAACCTGACACATCAGAAAGTTTCCTGCGGCCCGAAGTCAGGCTGCTGCAAACCATGCTCATGAGGGCTGGGCGCAGACTCTGCTAAGACACTTTTATTGCACTTGGACTGGTTTCAATCTCTGCTCTGTGATTAACTGATCTTTAAAAATATATATAAAGTTCAAAACGTTACCCAGGAAGCTGCGCAAGAGAGAATTCCAGTGGCACACTAATAACTTAGCTCTCAGGGCTGCTCCTTTCCCAGACTCAGTATTATATCATTTGATTGGTACACAAGCTCCTTGAGAAGCACTTTGTGCTGAATAACACTGCAGAGAAAAAAACTCTCTCTCTCTCTCTCTCTCTCTCTCTCTGAGCACAGTTTCCAGGAGTTTTGATAGATGCTTGCCTCATGCTTACACCTGAATATTCATGCATAACATAGGCAGCGTGTCTATGGCTGTTCCCCAATGCTCATGGTAAGAAATGGGCTGTTTCCAGGTGTAGGCAACTTGGCACCCTCCAGGTGTTTTGGACTACAACTCCCATAACCTCTGGATATTTGCCAGGCTGGCCAGGGGCTCATGGGAGTTGTACTGCATGGCCCACCCTGGGCCATCAACTCTTCCCAAGACCTCCCTCGCCATTTCCCAAGCACCCTCCCTGCTCCCTATTTTGGCAAACACTGCCTCCCCCTCCCCATCTCCATCTTTCTCTATCTCTGTTATTGCTGTTAAAAGTGCCAGTGGGTTGGCACTTTACCCTATGCATTCTTCTCTTCTGTTAAATACTTTGCGGTAAAATCAAACTTGTATTAAACAACCTTGATGGTTATTCTTGAGCTAACTAACCCACCCACCCTGCCCCATTTGAAGCAGCTCTTTCCCCCATTCATTGAAGTGCAGTGCATAATCCGCTGTGTGCATGCCACACCTCTGGGAATTTCCAAGTTCATCAGACACACGTGTGAATTTGTGCACATGTGAATGAGAACACATGGTAACACAGGTCTTATTCCACATATTTAGTTGAGAGCCATAACAGTCAGTCAGTTATGGAACACCAGTGCTCAGTAGGCACTGGACAATTTTGTCTGATTTCCAGATGCCAGGGACAAACCACAGGGGAAATCTATGTCAACCAAGTCCTGTTTGTTAACTGCCATGGGGCAACTGGCTGGCTACTTTAGGAGCCAGAGTGCTGGACCAGATGGACATTCAGTCCGATTGAGCAAAGCAGTTCTTGCGTTGTTCCTAGATGTTTGTTACAGTTTTCAAAGACACACGTCACAGAAGCAGCTACACTACTGTTTGGTCTCCTGGAAAATAGAAGTTTGCTTTGCTGTGGAAGAAAAGGCTTTGTGTTTGTCGGAAGAGAAAGATAAACATTACTAGATGTGCTGAAATAATGGAAAATATCTTAGAACATCAGTAAGCAAGATACCGTTCATGGATTAGGTTCTCTTCCCTTAGCCGTTTCAAAGGGTAACAATGTCTATACAGGCTTTTGTTTTCTACACACCCTTCAGGGTTGTTTTGCATAGGGGCTTGACGTACACCGTCCACTGAAGCAGAGCCAGAGGTTACACATGGTGCAAGAGAAAGTGACAGCAGATCTGTCAGCACGGGAAAGGGCTATGTGTGTCTATTGCAGCATCAGGCAGCACTGAAATTCTGGTCTTTATCTCACCTCTCTCTCTCTCTCTCTCTCTCCTGTTTATAACTTAAAATTAAACAAACCAAACACTTACGTTAAACTGCATTTTTATCGCCTTCCTTTATCCTCCTGCCTTCCCCCTTAGCTTGTTCAGATTCATTTGCACCTTGTTTAAAATCAGTTTTATTCTCACTATCTTTCCTAATGGTCGCCAGTATGGAATTTGCTCTTTTCTCAGCAGCCACACAGTGGGTCAGCCTTCCCATCGAGCTATCTGCCACAACCCCTGAGATCTCTTTCTTGGTCTGTCACCACCAGCTTATTCCCCATCAATGTCTATGTGAAGTTAGCATGTTTTGCCCTAATGTGCATTGCTTTACACTTGGGGGTGCTTCCAGATGAGGCTGTAATCACACCCTTTTACCGAGGGTCCAGGCAATGTCATCTTCCACTCATAACCGTCCCATGTTTTCCCATCACTTCTTCTATCTCTTTTCTTACCACAGAATAGCTGCATAATGCCTTCTGGCTGGTAGTATCATAGAAAAGTAGAGTTGGAAGGGGCCTATAAGGCCATCGAGTCCAACCCCCTGCTCAATGCAGGAATCCAAGTCAAAGCATCCCTGACAGATGGTTGTCCAGCTGCACCTTGAATGCCTCCAGAGTGGGAGAGCCCACAACCTCCCTAGGTAGTTGATGCCATTGTCTTATTGCTCTGACAGTCAGGAAATTTTTCCTGATGTTTAGGTGGAATCTAGGTTCCTGTAACTTGAGCCCATTATTCCGTGTCCTGCAAACTGGGATGGTGGAGAAGAGATCCTGGCCCTCCTCTGTGTGACAACCCTTCAAGTACTGGAAGAGTGCTATCATATCTCCCCTCAGTCTCCTCTTCTGAAGGCTAAACATGCCCAGTTCTTTCAGTCTCTCCTCATAGGGCCTTGTTTCCAGTCCCCTTATCATCTTTGTTGCCCTCCTCTGAACCCTCTCCAGTCTGTCTACATCCTTCTTAAAGTGTGGTGCCCAGAACTGGACGCAGTACTCAAGATGAGGCCTAACCAGTGCTGAGTAAAGGGGAATTATCACTTCACGCGATTTGGAACCCCCTTGCTTTCATTGAATTGCTTTTGCCATTTGAATGTCCATCCCCCAGCTTGGAGAGATCCTCTGGGATCTCTTCGCAATCCCTTTTTGTTTTAACCACCTTAAATGATTTGGCATTGTCTCAACAAACTTGGCCACTTCACTGCTCACCCCAAATGCCAGATCATTTATGAAGAAGTTGAAAAGCATTGGTCCCAATACGGATCCCTGTGGGACCCCACTTTTTACATTCCTCCATTGGGAGAATTTACCAGTTATTCCTACTCTCTGTTTTCTGTTCTTCAAACCAGTTACTGATCCATAAAAGTACCTCTCCTGTGATCCCATGACTACTAAGCTTGCTCAGAGGTCTTTGGTGACAGACTTTGTCAAAAGCCTTTTGGAAGTCCCGAGTAAACAATGTCTACTGGATCAGCCCTGTCCACATCTTTATCGACACACTCAGAAAATATATAGATCAGGAGGCAGAATGGTCCAAAGATAAAGAAGGTAAAGTGAAATGGGTTGAAGGCATGCCATAGAATGCCCTCTCCCAACCTGATGCCCTTCAGATGTATTAGACTACAAATCTCATCTCCCTCAGCCAGTATGCCCACTTAGATACCAGAAGGTTGCCAGAATAACAAAAGAAATGGGAACTAAGGGAGAAAATAGGCAAAGAAACTACATGGACAAGGAATGTAGGGATTCAAATTTTCATTTTAATTGTTTGGTAGATTGTATAGTCTTGCTACAAAGCTTCCAGTAGTTAAACCACCATTGTATCTGCAGTGCAGACATGCCCTTAAGTCAGATCTAAAACATATGCTTGCACTGAGAGATAAATTACACTTGTTACATATGTATGGACTCAGACAGGGTTCAGACAGTACGATAACCCACACTCAAGGGTTGAGTATGGGTTGAGTGTGGGTTGTCATTGAACTATGGGTTGTTGTTGAAATGTGGGTTATCATATTGTCTGAACCCAGCCAAGATAATAAACTATGGTGAACAACCCACAGTTCACAACCCAACAACAAACCATGGGTTCTCTTCATGGGTTAATGCAACTGGGTTCAGACAATACGATAACCCATGTTTCAGCAACAACCCACAGTTCAACAACAATCCACCCTCAACCCAAACTCAACCCTTGAGTGTGGGTTATTGTGTTGTCTGAACCCAGACTTACGGTATTAAAATTGCCTTTTCCCCTTGAAAGTTTAATGTAACTGTTTCTCACATTACATGGTGGCAAATGTGTTTGCTGCCACACTGAACGGAATGTTGGCTTATTCTCACTTCTTGGGGTAAGTACCTGCATGATACATGCTTTCTCAAACACATGCTCATTTCTCTCACACATTACACTGTAAACACATGCACACAAAATGTTTAATGTTTTATGTATACATATTAAAAATGTAATATGGCAAGTTACCAGGATTTAGTCTACTGGGAATCGTTATGAAAACATATCCCAATGTAGCTGAAAAGGTATACACATGAGTTACACTAATCTTTGCCAGGGAGTTGTAATTAAGTCCTTCGGTTTTGGGGAGTGGGGGAGGATTTGCTTTTCTTTCTTTTTTTTTAAGAGAAAAAGAAACAGATTGGCAGCATTTCTGGGATTCTTTACAGCTCTGTTGATACTGAGTACTTGATCTAGGATGGATTTCATAATATGTTCACATTTGGAGAGGAATGTTTGAACTTTGTGGCAGTAAAACACACACACACACACCACCACATCTCCTTCCTCCCTATCACTGAAGCATGAAACATTCCCCTCCATTCATAAAAAGAGAAGCCAAAGCCATGCCATAACCCTGGTGAGTATGAACAAGCTAGGGAAGTTCGTGTCATGGCTTGTACATGAATAAAGCTTGCTCAGATCCTTCTTCGCCCCCGCTTCTGAGTCATAAGCAGATGTGGACTGCTGCCGATTTGCTCATTATACAGCCTATACCTTGGTTAGTCACATCAATGTTGCTAATTCATTGTCTTTGAAGAATAGCAGGGACGTTGATCAATTTAGGGGGCTCTTATAGCACAGTGCACGCAGTCAGTAACCAGGAACAGATGAAGGGCTTAAAAGCGGGGGAGGGGAGGAAAGACGCCAATCCTTATGCAATTTTCTGTACCTTCTAAATTATCCCAACTTCCTCTGGCTTCTGAGCTTGCCCTTTCAAAGTGGGGTCATAGGGGTAGGTGAAAATTTTGTTCAGTTTGTTTTTTGATATGAATGTACCAAAGCTCACAAATGTCTTCATAAATGGGACATAAAGAGCTTTAGATTTAAAAATAAATAAATTGTGGGAGAACGTGAAACTGACTGATTCAGCCATCCAGGCAGAGGGCTTTGAGTGCTTAGCTCTTAAAACTCTGGCTTTGAATCCCTGCAAATTCAGCCAGGTTTGTGGTGCTGAAATAGGGTTGCTGCCTCCCCCCCCACCCCCATCAGACTCCTCATCTTTAACAGTTACATGTCAGGCAGCTGCAACATCATCCTCTTCATGAGAAAAGCTGCACCTCTTGAATTTGGCTGGTGCAAATGGGTGAGAATTTCATTTGGTTCGCTTTTTATAAGAACTTACAAAAGAACTGGAGACGGAAAGAACATAAGATGACAAATTTTCGAATGTGGGAGAAACCAAAACTGATAGATGCATCCCTCACTAGTAGTCACTAGCTGACCAGCAAAGGATTCTACAGTCCTTTTAGAGATTGGAAATGATCTGGTAAATCTGAATCCATTTGCCCTGCAAATCAGCCATAGGTTCACAGAAGAGGGATTATTTTCTGTAAACCCCAAGCAATAGCATTCCTATAGGCAAGGCATTTTAATACAGCACTAAAAGGGCCTTTGAGCCTGTCCTATGCTGTTCAGGCCTCATGTCACTGTTGTTAATGGGGGATAGGATGCAGAAGAGAGGCATTTTAAAATCAGTTGTGGATTCTAGTTAGTCTAGGACCTAGGTATTATATTCAAATTACATGCAAAAAGAATGCTTAGGGCAGCCTTCCCCAACCTGGTGCCCTCCAGACTACAACTCCAATCATTCCTGAGCATTGGCAATTCTGGATGGGGCTGATGTGAGTTGAAGTCCAAAACATTTGAAGGGCTCCAGGCTTGGGGAGGCTGGTTTAGGGTGCTTCCAGACAGAGGGCTCTTATGCGTGCGAAATATACAGGCCTGTGGCTCACGCTGGCTCAGCTTGTCTGAGCGTGGAAAGCTAAGCAGGGTCAGGCCTGGTTATTACTTGGATGGGAGACCCCTCCTCTAGTTTCCTGCATTGAGCAGGGGGTTGGACTCGATGGCCTTGTAGGCCCCTTCCAACTCTATGATCTATGAAATCTATGAATTGGGAAGCATTGTGCAGTTTTTCTGAGAGAAAAGGAGCTAAATGGCCATAGCCAGCTCCAGATTTGGAGGGGGGCTTGGCAAGTTGCTGTCGGAGCCCCCCCAACACCTACCAGGTCCCTTCTGTTCCCACTGCCACTTCCCCCCCCCCATCAGAAGCACGGCTGTACCCACCAGCCTGGTTGGAGCACCCATCAGCCTCCTCACTTTCACAAGTGCTCACTTGCTTGCAGGTTTACTGGGAAGTGCTAGGTCCCAAAAAGATCTGGGGCTCAGGCCCACAGGACAAAAAAACTTGCAGATGATGATGATGATGTTTATGTTTATTTACGGTCTACCAACCACACCAATACATATATATACAATACAAACAAGATATACCAGCTCTCAGTTGTACACTCAGAATAAAAACATACAATAAAACAGAATCAGGCAAGCATAGAAGGCCTAGTCAGAATATCAACATTCAAGAATTTTGCAACTTCCTTACTGATTAAACTATTTGAGCCATCAGGCAGAATGGTCAAAAGATACTCTAAAGATCGTCCAGGAAAAGTTTGTGTGATTGGATGTATTTGCATATAGTAATTTACATGTGCTCTAAACTCTCTCACTCACTCACTCACTCTCTCTCTCTCTCTCTCTCTCTCTGTGTGTGTTTGTGTCTGTGTCTGTAAAGGACCGTGTCTCCTATGGACACCCCTCTTTGTAAAAAGGGATGTATGGACAGGGGAGAGGAGGGCGTTTGATTTCAGAAAGATTCCAAGGGGGTGGCAACAGGAGGTGAAGCACATGTGGGCAAAAAGCCAGCTAATCCAGGGGATCAGATGGCAACAGAGATCATCAGGGCCCCTGTTCCTTTATTTCAGCAAGTGCCCATGGACAGCAGGGGGGTGGGGCAGAGGGCCTCCCAGAGACCCAGGGCTCCAGCCCTAGTGGACCGCCCCCTAACACTGCCTCTGCAGGTTTACCTGGCGGTGGCAGTGATATAATGGGCTGCAGCAGACTGCCCATTCAGTTCCCAAACCATTACAGCAGCAGCACCAGGTAAACCCACGAAGGGGAGGCTGGTGGCTGGCAGCTGCACCGCTGAGGGCCCAAATAGCAGTGGGTGCTGGGGTGGGGGGTGGGGTTGTGCGCAAATGCCCCGGTATACCAGATGCTGAAGGCAGGCCTGCAAATGGCATTTGGTTCCAGTAACGGCCATAAATAGGCCCTGGAATCATTGACAGAGATCCCTCTGATTTTCTACGAAATTGTGAACTCAGACAGCAAAAGATAATCCTGCTAGTGCTTGCACAACCATTTTCCAAGGGTGAAAGAGAGGTGAGTCAAGAGCCCTGGCTATTCTCTTCCAACTTACATCAGACCTCTGATTCAGCCCTTGACCATGAAAACAAAGTGTTCCGGGTTTGGTTTATCGGCTTCACCCCAAGCTTAAGTTGCCTAGTTATAGAAAATGCACAGTCCCTGGCAGGGCTAACTGAATCAGAGTGGCTTTGGTGTTGAGGCAGATGTGGAGGTGTGGGAAGCACAGATACTTAACACCTCCTTTTCCTATGCGCCCCCATCTCATCTGAATGGAAATTCCACATCTCTCCCTGATTGGACAGCTTGTGCAAACACAAGAAGCCCAAGCCACCTGCTCTTCCTGTTCCCTCAGCAATATCTTTTCCAACACACCCAAAGCCACTGCCATTTGTCACAACAGGACATCATCAAACTCTCTTTATTATTTTATTACTAGCAGCAGAACAAAAGTGGCTGTAACAGACTTTCAGTGGCTTTTTTCCTCTGCAAAGATGGGGGACCTATTAGAATGGTCTGCTCCCAGAGGCTAATGGGTACTAATAGTTTCCAGAGGGCACTGGTTGATATAGCTGATGCTCCTGTCAAAGCCCTGGTCACTCTATGAGGCACAGAGTTGACACAATTGTGCCCAAGCAAACTAGCTCACAGTGCTTATACAACATAGGAGCATAAGAGGCTAACCATCTGGCCCAGTATAGTTGACACTGGCTGGCAGCGCCTCTCCAGGGTTTCAGGCAGGAGGTTTTCCTGCTCTACCTGGAAATGCTGGGGATCAAACCTGGGACCTTCTGCATGCAAGCCATGTGCTTTCCCACAGAGCTATGGCCCCTTTCCTAAGGATGAAAGAGGAGTGAGTCAAAAGCCTTGGAGCTGAGGGCAATGAAGATAAGCAGGTTGACAGCTGGAATGTAGGTGCAGAGGGACTTGTGTGGAATCTGACTGAACATGGGTTAAAGCTTATTCTCTGTGGTGCTGAGGGTAGCAAAGAAGCAGCTCTTTGCCACCGCCACCTCTACCGCATCTTCACAGTATGATCCAGCAGAGCTATTCTGGGTGGTGAAGGGTTTATTACGATCTGATCCTGAAAGGGAATCGGTCGGTCCCTCAATGGCCTTCTGTGACAAATTTGCAAGACGCTGCAAAGGCAAAAATTGCCCACATCTGGCATGGCTTGGACTCCACAGTTAATGCAGTGCCATTAACCAAGATATACCAAGCATCGTCTGGTATAATTGTATTGGATGAGTTCCAGTTGCTGAGGCCTGAGGATACAGACAAGTCCTTTGATGAGGATTTGCATGTTCAAACCTTGCCCATATTGGCCTGTTACATCTAATAAGGAGGGATGGCTGGTTGGGACCAGCAGCTTATACATTCCTCCTTGAGAGAGGGAATGTACCAGCCCCTCTGAAAGAGGTAGAAATCAGGCCATTCCTGAACAGGGATGTTTGACGCTGGGAGTTCCACTCCATTTAAACCCGATGGGATTCTGCAGCATTTCAATTCTGGTAACTGGTGGCGGATTGTATCAGATTTTTTTTTCCCAGTTCAAAAAAACAATTGTGCATTGTCAAGTGAAAGTAAAGCTGCAAATGTATCCTTGCTTACAAAAGGGGGTGGTCTGTATATCACCCCGTTTGTGGCAAGATCCTCTAGTTTTTATATGTGGACCTGACAGTTCTCAGTATCCTCCACCTTTTGCACCCCTTTCTGAGACTCTGTGTGCTCCAGGAAAGTGCAAGTCCACCCCATTCTCGGGGGAAATGACATTTTGATAGCTGTCAAAAGATAAGCTTTCTTTTAACACAGGGTTTTTGATAGGGCTAAGCAGGGTTGTTGTTGTTGTTGTTTTTGACAGGGACATATACAGAATCCATGGTTGCATATTTCCCTGTCAGAACACCCTGTTTAGCCCTGTCAGAAATTCTCCATGCAGTCTCTCTTGGTCAATGCCCATGCTTTGACAGCAGACACTTACCAGGACGTTGACCAGGCAAGGCTTTTCATTTCAGACCCCCATAAATGTGCAGCCAGGTGCGCACTTGCAAAAGACTGAAGATGATGATGATGATGATGATGATGATGATGATGATGATGATGATGATGATGATGTGCACAAATTACAAGAACCCCACCCTGCCCAAATATGCAAATTACCACCATTAAAAAAATGCAAACGTGCGTACTAGATCAAGTCAACGCCAGCACGTTTGGGGGAAATGGAATGAAGCCGATGGGGCTTAACCAGAAAAATCCAGTTGGGTTTTCACCCCTCAAATGGAGTTCTCACACATCCCTACTGACGGTCCTGAAGAAACTTAACCTGGACCCAGAAGTGGACAACTACAAGCCAGGGTTACTAACATCCCCTTCTTGGGCAACGTGCTCACGAGAGTGATTGCCAATCAACTCCAGGCATTCCTGGATGCAGTTGATGCTCTAGATCAGGGGTGGAGAATGTCAGGCCCAGGGACCAAATCCAGCCCTGCTGGGGTTTCTCAGGTGGCTCTCAGGTGTTTGTGATTGGGCAGACTTAAAAATAAATATATTAGTGGGCGAAAGTGATGAAAATGTGGGCAATGTTTCTCTAACAATTATACTTGCTTTAAAACTCACTTTCCACTCACAGTATTTGATTTTATACATAGGATGTCATGAATCCGTAGGCAGGGCGGGTCTTCAGGTTTAAATGCTGGTCATAGCTGGGTGTTCTGCCAATTGTCAGACCTTTGATCGCCCACAATATATAATTAGCTTGTAACTACAGACACTTTTGAAATCAGACTGCCAAAAGGCAATCATTTTTTTATTTTAGAAGTCAAAAAGCCATTTATGCTGATTGTCTGGCATTATTCCATTAAATAGTCAGACATGTTAAAATTATATTTCATTTCTCTGTTTTGAGAACAGGTTCTTTGAAGCACCACTATTAATCTGTCGCGCCCCCCCCCCCATTCAAACTATTGAGGGAAGGGGCACAACCACCGAACACTCACATAGATTTTCAGGAAATCTATAATAATAAAAGAGGGGGCGTGTTTGTCTGTCCGACAGCACCATTGCACCAAGACCGTGAAACCAAGACACTTGGCATGCATACTAAGGGGACCCTAGGGATGCACACCTCAGGGTTGTTGTTTTTAAAATGCAGTAATTAATTTTAATTCAGTTAAATGTATCCACGTGGTTGAATGCATCCATGTGGGATCCATCTTCAGTCACTACGGGCAGACTTCCCTAGCCAGCACATAGCTTTGCTGTCCATATAGTTTAAAGCCAGGGGAGATTAGGAGGCCAAGGGACAAAGTTATATGGCTGCCCTCTTCCTGCTGCCGTGGGGCAGCCCCCTTTAGGGGAATGGCGTGGAAAGACACCTCCCTTAGTGGGCTATAGTGGTTCAAAATGGCAGGGGGCATTTCTAGGGCCATCGGCAGACATGGAATCGCTCGGATGCGGTGGATGCAAAGCGTTCAACTCGGACAGCTGCATAACTTTGCCTCAAGGCTTCACTGTCTCAAACTAAGGCAGTGTTCTCCAACCTTGGGTCCCCAGATGTTTTTGGCTGGCTGGGGCATGCTGGGCGTTGTAGGCCAAAAACATCTGGGGACCCAAGGTTGGAGAAAACTGAACTAAGGGCTATTCAAACCCATGTGACGTTGGATCTGTTCACTAGTAGCTAAATAAACTGAGGTGTTGTCTAGTTGTCTCTTTGATCCCCCCCCCTTTGTTCACATTTCAGCAACTCAACACATTTCAGCCCTATGCAAGTATGCAAAAGTCTATGCAAGGAGGGGCTGTCGGGCTCACACACTGGTACCTCCCCCCTTCACCTTCTGCCACCCTTCCAATGTTGAGTGGGAAGGTCTGAAGGGAGACGGTAACAACCTTTGGCTGAATGTGGTGATAGTTCTGCCTGTGATGGGGAACCCTGACCAAGGAGGAGGCGTGCGTGCACACCCATGGTTGCATTCTCCCTTCAGAACTTCCTACTCAACCCAGGAAGGGGAGGGTTGTGGAGGGGGCAGGGCTAGCGTGCCTGCCCCATCACTCCTCTACACTTTTGAATGCCTGCATGGGGCTCAATTTGACCTTGCTGTGTGATTACGGGTGCCTGCCTTGTCTGGCCTCCTGCGAGCTTAGGACTTGTGAAGGAAGGATTCATTAGACTCAAGTCTGCAAACTTGAGCAATTCTGAATCAAGCAAGTCAACCTTGCATATGCATATCGTTTCAAAATTCATCCCCACATATATATTTGTAATGCGCTGGCAACCCGTTCTACTTGAGGACCACTTTTGAAGAGGCAACAGAGACTGGCACACCATGGCTCCTATCCTTTCTCTCTAGTAAGAGACTTCTTGGCAAGAAATAAAATAAAATTAAAGCAACAATAACTTCTGTCTTTCTCTCTTCTTCTCCCTGCCCCCCCCCCACTTTCTCTTCGCTTGGGAAGAAGAGGGAAGGATAAAATGTGGGCACGTGAGGTTGTTGCCTAGTAACAGCCTGATTAGCCTTCTGAATAGCATGGAAGCAGCGAAACCACATCAGCCCAGGTTCCTCCAGCTTCGATATTGTAGCACTGTAGGCTAAGTCTATTGAGTTGGAATGGTTGACTGATGGGAGCTAATGGTTAGGTGTGTGTGTGTGTGTAACAGTCTGCTGTTGGAAAGAGATAGGGGTTACATCCCACTGCCACACGAGTGGAGGTCCACCCCCTTGCTTTCCTCTCCCCTATACCCCACTGCAGCCTCCCCTCAAATCTGTTCCAGAGAATCCCCCAACTCTCCAGATCAGATTTTAGGGGTGCTGTGGGGACAGGGAAATCCATTCTGCTGGCAGACAGCTAGCACTGGATCCAGTGCAGCAGAAGCAGAGAGCTGAGAATTGGTTGACGTGTGAAGGGGGGAGGGTTGCAGCAGGGCCTTTCTCAGGGGGGGGGGTGTTGATGTGGGGTAGCAGATCCACTATCTTATAGGAGCACCATGTTGCTTGCCTTTTTTATGTGTATATTTGTAAATAAACCAGATATTACAAAGGCACCTGAAATCTGCAGTGCTGCCTCCTCCAAAGGAAACAAAATCCAAGTTGTACTGCCCCTGGGAACTTCTCATTCAGGGAAAAGGGGTGTGTGTGCACACAAGAATATCTTTAAGGATAAACGCCTTCTTGGCCTTAAAACAGTACAAGACAGGCTAGTGCAGAGGAAAACAATACAGCAGTCAGAGTAAAGACCCGGAGCCTTCAGCAATGTGTAACAGTGGTTGGACTTTATCGCTGGGTATGGGAATGCAATTCCCTGTTGGTCTGCAGAAGGCAGAAAGGTGTATTGGTTCTGTGAAAGACAGAAATAGGAAGCTGCCGTATACAAAGTGAGACCATTGGTTTATCTAGCCCAGTACTGTCTACACTGATTGGCAGCAGCTCTTCAGGGTTTCAGACAGGAGCCTTTCCCAGCCCTGACCTAGAGGTGTCAGGGATTGAACCCGGGACCTTCTGCATTCAAAGCATGTGCTCTACGACTGAGATATGCCCCTTCAATGGATGAAGAAGGTCAACAGGTCAACACAGATGAAGACATTCAGCAGATGAGGGTTTTCCCATTGCCTCAGCACTAGATTGGGAAACGCTGCACCTTTAAAAAATTCTATCTGCCATGTACCTGTTGAAAGCTTAGCATCCAAGAGACACATCAAACATGTTTACTAAAAATATATTCATATACGGTTTACATACAGTATATGGCTGGGGTGGCAAGCATATGTCTCCCAGGATAAACTATTCATGCAGTGGTGGGTAGAATTTAGGCCAAATTCTTCATCGAGGGGTGCCTCCCAACTTGCAAAAATCAGCGCACACACACCCCTTTTTGTCAAACGAAAAGTTAAATTGCTGGCATCCTGGAATATGTCAACCTGTACTAGTAAATTGTGCAAACATGGGCCATTTCTCGAAGGCATGTGTGAATTTTACATACCGTATCTTCCAGTAGATATCAGAACAAACCTTGTGACTGTTACCCTGTACTTCTCCCTCCTGAATTTGCAATAAGACCAGTGTGTAGTACAGTATTGCCTAGCTGCCGCCGTGCCATCAACTTCAATATGCCTAGAAGTTTTGACTATTTCCCATCCTGCCTTAGTAAATGTTGACATTTACCAAACATGCTGTGAAAATTAGGAAGACATCAGAACTCTGGTTCTTGGTCAAAAACACTTGGGGTTAAATCCAATGCCATGTGAGTGACTTCCACTCGTGCTGCAGCACTTCGCCATGCTTTCCTCCTCCTTGCAGCCCCTCACATGCCCCCCACAAATCTTCTCCGGGGTGTCCCAGAGCAGATTGGGGGGTGCACATGGTGGGGATGCACAAGGGATGGGAAATCCGTTCTGCCAGAGGTTTCCGTTCTGCTGGAAGCATTGGATACAATCCTTGGTAACCACCGAAAATTTAATTGGTAGATATTCAGACAACCCCCCACTAGCTTCTCGTGATGTTATCAGTGAATGTCGACGTTTTCCAGATCCTGGCATTTCCCATAATTTCATATAGGAATGCAACAGAGATAAATTCTAAAAGAAACAATGGCATGTCAAGAATGTGCAAAAGAGCTGGAAGTCACAGATCGCACAGGGAGGCCTGGAGACTCTTAACACAGAAACAAAGCTTGAAGTTTAACTTTGACTCTCCCCCCCCCCTCGTGCGTGCGTGCGTGGTGTGTGTGTGTGTGTGTGTGTGGTCATCTGGCATGTATGCATTGCTAAGGCTTCCTCCTGAGACATAGCCTTGTGCTTAGAGGAAGGGAATCTAATTTGTATGAGACACCAACTTTCCACATCATCCCAGAATTTGACCCTCTGGGTTCTAAGGCATGGGAAACTGAACGTGTCATTTGGCTTCACTGTTGTAAGTTACAATAATGAAACCTGGGCAGCATTACTACCCTGCAGCCACGGCTTGCTGCTGACCAAATGAGAAACACTCATTAAAATGACAAGTTCAGCCAGGAGACTGGAGTCTGTCCTAAAAATCAAAGCGAGCTTTGCCAATTTGCTTTCTCTTCTTTGGAACTGACACAGTCGCCCGCATACTAAATATAGCTGAGAAAGAGCCTATCCTCACTGTGAGCAATGTTTTAAACCATTATTATTTTTCTCCCTCAAGAATGTCATATTTTTTGATATCAAGGCAATTAATTGCACAGTGGGAACAAAAGGAAATCTACACAGGGATCATGGGTAGATTTTGAGCCTTGCGAATATATTACCTTATTGGTTCCCTGAATCAAACAGTACCTTGTATTTCTCAGCAGTGATGGCAGAATGCAAAAACAGCAGAGACTTCTCTCAGACAAACACATTAACACACACAGGACTTGTTTGTAAGTAGATGCTTTTAAAAGATGAATAATGGTAACATAAGATCACTCAGGTACTAAAGCTTGATGGTTACAGAAGTGCAGTTCCTTAAACATTACTCATTCAACCTGAGAACACACCGGTCAATCCTCCTTCATTACTAAGCCCCAGCAAGCGTCAGTTAACACTTGACTAGTCTATCTGTCAGAGGAGTGTTAGAACAGAATTCAAACCTATTGCTAAGCAACGTCCAGCACTCCCTCCCCTGATTCGATCAAGTGGTTCAGTCCACTGCCCCCTGCACTACACAAGTCTGCCTTAACCCTTTAATGGGCAGTTAACTTAAAAATAAAAAAAACCCTCCCTGCAGAGTTTACATCTTCTCATTGCATATTCCAACAAGAAGTTCTAAAATTGTGGGAAATACAGTTTACCATATGGGTGGCTAGCACCCCTTTTTTTTAATACAGGCCTTGTTGTGAACTTAAGCAACACATAACAGTTGCCTAGGGTGACAGAGTCTAGAGACATCACCATTTTTCTGCCTCCCATCTCCATCTCAAGTGTGTCATCTTAAACAAACAAAAACAAACAAAAACGCTGGTCCAGGGAAAGAGGAGCAATGATGAGGCATAAGATGTATGTTTACCTTCACGGGCAAACATATCTAAGACCAGCACTTTGAGTGTATAGCCAAACACTTCTATTATATATTGGAATCGTTATAGAAACTTGGAGGGGTAGCCATGTTAGTCTGGTGAAGTGGAGAGTGTCCATGAAAGCTTATGCCAGAATAAATTTGTTCGTCTTTAAGGTGCCAGAAGACTGTTGTTTTTATGGAAACTGGCAAGCTGCCTGACTTTTTGGTTCTGCTCTTGACAGCACTTCTCCTCAAATTTCCAGTAATGTTATATCACTTCCCATTGCTTCCAAGGACTTTATAAAATGAAAAAGGGGCTACTTTTGCCTATAGCATTTTGCTTGTGCTAGTCCCAGGGATGGGGACTCGGACTCCAGGACTCGTGAGTCGGACTGAGTCCCCCCTCTGACTCGAGTCCCACTCGAGTCCCAATATTTTTAATGGGACTCGGGACTCGAGACTCGACTCGGGACTCGAGACCAAGGACTCTTCAATATCCCTCGGCTGTGCCAGAAGGAGTGGAGAGAAGTGCGATCGCCGGCAAATATTTTATTTTTAAAAATAATTTTCCTAAAATGCAACCTTTCAGACGTTTTGGGTTTGGCTGCCTCTGCTTGCCTGTTTGGGGTTCCCTGCCTCCTCTGCCTGCCTGATCTCTTCTTGACCAGTTCAACAGTTGAATTGTCCAAGACAAATGCCTCTGCCTGCCTCCTTTGCAGGTTCCCTGCCTCCTCTGCCTGCCTGGTTATTTTGGGTTTATCCACCTGGTCTGTTCTTGCCAAAATCAGTTGCAGAGTTTTGAAATAAAAAGGCACACTTGTGCCTAGAATTTATTTAAGACACACATCTGAAGTATCCTTATTCTGTTGGGGAAAACCCCCATTGATTTTAATAGGGACTCGTGGAGTCAGCTTTGGGAGTGACTCGTGACTCACCATTTTGGACCAAGGACTTGAACTCGGGTCCAAAGACTCATGACTTGACTCGTGACTCGAGACCAAGGACTCTTCAACATCCCTAGCTAGTCCCACTCCACAGCCAGTAGCATATTACCTGCCCCAATGGGTTAGGGTAGCCATGCTGTGGGGATAGGCCTGTGCTTCTGTGTTGCTTTCGAAGGAAAAGCCGTAGAGGTGTGCCTCTGCACTGGAGAGGGGGAGCATGCAAGTGATGCGACCTCCAAAGAAGCAAACGTTTAATGAAATGATGAGGCATGGGAGGTGTTGTTATCCCGCTCAGGTGACTGCACAGGTAGGGAGAAGCCTTGTTGTTGATGCTGCTGCTGCTGCTGCTGTTTTTAAAGTAGCAAAGAGCTAGGTGAATATTTCGATGCTTTGCAGAGCTGGAGTGCGTGGCCTCCAGATAAACAACACATTAAAAAAATTCTTGCAAAGGTCAAAGGATCATGGACATTACGGAGAGGAGGAGCATCACTTGTCACATCAACAGGTACCCTTAATGCTTGCAAAACGCTCATACAACACTCATGATAGCAGTGAACAATATGAGAATACTTCCCAGTGACCAAGTACCAGGGATGGGGACTCGGACTCGAGGACTCGACTCGTGAGTCGGACTGAGTCCCCCCTCTGACTCGAGTCAGACTCGAGTCCCAATATTTTTAATGGGACTCGAGACTCGACTCGGGACTCGAGACCAAGGACTCGGGTTCCAAAATCGTGTTCCTCAAATGTAACATGGATAGGTTTTAGGAAGTACAGCAAGTTTATTTTTTAAAATCATTTTCCTAAAATGCAACCTTTCAGACATTTTGGGTTTGTCTGCCCGGTCTGTTCTTGCCAAAATCAGTTGCAGAGTTTTGAAATAAAAGGGCACACTTGTGCCTAGAATTTATTTAAGCCACCACATCTGAAATAGCCTTATTTTGCTGGGAAAACCCCCATTGATTTTAATAGGGCCTCATGGAGTCAGCTTTTGGGAGTGACTCGTTGAGTTCACATTTTGGACCAAGGACTCGGACTCGGACTCGAGACTCGGGTCCAAAGACTCGTGACTCGACTCGTGACACGAAACCAAGGACTCTTCAACATCCCTGCCAAGTACTGCCATTCCACAGTATATGAGTGTTTTGGATTACAAGCACCTTTCTGGAACGAATTATGCTCTCAATCCAAGGCATGACTGTATATGTTCTACCTAACAAACCCCCTCTATTTTAAGTGGCATGCAGTCTGACTTCAGGCAACGGTGGCACCCAAAATAACCTCTCTCCGGCTGACCTTAGCTCACAGGCCTTATGTCTTGTGAGTTGCTCCTCTCTAAGATTGCTAGATATACAGATTTTCCAGGATGCCAGCCAATCAGTGCCATGCTTGAAACTAGCCAAATCACATGTACCGTATATTTCCCCAGAGCTTGGCTCTGATTGGAATAGGTATGTTTGAACTGAATCCAATCAGGGATTTTCTAGAGTAGCCCCCACTGCTCTTTGAATATTACATGTGTTTTCATACTTATAGAGCAGTGTTCTCCAACCTTAGGTCCCCAGATGTTTTTGGCCTACAACTCCCAGCATGCCCCAGCCAGCGTAGCTGGCTGGGGCATGCTGGGAGTTGTAGGCCAAAAACATCTGGGGACCCAAGGTTGGAGAACACTGTTATAGAGGGACTAAGTTTGGAAAGCTGAGTAGGTAGAGGTTCAAGGAGACAGGGTAGATAAAGGAAGATGATAGAATAGGCACTAATTTGAGAAACAGAAACCAAAAGGGAAGAACAGGTTGAGGAGACCATCGGCATGGAAAAGAAGAACAGAAGAGATAAGGAGCTATGGGCAAGTGGAACTAATGAGCACAGGAATTGCTAGGGATGGTTATATATTCAGGGCCGGCGCTACCGCTAGGCCAACTAGGCGGTTGCCTAGGGCGCGTAGCGGAAGAGGGCGCAGAACGCTGCGCTCCTCTTCGCTGCCGGCGCGCTCCTGCCCTGCCCGCCCGCCCGCCCTCCTCTCCGAGAAAGCCAGGTAAGTGCGCCCGGAGTAGTGGTGGGGCCGAGCCTGGGCGCCTCCCCCCTACCTTGCCTCGCCTCCGCGCCGCCTCCCACCTCGCCTCGCTTCGCCTCTGCGCCGCCTCCCCCCCCGCGCCGCCTCCCCCGCCTCGCCTCGCTTCGCCTCCCCCCCGCGCCGCCTCCCCCCACCTCGCCTCGCTTCGCCTCTGCACCGCCTCCCCCCCGCGCCACCTCCCCCCCACCTCGCTTCGCTTCAACTCTCCTCCGCGCCGCCTCCCCCCCCCGACACCTACCTTCTCCGTGCTGTTTCCGGAGCCCCGCCCGCGCTCTGTTTTGGCGGGAAGTACCAGGGCAACAGGGCTTAAACAGCCCTATTGCTCTGGTTTTCCCCGGCCAAAAACAGAGCACGGGGGTCCCTTTTCGGAGGAGGCGTCGGACTGGGAAGGTAGGTGGGGGGGGCGGCGGCGGCAGCGGCAGCGTGCGGGGGGGGTCCGGTGGCGGCGGCGGCGGGGGGGGGAGGTTGCAGAGCAGGGCTGCTTTCCGGAGCCCCCCCCACGGCACGAGGGGGGCGCTAAATATAATTTAGCCTAGGGCGCCAAACTGCCCTGCACCGGTCCTGTATATATTGTGGACAGGAAAAGAGGGTGAAAGTAAATAAATAAGTATATTTATTATTATTGTACAGGTGGCTTCCTACCTGGAGTGTTAGGGGTTGTGGGGAGAAATGTCTTTTTGAGGGGCATTTCCCACTTTTCTGCCTGTGTACTAGGATGCTGAAATGGGACACTAGGAAGCTGCTATTTAGGCATGCTCTTACAGCAATTGGTGGATGAAAGTGTGTGTGTGTGTGTGTGTGTGTGTGTATAGGTGTGTGTTAAAGATAGGGATACCAGATGCAAAAGAGGGCATTTCACCATAGACAACAGGGCTGTAACAATTCACATCTCCTGAATACCAGGGAAGAAGTCATTCTACATGTTTACAGAAAGTAAGCTCTGATTTCCTCAATAGGACTTACTCTCAAGTAATTGAGCACAGGGTTTCAGATCTAGCTAGTTTATTATTTCATCACTTGTCCTTGGGTTTTGGTATAGTAGCACAATATAGGATACCAGGAGATCGGTACTTGACCAAAAGGGTCATTATTTTCATAATGGATTAGGACTCTGTGGTTCTTGACACATAATCCTGTCCTTGGTTTCTCATAGCACACTGCTGACCAGCTCTGTGGCCTTCTGACAAGCAGTGTCAGAGTGAATAATGCATTTACCCAGCAGCATAAACATTTTATGGGTGCCCATCAGCTGGCAATCAATCATTTGGCTGTTGAATTTTGTATTACTTTTTTTAAAAAATTGATTCCATGAACTGAAATGAGGTTAAGAGTAAGCAGGTAAATTCTAGCCTTCGAGATATATGCTGATATACCTGCATAGTCACTGGGGCTCTTATCCTGCTCTTTCTGGCTCCACTCTTTATTTTATTCCAGTGCTGCCTTTCAGCAAAAGTTTCCAAGGCAGGAACAAAGAAATTAAAATTCAGTAACATATATATATATATATTTTAAAAGCCACAGTAATATTAAAATTACAAAACAAATAATAAAAAAACAGCAATAAAGGCAGTAATAAAAGAAGAGAAACAGTCAGAATTTAAAAATAATAATCATTCTTCCATGAAAAGCTCAGGACAATAAAATTGTCTTCCCCTGGTGATGCTAAGAAGCTTGTAAAGTTTGCCTCAGCTAAGTGTCTCTGGGGAGAATATTTCATAACTGGGGTGCCACCGTCTTAAAGGCTCTATCTCCAGTCACCACCTGCCTCACCTCCAAGATGGCAGCAGCACCCAGAGAGGGCCTCTGACACAGATTTTAACAGCAGGGATGTTCATCTGAGAGCATGTGGTCCTTTAGATAGCATCAGGGATGTTGAAGAGTCCTTGGTCTCGAGTCACGAGTCGAGTCACGAGTCTTTGGACCCTAGTCTCGAGTCCGAGTCCTTGGTCCAAAATGGTGACTCACGAATCACGAGTCACTCCCAAAGCTGACTCCACGAGTCCCTATTAAAATCAATGGGGTTTTTTCCCAACAAAATAAGGCTACTTCAGATGTGTGGTTTAAATAAATTCTAGGCACAAGTGTGCCTTTTTATTTCAAAACTCTGCAACTGATTTTAGCAAGAACAGACCAGGCAGAAAAACCCAAAATAACCAGGCAGGCAGAGGAGGCAGGGAACCCCAAAGCAGGCAGGCAGAGGTGTTTGTCTTGTTGGACAATTCAACTGTTGAACTGGTCAAGAAGAGACCAGGCAGGCAGAGGAGGCTGGGAACCCCAAACAAGCAGGCAGAGGCAGCCAAACCCAAAATGTCTGAAAGGTTGCATTTTAGAAAAATGATTTTAAAAAATAAACTTGCTGTACTTCCTAAAACTTATCCATGTTGCATTTGAGGAACATGATTTTTTCTAAATATTTGGCCCCCATTCTGGAACGGTGAGATCTCATCACAATTCCACCCTCACTAAACACCCGCTCCACTGGTGATGAACTTGCTGGAACCAGAAACACACTCAGAGCAGCCACACAGAGTAATCTCAGGTCCTTCTTCTGCCTCTCCCAAGTACGCAACACATCAATCAAAATAAATCTTGACACACTGTTGGGGCTGCACTCCTGGTAGCCGTCCATAGTGGCCGAACAGCGGCACACCTCGCTTCCATGCGCTCTTCGCCGGCAATCACGCTCCTCTCCACTCCTTCTGGCACAGCCCAGGGATGTTGAAGAGTCCTTGGTCTCGAGTCCCGAGTCGAGTCTCGAGTCCCATTAAAAATATTGGGACTCGAGTTCGAGTCGAGTCAGAGGGGGGACTCAGTCCGACTCACGAGTCGAGTCCTCGAGTCCGAGTCCCCATCCCTGGATAGCATCATGGTCCCAAGCTACATAGGTTTTTATAGGTCCAAGCCAGCTCCCTGAATTGTACCTGTAAACAAACTGGAAACCAGTGAAGATTTTTCAGTGTTGGCAAGATGTCTTCTGAGTGGCCAGAACCAGTCAATAATCTGGCTGCCAGATTCTGTATTAGCTGAAGTTTTTAAGCCTGTCAGCCCAATGTACAACCCACTGAAGTAGTCAAGCCTGGATGTTACCAGGGCATAGATAATTGTGGCATGGCCCTTTTGGATCCAGCCCTTATTCGACACCCCAATGGCCTTTCGCCAACTTAGGTTAGTCAGCCAGCTGTGGCTCTTTTTAGACAAAGAAAAGAGCCACAGCTGACTGACTAGCCTAAGTTGGCAAAAGGCCATTGGGGTGTCGAATAAGGGCTGGATCCAAGAGGGCCACCAAGCTGCAAACCTGATCCTGGGAGTGCAACTCCATCAAAGACATCCTTTTATCTTTTCAATTCCCATCAGCCCTAGCCAGTATAGGCAATGGTGAGGGATCATGGGATTTGTAGGCCAATGCATTTGGAGGGCCTTAAATGGACTTTTATCTGCTGGAAATGGGGCAGTTAAAAAAAATAAATTAGGATATTTATATGCTGTATTTAAGGGTAAAATCGGCTATAAAGCAGCCTGATTGTCCTCAATGGTGGGCATATGAACAGCGCTTTGGGAGCTGACCTTAAAGTGTGGCAGGCTGGTATGGGTGCAGGCAGTCCTTCAAGTGGTCCCAAACAATTTAAGACTTCAAAAGTTAAAATCAGCAGCTGGTTATTTTTGCCATGTTATTTTTATACCAAAGTAAAATAACCCCTCAGCTGTTTGGTTGATACGGGATTTCCCACTGTAGAGACACGGCTCCTGCACTTAATTTACAGCTTTGATTCTTCCCTTGGGAAGCTACTCTGCACCCCCAATGCATCCCATGGTGAGGATATTTATTGCCTTGCTTTCATGAGATATACACAGCATTTTCTCCTCAGCTACTCATTTCTTCCATCTGTTACTGCTTTGGGACATCATGAAAAAAAGGCCTGGATTGGACCTATGTGGAGTTAACAGGGGTCACATTCTAGTGCAAAGTCATTAAATCTAGGGAAAGATGGAAATTGTGTGGGGAATGGGTGGTTAGATCTCAACAGCAAACATTATATTTTCTATAAACTGTTAGCATGTACCATGAATTGCCACATAGTAGATCTCTTTTAATCCATTTCATGATTTCCATTCCTGTTTGAGGTATTTCATTTTCCCCCTCCCCATCTGAAGATGTGACATTTGCAAATGTCACATCAGTATTTCCCTTGGATTTTTGAAATGAAATGGTTTTCAAAGGATGTGTCACTGTCTATGATATTATAGTACAGTACATTATAGCCCGCAGTGATCTAGGATCAAGTCACCTTCTCCCATACTCCCAGGTTCCCTTCTCCAAAATACAAGTTTTCGTGGTCTGTGTATTTATGAATTATTGTAAACCACCCAGAGGGTTTCAGCCATTGGGTGGTATAGAAATGAAATAATAATAATAATAATAATAATAATAATAATAATAATAATAATAATAATAATGCCCTCCAACATTTCACAGATGAAAATAGGGACACACATGTGAATTTAGGGACACACATGAGTGGAAGCGTACTGTTACCCTCATGTTCTGCTTGAGAGCTTTCTAAAGCATCTGGTTGGTCACTGTGGGAAACAGGATGCTGGACCAGATAGGCCTTTCCAGTAGGGCTCTTTTTATGGTCTTAACCTAGCACAGAGATGAAGACATGAACACCTTCTCTCACAAGACGATGCAAGCCCAGTCCCGATATACAAACCCAGGTTGCTTAAGTGTATGCAGCAACTTGGTTTGCATGAAGATGTCCTACCTTTTGTCTGTTAGACTTATGGGTTGAATAAGGCAATCTGGAGGTTACCGTAATTTTTGACAGCCAAGTTCAGAGCACAAGCCTTTTAAGGGCACAAGTTGTGTCAGTCTTCAGAATAAATTCATGAGAAGCTGCCCATTATAAGTCTCTGATTATCAAGGGCTATTCCTGGAGTTCCGATAGGAGCAAAGTCTAGTTTTACAGCCTGATGCTATAAATGTTCATTCAAAAGCTACTCCCACTTCTTTCAATGGGGCTTTACTGTCAAGGAAGTGGCCAGAATACTGCTGCCTTATAACACAATCTTAAGCATGATCACTCAGAAGTATGTCCCACGGAATTCAATAGGGCTTACTCTCAAGTAAGTGTACAATTGAATCACACTATTAGATTTAGGTAAATTCAATAATAAGTTGTCACGGAGGGCCACCAGTATTGACTATGCTTTGTTAAAAGACTCAGTAGGCCTAACAGTTTTCTTTTATTATTATGGAGAAAGGGTACGGTATGCCTTAAATGTATTCTGGGACAAAATATTTCAACCTTTATTCTTTTTTTTAAATTCATGGTTAGAGGTTAATAAATATTTTTCCTTCCCACACTTCATATATCTTGCATTTGAGCACATATATCCAGTATTAAACACTGAAGCACCATGTTTTAAAGCAATCTATAACACTGACCATCTTGTGGCAGCAAACTGATTATACATTGTGCGAAGAAGTATCGTATAATTGAGGGATAATTGTGAAATGCTGCTCCTTGCTAGAAGAAGAGGTAGCAGCAGCGCCAGTGCTAGGATGACTTTTCCAGAATTATATTATTATATAATATCTTATATATTATAATTATTACATTATTTATTATTTTATAATATTTTATAAGTGGCTTTTGTAATTTTTTTTAACCTTACTTAAACCCTTAATTGTTGATATATGGTGTTTTTCATGGGGGGGGGGGTGTCAGTGCTTGCAGGGCAATCTCTTTTTTGTTGTAAAATTGTCAGGATTGGCACAAATTCAACAGGTGACACTTACCCACCCCACACCCCCAAACATGGAGCTTCAGAGAAGGGGAAGTTTCTTGTATTTCCTTCTGACACTGTATCTCATCTGTTAGAGGCACAGAGTCAGCTCTGTTAGGAAATAAAATCTTTGGCAATATTATTTATTTATTTATTATATTTATACCCCGCCTTTTTTCCTGCAAGGAACCCAAGGCGGCTTACATAATCATCATCATCCTCTCCATTTTATCCTCACAACAACCCTGTGAGATAGGTTAGGCTGATAGGAATCATGTGATAAATTCCTTCATTCGCCTCTCCCTTGGTCCCGGCCAGTGGGTGCAGCCTCCACCTCCTTTTCTTTTCACCCAGCTAATCCCTTCTTCACAGCAATGTGCAGGAGAGGCAGCAGGTAGAGCATGCGTGTGCACATACACATCCTCACCTGGCTCTCCCATCTTAGCAGCTCTCTGTGGAGACCCTGCGGAGCCTAAGTGGAGCTACTCTTAAAGGGGCCATGGGCAAAATTCAATTGCAGCTAAGCTAAAAGTGCAAGCTTAGTTGCAATTTTGCCCATGGCCCCTTTAAGAGCAGCTCAAAGTAGCTGGGAATTCAGGACTCTGCCTGACAAAGTGAGAAGCCTTTGTCTTAAGGGTTTTTTTTTATGGTCCAGGCATTTTTGTGGCAACTGGAGACTATGCTAATATAAACCTGTCTGAACATTATGATCAACATCAAAAGCCCTGCTCTGATCCTGTCATCACATGATATCAGACTGGTGAGTTCAACAGACAGGGCCATTTCCGTGTTGGTGATGGAACCAACATTGCAGAATACCCTCCCTGTGGAAATCTGCCAAGCTCCCTCTCTTTCCATTTTTATTTAAACATTTCAACAGGCTTTGAGTTTGTTATGATCTTACTCTTTCCTTATCCACAATCCCAGGAGAGTTTCCACCCCCACCCCACCCCCATGCACTGCCATTAAGCAGCATGGGGGATATTTTCATCAGGATTTCAAGGTGGAGGGAAGAGTAAAACCTCCCCTCACCCACACACACTGATTAGGTGATTGGCATGGAACCGCTGAGCAGTGGGGAAACGGAGGATGCAACTACACACCCTTTCCCCCACTGCTCAGCTGTTTGGGGAAGGGGATGCCGTGGGTCACATAAAATTAGACAGCAGGCTGCATGTAGCCTCCAGGCAGTGGGTTGCCCTCTTCTGAGATAAAGATGAGAACCAAAAGGCATGTTTTTTGGAGAGTATGTATATTCACAGAATATGTGTATTGCCTGGAGAATATACAAAATACAGTTGAGATATGCACCTCCCCCCAAGATTTGTTGGAGATTATGCATAATGCCCAGAGTATATATAAATGCTATCTAGATAGGCTCATTCCCCAAAATCTGTTGGAGATCATGCTTAATGCCCCGAGATTGTACAAGATGTTGAGATATGCACACTCCTCACGTACTGTTGGAGAGTATTTATATTTGACAATGAAATAGGCATAGTTTCTTCTTCATGGCCAGATTATGTACACAGTCTCCATGAAGTGTGGGGAATATGCACAATGGCCAGTCCAACCCCCTAACATATACCGGTACATTCCTGCCTTATAATACCCCAGTGTCTCCGTGTACAAAAAGGTGACTGAGATCTTATGAATTCCTGTCAGTTTGTACAAGAATCTAAAAATGCACCTGAAGACAAGGCAACACTTGTCATGCCGTTGACCACCCTAAGCAAACCCCACCCCCAAAAAGAAAAGCCTAGGAAGGTGGGTCATTTTTCCTGCCCTTGCTGGTAAACTTTATTTTTTTTCTATCCAGTTCAGAGGGAAATTCCACCATAAAATAGCAGATAAGCATGTTCATTTGATAACTGCAACATCAAGTGATGATTTGCACGTGTGAATGGTGCTGATTTGCATGGGGGTGAGTGGCAATCACAGATCCAACCCCATACAGAGAGTTTTCATCTCACCTTGCACTGCTGCAGGCGCAATACTTTTCAACAGAGGCTGCTTACAGGTTCAGCTGCAAGTCATCTATCACTAAGACATTGTGTGATGCAGTAATAAACAATGCGGATGGATGTGGGAGGCAAGTCTTGGTCTGTGCCTGCCTTTAATCTGTCCAGGGACCACAGAAGTTTCTTGGGGGGGGGGGTGCTTAAGGTGGTCAATGGCATGACGAATGTTGCCTAGTTTCAGGTGCATTTTTCAATCTGCTTATTTAATAGGCAAATAATAAAGCTATATACTATCACATTCAATATTGTTGAAATGAGTTCATTACAATTGTACATACACTTCAGTTAAAGACACACCCACAAGAAAGAAATCTAAGAATGTGTAATTGTTCCAAGTAAAAATTGTAGAACATCAATCAACTTTGACTACAACCTTGACTACATCCCAGGAAGGGACTCATCCCACCCACCCCAATCTTAGGAGTAGTTCCAGCCCCTTCTCCCCCCCCCCTTACTTTTGGTGCCCATAAATCTGTACAAAACTTAAAAGGTTAAGGGCAGAACTAGACATGATGCTGATCATAAAAACATTGTCAAGGGCCATAGCTCAATGGTAGAGCACATGCCTTGCATGCAAAAGGTCCCAGGTTCAATCCCTGAAATCTCCATGAAAACCTCCTGTGTGAAATCCTGGGGAGCTGTAGCCAGTATAGACAATAATGAGACAGATGTACCAATCCTCTGATCTGGTATAAGGAAACTTCCTATGAACGCATGAGACTGATCACAAAAACGAATGCCTTGTGCCCAGACCCTCTTTTTTCTTCCTTTAATATCTAATAAGGAAGTGCATCATGATGTGACATCATCTTGCTTCCCCCATCTCTGCTCTACATTACTGCTCTATATCTTAATATTTTACTATTTTAATCTTAGATACATTTTTAAAGTTCCTTTTCCTGTTTTAAGATTTGTGTACCTATTGTTTGTTTTCAATGTGTGTTTATTGTGTTTGAAATGGTCTGAGGACTTGTTCAATAAATATCTATCATCTATCTATCTATCTATCTATCTTATTGGCTTTCAAGGGTGGCAGGGGAAGGGCTGTGACATATTACATGTGAGATACTAGCCCATTTCAGGCTTTCAGTTGTGAACACATGGAAAAAGCTTGTGCAAATGTGCAGGGCTAGCTCCACCACTTAATGATGCTACAAGCCCCAGCAAGTTTCTCGAGCTGGCACACAATCAGCTGAGTCTGAAGGGGGCCATCTGCATGGCACACAGGGTTTCCAACACAGGGACCGGAATCCTGGGCAATCAGGGTTCCAGTCCCTGTGTTGGAAACAGTACCCATGATGAAGGTGCCCCCACTTCAGAAAATCATGCATCGGCTTGGGAGCGTTGCCAATGTGCAGGGCATCATTGACAGGGCGGAGCTAGCCCCATGTGTTCCTGCAAGCCCCTTCACATGTTCAGAATTGAATGCCCAAAGGGAGCAACTGTGACACACCTTTCCTTTATGAAATGTTCCCAGGAGAGAAGGGCGGAAATGGACATAGGGCTGCTATTTTAAGTGGCAACCCAATGATCAGTACTACATCTGACTTTGCCATAAGCTGAAGGTGCCGTTTAACAAATGATGCCACACACCATCTCAGCAACAACAACCACTGCCAATTAGGTATTACCATTGCACTTGTTCATATGCAGACCCAAGATGATTATGATATAGCCCTTCCAAATCTTCTTTTCAGGCTGATACCAGATCAGATGAAGACATGGTGGAGAAAGAAAGTGAGTATTTACACAAATGGGGCTTACCCATGACTTTTCCATGAAGGGATCAATCCACAAGATATTCTGCCATTCTGAGGATCTTGCCTATAATCCTACCTGTTTTGTTCTTTAACTTTTAATAAAAGGGGAGGGGACAGAGATTAATCATAAATTAAAGCAAGATAGTGTAGGCAACATAAACGATGCTATTAGATGCTATTCTGTGATCTCACTCCACTACACAATTGTTTTAACAGCTCTAAGACTGCAACTTTGAAGAGAACAAGCTCCAAGGAGCTTAAAGGCTATAAAAAAGTCACATGGACCTGCTTTATTTTAAGAGGGGAGGGTGGGGGAAGAAGAGGTAGAACTGATCCTTATTCTAAGTTCCTGTGAACAATAAATCTGAGTCTATTTTGGCCCTACAACATAACCCAGGATAGCAGTAAGATGCCATAACTGGCATACGTTCTCCTCACGTTCTCCAGATCAGAAGACATAGTTTTAGTCTCTTGCTGTATGTGTATAGTGGAATGATAGTGCCTTGCATACATTATATGGAATGGTTCAGACTCAGTGACCTACTCAGAGCCTGGTCTCTGTGATCTTCCTTGTGAAGAGTTCAAGTAGCCATTGTGAGTTATCTCTCCCCTTCCCCCTTGTAAAGTTAACCGTAGAAATACTGGGAGGTTTGTGCCTGTATATCTTCCAACACAATACCTACTTAATACTCTTATTTATGACTAATACATGCAGTACCTATTTATTCACTATGACCATGTTCCACAGATCTGTGAGCAGAGCAGAGGGCTGTGCATGGTTCACTCCCTGAAGATTGCCACTGATGGTTAATTTTGACAGAGTCAATCTCCTGTTGAGGATGGGAAGAAGACATCCTAGATTAAGTTCCTACTGCCCCCCCCCAAACCAGTGATAAGAGCTTTCAAACCTGTTGGTACTGTGTGCACAGTCCTGATTCAGCAATGTAAACTGCATGCGCTGAACCCTTTTCTGCATCGACTGGATCCAATGATGGAGATGCATACTCAGATCTACCTTGTGGGGTCATAATTATGTATGTACAGCTTACCTTCGTACAGCTGCGTATGTACATATAACAGTTTACTTACCACTAGATATTTCCTATATCTCATCTGTATTGGTTGGGGACAGGATCTCATAGCGTTCTTAGTGCATGCTAGAATGTTGAATGATGGATGAGAGCATGCACTGGTGTCTCTGTTTATTTACAAATGTACAGCCAGAGCAAGCTGGGAGTAGATGTGTGAAGAAAAGCAGACAGAGTGTGGGTGTCCTTCTCCACCACACACATGTAAACAAGTGTAATCCCAGCTGGAGGCTGGGAAGCTCATGCAAATGTACATAGTTCCTCTGATGGCTCTGGGCCTCAGAATCTCCCGCAAATGTACATACTGTAGTTTTCTTTTATGGCTTTGATGCCAGCCGTGGCTTTTGGGTTTTGTTGTTGTCTGGATGTGAAGGAGCGTGGAGTAGGGCTTTTGCTGAGGCAGGCCCTAAGAAGGCCAACCCCCCCAGGCAAAGAGTAAGTGCCTGGGTGTTTATATAGTAAAGGAACTTGTTTTGTTGTTTTGTAGCTCTACTTGTGTATACCAAAGTGTCTCCCCACCTTTTTCCCTTTCCCTCATTTCCCACCTTTTATTATAATCGGTTTACCTTAGATAAACTTTCCTGGTTCTACCCCACACGGTGTGTGTGGTTCCTCTGTGGTTCAGTGCTCAATCCAGTGTATAGACCAAGGGCAAAGCCCTGAGAGAATCAGTGTCAAGAAGGCAGAGCCAAGGCTGGCAGTTTTGCACCTTTGATCTCTCCTCTTGAGATAAAGGACCGGTTGCAGTCCTTCTCAAAATGGACTTCTAGGTTAAGGAGCATGGCAACAGTAGCCAAAGTGGTTCAGGTTTAGCCAATTCCAGTTTAAAATTATCTGCTCTCTGTCTCTATGTTGCACTTTAAGCTTGCTAGATTGTTTCGCCTTCCAAAGGCAGGAGAGAGAGAGTTTCCACCTATCAAAGTAAGTCCCTGACCACCCATTAGTTGCCTGGTGAGAGGCCCATTCTCAGTAATCAAGACAGCTGAACCCAGAAGAGTACCTAACACAGTTGACCTTTCCCCCAGGTGGAAAGTAGTAGTAGTGCCCACTCTCTGTCTCTCTGGTATGGTTCAGGAGGCAGAAAATGTGATGTATTTTAAATGACTCCTGGAAATGTACAGAAGCTTTCCCTGGCATGTAACTGATTATCATGCTGCTGCTCCATTTTATTGTTTCTTTCTATTGTTTCTTTTTAAAAAATTATCCTTGTTTTTGTAGTTGAAATTGTTTATTAACTGTGCATTTTAACAGTGATTTTAAATATTTTTGTATGCAAACTGCTTTGAGATTTTATTAAATTAAGCAGCATACAAGTATTATAAACAAACAAATCTTGGAATTTCTTCCCTGAAGAGGGCTGGGCTCTGGGGCTCCCATCTATTATAGCTTTTAGATGTTGGGTGATCTCTCTCTCTCTACACACACACACATTTAACAAGGTTTGGTTTATTGTAATTTCTGACCCAAAGTTTGATTATAACTTACTTGGTCCTATTAGTGCTCTCTGCTTTTATTGTTACATTGTAACTGTATTTATATTTATTTTATGACTGTGAGCTACCCCTGAGTTTCTTGGGTTGGGTCTGAAAAATGGTGTGTGTGTGTGTGTGTGTGTGTGTTTGTGTGTGTATACATACATATACATATACACATAGGATAAGATAAAATGTAAGCCAGAAGACTCTAAAACCACCCAGTGCCTACCACCCCGAAACCTCCACTGCATTTTGAGCAATGAGGAGTTAGGAAACATCTGATTCAAAACTCTTTTGAAATGTTTTGCAGAGCATAAGCAATTGCTAAAGAAACCTGTCCCAAAGGGTCACTAAAAGACATCCAAAACATCACATGTTTTTTCTCTCTCTGATCCATGCGAAGAGCAAACTCAAAAAATCCCCCTGACCAGTCATTCCTTTAGCCTTTTGCAGACTTCAGTCCATTTAATATATTGCAATCTTTCTTTTGGGCCCCATTTGGGAAGCCTCTCTCAGCATATGGTGATGGGACTGGCCTGGTTATCTTGTATACTTTTCATCTCAGACAGCATTTCACCTTCTTGATTGCACCAATAGCTCTTTATTCAGACGTTTTGAGGTTTTCCCCGACTCCAGAAGTTGCCACATCCCTTCTTTGTGGAATCTTTTCATCCCACAGACAATGCATCTATCGTACATTCCTGGTCAGTACCTTCATTCATCTCCATCCCCAGTTGCAAAAAGAAGCACATTCCATATTCTGGGAAATTATTCAATACTTTCTCATTCACACACACCACAAACCAAGTGTACAGGGCTATAAGTAGTCAGTATAATTAGTAGCTGTACTTTATTAAATAGAAAGAGAAGTTAGACTTTTCAGTGCTGGGAAACTGAGTTTTGTTTATTCTTTGTGGGTTTATTTTGATGCCCCCTTCACCCGTTCTTGTTAATTTCATTAAGCAGTTGTTCAGCGAAGACCATCTTATGATGCATTCTACATGTAAGCTAGATTGATTCCTGATCATTTCTCTGCAGTGTCATAGTCTTCTGAGAAAGTTAGAAAATTTAGGGTGCAATCCTATGCATGTTTAGACAGAAAAAATGTCTGGAGTGCTGCTGGGAGTTGTAGGACTTTTTTCTGTCTAAACATGTATAGGATAGCACCCTTAATATGGTTAAATCAAAAGAAGTGTACAGAGCTGTAATTGCTATAGCACCAAGCTTGGGAACTGCTTTGCCCCCAACTCATTCAGCTTCATTTTGCCAAAGCATGCTTTAATTGCGTTGATACCAAATTAAACAATAGGCACACTACACAGGAAAAAAACACCAAAACCAATTCTATGGTAGCAGTACATCATGAAATTAATGAAAATTTCTATTGTACTCCATTCCCATTAATGAACAAGCATGACATTGCACTCCTAAATTATCTGGATGAGCTCACTTTCAATTCTGTATCCTGCATAAACCATTGTCCAGTATGATGGAAGTCAATGCCCAAACCCACTTGGGCTATTTTATTTATTTTTTATATTTATATTCCGCCTTTTGTCTTGCAAGGAACCCAAGGCAGCTTACATAATCCTCCTCCCCCTCTTATCCTCACAACAACCCCGTGAGGTAGGTTAGGCTGAGAGTCAGTGACTGGCCCAAAGTCACCCAATGGGCTTCATGGCTGAGTGGGGACTAGAAGTGAACCGGGATCTCCCAAGTCCCAGTCCAACACTCTAACCACTACACCACACTGGCCATGACATTACTGTCAACAGAGCATTTCAAGCTTGGAGGATTTCATCTGTTTACCCTTACAAAAGTCTACCACAATGGCCAGCTAAGTCATGTATCACATTGGATTAACTATTGTAATGCACTCTGTGTAGGCTGCCTTTGAAGTTTGGAAATTACAACTGGTTCTAAATGCAGCCAGGAAGCTCTCAATGGGTGTTAGATGCAGAAATCAAATTACACCTACACTTAAATGTAGGTTACCAATTTGTTACCAATTTGTTACCGGTTACCAATTTGTTTCTGGGCTCAGTTTGAAGTGCTGGTTTTGACCTTTGGGGCTTTAATTGGTCTGAAGGAGCACCTCCTCCTATATGTTTTCCCGCACACATTCAGGTCAGCTGTGGGGAGGCTTCTGAGGGTGTCTCCCACCACCACACCTAGCTGTTTCTGAGGCCTTCTCTTTGCACCTCTCCACAGGAAGGCATGTCCGGCCAACTCTCTTGTGAGTTTTAGGTCCTTCCTTTTTAGGAAGGCATTTGGTCTGCTAAAGTGACTGAAATAACAGCAGCAGCAGCAACAACAACAACATTTAAATACTGTTTAAAATAGTTCTTAACATGGTATAATTGCTGTGATCTATTATTTAATTCTGCAAGCTGCTGCGACAGCCTAGGTGCTCAGAATACAGATGTAATTAAAAAAAAATATGAGAGGAAAACCTGGTGCTCTAGGGAGGCAAAAATGGCCGAAGCAACAGGCAAGGAACTCAAGCAGCACTGGGAAGCACAGGGAAGAGAGAAGGAATGTCATGTGCCCTAAAGCTGAGGAGAAGGAACCCCTCAGGAAATGGGACCATGAGGGAAGCCAGGAGACCCCAGCAGGAAACAACCACCTGACATGGCTGCTGGCACGGAAGATCTCATGGGTTCTAAGAGGTCACAAGCAATAGGCCCAGCCAGTATTTTATTGCTCCAACCCGCAAAGCGGTTCTGTCAGGTAACCAGGATCAGGGTCTGAAAAACTAGTAAAATCCAGCTTTTATCAGGCTTTGCCCATAATCCATCAAATTCTGCATCGGCGCTTCGTCTGATCCACCAAAGTCCACCCTGGCACTACTCCTGGCCTGCCAGATGGCCCCAGGCACTGCTCCTGGTCCACCACCTAACCCAGGTTCTGCCCACTGGCGGTGAGGGAGAAAGGTGGGAACAGTGGTGCAGTTAGGTAATGTGAGACCCTGGGTGTAACTGTCTTATAGTGTGGTGAGGCAGAGGGGCTTCAGATGACCATGTGTACTATTTCATTTCTGATGCACAAAACTAATATTTCTCTTCTCCCTGCCCTCCCACCACCATTCTCCCCTCGCCGGATCGTCACCTTGAAGTGGTGAGTGGGCTTGCGTGTTCCGATGAACCCTGTGAGCAATGCCATCGGGAGCTATGTATTCCCAGTAGGGTCACCCATGGCGGTAAGGTCCGGGGAGAGCTTTTTAATCTCTTTAATGATGGAAAGCTTTTTAATCTCAGCAGGCTGAAAGCAAAAAGTAAGGTAATTACAACCTCCGTTGTGGAACTTCAGTATGCTGATGATAATGTGGTCTCCGCACATTCAGAGGATGATCTCCAAACTATCCTAAAAGCTTTTGCAGAAGCATACGAAAAACTTGGTCTCTCACTTAACATCAAAAAAACCAAAGTGCTTCATCAGCAAGTGAAAGCTAACCCTTTGGTGATGCCATCTATCCAGCTTGGCGGGACAATACTGGAAAATGTCAATCATTTTCTCTATCTTGGCAGCTATCTTTCTGTTACAGCTAACATCGACAGTGAAATCCAGCATCGTTTGAGCTCCGCAAGTGCCGCATTTTCTCGAATGAAACATAGAGTGTTCGAGGATCGGGATATTTGTAAGAAGACCAAAACACTGGTTTATGAAGCCATCGTATTACCAACTTTATTGTATGCCTGCAAAACATGGACTATCTATAAACGTCACTTCCACCTCCTTGAAAGGTTTCATCAACGTTGCTTCCGGAAAATCCTGCGAATTACTTGGGAAGATAGGCGAACAAATGTCAGTGTACTGGAAGAAGCAAAGACTACTAGCATTGAAAAAATGATCCTTCAACGCCAACTTCAGTGGACCGGTCATGTTGTTCGAATGCCTGACTGCCGTCTCCCAAAGCAGTTATTTTATTCCCAACTCAAGGATGGAAAGCGGAATATCGGTGGTCAATATAAGAGGTTTAAAGATGTTCATAAGGCTAATCTAAAAAAATGCAATATAAACATCGAAAACTGGGAAGCTCTGGCCCATGAACGATCTAACTGGAGGTTGGCCTTTCACAAAGGTTCCATGGACTTTGAAGAAGCCCGAATGCAAGGTGAAAGGGAGAAACGTGCTAAGCGAAAAGCACGTCAAATGAATCCTTTACAGGACCATCTTCCATCTGGTAACCTGTGTCCTCACTGTGGGAAGCTGTGTGGATCTAGAATTGGCCTCCGCAGTCACTTACGGACCCATCGCTAGAGTCTACACAATCTTCTTTAGAATCTCCTGCTTTTATCCTGGAAGACAATCTTACTCGGTCACGAGTGATTGCCTGATGATGACGACCACCATTCTATGCTTTACAGCTGCTTCTACACTCCTGATATGTTAGAGCAAAAAACAACTTTTTGCCAACCCTGATTTTAAAAAAATAAAATAAATTCTGAGCATGTGCACTTTCAAATTTTAAACTCAAATCATAGCGCCATCATGACTACAGGAATAACATGGAGTTTGCTTCTGATAAACACATTTACTCAGGAATAAGCACCATTTTGTTGCAGAATGGGATAATATAATTTTAAAGTAAAAATAATAAAATGAGAATGTATAACCCATACACATGCCCAGAAAGCTGCCCCTGACTATAAAACATTTTAAGAAATAAGAAAGAAAGGATGCTGTGGGTGTCCTGGCATGTTGGGCCTGTCTGTCATTACCTGTATCACCAGGTGCTGGTTTTAACCTATAAAGCCTTACATGGTTTGGGACCACAATACCTGATGGAATGCCTCTCCCAACCTAAATCTGCCCGGACACTACAATCAACATCTGAGGCCTTCTTCCAATTGCCACCTCCAAGGAAGGCTTGGAGGGTGGCAACAAGGGGGAGGGCCTTCTCAGTGGTGGCCCCCTGATTATGGAATGATCTCCCTGCTCTGGCCCGCCTGGCACCAACTCTGCTTTCTTTTTGGTGCCAGGTTAAGACTGCCCTTTTCTCCAAGGCATTCAATGACATTTAGTGGCATATGGGGGCGCTTTTATGTCAGTCTATTTGTATTGAGGGGGGAAACTGTTTTAGCTGCTTAAATTGTTTTAAATTCTGTATATTGGTGTTTTTATTATATTGTGTTTTTATGAATTGGTGTGAACTGTGAACCACCCAGAGAGCTTCGGCTATTGGGCAGTATAGAAATGAAATAAAGCAGCAGCAGCATCACCTTCCACTCTCTGGGTGGTCCTTTGCCCATCTCCAGACTTCGGGGTCCTGGACTTTGGCCCTGAGGTCCAGCCCTACATACTGGGAGGATTTTAAAGGATGCACCTATTACCCAAGGGGGATGTGGGGAACAGCAGTGCACATGAATGGCAGAAAAGCTGCTGAATGCTCTAGCTTCAGCAGTCATTGCCATTGACTCCATGGTGCAGGCAGTTCCCATGATTTCCATCTTATAATTCTATGTTTATAAGTAGGGTAATCATACTTAACCTTCCTTTTATTGTTCAGAGCCACTCATTTTTGCCATTGTGAGCTCTGCTATAACTCACGACGTGTTTACAAGTGTCGATCCTTCCGTTACAGTTTTGTGTCAATCATCTTATGCTGGCTCAGCTTGTCTGAATGTGGAAAGCTAAGCAGGGTCAAGCCTGGTTATTACTTGGATGGGAGACCCCTCCTCTAGTTTCCTGCATTGAGCAGGGGGTTGGACTCGATAGCCTTGTAGGCTCCTTCCAACTCTACGATCTATGAAAAATCATGCCTCATCTTTGTGTGTGCCAGGGCTCAGCTCCCAAATCAGTTTTTAATGCCAGGGCTCAGCCTTGGAACATGTGAAGAAAACGTAGGAATAATGTTAAAAAAGACAAAAGTGCTCCGGGTCATGTGAAGCGAGTTGAAATTTTTCCTTCACCACTGAAGGCCAGGCAGGCCGGTGCTACCATTAGGCCAACTGGGCAGCTGCCTAGGGCTCAGGGCTAAAGGGGGCGCCAGAAATAGGGAGGGAGGGCTCAAGTGGGAAGGGGGGGCGCTAAATATCTGATCTTGCCTAGGGCACCAGACTGCACCAAACTGCCTTGCACCGGCCCTGGCCACCTCCACTCCCTGTCAGAGACTAGGGAGGAGTGCCTCCATGTCAGGGAATCCAGCTTCCATTCAGGCTCCAACTCCAGCTGTAGCAACTAAAAACCTACCTTGTCAGACTTCCTCCTCTGTAAGTTTTTCTGATGTCCAGGCTATCAAAAATGCCAGCCTGACAAACATTTCCAGCCATATGGTAGGCAGCCTTTCTACTGCAGTTAGGTATTTTGAGGCTTTGAATCTAATGGTTTTGTGGTGGGGACTCTCCTTAGATGTTTATGTGTATGACTTCACTTACTTAAAAATTTGGTAAGACACCCCTGCTGTGGTTGCCTCTCCCGCCCGCCCCCGCTGATCATTCTGCTGAGCGGGGTCCTAGACATCTGCCCCAAAGTCCTGCCCTTATGGCACCATTATCCAAAACTCATCTCATGACAATCTCCCACCTGAAGACATAATAATCATGTTGATATCCCATGTATATTCTATATACCCTATGTATCCTAATAATCATGTATATATCCCACGTTTATATCCTAAATAATCAAAATATGTTGTTTCTCATGACCAGGCTCTTCCAAACTCACACCCATCAGAATCTCCTGCCTTAGTTTCTACACTGGCAGCTCTCCCAAAAGAAATTCTGTGCTTGATTCCACCAAGTTGTGTACTGTACTATATTGACATTCCCTCCTTTTCCTACAAGCGGAACTCCCATGTTTACATCTGTCAGCCCACCACACTTCTCTGTTTACATGGCACTCCGGTGTGTGCATGCGACACTCCCATGTTTATATCCTAAATCCCTGCTTCGCCCTGATGTTATATTCTTTGAAATATGTTGCCAAAAAAAAAGAAGCAGCTTTTAATACACATCTTTACTTTTTATTTTTTGAGGTTTGGATGATGCCTTAGAAACAAAATTCTCTCTCCTGGCCTTTATAACCCTCGGAGCTTAGCATCTTCTTTTCACACAACCTCTAATAAAAAAACAGCCTGTTTAAAAGAAGTTATCCAAAGTTTGTTTCTTACAGTGCCACCAGTTCACATGATTCTATCTGCCCCAACCTCCCCGACAACAAGGTTTGAATTTTTCCTCCAAAAATAATTTCGTTCAGTGGAAGACCGACAACCTGGTCTTCTGCGCGGGTTCAATGCTAAGGGGGTAGCGAGTCCTGGGGGCGGGCCTTCTCCGAGGTCCCCCAGCGACTATCACCCTTAGCCCAGAACAAAGGGATAACTTATAGCCACAAAAGTATCTTTTATAAAACAAGTTTATTTACAAAATTACCTTCACCAACCCAGACACACGCCAGCAATACAGCTTATCAGTACGGTACAAAGTAGCAAGCAAGAGATCTCAAGGACACCATGATTTCAGGGCTCTCAGCTAGTTAGTTCAGCTCGGGCTCCAGCAGAGGCCCGGTCAACCGCATGCTGCTAGCTGGGTTCCCGGCGGAGGTCCGGTCTACCCAAGCGGCTTGTGAGTGATTTCAGCTTGGTTTCCCGGGGGTCCGGTCAACCCAAGCGGCCAGTGATTTCAGCTTGGTTTCCCGGGGGTCCGGTCAACCCAAGCGGCCAGTGATTTCAGCTTGGTTTCCTGGGGGTCCGGTCAACCCAAGCGGCCAGTGATTTCAGCTAGCTGGAGCACGCCGGGTGCTGCTACCCGCGGTTGCCGATCCCTTCGTTCCCTTACCCCAAGCATGGGGCAAGATTGCTGATCAGGTCCAACAACTCAGTTCCCTTGCGCAGGGTGTTTTATACCTTGGGTTTCAGGTAGCCCCTCCCTCTGCAATCAGGTGGGTGGTCAATCAGGTGGGTTGCCACCCTCCTCAGGTGGGCGGCCAATCAGGTGGGTTGCCACCCTCCTCAGGTGGGTGGCCAATCAGGTGGGTTGCCACCCTCCTCAGGTGGGCGGCCAATCAGGTAGGTTGCCACCCTCCTCAGGTGGGTGGCCAATCAGGTGGGTTGCCACCTTCCCCCTGAGGTGAGGTGGGGTCCCTTTGAAGCCACTTGCTTAATGGTCCCATCTTGTGGTGTTGAATGGTCCTTTCTTATGGGTGCCGAAGTGTCTGCTCTGGCAAGGCATTCAAGTCTTATATAGATGGGGCTGATATACGAGAGCATTGACGAACCTGGGGATGCTTCCTGCCTTCCCCCCTGGGGTGATTCTATGCAGATGTTCTTTGTCCCCTTTGGTCTCTGTGGAGACTGGCTGTCTCCCCACCCCTGGGTCTCCTTCCCCCCTCCTTGGTGAGTGTGTGTGTGTCAGAAAGGGGTTTTAGGTTGGCTTTCTCCACATCTCCCCCCCCCTGGGGAAAAGATGGCATTGGGGTCCCACACCCCAATTTCCCATCGACTTGCCCATCACCTGAGAAAGCCCGGGAGAGTGCATCAGCCAAGACATTGTCCTTACCCTTGATGTGCTCAATTTCGAAGTCAAAGTCTTGCAACGCCAGACTCCACCGTAGGAGTTTGTGGTTGTTGCCCTTGACTCTATCTAACCAGCACAGGGGGGAATGGTCAGTCTGCAGGCGGAACCGTCTCCCCCAGAGGTAGGGGCGCAACTTGGTGATGACACCACGGCCAGGCACTCCTTCTCAATGGTGGCAAGACTACGTTCTCTGGGCAGGAGCTTCTTGCTCAGGTATGCAACGGGGTGCAGCCCTTCTCCCACCTTCTCCTGTAACAACACCGCCCCCATCCCGGCCTCAGAGGCATCCGTCTGTAGAACGAAGGGGGATTCGAAGTCTGGGGCTTGCAGAATGGGAGCTGCCGTGAGGCAGGCTTTTAACCCATCGAAAGCGGTCCGGCAAGCCGCGGTCCACTGGACCCTGTTCGGTTGGCGCTTCTTACAAAGATCCGTCAGAGGGGCTGCTAGCTGACTGAAGTGTGGCACAAACTTCCGATAGTACCCTGCAAGTCCCAGAAAAGCCTGCACCTGTTTTTTGGTTGCGGGTTGGGGCCATTTCTGAACCGACTCGATCTTAGCTTCCATGGGTTTGATGCTCCCCCCTCCGACGCGATGTCCAAGGTACTCAACCTCCCCTAGCCCCACCTGGCACTTCTTTGCTTTCACTGTCAACCCAGCGTCCCGGATCCGCTGGAAGACCCGCCGGACATGCTGCAGATGCTGCTCCCAAGTGGAGCTAAAGATAGCTATGTCGTCCAGATAGGCACAGGCAAATTCTCCCAACCCGTTCAGCATTCCATTCACCAGCCTCTGAAAGGTTGCCGGACCATTCCGGACTCCGAAGGGAAGAGTGGTGAACTGGAATAAACCCAGGTGTGTGACAAAGGCAGACTTGAGAGCAGCATCCGCGTCCAGCGGAACTTGCCAGTAGCCCTTGGTGAGGTCTAGGGTGGTAATGTACTTGGCCCTCCCTAGTTTCTCCAGCAAGACATCCATGTTGGGGATGGGGTAGGGGTCAGGGACGGTCACCTTGTTGATTTTCCGATAGTCCACACAGAACCGCACCCCCCCATCCTTTTTGGCCACCAGGACAATCGGGGAGGACCATGGGCTAGAACTAGGGACGATCACCCCTAGGTCTAACATGGCTTTGACCTCCTCAGCAATGACCTGAGCATGGGGTCCCACCGCCCGGTATGGCAGAGATTGCAGAGGGGAGCTGTCACCCGTTTGAATGGTGTGCTGGATGAGTGGGGTCCGCCCGGGGCGGTCTGAGAACATGGTCCCAAATTCATCCAACACCCGCTTCATTTGCTCCCGCTGAGCCTTGGACAGGGCGGGTGACAGTGAGATTTCTTCCATTCCCCCACCATCCCCCCATTCTCCCAACAGATCCCCATCAGCGAAATCCTTATCATTATGTTCCTTCACACAGCCCAGCCCCGCACCCCGGTCCACATACAATTTCAACATATTCACATGAAACACTTTACATTTTCCAGGAGTCCCAGCAAAGAGTATTTTGTAGTTGACTGGTCCAAGTTTCTCAACTACAGTCCCCGGACCCTCCCACTTAAGACACAGCTTGTCCGTTTTGAGGGTACGCAGAACCAACACTTTATCACCCACCTCAAAAGTCCGGGCTACTGCGGTTTTATCATACAGCTCCTTTTGCCGCTGCTGGGCTGCCTTCAGATGCTGTTGGGCGGCTTCTCGAACGCTGTGGAGGGTGTCCCGTAGCCGCCGCAGAAAAGTGTGAACCGGCACGGGCGAACTGCCGGCAGCCCCCTCCCATTCCTCTCGCAACAAAGCCAAGGGCCCCCGTAGTTCTCTGCCAAACATCAGTTCATTCGGGGAAAACCCGAGGCTTTCCTGCGGAGCATCTCGGTAGGCAAAGAGGAGGTAGGGTAGGGCTTGGTCCCAAGTCCCCGGGTGACAGCTAGCGTACGCCCGGATCATTTCCCCCAAAGTCTGGTTGAAGCGCTCAACCAGTCCGTTGGTCTCGTGGTGGTAAGGCACCGAAGTTACATGGTCAACCCCCCCCCCAGGTCCCACATCTTCTGGAACAGTTTAGACATGAACCCGGTGCCGCAGTCCGACACGACCGTGCGGGGCATTCCTAAGCGGGCAAAGAGAGAGAGCAGAGTCTTAGCCAGGCTGGCTGCAGAGATGGAGGCGAGCGCAAAAGCCTCCGCGTAGTGGGTGGCAAAGTCCACTACCGTCAGTACAAACTTTTTCCCCGTCTTGGTGGGCGGGTTCAGGGGACCCACTATGTCCATAGCAATCCGTTCAAAAGGGATCCCCACCACCGGAAAAGGCTGAAGGGGAGCTCTTGGGTGATTGCGATTGTGTCCCACTCGCTGGCACACATCGCAGGACCGACAGTAAGCCTTAATGTCGGAGGCGATCATGGGCCAGTAGAACCCCTCTGTAATTCGAGCTTGGGTCCGCTTTTGCCCCAGGTGTCCTCCCCATGCCACGTCGTGGGCGAGGTGCAACACGGCGCGGCGGTACCGTTGGGGAACCACCAGTTGCCTTTGCTTGTGCCCCGGTGCCACTTCCCCCTTTGGCTCGAACTCCCGGTACAAAGTTCCATTGTCCCAGACAAATCTTTCCGTGGCAAGGGATACCCCGGGGTCTTGGTTGGCCAGAGCGCGACACTCTCGCAAGGATGGGTCCAGTCGCTGGGCTTCCTTGAATTGGGCTTGTGTCCCAAAGTCTTTAGCCATCTGAGCAAACCCTTCGTTCTTCGGGGGCTCCGCTATGGCCTGGTTTTCTCCGGGGTGCCCCGCAGGGGATGGGGTCACCCCGGGTGGTGGAGGGGGCACGGGCTTAGGCTTTGGGACTGGTGCGGTTACGGGCAGCCCCTCGCCTGGCCTGTCCCCGGGTGATGACCCCCATCTTAGCTTTGGCCACCCGGAACGCAAGGTCGTTCCCGATGATGATGCCCCACTCCTTTTGGCGATGGATGATTACGTCCATCTCTCCTTCCCACCCCTGGTACTTGATCCGGACCCGGGCGATGGGGACAGTGATGTCGGGGGAGTTATAGGGTTTGATCGTACACGTACGTCCCGACACAAGTTGGGACCTCTCTACGCGGTCCCGGGGCAGAGCCGTTACATCTGCCCCAGTGTCCCTATACCCCACCCTGGGGACATTATTGATATAGATGGACTCACAGAATTGCTTGCGGCTCCATCTCAGCTGGTCCGGGGAGGCGATGCGATACAGCGATGCACGGGGTTCAGGACGGTAGGAATCCCACTCCTGGAGTTCCTCCTCGGCACCGCGATCCTCGGGGATGCTTGCATGGAGGGAGAGGACCGACCGTCGCTCGTCGTCGCTGTCGTCGTCCTGAGCGGCTGCAGCACCCGCGATGCATCCTACTTTCCTCGGCGAGGGACGGGCATCCCGGTTCTTGGGTTGGAGCTTGGGGCAATCCCGCCGCAGGTGTCCCATCTCGTTACAGTGGAAGCATGCCCCAGACCGAGGGTTTTGGTTCCCCTTGGTCCGAGGGGCCTCCCCGCGCCGTCGGGGCAGGCCCTTTTCCGGCTCCGGGTTCTTCTCGGCCACGGCCGCGGAACTTCCCTTGGTGGATGGGGCCGTCCGGTATAGCCCCATCTCGTCGGCTATGATCCCCGCCGCCTCACAGGTACGGGGCTTCTGATCCCTCACGACAGCGGCCAGCTCCTTCGGGATGGTGGTGAAGAACTGCTCCATGGCGAACAGCTCGACAACTTCCTTCAGGGTGGAGGCCCGGGAAGCCTCCACCCAGGACTCGCAGACGTGCATCACCTGGGCTGCCCATGCCACGTGGGTGGTCCCAGGGGAAGGTCTACCCTCTCGAAATCTTCGCCGGCAATGTTCGGCGGAGAGGGCGAAGTGTTGCCTGACCGCTGCCTTGAACACCTCGTAGCTTGCCGGGGTCTTCCGCAGATGAGCCCCGAGGAGGTCAGCCAGGTCCCCACTGACCTGGGTTCGTAGGGCGGACAACCGCAAGTTGTCGGGGACCCGCTGCTCCTGGCACGCCATTTCAAAAATGGAGAAAAACATCAGGACATCCTGCCCTGGCTTGTAGTAGGGGAACGCCTTGCGGTCCCACGACGGAGGGGGAGGAGCGGAGGGGACAGTCGGGGGAGTTTTCCCCGCCTCAAGCTGCATCTTGGCCAGCTCCATCTGCATCCGGATCATTTCGCGCTCGTGGGCCATCCTCTCCCGCTCGTGTGCCATCCATTCCGAGGGAAGCTCGAGGGGCTCCAGGGGCTCCAGAGGAGCGGGGTCCTCGGTCACCACATCCTCTCTCCCATCGGTCGGAACTGGGATAGGGCGGCCCCTGGGTCGGGCACCCGGGGCCAGACTTGCCAGCAGCTCCCTCTGCAGCTCTGTCTGCTGGATCAGCGCCAACCCCGGGGTGATGGGGGTTGCGGGCAGGGGCCGCCGTGGCTCGGCTCCCCCAGTCGCTCCGTCAGGCTCTGGGTTGCCCATGGTGATCCTCAGGCTCTTGCTACTTTGGGTCTGGGAGATATTCTGGGCTAATAAGTTATCCCACCGCTGCCACCAAGTGGAAGACCGACAACCTGGTCTTCTGCGCGGGTTCAATGCTAAGGGGGTAGCGAGTCCTGGGGGCGGGCCTTCTCCGAGGTCCCCCAGCGACTATCACCCTTAGCCCAGAACAAAGGGATAACTTATAGCCACAAAAGTATCTTTTATAAAACAAGTTTATTTACAAAATTACCTTCACCAACCCAGACACACGCCAGCAATACAGCTTATCAGTACGGTACAAAGTAGCAAGCAAGAGATCTCAAGGACACCATGATTTCAGGGCTCTCAGCTAGTTAGTTCAGCTCGGGCTCCAGCAGAGGCCCGGTCAACCGCATGCTGCTAGCTGGGTTCCCGGCGGAGGTCCGGTCTACCCAAGCGGCTTGTGAGTGATTTCAGCTTGGTTTCCCGGGGGTCCGGTCAACCCAAGCGGCCAGTGATTTCAGCTTGGTTTCCCGGGGGTCCGGTCAACCCAAGCAGCCAGTGATTTCAGCTAGCTGGAGCACGCCGGGTGCTGCTACCCGGGGTTGCCGATCCCTTCGTTCCCTTACCCCAAGCATGGGGCAAGATTGCTGATCAGGTCCAACAACTCAGTTCCCTTGCGCAGGGTGTTTTATACCTTGGGTTTCAGGTAGCCCCTCCCTCTGCAATCAGGTGGGTGGCCAATCAGGTGGGTTGCCACCCTCCTCAGGTGGGTGGCCAATCAGGTGGGTTGCCACCTTCCCCCTGTGAGGTGGGGTCCCTTTGAAGCCACTTGCTTAATGGTCCCATCTTGTGGTGTTGAATGGTCCTTTCTTATGGGTGCCGAAGTGTCTGCTCTGGCAAGGCATTCAAGTCTTATGTAGATGGGGCTGATATACGAGAACATTGACGAACCTGGGGATGCTTCCTGCCTTCCCCCTTGGGGTGATTCTATGCAGATGTTGTTTGTCCCCTTTGGTCTCTGTGGAGACTGGCTGTCTCCCCCCCCTGGGTCTCCTTCCCCCCTCCTTGGTGAGTGTGTGTGTGTCAGAAAGGGGTTTTAGGTTGGCTTTCTCCACACGTTCAATTCAGCCATGGATGTCCTGACTGGCTGTCAAGAAATTCAGCTAGAGGAGGCCAGAAAGTGATCATCCTGACTGTCACAGAAAAGCAGGATCACCTACTCAAAGGCTTCAGTTTTATGCCCACCTACATGGGTGTAAGCTTCATTGAACCCAAATGAGGCTTACTTCTGTGTGTTCGTGTATGAGGACCAAAACAGACATTACTTTAAATATCTAGCAGCTATGTCTTTTTTCTTCTTCTTTTTTTCCCATTTTTATTCTAGAGTTGACGTAGGGGCCCCAACCCTAGAGATAAATACCTCCTTAAACATCCATTGAAGTTTGAAGGTTTTTCAGGATGTTATAAATGGCTGATCTTGCCACAGGAAGGGGGGATGCTTTCAGAAGACACATTAATCTTACCAAAATGACTGCTACTAAACTCTCAACATGTGTATTTTACCTTGCCAAATTAATGTGAAAATTAGGTCTAAGTCCTAAGGTAAGGACTATAAAAGCAGTTTCATGGGTTGTTTGTGGTTAACAAGCCATGGCATGTTAGTATGGCTGGGATAACCTACATAACAACCCATAGTTCAATGCCAACCCACATTCAACCCATACTAAACCCTTGAGTGTGGGTTAACATGTTGTCTGAACCCAGTCATTTGAAATAGGGAATTCAGTGGACACCCCACAACTCAGAGGAATGACAGTATGTGTGTCTCCAAGTGTAGTGGGCCCAGAAAATCATGTTGGCCACCCTGAGGTCAAGAATGCAGTGTTATTTATTTAACAGTATTTATATACCAATTTTCCTATGCTCAAAACAGTTTACATACAAACATAATAGGAGCATTTTAAAAACAATAATAAAAAATCAAGGGATTTTTTAATTTTAATTTTCAAAGCTCCTCAGAACTCAGCAGGCATCAAATCAATCCTGCACAGCTTTATCAATTGCCCCAGCAGCCTAAAGCCTTCTGAAATAAATACAGTAGGTTTTACAGCTGCTCAGAATGACCAGGAGGGAACTGCAGTTTCTGACCTTACTAAGGAGGCCATTCCGAGCCTGGGGGCAATTGTGGTGAAGGCCCTACTCCTTGTACTTGATGTTCTGCTATACCTCACAGGAGGTTATGTAAAGGAGGACCTGACTAACTGACAGAGTAACTGGTTCACCAGCTCATAGAGGAAGAGGCATCCTCTAGGTGTGTCACTCCCAGACCATAAAATGCTTTCAAAGGCAATTTTATTTATTTATTTATTATATTCATACCCCGCCTTTTTTCCTGCAAGAAACCCAAGGCATCTTACATAATCCTCCTGCTCCTCTCCATTTCGTCCTTACAGCAACCCTGTGAGGCAGGTTAGGCTGAGAGTTATTGACTGGCCCAAAGTCACCCAGTGAGTTTCATAGCCGAGCGGGGACTAGAACCCGGATCTCCCGGGTCCCAGTCCAACGCTCTCACCACTACACCACACTAGGCAAGCAGCAGTATCTTAGATTGGGCCTGGCAGCTCACAGGCAATCCACAGAACTGTGCGCTGTGGAATTCTACACTGGTTGGTCCAAGCTTTCCCCAACCTGGTGCCCTCCATATATTTTGGACTTCAGCTCCCACCAGCCCCAGTCGGTATTCCCAATGGTCAGGAATGCTGGGAAGAGTTCAAAACATCTGAATAGCATCAGACTGCTGAAGGCTGGGTTAGTGTTTCCCCCAGGAACTGAAATTAGGAGGGGGTGTTGGATTTTCATGGGGTGAGATTCTTTGTCCTTGGCAAAGGTCAGGTTGAATGACAATATAGGTGTTGTTGTTTTTTAATCACAATCATACAACCATTTAATTAGATTATGCTTAAGTTAGCTATGTTTACATCTTACTTTTATTCTTGCTGTGATTTTGCACAACAAAGGCATTCATTTTCAGTCATTTCTCATGCATCCAGTAATTCTGCTCCTTTAAATACAGTTATTAGCTCATTCCCGTGATCAGGCACAAAGTGACTTCCTTCAGTACAGAAACTTTATTTCAACAGTTACAAGAAAGAACGCTGTACTGTACTTGCTGTCTTTGGACGTAGCCAGAGATGAATTCCTACTTCGTTAATTTCAGGAAGCACTGCACCAAGATTGGATCAAAATGACATATTCCCCCCAGCGAGAAAATGACAATACTTCATCTGACAAGTTGAACTCTGGAAAGAGGGTAGGGAGAAATCAGTTTGTCTGTGCATGGGAGTGGGGCAGGGGAGAGATGTAGGGAATTCCTTGATCCCAGCTGTAGCTTCCAAGTCATCTACAAGGGTATCCCTCCCTGCGTAAAGCACATTACAGTAATAAAAGACATCATAATGTGGGATATATTTCATGGAGGACGTTGATTCATTTGTTTGGTTAGAAAAATGCAGGCAACAAAATTCTCATCCAACCCATTTATGGTAGTAAATGATCTTTGTATTCCCTTAATCTAACAGCATACAGTTAAATACAAGAAAAGAGCCTATCACAGTACTGCCTGCTAAGAGCCTCAACTAGCCTGTTCATCACATTTTTTGAGAATTATTCTCTGTGGAATTTTTTCAGTATTGACTTTCTTCCCATGTCTTCAGTTCTCTTTGCCTTTTAAATCACACCATTCCCTTTAGCAGCTAAAGGAGACACCCCTTGCATACAAACGAGGCACTGGCAAGTTACAAGGAAACTTCACAAACTCATCCAAAGCACTGCCAAATACATAATGCACTGACATTACCTGTGCTGAAAGGTTCTCAAGAACTTAGCTCCCATTACTTGGTTGTAACCAACTCAAATCCATCACCAGAGAATACCACGGAGTGGCATTAGCATCAGTTCCAGCCTTCTACAACCTGGGTCTGTCCAGATGTTTTGGACTGCGACTCCCATCAGTCCCAGCCAGTGTGGCCCATGGTCAGGCATGATGGGAGTTGTAAGTAGTAGTCCAAAAACATCTGGAGGACACCAAGTTGGGGAAGGCTCGATCAGTAGTGCCAATTTGCAATGTCCCCCGGAAAGAACACAGATTCATCAGCTGAAGGCAATATTGTATTTGTTCCAGATCTCCTTTAGATCCATCCATTTTAAGAGGGATCAAAAAGCAGGTTATAGATTTTTTTTAAATGAATAAAACTGAAACAATCCTTGCTCATTTATTAACACAACTTGCCTCAGTAGCCAGTACAAATCAGCCAGTACAAATTGTAGTCAATGAAGACAACATACAGTGGGCAAAGAAGGGCCTTCAAGCAATGTGTAAATTGGGGCGAGGGTGAGGCAGCCAGGCAATGATCCTGGTGTGAAAAGAAGGGTGTTATAAGAGTGTAGGGACCCACCCCAAGTGGGCTTCATATCCTCATCAAATTACTCACTCAAGAAAAACTGCTGCTCTCTCAAAACAAATGCTGGGGAGATTGCAGACTGAAGTCCAATAAATCAGTGAACCCAAGCACTTTTTACCCAACCCAGCCCACAGGTCCCAAATTAGTCCCAGAGTGCCAAGTATTTTGCTAAAGCAGCACCTTTGCCTTCTTAACCCCTAGGAAAGAGCTCATCCTGAGCCTGCTAAGCATACATTTTGACTTTAATGCCACCGCCAGGATTATTTTAGCCTTTCAGACTTGCCCATTCTTGAATTCATACTGGTGTGCGCACAAATATAGCAACAGTGAACTCTCTCTGAGGACGGTTTAATTGTTACAGAGGCCTACGAGTAATCGAGCTGAGAGGACCAAGAGATTGCTTGGGAGTGATCAAACCCTCCACTCCGCCGAGATATTCCTTAATGGGAAGCAGGAAATTCCTGAGAGTAATCACTCAGGCTGCTTCTGACTGAAGACACTGGAACAGTTCGTTGGCATACCAAGAGATGATTAAGAGCAGACGGTGGTCCAGAGAGATCAGTCACTGAAAAACAAACCTTTGTGTTTGCAGGGTCATCGGATTTGACGGCATCCATCCACGTCTCCGTCTGCTTGAACTAGAACAGTCTCTTCTGTCATAGCCATGTGGCCGTGAAGTCTTCAGATGTGTAATGCATGCAACCGGCCTCTCACATCCAGCCAGGAAGTTCTCCATCACTTTCTGTTTTCTCCCAGTGCCGGCACTATTATTGACTAAGTAATACCATCCCTCAAGTCTCTTCAGTTGGAGAGCTACTGTTAATGTCCACCATTTAAGCCAATGTCTATAATATATGAATATATTATGCCCAGGTTACTTGATTTACTTCAAACCAGTCTCTTCAAACTTTAGAAGTTCTGAAGATAGGGATCAGCCACTGGTGGCCAGTCCACCACCATACCCAACCACAAGGGGTACCATCTGAGTTAATGGTACAGAGAGAATCTCACCTCTGGCAACCAGCCTCTTCATTTATTTTATTACCAAATGTATACCCAGCTTTCCACCTACACTTTCAAAGTCATTTACAGTAAAATTAACATAAAATGATACAAATTCAACCAAAAATAGAGAAAGCGAAAGAGCAGCAGAAAGCCACAGAAGAAACACAGAACAGTGGAACTAGCACAAAAAAGTACACCAAGGAAGAAGCATCTTAACCTGCTTGCAGAATAAGAACTCAAGAAGACCCCTACTGGATCAGACAGAGGCCCATCTAGACCATCATTCTGTTTGCACAGTGCCCAGCCAGATGCCTGTGGCAAGGCCACAAGCAGGACATGAGGGCAACAGCACCTGTCTGCTTGTGTTTCCCAGCATTCTGCCTCTGATACTGGAAGTAATATATGCCCATCTGATAACCTTATCCTCCAGGGCTGGCCCTCCCATGAGGCAAGGTGTATCACCCACCTCAGGCAGTGGATGGGCAAGGGGGGTAGATCCCACATGCATGCCATCAGAAGGCCTGATACCACCACCCTATGCCTCTAAAAGTGAGGTATGGGGCGGGTGCTCCAGAGAGCCCTGCTGCAGGAGGAAAGTAGCTGGGCTTTCTGGAGCAGACGCCACTGCAGCCCAACCTATGCCTCACTCTGAGAGGCTCCCAAAGTGGCTCTCCCTGAAAACTATTTGCTAAGCAGGTGCTTAAGAGCAACAAAATTATTCAATGAGGAAATGACAAAAAATGGAATTGGACATACAGTTTCATAGGCCGATAACAGGCACATATGCCAAATTATTATTTTGACAGTATTTAGGGTTGATTGACACATGTATGTACATTGTCTAAGAATGTGGCATTCAATATTTTATCATTTCATGCCCCAAAAGGCCTATTCTGGTGTTACTTCAAACCATGTGGAAATAACATCTGGAGATGGTGTGGTGTCATGTGTGCACCTCCACTTCCAACATCCCCTGTGCACCGGCCCTGCCCACTAGTGTTTGGTCTGAAGGGAGATTTTAAGCACATTAAGCACAAGTTGGGAGCGGAGTCAATTGAGGTGTTTGGGGCAGGGCTTGTGTGCACAGCCCTGCTCCCTCTTCACATGTTATGTTGCTATAAGCTGCTTTGAGCATGGTTTTATCATGGGAAAGTGTCATACAAATAAACAGATGATGTTGTTGAAGATTATAATGATGATGATTTCCACGAAGTTTGGAGTAACCCCTGAATAGGGCTAAAGTTGAACATAGTTGAAACAGGAAGAGATGAGCATCCAGTAGCAACGAAAGAAAGGAGAGAACTAAGTTCTCAGGATGCAAAATCTTTATTGAATAGAGGAGCCCGACGCGTTTCGGGTTCGGTCTGTGTTTTTTTCTAAGGCCATCCTCAGGGGGCTGTAAATGTTCAAAATACATACAGTAAGTTCAGATGGTGAGGACACACACATAATAAAAATACATTCTCATTGTATAATAAATTTCTCTATATTCTAAATAGAAATCATTTAAAAACATTTTCTTAAAATTAATGAGAATCAAGTATTTCTTTTTAAACAAGGACATACCTTTTCTTTATATAAAATATATCTTAAGATTTCTATTTAGAATATAGAGAAATTTATTATACAATGAGAATGTGTGAAGGACTGCCAACAGGTCCTTTACTCAAGACCAGAGATCAAAGGTGCAAAACTGCCAGCCTTAGCTCTGCCATCTTGACACTGATTCTCTCAGAGCCTTGCCCTTGTCTATACACTGGATTTAGCACTGAACCACAGAGGAACCACACACACCGTGTGGGGTAAAACCAGGAAAATTTATTTAAGGTAAACAGATTACAATAAAAGGTGGGGAATGAGGGAAGAGGGAGAAAGGTGGGAGACACTTTGGTACGTACAGTAGAGCTACAAAATAACAAAAGCTAGTTCCTTTACCATATAAATACCTAGGCACTTACTCCCTTTGCCTAGGGGTTGGTCTTCTCAGGGTTTGCCATAGCAAAACTCTACTCCACGCTGCTTCACGGCCAGACCACAACAACAACCCAAACCAGAAGCCACAGCAGCAGTATAGATTCCCCCCACCCCTCCTTTCAGTAGCCCAGCTGTCTTTGGCCAATCAGGATGAACTTCATCTGGGCTAGGGGAGGGGTGGCTCTTTGCTCATGAATAGAGTGCTTGGGGCATTTGCATGCCAATAGCTGTGGCACCGAGACATCAACTGCCATGGGAGACTCTGAGGCGCCATCAGAGAAAGCTATGTACATTTGCATGGGATTCCCAACCTCCAGCTGGGATTATACTTGTTTACACGTGTGGAGGTGTGTGTGTGGTGCAGGAAACTGACGCTTTTTCCTTCACATCTCCCCCATTGGAAAAGATGAAATTGGGGAGTCTGAATTCTCACCATTTCATCTACACTAACTCAGAAGAAAAAGCCTTTGACAGCCCACCACCACCAGCACACCTTCTCTCACTCCACAACAGAAAAAAATCAAGAAGCCTGCAAGGCTAGGTTTGCATATACAAGAGACATGTAAAATTCAAATGGGAGCTTTAACCCTTCGGCTGCCTGACAGGCACTCTTTGTCTGACAAGCTTTCCAGGGTTGCCGCTTTTTACGCAAGTCTGTTAGGGGGCAGATAGCTGACAAATGTGGAACAACTTTTCAAATTGCCTTTATTTTAGCTTCTAAAGGTTTGGTTCTGCCACCCTCCACCCAATGACATAAACACACCACTTTTCTTTTCTTTTTTAACCAATTGCCTGAGCTGGTGGCCCCACCACCCAGGCTTGAACGGGATGACTGTCTCTGCCCTCCACCCAATGACATAACTACACCACTTCTTTACCAATTGCCTGAGCTGGTGGCCCCACCACCCAGGCTTGAACGGGATGACTGCCTCTGCCCTCTACCTAATGCCAGAAAACACAGTCCAGCAATCCTCCAACCTCCCAGACTTGGCTCGCTGAGCCTGGGTCAGGAAAGGAGACAACTCTAAAATTTATTCCAGCCCCCTGCTTTGTTTTCACGCCTCTAACAGATTTCTCTCTGGCAAATCTTCCCTTGAGGCACTTTGACATGACATGCAGGTTTTTCGCATACACTTGTTTACATACAACTTCAAATTGGCATGGTACAGTTTGGGCTGACTTTTGCATTTGGGAAGAGACAACAAATAGTTCAATTTGTTCACGCACTGGATCACAGTCTCAGGCCCCTCCCACTCCATCAACAATTCAGTCCTTCTTGGCTTCCATATCAGCACCCGATCCAGTCCTTTGTGAAGGGAAGTACCCCTTCCCCCCTCTTCCAGCTTTGCAGACTTGAATCTTTGGGCGGCACAGCAGGGAACAAAGTCTCTCCTTCCCAGGAAAGAACTGTTTTCTGATGTGGGGGCAGGGGAGCAGTCTCTTTCAACACCTGAAACTATGCTTGGCCCCCCTGCTTGCCCAAATTCTGCCTGCTGCTGCTTAGCTTGGCCACTCATTATGGCCCTCCTCTTAGCAACTGTATAGTCCAAGTTCAAAATTTGAGTCCCTCTCCCATGGGAGAGAGGCAGGGCATGATGTGCCCTCCCCCCTGAGTCTCGATAACATATTTGGGGCACATTGTTAATACAATCAGACTCACCAAACTGCTGTTGGCTCCACCAATTCAGCTCTTTGCGCACAAGTCTCTTAGGAGAGGCTTTCTTGGGTCTTCTGCTCCTGCCTCTGGAAAGGCACGCACACAGCCCATCTCTTGCTTCTGGCCCTCTTCTCCTTGCCAAGGGCTCCTCCAGCTCCGGTTCTTTTGAATCACACGCTTGCCGCCATCTGCTCGCTTGCTGGGGCACTCAGGGATGCTGCAGGTCGCTTTCACACAGCCACAGCCCTCAATCCTCTGTGTTGCTCCCCGCTCTTGCACTCGATGGGGATGCTAAGACTTGCTTCAGTTTACTCACTTGCAGCCACTGCCCAGGAGTTTGGGACAATTCCTCTTGAGGTGTCCTAGCTCCTTACAATGGTAGTACCCGCTGTTAGCCAAAGTAGAGGCGCTCTGGGGCTTCTATGCCCCCCTTTCTGGGCGCTCACCTTCTTTGCTCTTTGCCAGCGGTCTTTTGCTTGCCCCCTTGGCCTCTCCACGACTGGGAAAGGGGGCTTGCCCTGCCTTTTTCTGCCGGTACAACCCCATCCAGTTGTCCAGCATGGCAGCTTCTTTCTACCAGTCCACAGACACGAGGTCTTTGCTTCTCCACCACGACCTGACTGCTCTGGCACTTTCTGCAGACAACTCCTTGCCTACCCACTCAATATTTGAGATCTCTTGAGCTCTCAACGCTCCCACTGGCAATTTGGCTCTCATTACCTGGGCACCCCCTTCCAAGCTGAGCGTTTTCCCTGAGGCTCCATCTCACCCTATCTCTAAAAAACAACAAACCTCTACTCAACGTACCAAAGTCTCCCCAAATCTTCCCTTTTTGCGCTTTTCACTTCACAGAATGTATTTTTATTATGTGTTGTCCTCACCATGTTAACTTACTATATGTATTTTGAACATTTACAGCCCCCTGAGGAAGGCCTTAGAAAAAAACACAGGCTGAAACGTGTCGGGCTCCTCTATTCAATAAAGATTTTGCATCCTGAGAACTAAAGTTGAACATGTCAACTGTCCACATTGAAGAATCCTGTGCTTGAGGTTGCTGTGCAGAGATACTAATACTCTTATCCATGGCCTTTCACTGGTGACAGCCATTCCACTCATGAAAGCCACCAGTTTTTTCCCTCTTTTCTGTTGCATCTTTTAGGATGTAAACTTATAGGCAGGGTCTGTCTTGTTTTATTGACTGTATGTAAGTCACTCTGGGAGTCTTTTTGGCTAATGAGTGGGGTAAACATGTTTTAAATACAATAAAATATGTTCATGGGTGCAGGGGAGGCTGGTGACGCCGATTTCAGTAGGACTCCTTATCCATTGCAGCTTTTATTCTGAGCTTTACAGGAGCTATCCATGGTACTCCATGGTGGCGAACCTATTTTGGGGGTGGAGTTCAGCACCATGGATAGCTCCTATCCAGACTCCCCACTGGCACAGGAGTCACCAACCTTCCCTGCATAGGTGGACTCACTTGTTCTGATTTCACTTCAGTCCGTTTTGCATCCCCAAATGCATCTAGATCACAGAGTTGGAGTCCAATCGGGAGAGGGAGAGAAAGAGAAACAGAATCCTGGAGTGTGTGTGTTTTACAAACAAACAAACAAACAGTGATGGCACTTTGAAAATGTAAATGCCAGGTGACTTTCCTCAGTTGTCCCTAAGCAGTCCATGTGGGATCCACAAGTCTGGAACAGATAGTAGTTTTATCAAGAATTGAAAATACTGTGATAAATAGGGCAGCCATGTGCCCTACTTTGCAGAGGACAATCCTCTATTTGATGGGCTGCCAGAGAACGGTCCTCTGTTTGAAAGCATCCTCTATTTGAAGGGCTGTCCAGTCTATAGATAAAGAACAGTAAGAAGGGAGAGCATGGGCCTTGAAGCTGCCCATCAAGAGTTAGCACCTTGACAGCAGACCACTAAGGAGGGAACCAGGGGTGTTTGAGCTCATCGAAATTCTCCAGACTTGACATCGAAGATCGGTTTGGCTCAATCCCATTTTTATTTGTGTCATGTTTTTCAGCTGGTTTGAATGAGAAAAGTGCGTATTTCTGTGCGCATTTCTAATAGAAATAGCAAGATAAAGGGGTGAGAGGGAGAGAAAGAGTGAGGCTAGGGACTGGGAGGGAAATAGTGAGAGAAAGAGCAAGGCTAGAGGCTAGGAGGGGGAGAAGCAGCAAGGTAAAGAGGTGGGAGGGGAGAAAGAGTGAGGCTAGGGACTGGGAGTGATGGAGAAACAGCAAGGCAACATGGCAGAGCAGTGTTCTCCAACCTTGGATCCCCAGATGTTTTTGGCCTACAACTCCCAGCATGCCCCAGCCAGTTACGCTGGCTGGGGCATGCTGGAAGTTGTAGGCCAAAAACATCTGGGGACCCAAGGTTGGAGAACACTGTGGTAGAGGGTAGAATAATAACGATGTGAGAGGCTGGGAGAGAGAACGCAAAGAAGAAAGGTCTGTTCTGTATGGGTGGAAGATTGAGCAGGAACAGGAAACAACTCTTTCCTTCTCTTCCTGCCTGCCCAACTGCTGATCAGCAGCAGGTTCAGGAACAGGAAGGAGAACCTGGCATCCTAACATTTCCAAGGGCTTCTTTAAATTAAAAAATAATTTTTCAAGGAGGCAGAAAGGTTTGTGGGCGCCTTCGAGGTCCCTGCCGGAGCCACGTTGGGGATCCCTGGCTTACACAATTAACTTTTCCTGTTTCAGTATAGCTATTTACAGTGATGGGCTATGATTAGTATAGATTACTCTGGAAAGAATGGGTGGAAGAATAAGTTCATTAACCAGCTTGAAATGATGATGTGGAAGACATTTTTCTTTTCTTCTTCCTTTTTCAGTGGAAGACATAATCTCCCGAGGAGAAGAAAAATAAAAGACAACAGAAGATGCTAGGGTGGATCAAACTCACAAAGTTCAGTTAGAGTAAGATTGCACCAGCAAACCACATAGGGCAGGAAATTTCTGTTCAAGTTTCCTTCTGTGCCACTTTTTCTGTAGCTTTGGGTGGGGAATTTAATTCCCCCCCCCCCGCCCACCTGCAGTATGGTGGGGGTGGGGAAAGATTGACCTCACTTCCTTACCATACAAAAGAGTGTTGTGAGTATGAGCAGGGTAATCTTTTTTTTAAAGGTGCTCAGGTCCTGCAGCAAGGACCTTACAAGGGATCTTGGAAAGATAAAGATCATAATAATGTATATTATTCAAGAAATGCTTGTCCTTCCTTAGGCACTTTCATTGCAAAGCACAATGTTCTAACATGTTCTAAACACTCCCTAATAGCCCCATCATTTCTTCAAAGAATAATCCCGCACAAGTTAGAATGTAACCTATATAAGCAAAGAACACCATACATACTGTATGTCTTCCTTTAGGCCTAGCAACAACCACCTTTTCTGGAATGGAAATCCTGACTTGTTTTAAAAGTCAACCAGCCAACTACAACTATCCTTCTGGGAAGCCTCTGTCCAAAGTTGTTGCCCTTTTTTTATTTGTTAGCCTTGCAGACAGTGAAAAGCAGTACTTGCTTGAAGTTGGTTTTCATTAGGATGCTCTCCAAAGCATGTGCTTGTTACTAAGGTCTGATCAGGTTTTTCCTGCTGATCTAGTTTGACCCATACTATGTGCCTACTTATTATTTCCCTTTGGGACCCAACCAAACAAGGTCTGGGAAAGGGGTTTCCCATCCGACTAGTTTGTTTTTGAGACAAACCCCAAATCAACTTCCTAATGGGTAGTAACTTAAGCAAGAATGCCCGGAGCCATGCCTTTGCTGACACACACTTTTTTGCGTAAGAGATTGACAAGGAAAACAAAACTCTCCCAAACTCCTAGCTTGTCCTAAAGCACCATTTGTTGTAATGGTAACACCTTAGACCTCATTTCCTTTTTTTTTTCTACCACCCTTTTCCCCACTTCCTTTTTGGCACTTTGGTTGAGTTTGCTGTCATCCAGGTGCTGCCTCATCATGGCAAACGATGGCTCACATTAAAGGGCCAAACACCACCACATCATGCTCAACACAGGTCTGCTGAACAAAGGTCTGCTGCTGAAAATGGTAGCCCTGTGCCAAGTTCATCCACTCTCCCCTTGAACATGTAGGATTAGTTAACCTGTGCAATGACATGTATGTTTTCCTGCCCCGGCCAGCTAATGATGCAGAGCAGGGCAGGGATGGGGAAATCCACATGAGTAAGGACATCACAACATAGTATAGGTGATCCTACATATTATTGGGAAGGAGAATTCAACATGGGAATGCCGTTTTTTTTCAGAGGCAGCTATGTGCCAACTGCCAAGTGCTATCTGTAGTTCCACCCCAAGGTTATCCACCGCTGTAACTGTAATTCTTAGCAACATTTGAATTGTGGTCTCCTCCCTGCCCAGCTGCCTCCCTGCAACCCAGATCTAACAGGCAGAGGAAACCTGTAGTCATACCACAAGGTAGGAATTCTCTTTCTCTCAGTCTCAAACTATGCCCTACATGGAGCTTGGAGAGCCTTCCCTGTGCAGGCGGATAGTCAGAGCAGAGGACAGGCATGTCAAGAGGAGGTTCATAATCCTCCCACTCCAATAATTTTCCAGCTCAAAATCACCCCTTGACCAACCTGCTTTTTCACCTGTGGGGAGGAAAAGACATAGGATTCCCATCACTTCCCTGCATTGTTCCCTCATGGGTGAAACAAACAGGTTGGGCAGGGCAATTTTGAGCTGAAAAATAGCTGGAGGGGAAACAGCAAAGCAACCTCTCCTTGCCTGCCCTTTCCCACTAACATGCAGGCCTCCCCCAGGGCTTGCTTGGGTTGAGAGAAAAGGAAAGGAAGATCTAGCTGATGTGGAGTTTAAACCTCAATTTAATGTCTCCTTCTGCTTCTTATCACTGTGTTCCTTGCATACCTCACAGGGCTCGATGTATGTCCTTAAGTGGGCATTCATGCCTGGTCAGTAGATACACTCTTGTGCTCACCTTAGGCATGATTCTATTCCCAGGTGTGAGGCATGGATTTGGTCCATAATGTCTCTCCTCAGAGCTGGGATCACTACCCTGACTCCCTTAAACAGAATTTCACCCTGAGTGCATAGTTCATCCCACCATTGGGAATATGGGACAGTATCTGGTGGTACTTGTGCCTTGTGCTGTGGCCAACCTTCTAGGATGGTTTGTTAAACTGTTTGAAGCACATCATCATATTCTGTGCTCTGTTGTATTGCTCTGAGGCTTCTTTTAGAGATGGGAAGTTCTTGTACCATATTAATGGATTCTATCTCCTGTTCTACAGAACCATCTATGTTGATTCCTGGAAAGTATGCTCTATTTAGTGTTTCTACCACCTGCCGGGATTTCCCTGGGTAGTACTTACTCATAAGCCAGGAGTCTCAACAGCATGTGTTGAGGTCTCTTTGGAGCACTCAGAAAATGTTTTTTTCATTATGATCTCTAATGGTTTGTGATCTGATTGCACATGTATTCTCTGTCCAAAGGTGAACTGATGGAACCGTTCCAGTCCAAACAATACTGCTAGCAACTCCTTTTCTATCTGTGCAGACCTCCTTTCTGTTTCAGTCATTGCTCTACTAGCAAAATCTATGGGCTGCTGGTTCTGCATCAGTGCTGCTCCAAGACCTCCTTCTGAAGCATCACACTGCAGTTCCAGATGCTCAGCTGGATTGTAACACTTCAGTATTGGGGCCTCGCTGATGAATTTTTTCTTTCTTTTGAATGTCTCCTCTTGGTTCTGTGCCCATTCCCAGGCTGCATCATTGTGTATTAAAAACCTCAGTGGCTCACAGAAGCATCTGACAAGTGTACACAGAATCTGGACAGATAGTTAACCATCCCAATAAGGCACTGAACTCCTTTGACATTCTGTGGTCTGAGCATCTCCATAATGGCTCTCACCTTCTCTGGGTCTGGTTGCAGTCCCTCAGAGATCAACAGATGTCCAATATAGGTTACGTTGGTTCTTCTCAGCTGTAATTTATCAGCATAATGTTAGTCTCCCAACATCTTTTGAGAAGTTGCTGTAGTTTGGCATCATGGTCCCGGATTGCCTCTTCCTTATCATCCCCTTCCCTTATGACAAGAATATCATTGGCCACAATCTTGATGCCCAGAAGCCCTTCTGGTGCTTGGTTCAGCTTCTTCTGAAAAACTTTGGTAGTAGGGCTAATCCCCATGGACATCCTCTGCCAAAGGGTGTGCTAAAAGTTGTCAAGTGGCTGGATGACTCTTCTAGCTCCACATGCCAAAATCCATTCTTGACATCACAAACGATGAACACTTCTGCTCTAGACAGGTCTGGTAGTACATCCTCAGTTGTTACCAGTTGGTAGTGGCTTCTTTTGAGTGCTATATTAAGTGGTTTAGGATCAGTACAGATTCTCAATTTGCCTGATGGCTTCTTTACCACTACTAGGCATCTGATCCAGTCAATGCTTATTTCAACTGGTGTGAAAATGCCTTTCTTCTGCAGATTTGACCATTCTTTCTTCAGTGGCTCCAGCAGGGCTAGTGGGATCCTGAGTTTTGGTAGTCATACTGGTTGCACTTGTGGGTCTATTTCTAACTTCAGTTTGCCTTCGAAGAGTACAGTGCCCTGGAATATGTCTCCACATTTTGACAGAATGTTGGGTAGAGAACCTAATGACTGTCCTTGCCTTTCAGATGGAGGATATTGTGATGTTGCACTGTAATTAACTCCATGGCCTGTGCTGCTCAGCTGCCCAGCAATGGGTGGGTGTCCACCCTATGAATTGCTATAAATTCCAGGTGGTACTGTTTCTTGTTGTGCAGATTTCTTATAGACAGCTGGCACTTTTCCAGTGGCCTCACAGTTAATTTGCTATACATTAACCGTACCTGGTGCCATTTTTCCATTTTAATGCTGCTACTCAATAGATTCACTGGTAGGACATTGCAAGTGGCTCCACAATCCACCTGGAATCTTATAGGCCTTTGCTTCAGCATCATTGTTGCAAATATGGCTGTTGTTGCCCTTTTTTTCTGTAATGTTAAGCTGTGAATCTGTCAAATTTACACAAAAGATCTCCTCATCTGTAGTCTCCTGGTCCTTCATCACCGCATGGGCTATTTATTTCTTATTTGGGCCACTGCAACACTGGCTCTTGAAATGGTACTGCTTTCCACATCCTTTGCACTCTTTTCCATAAACTGGGCATTTGTCTTTCTGTTTTTCATGGAGCCTTCCACAGTACACGCACTGAACCATATTGTTTGTGTTTGCAGGTGATTTGTCAAGTTCCTGACCTTGTGGACATGCTCTATACATATAGCTGTTGATATAGTTTTGACCCTTTCTTTAGACATTTCTGCTGCCCTTGAAATTTGATGACATCTTTTCCACGGCAGAGTCCCGTGTGCCACATACAATCCTAATCCCTAATAAGGGAGTCTTTTATGTCTCCAAAGTTACATGTGGATGCCAGAGTCTTCAGTGATGTGATAGAGGCACCTATTCCTTCCTCTTCCTCTTGGTTTTGGGTTTTAAAAAAAACCTGATATCTTTCAACAGTCTCATTTTTTCTTGGGGTCCCAGGAGGCATCAAACACTTCTATTAGCTGTTTTAGTGTTTCAGCGTCCCCTGGAATCAGCGTGGCACTCACTTCCTGGCCTTTTTCTCCCACTAAATAGTAAAACAACTTTACCTTCATTCTCTCCTCTTTAGTTAGCTCTGTATAGAGGCTGAATGCTTGCTTCCATGTCTGTGCCAGGCTCTTGGCACTGAAATCCAGCTGTCCTGGAGGCCTCAGGCCCTTTGTGCTTCTTACAATCTGTTTTAATCACTGCTGGGGCCTTGCTCTTTCTCTCCTCTGGGTTTCCTCACAGACTTTCTGCTGCTACCATGTTTCATATGACACTGTTTATGTAATCAAAGGAGCCACTCCCAACTTCATATAAACAGTGTGCTTTATTAAGATGGTTTCTTACAAAACAGTTACAGGGCCTTCTGCTCTCTCTTTGCCTCTCTAGCACGCTGCCTCTGTCTCTTCCTCTTCACTTCCTGTTCCGCCTTCAAACTCCACATCCCTGCTGCTGCTGGATTTACTTCTAAACTCCATACATATTTATACAGCATCCAACCAAACAGATCTGCTTACATGCCAAAGGCCTGCTTGAATAAAAAGGTCTTTACCTGCCAACAGAAGGACAACAAGAGAGGGGGTGAACATAGCCTCCCTCGGCAGGCAGGGAATTCCACAGCCTGGGAACGGCCACCGAAAAGGCCCTCTTTCGCATCGCCACCACATGTGCCTCTGAAGGCAGTGGCCTTAAGAGAAGGGCTTCCCCCAAAGCTCTTAAAGCCTGGGCTTTCAGTAGCCTAGTCCCTAGTCCCAAGCAGTAGGTGGCCTTTATAGGTCATAACCAGCACTTTGAATTCTGTCCAGAAACAGACCAGTAGCCAGTGAAGCTGTTTTAACAAAGGAGTTGTGTATGCTCCCTGTAACCAGCCCTGGTCAACAGTCTGGCTGCAGCATTCGGGACCAGCCGAAGTTTCTGAACAGTTTTTGAAGGCAGCCCCACGTAGAGCATGTTACAGTAGTCCGAACAGGATGTACTGTAACCAAGGCGTGTGTGACCACAGCCAGATCAGACCTCTCAAGGAATTAGAATTTTAGGGAATTAGAACTGAGTGAATTCTGTAGCATGTGAGATGCTACAGAATTAGAATGAATGAACATTTCTTTTTGGGAATTAGAACTGAGTGAATTCTGTAGCTTATATAATGCTACAGAATTAGAATGAATGAACATTGGGGGGGGGGAATTAGAACTGAGTGAGTTCTGTAGCATGTAAGATGCTACAGAATTAGAATGAATGAACATTTATTTTTGGGAATTAGAATTGAGTGAATTCTGTAGTTTATAAGATGCTACAGAATTAGGATGAATTCATGCGTGTATGTTTACCATATAGGGTTGTACTGTACCATCAAATTATTTGCATGGATGAAATCAAGGGCCATCACAGGTTGGACAATACAGCATTTTCATATTACCTCATTCCACTGCAAACAATGTTTTTTTTCCAGTGGAACCACATCTGATAGCAAGTCAGAATGCCAGTGTGGTATAGTGGTTACAGTGTAGGATTGGAACTGGGGAGACTTAGGTTCAAATCCCTACTCAGCCATGAAGCTCATGGGTGACCTTGGGGCAGTCAGTATCTATCAAACCAACCTACCTGACAGGGTTGTTGTGATGCTAAAATGGGGGAGGAGGAGAACTTTTTATGTTGCCTGAGACCACTGGACACAAGGTGGGGTATGAATTTAATAAAGCCGGGTACATACATTTCATTTCTCCGTTTCCCTTTCTGTCTTTAAATGTTTGGAGTGGATAATGGTCCATGGTTACAAAAAGCCAACACATGAGGCCTTGTCTGAAGGGGATGGGGGCAGTGTTGTTAAAACTGCTTTTCTTTTCTCTCTTTTTTCCCTTCTATGGTATGTATTGTGATGAAACCTTCTGAGCCGGATGTCTTATGTCACAGTAGGCATCTGGGAAATTGCAGGGCATTGAACTTTGGACTGGAAGAGGCAGAAAAAACACAAGCCTTGTTCTGCCACCTGGGAGATGGATCAGAGGGAGGAAAGGAGAGAAACAGAGACACATAAGTTATGTGCGGGTAGGAAAGACACTCAGTCTTTTTTCATTGGACTGCCAAGTCCAAATCCCTTTTGACTTTGCTGGGAGTTTTGCCCTACAAGTGGTGGAAATGCAGTGAAGAGCAACCAAGTGATTTCAAAGTTGAGTCAACTGTCCACTAATGTAATTTCCAATGAATTTCATTTGATTTATTAAATATAAATACCGCCCAACTGGCAAATGCCCTCAGGGTGGTTTACAAAAACAACAACAATAACAATAACAACAACCCAAAACAACAATAAAATAACAACCAAAGTGATAAATATAAAAATGAAGATATCAACATAATAAAATATTTAAAAAATAAAGACATTAAAAATATTAACAATATTAAAGAGCCAGCAATAAAGTTAATGATCAAAGCAATAGATTAGAAATTAAGTGCCTGCTGGAAGAGGAGGGTCTTAAACTGGAGTCTAAATGTATACAGTGAAATCACTGGGCAGATCTGCCTGGGAAGGGCATGCCACAGGTGTGGGGCCACTACAGAGAAGGCTCTTTGGTATTGCATTTAAAAAATGCAATACAAAAATGGCAAGACTTTAGAGCTTTCAATGCATTCTGTCCTTGGAGTGTCCAACAAAAAATTTAATCCTCACTATATCATCAAAGCCTGGAGGGGGAACAGGGCCATTAGCCCCTCGACCTGTTGATCAGGTCTTCTGCATGGAGCAGGGGTGCAGAGCCTCAGACCTGGGGGCCAAATCCACCCATATGGGGTTCCTTAGATGGCCCTGGCTCCACCCCCTTTTCCCTGACCACCTATCATTCAGTGGTTCCCCAGCTTTTCCGCAGTTTCCCCCCATTCTAAAAGGCTGAAGTGCCTCTCCGAAGGCTTAGTTACTGACAATAAGAACTTTATGCCATAATATGCTGGTATTGGGGGTTGGGGGGTTGGCCCAGATTCTTCTGCCTTTGGTGCTGCCCGCCACTGGAATGCAGCCCCTGAAAGCTTCTCCAAAATTGAATTCGGCCCTCGGGCTGAAAGAGGTTCTGAACCCCTGGCATACAGCCTGCATGCTTACAAGCCAGGCATGCATATGCTCTGTCTGCAAGATCTATATGCTAAAAAGAGGTATAGTACAGATTGCACAGCAGGAGCTTCTGCGCATATAATGTGGGCACGCGTATGCTCTGTGCAGAACACCCAATCAACACAGTAATTGTTGTGAACCGTCCAGAGAGCTTCAGCTATTGGGCAGTATAGAAATGAAAGAAATAATAGTAATAATAACATACAGTATGTAGATCGGGGACTGGGACCAGCAGGCACTTTCTCACTCCCCACACACTGATTATCCCTGGAATTAAGGTCATCTTCATGGGGATAAATAGATCCATTCTTTTCTACATCATGTAACATATACTCCGTGAACAGAATGGCTGACAGCACACGTCCCATTGAATTCAATGGGACTTACTCCCAGGTAAGCTGGTATAGAACTGCAACCTTTCATTTTTTAAAATTTTTATTTATTATATTTATACCCCACCTTTTTTTCTGCGAGGAACCCAAGGCGGCTTACTTAATCCTACTCCTCCTCTCCATTTTATCCCCACAACAACCCTGTGAGGTAGGTTAGGCTGAGAGACCGTGACTGGCCCAAAATCACCCAGGGAGCTTCATGGCCGAGTGGGGACTAGAACCCCGATCTCCTGAGCCCCAGCCCAACACTCTCACCAATGCATCAATTAGTTCTCTATTAACCAAAGCAGTTTGCAGCACAATTTTGCAGCATGTGACATTCATAACACAATGAAGTGCTGCTTTATTAATATATGGTTATCATGCACTGTTAGTGGATCATGCGTATTGCATTTGTTGTTTCTTTTTGCACATGAGAGGGGGGAAACCCATTAAGGGCAAGAGGAAAAGTGATTCATTCATTCACCTATATTGTTTTGCAGATTTTATGGTGCTTTCCACTAGCCTCTTTTTTCATGTCCATTAATTACTTTTCTGCAGGTATCCTCTATGTATAGATGTGCTGGTCTTCTGTTATAAATCATGGCCAGTACATATGCTTAAGGGCCAGCTAAGGAGAGGGAAGGAGGCATCATCATCATCATCATCATCATAGATTTATTTCTTACCCACCTCTCCATGTGGATCGAGGCTGGGAAACAACAGTAAACATAAAATATAAAAGCTGATTAAAAAGCATAACACACATGCTAGAATAAACCAATCCACAAAATATTAAACAATAAAGTAAAATGCCTTTTTCATTTAAACACCATTGTGCAAATATTTCAATTTTTTTAAAAAAAAAATCTAGACGAAACAGCAAAAATTAAGAGATTTATTTTTTTTAAGACCCAGCTAAAATGGCACCAGCTAGAAAGGTAACAGTGAAGGCGTGCCAGGCTATAGGTGTGTGGCAATAGACTCACCCACACGATGCATCAATGCATACGTCAAATCCACACCCCTTTAAAAAGATGGAAGAGTAGCACTAAGCAGATATACACCACCTGTGGAAATTGCAATAGTCTGTTCTTTCAATAAATAAATAAATAAATAATCAGACTTTCTGAGGTCTGGGGAAAAAAAGATGGAAGAGGCACAGCAGGACAAGAGCCAGGGAGCCAACATGGCTGCTACACAGTAGACACCTTGTATGGAAGCACTCTTGGTGAGCACCCTGGTACTACAGAAGGTTTGCTTATAGCAGGGATGAGGAACGTGTGGCCTTCCAGATGCTGTTGGACTTCAACTCCCATCATCCCTCACCATTGGCTGTGCAGGCTAGGGCTGATGGGAGTTGCAGTCCAACAACATCTGGGGGGGGGGGCAAACATTCCCCAGTGCTGGCTTATATTTTCCTCCTGGTCCTTTGAGGCTGCAATCCTGTGGACACTTACATGGGAACAAGCCCAATTGAACTCCATGGGACTTACTTCTGAGTAGATGTAATAAGAGTGCGATGTAAGTTAGCATATTATCTCATCCTAGTGAATTCAGTTCCTGTCACAGATAGAGCTCCATACAACTGATCTAACTCACTTGATCTATTGGACAAGCAGCTCTTAAGTTTCTCTTCTAGGATCTTTCTTTATTGCAGGTTCCTTGCCATTTTTTAGTGGAGACACTTAAGCTCAAACCTATTTCCATATTCATAAGAAGATTTGCAGGCTGGCAGGATGAAGATTTAGTTTCACAATGCATTGGGTCAATTAAAATATGTTACTCCATTATTTTGACCGAATGGAAAATGTTCCTGGTTGACAATGAAGAACTGGTCTGAAAAGGCAATGGAGACAGAGACAGTAAATGTTATAAAGTGTTTTGGTTCACGTCATGCTCCCTTGGTTGATTATTCTCATCCTCCTTGCAATAGGAGACCCTTGAGAAGTTGCTCATAAAGCTACCATAGCTGTGGGGCATGAATCAAGCAGGGCTCATTTCTTGTGGAACTGACCACGATGTAAATCTGGATGGATAGAAGTTAATTTCAGCACAGACCTTCAAGCAGTTTCCCAGCAAAGACCAGCCATATCCTTCTCACCACCACCGAGGTAGCAAAATGCTTTGGGAATAAAAATCTTTCACCCAATATTTTGAACTGCTGAGCTGAGCTACATAAAGCATATGCTTGCAGTGCACAAGGCACAAGGCTCAATCCTGTCAAAAGCATGCCAGTGGCAGTGATACAGGATGAAGAGTTTCTCCACTCTGGTGCCCTCCAGAATGTTTTGGACTACAGCACCCAGCTTTCCCGACCATTGGTCATGCTGGCTGCAGCTGATGGAAGCTGACATCCAAAGTATCATAGGATCATAGAGTTGGAAGGGGTCTAGAAGGCCATTGAGTCCAACCCCCTGCTCAATGCAGGGAACTAGAGGAGGGGTCTCCCATACAAGTAATAACCAGGCCTGACCCTGCTTAGCTTTCCACGCTCAGACAAGCTGAGCCAGCGTGAGCCACACGCCTGTATGTATCTGGAGGCAGGGCCAGCTCAAGACATTTTGCTGCCTGAGGCAAATAACGAGATGGAACCCATTCCAGCTACAAAAGCCGACTGGACTGGCAGATTAATCTGCCTTCAGCACTGATGATGGGACAGCTTCCTCCCCTGCACCTGAAGGCAGCAGGTCAACTTAGGGGGCACAGAACAGGCCGCATGGCACATAGGTCTCTCCTCCAACACCTTGCTGTTGCCTCTCAGTATCTACCTGAGACGATTGCTTCACTCCGCCTAATGGTAGGGCCAGCCCTATCTGAAGGGCATCAAGCTGGTCTATGTAAATGGCAAACTCTTTCATGCAATTATGAATCTGTCTATAAACAAGACACCAATTTAAAAGGTAGATTATAATATTATAAATAATGATATTGCCACATTTTGTACTCCCCAGCTCAGAAATATGATTTTTGATTTTTGGTGACTGCAGTGAGGCAAGCATTAGTGTCCCCAAAGTTCTTCTTTAGCTCACATTTTAATCTGAGCTGGAGAGGAAAGTAACTCCTCCCACCCTGCCTCCTTCCTACCCATCCACCAGCTTCCAAATCCCATCTGTCAGTTACTTGGAGAAAGCTACATTTCTTAGTACCCCTGGACTCACAGTTGCAGCAGCATGCCAGGTGCTAGAGAGAGGAGTGGGGGGAGACGGACCACCTTCCTTCCTCCATTTCACTGCTGGACAGCAAGTCAGGTAGAAGGGGGTGGGAGGCAGGGAGGTTGGATACTCATGGGGTGAGTGGGCATGACCAGACCATGCCACACTCCAGCTGACATAATTGGAGGCGGCAGGGAGACAAGGCCAAATTTGGCTCTGAATTTGGGATCAGAATAAACTGAAATATGTTCAGCATTTTTAGAAATGGTTTGGATCTCTGAGCACTACTCTGAACCCGACCAGGGCCATTCACCCCATTGCTAATTATAAAGCCCTGCAGTCTACAGTTGGTGCTTAATGAAATGACGTAGAACAACCAACGAAAGCTTTTGCTGATTCATCAATGGAAGCCAAGGGCAAATTTTACCCTGTTTGATTGCAAGTGTGCAACTCTGACTACCCGAAATATGAAGCCTCACCTGGTCAATGTCCTGGTGAGTGCCTGCTGTGAAAACAGGCACCATCCAGGGATAATAACAAAGCCAGGCTTCAAATATGTTACTTTGCTTTCACTTGACAGCTGTCAAACAGTGACAGTTGCAAACAAAACTGCTGCCAAAGACTGCAACCATGCACTTCATTCCCCTGCACCCCCAAATAACTTCTTGGAGAACCTATTTCTGTCCTGGCACTGTGCCATTGCTAATTTCCCCTCTCCCCCCAGTTACACACAACTAATGAGCTGGGTCTGGGGTGGAAATATGCAAAACACTGCGATAACTGGACACAGGAAAGTTACCCAAGATATCAGTGTGTGTGTGTGTAAATGAAAGATGCCATTTGGAGCAGTAACCATCTGCTTAATGTTACTCAGCTCCAACTGAAGTGAAAGGTTGTTTGTAAAAGGTACTTCCTTCTTCAAGGTGTTGCTCATTGAAATACATCTGCCTTGCTGTGGAGTAGGCACACCTGGAGCATTTGTGGGCTTCATCAAGGAAGAGAGACAAGAGAAGAAGCAGGGAGGGAACCCAGATGTACCGGGATAGAGATCTTAGCAATTAGGTCCATGCAAAATTGCCGGATGTTCGAAAGTAGGCTCACTTGAGGGCAATGCCCCAGACTTTGCACTGTGTGGTCCTGGCAGAGAGAATTTAACAGCCATTTCCCCTGTGTACCTTGGCTCCAGTCACACAATTATCTCAACAGTAGGTGCTATAGCAATGGTCTCGAACACACACCCATTTGACTAATCAACCCCTCTGCTCTACAAAGCCATCAAGACTGTCCTCTTCGTGTTACTCCCTACATATTACAATCAGCAAAGGCTAAGGCCACAGATAAAGATCTAGTGCACTTGCCAGCCCTACCACTTTCCTGGGAAACCACAGGACCAAGAGGCTGACAACTCTCGTTGATCTCATGGCAGTTCTGGATCAGGTGAACCTGACCAGGAGTCAAGATTAAATCAATGAAATTTATGGAATGAGGCTTCCACCTTCTACAGGCCAATCCCAATCCCCATGATTTTCCAAGCAAGCAGGAGAAATGGCAGGTATACCAGGCTTCTATGTAGAGTTCTCTGAGACCTGATTCTCATGTAATGTTAACCCATGGTTTATTTAACCCATGATTGGTTGCCCTACACAGAGTTTGTCTGGCAGATGATCAAACAAACTGTGGTTTGTTTTTTCAATACCTGGGTTGTTTGTTTCCCTCCTCCTTGGCCTGCTCCCTCCCTCTATCCCAAATGTCTTTGCGCTGCTGTGGTACTGGCATATAGAGCAGCTACTGGGTTTTTTAACCACTCTTACCTGCCACCTCTGCAGCCTGGCAAAACAGCCCATGAACAACTCACAGTTCTGGGTTCACACATAACAACAACCCATGATTTAAACAACCTATGAGTTCACAACCCAACATCAAACCATGCCTTCTCTTTCTGGGTTGTTTGTAGTTAACAAACTATGACTTGTTCACCTGGCTGGATTCACACATCACGACAACCCAGAATTCAACAACCCATGAGTTAAAAACAAACCATGGGTTAGCATTATATGCAACTCAGGTGCAGTTTATAATATATGTGCACTTTGCAACCTTTACAAAGAGCAGGCTGTTGTAACCATTGGCCATCCTGCACTGGATAGGTCCAGCATCACTCCATGAACAAACGGCCATCTGTTTATCAACATTTCTGCTCCCTTCTGTGTGTGGCAGCCCTGCCGTGCTGTTTTTCCATTTTCCTTCCACATGGGAACATGCCCAGCATACCAACTTCTCACTCTCTATAAATCACTGATAACAATCTTCCATTTATTCTCAAGGGAAATCCGCAGCTATCTGAAGCAATCAGATCCACAGCCGTATCTTCCCCTGAAGAAGAATCTACACATAAAACATGTTGGAATTCCCAGATGGCTTTTAAATCAGAAAAGATGGAGCAGGAATTGACGTGACATGTTGCCACTAGACATTTCAGAGAATATCATGGCGGCCAACATCCATAATTTATCATGAGAGTTTGGGGACTCAGAGGACAGTGGCTGCTGAAATTTCATTCTAAGAAGAAACTATTCTTCCAACATGAATGCACACAGGAGTGGAGAAGTAGGTCCACATTTAGGGGTAGTGGCTGAGTGGATCCAGCCTCCCTAGTTTACCATTACCTTCCATTCTGGGAAATATTTACTTATCACTTAGATTTATTGGATGTCTTATAAAATAGATTATCCTGGCATCGGACAAACTGTAAAATCAAGCACAACATAATACCATAAAAATCCAACATGCAAATCTTTTTTTAAAAATCTTAAGACCCAGCACAAAAATACAATTATCAGCACAATAGCTAATACACAAATCGCAGGAGCTAAATGTAACATCTTGAAAGCGGGCTTTCTCAACAACAGTGACCACCCTCTGGACTGGAACACCCTCCCCAGTGCAGTTCAGGGGGCAGAGAATGTGGTGTATTTTAAACGCCTCCTGAAAACTTTCTTGTTTACACAAGCTTTCCCTGGCTGTGGCTGGTAACTGATTATCATGTTTTATATCATACTTTGTTTTATTGTTTCTTTTTATTCATTTATCTTTGTTGTTGAGGCTGTAATTGCTTGTTGACAGTGATTTTTAATATTTTTTGCATGTAAACCACTTAGAGCTTTTAGATTAAGCGGTATACAAGTATTAATTAATTAATAAACAAACCAGCATATAACAGGAGCTAAAATCACAGGAGCAAAGAATATACATCTACAGCGCAAACTGTATGTAACAGCAGCAGACCCACACCTCTACATATTCATATGATATCCAAAGCAAGGAGTGGGATGTAATCATTGTATAGTAAAGGGAGTTTCGGCATGTGCAACTTGTCATGCAAGGGTGGGAAAAGCTGTACCTACTGAAATTCCCTGTTCTATACAAGTCTCAAAAATATAGAAGCCACTGTCTTCTTTTGCCCCTGGCCAATCTAATGATGTCCCAGCAAACACCAATCAGATGCAAATGGAATGAATACAGTTTCTGGCTAAGTTTGCTTTGGCAGAAGCATTAGTGAATGCGGACACCCATCCACCCTTCTCCTCGTTACTTTACCTCACCACTTTTACAAACCCTGAAATTAAAACAGGAACAGCATTTGGCAAGGATGATTTCCAGTCATCAGGCAAATAAAGATAGACTCCAAAGGTCCCAAAGAGCTGTACTTACATTATGCTCATAATAACACGGCAGTCTGCCACTAAGAAAACAAGCCATGTGGGAAGCCATTTGTGTGAACTGGTTCGGCAGATGGCTCTGGCAATTCTTAGCCATGCCAGCAAAACTGATTTCCAAAGGAAGAGTTTGTGGATGCAGTAACTTAAAATCATCTGAACCACATGGGGACCTGCTGCCTCTCACAAACTCACATGTCATCAGGGGTCCATAAAGTCCATGTTCTTCTCAGCAGCAGCCAATAATGGGGCGTAAGATGACACAGGAAAAGAACAACTCACAAAAACTGGTTAAGCTTACGCTGGCTCAGCTTGTCTGAGTGCGGAAAGCTAAGCAGGGTCAGGCCTGGTTGTTACTTGGATGGGAGAGCCCTCCTCTAGTTTCCTGCATTGAGCAGGGGGTTGGACTCGAGAGCCTTGTAGGCTCCTTCCAACTCTATTGAAATCTAAATCTATAAAACTGTGAGTGCCTCCAACCACCCTCATCTTACCTTCATTTATTAAAATACTTATATTTCACCCTTCTCTTTTTAAAAAGACTGACAGCAGACTTTAAAATCAACAATAAAAATATTTGAAGACTGTGATGATGAGCACACGTGCTCCCATCTTCCTGCAAGGTAGGACAGGCTGCAAAGCACTCTTTGTGTACATTGTTATTGTTGTTGTTGTTGTTATTCTTATTATTATTATTATTATTATTACATATCCCACCTTTTTTCCTCCTGTAAGGAACCCAAGGCGGCTTACATAATCCTCCTCCTCCTCTCCATTTTATCCTCACAACAACCCTGTGAGGTAGGTTAGGCTGAGAGTCAGTGACTGGCCCAAAGTCACCCAGTGAATTTCATGGCCGAGCGGGGACTAGAACCCGGATCTCCCGAGTCCCAGCCCAGCACTCTCACCACTACGCCACACTGGCTCTCATGGATCTGGGAAGCAGGATGACTTTCCTTACTGGGAAATCGAGTGCTTAGAGACAGAAAGCAAAACAAACTGGTAGCCATAGCCAATTGAGATGGAGAAATATCAGAGTGATATTCTCTATGCATCTTGCCCCAGTTAATACACTGGTAACCAGATCCCGCACATTTAGCCAAGGGCTGCTCCCTTGTGCTGCCGTTCTTCCTTCCTTTTACAATTAAGAACTCTACCAATATCAGATTTATTTCAGCTCCATTTGGGAATGTGAGTTTCTGTCTCCAGCAGGAAGAGCCCACAGCATGGTTGTGTCACTCAGTCGGAAACCACATAAGCTGTTCCGACAGACTGCACCCTTTAAAAACACACTTTGGAAGCATTTGTCTTGGAGCAGATTCCGCAATAACCAAGATCTCACTTTCCATTACGCTATGCATTTTAACTGGGTGCCATCATACACCCAAGTTTCATGACTGATTAGAGTATCTGGTAGAGCCCTTGAGATATGAGGAGACAAGGGGTGCTTCCACACTAGGCATTTACTGTGGAATAGCCATCCTTTGCTCACTCACTTTTAACAAGGCATCAATGATACATCTTCATTTCCCCGTGATCCTTCCATCTTTCTTTAGACCACAGAAAATCTGACTTTTGGGGGAAAGAATGTAGCAGTAATGTGATCTCCGGTGGTCTTTCTGTTCTTTTACCAGTTACTGATCTAGCAGAGGACCTCTCCTCTTATCCCATGAGTGCTATGTTTTCTTAGCAGTCTTTAGTGAGGGACTTTGTCAAATGGCACCTAAATAAAATACACTTACACACACACACACACACACACACACACACACACATGCTATGATGCCCTCCAAAGCACAAAGAGTCAATTGCAAATCTGGATATAGCTTACAAAGGAAGAACAATGATTGGTTAGTGCTAAGAGTATGGAAGCACCAACAGTAATTAGATGGGGGGGGGGTAGGATTCCAAAGGATTGCTTCTCCACTGTGAGGAGCAACCACAAGCTTAGAGACTTCAACTTCTTCACCATAGCCAAGCAGTTTTAGCTTAGGTCAACTGGAGAGTCTACGGCAGCCTGGGAACTATGGGAGTTGTAGTCCAACATATCTGGAGGGCACTAGGTGGGAGAAGGCTGGTCTACAGCAGAGGTGGGCAGAAGGTAGACCTCCAGATGTTTTGGGCTTCAACTCCCAGAAGCCCCTACCAGCATGGCCAGTGATCAGGAATGCTAGGAGTTAAAAGTCCAAAACATTTGGAGATCTACTTTCTTGCCACCCTGAATCAGGGTGAAAGAATCAGACCAAGAGCCCATCAAGTCCAGCATCCAGTGGCCAGAAGCACAGACAGGGCAGGCAGGAAGGCCATAAGCCTTGCCCGCTGTTTCCCTCCTCCCCATCCAGTGGCATGCTGCCTCTGAACACACGGGTTCAATTAGCCATGATGGCTAATTTGGTAGGGTGGGGGAGCAGAGATGTGCCTCAGAGTTGGAACGTGGCACACAGGTTGTCTTCTCCCAAGCCTTCTTTCAAAGTGCACCATCTGCAACCGCAGCTATGAAGTCACTCATATTTCAGTTAGCCACACTTTAAAAAACGGGTGGGCAGAAAAGAGATCTCTAGATATTTTGGACTTCAACTCCCAGCATTCCTGACCATTAGCCATGCTGGCAGGGGCTTCTGGGAGCTGAAGTGCCAAACATCTGGCAAACTACCTTCTGCCCACCCAGGCTTTAAAATGCAGCAGTGGTGGCGTCAACCTCTGCTTCATGCTCAGCATGCAAAGGGGCCTTAGGCTGCCGAGATCTCGCTCCCCACCCCTGCCCCCCACATAATTCAAGCACAGCAACAGGTTTCCATGGCAGCCAAACATCTAAAGCTTTTCACAAGACTCTCAGGAGGTTCTCAACACAGCAAAAAATAGATCGCTTGTTGGCTCACACAATTGATTTGTTCACTCCCAGCCTTGCATACGATGAACACACGCCATTGTTTATTATTAATTTGTTAATCAGCACTTGAGGCTTGCAGTTCTACTCCTACTCATCTCTGGCTGTGTTTGCACATATTTTTCTTGACTTCAGATTTCACACAGGCTCTTCAGTTCTCACAGCAGCATTCGTGAATTCTCAGGGTGGGGTCCTGCAGTGGGAAATTCAATGTTTAACAGCACATCTCTGCACTATTCATTTAAGCCAGGTAGAAAACTGGTGTAATGGCCATGGGACACTGGGGCATTGTAATTTTCTGAGGGTGCTGATCGTTCTTTCTTAGAGACCTGCGGCCGCTTCACAGAATTACTATTCTCAGGCTTCTCTGGGATCTTCTAGAGCGGCCTTCCCCAACCCGGTGCCCTCTAGATGTGTTGAACTACAACTCCTATAATCCCCAATCAGCATGGCCAATGACTACCAGGCTGGTAATTATGGGAAGTGTCATAATTATGGGAAGGCTGTTGTAGAGCAATCCTATGCATGGCTACTCAGACGTAAGTCCTATTAAGTTTGGCAGGACTTACTCCCAGGTGAGCGCATTTAGGACTGCAGTCTCTGAGATAGGATTGTCAGGCCTTAACCTGGACATGCACTGCCATTTGAAATGTTAAATGATAACGCACCCATGCGCTGAGGGGATTAACAGCTCTGTGATGTGCTCTGCTGCTTGCACCCCAACAGTTAAAGGTTGGGATAGGCTGGACAGGTTTGGCTTGTTCTATTTTAAAGTGCATTATACCATATCAGAAGACATATCTATACCATCCCCATCTGGGCGAAACAGCGAAGAAGGAAGCAGGGAACTGAGACGATTTCTCCAGAAGCACAGTGACCTCCTGTTACCACTTGCAATGGCCCTCGAGGTTTCAGACAAGAGTCTTTCCCAGCCCAACCTGGAGAAGCTGGGGTTGAACCTTGGACCTTCTACATACAAAGCAGGTGCTCTACCACTGGGCTAGCACAAGGTGGGGAAAACACATCCCACAGGGCCAGCTCTCACACACAGATACACTAGGAGTCTCCTTGGGGCAAGACAATTCAAGAGGTACCAGCCATACTAAAATCGAGGTGCCTCTCTCATGTCACTTCTGGCACAGATAGCTCCTTGTGCAAACTGAGAGTGTACCCAGAATCCTCTCCCCCATCATGGGGAATTCTTAGGTCATGTAGGAAACCACCAGCCATGCTAAGAAAGCCAGTGTGGCATAGTGGTGAGAGTGTTGGACTGGGACTCGGGAGATCCGGGTTCTATTCCCCGCTCAGCCTTGAAACTCACTGGGTGACTTTGGGCCAGTCACTGACTCTCAGCCTCACCTACCTCACAGGGTTGTTGTGAGGATAAAATGGAGAGGAGGAGGAGGATTATGTAAGCCGCTTTGAGTTCCTTGAAGGGAAAAAGGTGGGGTATAAATATAATAAATAAAAAATAATAATAAATAAAAAAGCAGTGCCCTGTCAGTCTATGTGTGCTGTTCACGTGGAGACCTCCATGCCCATCTTGGACCACTAAAAACCCTGAGCCAGCCCTGCCACTCCCAAATGGCAAGCTGGGCTTGCGAAGGCCCGTTAAAACATGCGAGGTGGAAAGATACATCCCCAAATCATTTTTTAAAACCACTAAATAAGGGGAGATTTAATCTGTTTTCAACTACAGCAGCCTCCCCCAAGCTGATGCCCTCCAGATGTGATGGACTACAACTCCAATCATCCCAAGCCATGGACATCTGGAGGGCGTCAGATAGGGGGAGGCTGAACTACCGTTTCTACATTCCCTCCAGCAAAAGCAGCTAAAATGAAAGGAGGAGGGAGCTACAACTAGGTTGTGGTTTGGACGTTCCCTACCCTTTTTTAGGCCTGAAGAGGCCTTCAGAATTAACCTGGGAAAATGACATAGTTAAAGACATCCAGTTTAGGTGTCATCATGCATGAGTCATGCTCCCCCAAGGAAAGACACTGCCTATTTGCCCAACCTCCTTGATGCACAAGTAAAATAAGCAGAAGAACCTGCAGAGCTTAAGACTCCTCAGACCTCAGAAGCCACTGACAGCACTCTGCCACTAGACAGAAATCCCCACTAAGTAATATGTCTGCTGGTGCTACAGACAGCTGAATGCAGCTGTTAGCACCTCCGCTGTTGCATCAGACTCGTTTTAGCTTTCCTGCAAGCAAGCAAGTACAGGCACATCCCTCCCTCTCTCTATTTTCTACCTTCCTGGATAAGATAAAAAAAAGCACAGCAAAAGGATGCATGAGATGCCTTTCATATGTTCAAAATGCCTCTCGAACTGCATATGTTCAAAAGACACCTCTCGAACTGCACTGCAGTGCCCTCATTACTTTTTCTTTCTTTCTTGTTCCTGAAGAAGAGGGTTAGCCAACAAGTGTCCAGGGGTTGCAAAATTTCTCAAGAGGTGCTTGAAATTCATGATAAACTTGGTCTCCACCCCCCCCTCCCAGGTGATGCAGATATAGTGAATAAGAGCATAATAAGCAGAGAAGGTGGGTCATCCATGAATTCCCTGGGTGGCCCCAGGTAAGCCACTGGGCATTATCACACATGCCCCTTCAGTTATTTTGTCATGCGGATGTGAAACTGATGTCCTGGGGATACTCATTCACATTACAAATGGCTCTCTTCCACTTTTTTCTTCAGCATTTGCAGTGATCTGATGTTAACCTAAACCAAGGATGGGGAACCAGTTGTTGGACTGCAACTTCCATCAGCTCTAGCCAGCATAGCCAATGGTGAGGGATGGTGAGAGTTGCATGATTCTATGTGTGCCCTATATACTGTATGTCCTTTTCTCCACAGCCACATTGGGGGAGGGAGTGGAAGACTGTACAGTACTACAAATCAAAATGTAAAACTAAATGGTTTCAGTAGCGGCAGGAAGCAGCTCTAATTGAGCAAACAAACAAAAAACCCCTGATTGTCCCAAGGCATTTTTTCAAGCGATTACCGGTAACTCTTTGTTGGAGGGAAAATGTACCGTTTTAAGGAGTCTTTCTTCAACAGCTCCAAAAGTAGCTGCTAACACAAGCTGCTCCTAAACAGCAGAGAAAAGTTAGTGCAAGAGGCTAAGATGTATTAACATCTCCTTTTAGAGCTGAAAAACTGAGTTCTGAAATGTACATTCACTGCTGAGCTAATTGTTCGATGCATGATGTGCCTCCAGCTGGCTCCAGCATGTGTCCCAGTGTCCTTTGCGGCAGAACCCATTTTGTCTCTGCATCCCTGCTCTGATCATTACCCCTTTTCATTCACTGCCATGGGTTTTGTTTCTTTTCCAGAGCCTCAAAAAAGCACTATTGGGGTTGTATGTGTGTGTTGTTGTTTTAATTTCAGGCCCTGAAAATTGCATAACTGTATTTGTAATTTTTTAAAATTATTATTATTGATGTTGGTCTTTTGCAAGTGCGATCTTACAGCTGTCCAATATGTGCAGTCTTGCCTGGTCAATTTCCTTGCCTGTTTCAGCTGTCAAAGGGAGTGGCAAAGTGGTAATTGATTGACAAAACGAGACTGTATATAGGCTTACTTGCGCACAGTTGCCAGGGACCAATTGCCAAGTTGTCAATTGAAAAGCACTGGTAAAGGGGGGGGGGACACAGCAAAAAAAGATGCACCAAAAGGGAGGGGCAATATCTCCCCCTTAGCAATGTAATCCTCTTGATTTTAAGTGTTGAACTGACAGTTCTCAGTGCCCTCCATCTTTTCAACACTTCCCTGAGTCTCAAAAAAACACACACCAACCAACAGAAATATACACAAATTTAATGGCTGGGAAGTAAATGGATGGGAAATTTGCACACCTACAGCAACTGCTCTGAAAAGGGGAGTGTGGAGGGCACTGAGAACTGTCAGTTCAGCACTTAAAATTGAATGGATTACATTGCTAAGGGAGAGATATTCCCCCCCCCCTTGGTGAACCTTCTTTCACCACTCCCCCCCTCCCCATTTACCGATGATTTTCAATTGACAACTTGGCAGGTGGTCCCTGGAAACTGTACACAAATGAGCCTATATGCAGTCTTGCCTGGTCAATTTCCTTGTCTGTTACCTTCTCCACTTCACAGCTACCTTTGACAGCTGAAACAGACAAGGAAATTGACCAGGCAAGACTACACATATCAGACAATAAGAGCGCACTTGTGAAAGACCAGCAACAACAATAATCTTAAAATTATGAACACAGCTGTGCAATTTTCTGAGACCTAAATAATAATTTAAAGATGGTGGCGAACTGGTGACGGTCGCTCCAAAGTGCCGCTTGGGCATCGACGGAAAGGTAGTCACTGGTGGCAGCAAGGGTAAGATCATGAAGAGTGGCAGGATTTTTTTGCTGCTCTTCCCGAGCAGCTTGCTAGCTGATCCCTGCAACCCATTATGAAATTGCTCTCGCAAGTTCGGACAACACGACAACCCAACTCAATGGGGCTTCCTTCTGTGTAGACATGCATAGGATTGCACCGTTACAATCCTGTGCATATCTAAGAACCTAAGAAGAGCCCTGCTGGATCAAACCAAGGGTCCATCTAGTCCAGCATTCTGGTCACACAGTGGCCAACCAGCTGCCCATGGAAACCCCACAAGCAGGACATGAGTGCAACAGCACCCTCCCGCCCATGTTCCCCAGCAACTGGTGTACATAGGTATACTGCCTCTGATACTGGAGGTAGCATATAGCCAATCAGGACTATATTCAGAAGTAAGTCTCACTGAATTCAATGGGACTTGGCTCCAGGTAATTAGGAATAGGATTGCATCCTTCAGGTTGGATCTAGGGTGGCCACTTAATCATTGCCAGAAAAGAGAAGATGCAACACTCAAAAAGAGGACAAAAGATGATACCAATTTGCATAATATTTGCATAAGAAGATGTATATTTATAAATGCATATTTAGACATTATTATAATTTAAATAGAAACACAACACATCTCACCATAGTGGGGAAGACTGTGACCAGGTGACCTGTGGGCCTTACTCAGTCTACTATCCAAGTGCTAACTGCTGATGGGCAACTTTAAGGCTCCTGCTTGCTCTCTCTTAGTATGGTTCTTTATCTTTAAATGAGACTTGGACCGGACAGCCCATCACAGAGAGAATAACTTCAAATAGAGGACTGTCCTCTGTAAAGTAGGACGCCCAACCAGTCATACTTGGAGTAGACCCAAGTTAATCATGACTAAGTTAAGTGTCATTGATTTCATTATGACTAAATCTGGATCCAACCTGCTGTATTTTACCATGTTGTGCAACCTTGCACTACAAAAATTGTTGTGGGATGATGAATGCTAGTGTTACCCCTAAAAAACAATCCTGGTGTGTGTGTTTTTTAATTTATAAAATGGAATCCCTTGACGTCTGGTCTTGACTGTTAAAAAAAATAATAGACAGGGACAGTATAACAATTGGGAGCTGTGACTGCGTAACTGAAAAAGGAAGATATGGTCCAGTGCAACCAATGTGAGAAGAGGGCTAACGCAGCCATTAAGACAAAGTGCCAGATCACACAAGGTTCTAAATGGAGTTGGAATGCAACCAACTGGTCCACCGGGATCACATGTTCTCTGTCTGGGACAGAGAACTACAGTAATACCTTGGATTACAAGTAACTTGGTCTGAGAGCGTTTTGCAAAACAAGCAAAAAAATTTTAAATTTTTTTGACTTGATAAACGAGCAAGGTCTTGCAAGACACGTAGGGATGTAACCGCTCGCCTCGAGCGGGCGAAGCGGGCCGAAATCAGCCCCACTCACGCCCGCCAGAGACTCGCTTTGATATAAGAGTGCTTTGGATTACAAGCACGTTTCCGGATTATGCTCTCAATCCAAGGTATTACTGTACTTCATTGCTAGGAATAAGTATGGGGCAATTTCATTTCTCTTCTTCCTTGTAGCTTCTAATGGAGCTATCTTATATTTAAATGTTTTGCATACTGTCAGTACATGCCCTGAGAGATAGAACTGGTTATAAATGTAATGAATATCTTTTGTCGTACATAGACCACAACTGAATTCAAAAGAAAGATTGGGGAACTTCCTTATTGAATAAAGCTGTAGAGGGTTCAACTGGAGAGCAAAACCTTTGCAGAGCGAGGCTATGGAGTGATATCAACAGACAGATATCATCTCCCTAGTAGACCATCAAAGAGCAGCAGCCATTATATACAAGAGTTACCGGTAGGCCTTAGAATGGCCACATCAGTGATGGCATGACAGCAGCTATTGCTGAAAGGGGGCCTTCTCAGGAGATCCAGGTTCAAGTCCCCACTCAGCCATGAAACTCACTGGGTGACTTTGTGCCAGTCACTGCCTCTCAGCCTAACCTACCTCACAGGGTTGTTGTGAGGATAAAATGGAGAGGAGGATGATTATGTAAGCCGCCTTGGGTTCCTTGCAGGAAAAAAGGTGAGGTATAAATATAATAAACAAACAAACAAACAAACAAATTCTCCCTCAAGAAATTCTTGCTAAGTATAGCTACACAGAGCTGGTGACGTGGCATTTTAGCTACGAGTGCAAACCTAGAAGCTCCTATCTCAAATCCCACTGGAACCACCAGCTCACTTGGTAACCTTCGCCAAACCACTATTCTCACAGGCGCGGCCTTTGGCCTGCAATATGGGGATAAGAACACAGGCCTGTGGTAAGGATAACTGAAATAATGTAAGCGGCAGACTCACACATGAAGAACTATGTCTGCAGCCATGCCATTATGTGTGGTTGGGGCCATACAGCACTCAAAAGAACTCAGCCAAACTCAAAATATATGAAGATCAACTCCTTGGAGTTCATTGAGCATTTTGGTGCCTTTAGATACCTGAGCAGCAGAGTTGTGGAGCCAGGGCTCACAGGGTCGAAGGGCTGGGATTTTTTTTTATTATCAGGAATGATGATGTCATCTTCAATCCCACTCAGGCTTCCATGTTCCCTCTGAGTTTAGGTGCAATCCTCACAGTAGTTGGGGGGAACTGGATTTCCCCAGTAATAATGTATTGTTGTGAACTATCATTGTTGTAACGCAAAGTATTTTGTGGAGGGCAGCTTGGTCTTGAATGGGCTATTATGACCCATTAGATCCTGATGGAGATGGAAACTGCTAGAAGTTGTTTATTGACTTTGAGATAAAATATTTCTCCCTGATGCTGGGAAAAGAAACTCCTGAAAACTCTTGAACTGGTGACTTTATGCTGTTTGGGGACATCAACTGGGTTCAGACAACATGATAACCCACCCTCAAGGGTTGAGTAAGGGTTGAGTGTGGGTTGTCATTGAACCGTGGGTTATCGTTGTTGAAACATGGGTTATTGTGTTGTCTGAACCCAGCCAAAACAACAAACCATGGTGAACAACCCACAGTTCACAACCCAACAACAAACCATGGGTTCTCTTCATGGGTTGTTCATAGTTAACAAGCCATGGCTTGTTAGTGCAGCTGGGTTCAGACAACACAATAACTCACATTTCAACAACAACCTACAGTTCAACAACCCACACTCAACCCATACTCAATCCTCAAGTGTGGATTATTGTGTTGTCTGAACCCAATTGTTGTGTCCCTCTCTTTCCCTTTCTCATGCAATCTCAGGTCTCTCTAGCCAAAGTCAAATATGCTAACCGCCCTTTGCCAGCTCACTATTTTATGACTGCCAGCTGATCATAGATTTGAGTTGGAAGGGGCTCAGAAGGCCATCGAGTCCAACCCCTTGCTCAATGCGGAAAACTAGAGGAGGGGTCTCCCATCCAAGTAATAACCAGGCCTGACCCTGCTTAGCTTTCCACGCTCAGACAATCTGAGCCAGCATGAGCCACAGGCCTGTCTCGTAATAGATTTCATATTATGCTGTGTGCTGCTTCTCTTTGGGAGGGTGTGTGCAGAGAGAGAGAGAGAGAGAGAGAGAGAGAGAGAGAGAGAAGGATTGACATTACTGCCTGCATTTCTGGGCTCTCCTTGGTGGTGTGGCTATGGGGACTGTCAGGATGAGCACCTGCCCTTCAAAATGTACCACCACACCACTGTACATAAGATATACAACTGGTGTTAACATGCCTCGATTTATTGCTGTCATCAATCGTTGTTGTTGCCTCATTTATTGTGCTCATTTATCTGGAATATGGCCATATATGAATCAAATATACAGGTTTTTAAAATAGTCCACATTATTCCTAAAGCCTTGTTCACATGATCTTGCAAAGCACATTCCAGAAACATTTCCCTCCCTTCTTTGTTCAACAAAGTGCCTTGTCAATTACAAAAGGAACTACAATCAGTCTGCATGGGATAACGATGGAAAGTTGCCTTATTGCAGAGAGTAGACACAACTTTCCACTGTGGTGGTGGGAGAGAAAGTAGCTATCAGGGCCGGCGCTACCGCTAGGCCAACTAGGCTGTTGCCTAGGGCGCGTAGTGGAAGAGGGCGCAGAAACGCTGCGTTCCTCTTCGCTGCCGGCACACTCCTGCCCCGCCCGCCTCGCCGACAAACCCAGGTCAGTATGGGGGATTGCGCCCGGAGTAGTGGTGGAGCCGAGCCTGGGCGCCTCCCCCCCGCCCCGCGCCGCCTCCCCCCCGCCCCATGCCGCCTCCCCCCCGCCCCATGCCGCCTCCCCCCCCACACCTACCTTCTCCGCGCCGTTTCCGGAGCCCCGCCCGCGCTCTGTTTTGGCGGGAGGAACCAGGGCAACAGGGCTTAAACAGCCCTGTTGCCCTGGTTTCCCCCGGCCAAAAACAGAGTGCGGGGGTCCCGTCGCGTCACTTTCTTTTCGGAGGAGGCGGGGGAAGGGAGGGGGGCGGGGGCGGCGGCGTGGGTGGGGTCCGGCAGCGGCGGCGTGCGGGGGGTGTCCGGTGGCGGCGGCGGCGTGCGGGGGGGTGTCCAGTGGCAGCGGCGGCGGTGTGCGGGGGGGTCCGGCGGCGGCGTGCGGGGGGGGCGGCGGCGGGGGGAGCTTTGCAGAGCAGGGCTGCTTTGCTCCGGAGGGCCCCCCCACGGCACAAGAGGGGGGGCGCTAAATATAATTTAGCCTAGGGCGCCAAACTGCCCTGCACCGGTCCTGATAGCTATGCTGCCATGCTTTCTATTCCCCCACAAGTGCCACCGCCAAGGGTTCAGTGAGTATTCCAGCAGCACTGGAGGGGGAGAACGTATCATAACTAAGTCCATGTCCTGCCGTAAATGGTTGTTAAAGAAATCCGGGTTGCAAAGGGCGAGAAGGGAAACCGAAGTGCAGAGATGAGAGACAACCCACCCACTTTGCTTTTGGAAGCATTTCCCGGGGTTTACTCTCATTAGAGGAGAGTGAAATTGACATGCCTCACCAAGCATCTTGCGGAGCCAGTGTTGATCAACAGAAAGAAGGTGCAAGAGAATTTTGTTAGGAAAAAACAGAATTTTATTTAAAGAGAGGGAAATTTTGGAGGAAGCAACAGGAAAGTAGGGTAGCATTCTAACTGTGCAGGTTTCACTGTAGGTGTATTTGATGCTTCTGCATCTACATGGTGGGTTCTATCTGATGGTGTCATTCCACTGGCACAAAGCTCCATTTTCATTCTGGTGCAAGTGTCAAATCCAGCACTTTGACTCCTCTTGCAAGTACATTCACAACTCATTGTAACAGGTGTCGCTTGTGCTAGTTGTTCCAGACGTTCCAATAGTGCTTGTGCCAATTGCTAATGGAACACACAACTGCCACCACCAGAAACTAACCACACCACCATTCAGGCATGATGATTAAGTAACAGTTTATGCCAGTCCAGTGCTGATCTTCTCAGTGATTATAGCATCAGATTGCAAATAGGCCTGCAATCTGTATCCAGTTCAAACCGTGCAGCACAATCCTATCCATGTTTATTCAGCAGTAAGCCACATGGAGTTCAAGGGGGCTTACTCCCAAGTAAGTGTGAATAGGATTGCAGCCTTAATTATGGGTTGAGGGGGTGGGAATCTCTGCCAGTCAACCTCTGGTGAATCAGGGAGACTGAAAGCAGGCAAAAGACCCCAGGACCTGAAGGGCCCTCTCCCTCTTTCCTTAGCCCAATTAAAAATGTAAAAACAATTTTCTTTCCTATTTGTAGCCAAACAGGTAGATTTTGTTTTGATTTGCCTCCCAGGGTAAAACTCTACAATTTTTTTTTTTGAAAAAAAAGATCTCTAAGACATCGGCCCCCAACCTTTTTGGCACCAGGGACTAGTTTTGTGGAAACCAATTTTTCCGCAGACCAGGGGAGGTGTCGCTCACCGCTCACCTCCTGCTGTGCGGGTGGGGATTTATCCGAGAGTCTCAAGGGGGGCTGAAGCGAGTTGAACTCGCCCCACTTGACCCTCCTGAGACTCTCGGCGACTTGCCTGCTGCCGCTCGACCCAACCGCGCCAGGGAAAGAACCTACAAGGTCCCCGGCGCGTTACTTCCTGGTTCTCCGGCGCTGCTCTTTTTACGTAAATACCATGGTAAAGTACCTTAAAACGGCCGCAATTTGCTATTTGCGGCCGTTTTAAGGTACTTCATCATGGTCTCCCGTCGCGTCACTTCTGGAAATGCATGCCGGGAGGCGAGCAGAGGAACAAGCGGTGGGGGGGGGGCTGCTCGCTGGAGCTCGCGAGCACCCTGAGAGCCAGGTGGGGTGCTCGCGGCGCAGCCCGGCTCTCCTGTTGTGTCACTTCTGGTTTTCCGGAAATGCTCACCAGGAGGCGAGCACAGGGACGAGCAGCGGGGGGGTGCTCGTCGGAGCTCGTGAGCACCTCAAGAGCCAGGTGGGGTGCTCGCGGCGCATCCCGGCCCAGTTCCTAACAGGCCACAGACCGGTACCAGTCCGCGGCCCGGGGGTTAGGGACCCCAGCTCTAAGATCAACAAATGTGGTGACTAAGGCTGCAACACTCAGTTCAACCGTATGAATGTATCTTTTAAATCTGCATCTTCCACAGAACTTGTCCCACAACCACAACTTTGTTCTCTCTTTGAAGCCAACAGGGAATATTTCACATTCCCAAATTTGGCAAAAAGGCCTTTCCTTCTAAATATAAATGGTAGCTTGTATTTATTAACTTTCCCCTTCCTTCAGTGAATGAATGGATTAATCAACAAATACCAGCAGTTAAGAAATTAAACAAATCTTTAACCAGTTGGCATGGTATGAAATCATGATGTGACAAGAGGGGAAAAAGCAGGCACTGGTTATAGGGGGTGGGGCACAGCAACAAGCAGCTAATAAGGGACATGGGGAAACCCGCAGGGTATCTGCACTAAAAGCTTGCACTGATATTCTTATACCAGCTTGACAGTGATGATACCTTCCCAGAGAATAATGGAAATTGTAGTTTGGTAAGGATGCTAGGAATTCAGTTAAGAGATCCCTAGGCCTAGGACAGCCTTCCCCAACTTGGTTCTCTCCAGTTTTAGACTACAACTCCCATAACTCCCAGCCAGCTGGGAATGCAGCATGGTGGCTGGAAATTATGAGAGTTGTGGTCCAACGCACCTAGAGGCAGGGCCGGTGCTACCATTAGACCAACTAGGCAGCTGCCTAGGGCGCAGGGCTAAAGGGGGCTCCAGAAACGCCTTGGGAAAAAAATACAGTGCTCTCAAGTGGGAAGGGGGGCGCTAAATATCTGATCTTGCCTAGGGCACCAAACTGCCTTGCACCGGTCCTGCCTAGAGGGAATCAGTTTGGGGAAGGCTGGCTTAAGCCCTGCCACAGAACTACAGTTCCCATGATTCCACACAGTGGTGCAGCTAGGGCTGGACCCTGGAGCCAAAGTCCGGGCCCACCGCCAAATGGCCACCCGGAGAGCGTCAGGAGATGGGGACATCAGAATCAAACTCCATTTTATACCTGCTGTAGTCATGGTGGTGCTATGATTTAAGCGAGCGTAAAATGCACAACTACGCTTGCACAGAGTCTTTCTTTTTTTTTCAAATGAGGGTAGGCAAATGCTCTAACACATCAGGAATGTAGAAGCAGTTGCAAAGCATGGAACAGCAGACGGGGGTGCGCGCGAAGAGTGGTACACTTCACAACTGAAATAATACGCATGGCCGTCTAAAGGGGTCCACCACAAGACCACTAAGTCCAACCTCTAAAATTACCTAGCTGATTCCATACACAGAGAGAAAGGCTGGGTTCACACGACACTTTAAACCCACAGAGGTTTTGAAACCTCTGTGGGTTTAAAGTTGCTTGCCTGTGGGCCCGAGTAATGATTGGGCACAGCAGGGTTCCCTGGCCATCTCTGCGACCCTCTTCCCTCATCAGTCCTCCTGCAGGTATCCCGGGGTACACTGCAGGAGCACCAAGTCCCCCCCAAAGCTGTCATTTGCACCAATCCCCCTTACCCTATTGACTTGGGGTAAATGGCAAAACCGAGGGGACAATTGGGGCTTCCCAGCACCCCCAAAAAACCCTGGGGATCCTACATGGAAGAGGAGGAATTTAGGGGTGTCCCCCCAACACCATTTTAGGGGGGGCTTGTGCCTCTGGGTTATCCACTCTTGGGTTATCCCACTACCCCCCAACCTTTTTTTATTTAAAAAAAATGTAAAAGAAATAGGTAGCAGTGGGCTACAAAGTTCCAATTTAGCATGGACACTGTGTCCATTCAGACAAGTGTCCATGCTGAATTGGAACTTTGTAGCCCATTGCTTACTATTTCTTTTACATTAAAAAAAAAAAAAAGTTGGGAGTGGAAAGCACCCTTTGCTAGCCCCTTGGCAAGAGTGGTGGCCCTTTTTTGCTGCTCTTGCCATGGGGCTCTGTGCCTTTTTGGTTTCTCACTGGGTTAGCCTGTTGCCTGGGTTCAGACAACACGTTAAACCTACTAGAGTTTTCTTAACCCTACTGCAAACCATGGCTTAGCAGGGTGGTTTACAAGCCACATCTGGTTGGCTCCTAAACCAACACACAGCATTCAGAAAACACACTAAGCCACTCTGCCTCTTAACGTACTGAGGTTTAGCGTGTTGTGTGAACCCAGTCAAAGACTATTACAATAGTCTGTAGATAAAGGCCTAATATCTTGTCATCCTTCACGAACACTACAGCAGGTTTAGGAAGAATTACCTGGCTAGCTATACTCCAGCCTCATTTGTTCAGGCATAACAATGCAGATAAACCGTGTCAGTGTATGTTTTACATAAGGATGCTGCCTTATAGCAAGTCAGGCCATTGGTCCATATAAGTATATAACTCAGTATTGCCTCTATGGTGATTTTCAGCAGCTTTTCACAGGGATGTTGAAGAGTCCTTGGTCTCGAGTCACGAGTCGAGTCACGAGTCTTTGGACCCGAGTCTCGAGTCCGAGTCCAAGTCCTTGGTCCAAAATGGTGACTCACGAGTCCCGAGTCCCAAGTCACTCCCAAAGCTGACTCCACGAGTCCCTATTAAAATCAATGGGGTTCTTCCCCAACAAAATAAGGCTACTTCAGATGTGTGGCTTAAATAAATTCTAGGCACAAGTGTGCCCTTTTATCTCAAAACTCTGCCACTGATTTTGACAAGAACAGACCAGGCAGACAAACCCAAAATAACCAGGCAGGCAGAGGAGGCGGGGAACCCCAAAGCAGGCAGGCAGAGGCATTTGTCTTGGACAATTCAAACTGTGGAACTGGTTAAGAAGAGACCAGGCAGGCAGAGGAGGCTGGGAACCCCAAACAGGCAGGCAGAGGCAGCCAAACCCAAAATGTCTGAAAGGTTGCATTAGGAAAATGATTTTAAAAAATAAACTTGGATTGTTACTGCAACTGGGTCCAGGCAGCATCTGCAGGTGGCATCAAGCAGGGATGTTGACGAGTCCTTGGTCTCGAGTCCCGAGTCGAGTCTCGAGTCCCATTAAAAATATTGGGACTCGAGTCCGAGTCGAGTCAGAGGGGGGACTCAGTCCGACTCACAAGTCGAGTCCTCGAGTCCGAGTCCCCATCCCTGGCTTTTCAAGGGTTTTAGGGCCAAACTAAACATTCTTGTAATCCCGAATAGCTGAGCTATGCGTGATTGCTTTATTTACTCCAGGCTAAGCGTGTATGGCCCTGATTCAGATCAGGACCACAGCACTCTAGGAGCGGAGGGGTTAAGCTTTCCCATACCCATTTTCATAACCAAAACCCGCAGGGTATCTGCACTAAAAGCTTGCAGTGATATTTTTATACCAGCTTGACAGTGATGATACCTTCCCAGAGAATACTGGAAATTGAGAGCCAGTGTGGCATAATGTTGGACTGGGACTCCAGAGATCTGGGTTCTAGTCCCCGCTTGGCCATGAAACTCACTGGGTGACTTTGGGCCAGTCACTGACTCTCAACCTAACCTACCTCACAGGGTTGTTGTGAGGATAAAATGGAGAGGAGGAGGAGGATTATAGATTCATAGATCATAGAGTTGGAAGGGGCCTAGAAGGCCATTGAGTCCAACCCCCTCCTCAATGCAGGAAACTAGAGAAGGGGTCTCCCATCCAAGTAATAACCAGGCCTGATCCTGCTTAGCTTTCCACACTCAGACAAGCTGAGCCAGCGTGAGCCACAGGCCTGTTTATGTAAGCCGCCTTGGGTTCCTTGCAGGAAAAAAGGCAGGGTATAAAATTAATTAATTAATTAATTAATTAATTAATTAAATTCCACACACACCCGGGGGGGGGGGTTAAAAAATGAAAAAACACCTCCGTTGACTCCAATGGAGGCACTTTTCCTTTTTTTAACCCCCCACCCCAGTGGGGGATAGAATTTTGGGACAAAAATGGGTGGGGAAGCTTAACACCACCACCCTCCTGAAGTGTTGCAATCCCGATTGGAATCAGGGCCACATATGCTTACTCTGCAGTAAATAACCCAATCATGCATAGCTGAGCTACACATGATTACAAGAACATTGAGTTTGGCCCTCAGAAAGGATCTTTCCCCAGCGTTAAGCCTGGAGAGGTCTGGGATTGAACCTGGGACTTTTCCCATTCAAAGCATGTGTTTTACCACTGAGCTACATGAAGCCCCTGCCCAAAGCAGAGGAACATAGGAAGCTGCCTTGTCCCAGCTCCGACCCTGTTGTCTTCCCTGGCCTGGAGCCACTCTCCGGGGTCTCAGGCTGAGGTCTTTCTCATCAAAGGCTACCTGGTCATTTGAACTGGATATGCTGGGGATCAAACTTGGGACCCTCTCCTTGAAAAGCATGTGCTGTGCTCTGCTGGGGCCCTGCCCTTAGGATGCCGCTGCCACCACCATCCTCTATACATAACATCTTTACATGAATCAATATGCCGAGCAAGATATCTCATTACACTTCCAGGGGTAGGTGGGCCACAAAAAAAGAGGAAATGAATCACCAAAAAGTGGATGAAAGAGGGTACAGATTTGCATATGCAAATGCATGTGTATGGATGCACATTTTTAAAAGAATTACTGCGGTACATCTCACCCCAGTAGGGAAGGCTGGCCAGGTGACCTGTGTGCCTTGCTCAGTGGGCTGTCCAGGTGCTCACTGCTGATGGGCAACTTCAAGGTCCCTCCAGCTTACCTTCCTTATGGTTCCTTATCTTTAAAGCAGGCATGGACTAGCCCACCCTTCACACAGAGGACATTTTCAAAGAGAGGACTGTCCTCTGTAAAGTTGGACACTTGGCCACCTTATCTAGGGTGTCTCCACCGCCTTCCTCCTCTCTCTCACCAAGTAGGAACTTGTTCAGCACAACCCAATCGAGTACACTGCAAGCCCCCTTCAAATCCTGTTCCTCCAACCCAAACTTCCACAGTTCTCTCTTGACTTTGAACTCTGTAGTCAGCTCAGCCGGCCCCAGGGAGCTGCCTAGCTCCAGACACACTGAGCGGGACCTCAGTCCCCCTCTTAATGACTGAAGGCTCATTTCTGCCAGAAGACAACAGAGAGCTCGGGCTAATTTAACAGGTAGTCTTGAAGAAGTGGGGCAGCAATTTGGAACACTGAAGGGACTGCCAAACAGCAAGGTGGCAATGGCTGGGTTCAGACAACACGATAACCCACACTCAAGGGTTGAGTATGGGTTGAGTGTGGGTTGTCACTGAACCATGTGCTGTTGTTGAAGTGTGGGTTTTCATGTTGCCTAAACCCAGCCGTGCTAACAAACCATGGTTTGTTAACCATGAACAACACACAGTTCACAACACAACAGTAAACCATGGGTTCTTTTCATGGGTTGTTCATGGTTAACAAACCATGGTTTGTTATTGCAGCTGGGTGCAGACAACACGAAAATCCATGTTTGAACAACCCATGGTTCAACGACAACCCACACTCAACCCTTGAGTGTGGGTTATCGTGTTGTCTGAACCCAGTCAATGTTACTTACCTAATCCTCCAAAAAAAGAAGAACAAAAGACCAAGCTTCTTTCTCTGCATTTCAGTCCCATGAAGACTGAAAAACCCATTCCAGAAGGTTGTTGGTGGACATGGCTGAGCAGGCAGATAGGATGGAGGAGGGACCTCATAATGTAGCTCTGTTTGGGTGGACCTCAGTTTGTGGTAAAACAATGCTGGATAAAAATCTGCTAGTCCTCATTTCAAACTGTATGGTACACAGGACAGGACAGGCAGGCAAAGAAGGCCCAAGGCATTTCGCTGCCTGAGGTGGAGCAGCAAATAGTGCCCACCCACCCACCAGGTCATGGTGCATATTACCCAAAGCTAGCCACGTTATTCAGGCTGAAGCAAAAAATCCCACAACTACTTCTTCCCCTCTAGAGCAGCTAGGTAATTTTAGACCCTGGACTTAGTGGTATTACGTGGCAGGGGGCAGTGTGAAACAGCCATACAGTATTTAAGTACATTTATCTTTTCATAGATTTCATAGATCATCGAGTTAGAAGGAGCCTACAAGGCCATCAAGTCCAACCCCCTGCTCAATGCAGGAAACTAGAGGAGGGGTCTCCCATCCAAGTAATAACCAGGCCTGACGCTGCTTAGCTTTCCACGCTCAGACAAGCTGAGCCAGCGTAAGCCACAGGCACCCACAACTGCTTCTATATCTCGAATATATCAGAGCAAGGGTTGGGAACCTCAGGCCCAGGAACCAAATCTGGCCAGCCCAGGGACCAAATCCACTCACCCGGGGTTTCCCAGATAGTTTCCCTCTCCTAAGGCTTAGCCGCTGGCAATAAGAGCTTTACATTTCAATACGCTTAGTTTTGGGGGTTGGCTGTATTTTGGTCACACCCCTTCTGCATTTGGCCCCGCCTCTTTTGCCTTTCGCCCAGCCCGCCACTGGAATGCCGACCCTGAGAGCTTCTTTGAAATGGAATTTGGCCCTTGCGCTGAAGGAGAGAGAGAGAAACCCTGTTTGCTAACCCTAATTAATAAATAAATGAATAACTATCCAGTATATGTGCACTTTTGCATTTTAAACTCACTTAAGCCATATTACCATCATGACTACACAGGGATGAACTGCAGTTTAGTTCTGCAGTGCTGATTCTTAAATACACTTACTTGGGAATAAGCACTATTTTGTTGTAGAAAAGGATGGTATAGGTATGTTTTTAAAGTAACAATAATAAAATGAGCATCTGTAACCAGCCATCCCCTGACTGTAAAATGGTTTTTAAAAATAAGAGGTAAAAAAAGAAAAAAGAAAAAAGGATGCTGCGGCAAGCAGAGCAAGCCCCGGTGGGCTCCAGCATGACCGGTCTGGCTCTGGCGTTGACACCAAACCTGCTTGCCACTGTCCCATCCTGTGCTATTCTGGGCGGTCATTTGGGAGCCCCCTGGGCTGTGGGGCCTTGGACTTTAGCCCCAGTATCCAACCCGAGCTACACCACTGCCCCTCCCTGGCAGTAACAACACAACCACTGTAAATGAAATATTTTATTTCAATATTAAATGTGAGTGTGGTGTGCAGGCAGAATTGGGGGCACAGAAATGGCTAGTTAATGTGCAAGGGACGTGGCCCCCACTGATTCTGCCGACCCCACCCCCACTTGGAATCCAGGTCACTCTTTGCCTATGAGTACCTTCAATAAAAAGTCTATTACGAAAATGAAATCCAAGCCCTTTGCCTAAGGGCACCTGAGAGCATTTCTAAATTACTGATTAATATTTTCTTTTATCTCTTTCTTCTGCATCAGATCAACTCCAGACTTGGCTTTTATTGAATAAGCATAGATTTCCTTATCTGTTGACTAGAGATAATTGCTCCCCTAAGGCTTTAATCCTCTAAGAGTTTCTCCAGAGTTTTTCCATTAAAGCCAGTGGGCTACTTGAGAATAAAAGCAAGTGAGAACTGAACTAGAAAGTGGTTCTCTCCGCACGTGTGTGCCTGGAATCTTGAAGGTCGGCGATTACCCTTCCTCGGAGTTCTCTTTTTGTTCCCAGATCCATAAGTAATGTATTTCAATTAAACTAAACATGGGAAGGGGCCTTGCATCTAAATGCCAAAGAGACAAGCCTATCCAACCTGCGTGTTTTAAACAGCAAGGCTGGTAGCAGAGAGAGGCTATTTCAGGAACCGAAAAAGCCAATCTTCACTGAAACGCCCAGTTTGCTTGCTCAAACGGTTCTAGTCCCCACTCAGCCATGAAACTCACTGGGTGACTTTGGGCCAGTCACTGACTCTCAGCCTAACCTACCTCACAGGGTTGTTGTGAGGATAAAATGGAGAGGAGGAGGAGGATTATGTAAGCCGCCTTGGGTTCCTTATAGGAAAAAAGGCGGCGTATAAATATAATAAATAAATAAATAAATAAATCTCCAGGAGGCCCTCTGCCCCACCACCCTGCTGTCCGTGGGCACTTGCTGAAATAAAGGTACAGGGCAGGGGACCTGATGATCTCTGCTGCATCTGATCCCCCTGGATTAGTTGGCTTTTTGCCCACATGTGCTTCATCTCCTGCTGCTCCCCCACCAATATTTCTGTCTGAGCTTTTCTGGGTTATTACTTGGATGGGAGACCCCTCCTATAGTTTCCTGCATTGAGCAGGGGGTTGGACTCGATAGCCTTGTGTAGGCTCCTTCCAACTCTGTGATCTATGAAATGAAATCAAATGCCCTCCCCTGTTCATACTTCATACATCCCTTTTTACAAATAGGGGTGTCATTAGGAGACATTTACATATGCTTCACAGAGCATATGCAAATTTGTGCATTTTTTGTTTTTGTCCTGTGGGCCTGAGCCCCAGACTTTTTCGGTACCTAGCATCACTCCTGGCAGCTGGGAATGAAATTGCTGTTTATAGAAGATGATACAGGAGATGCATCTTGTGACATGTTTACATTACAAACTTTAATATATTGGTTTTATATTGGTTTAATTGTTGTGGATTCCTCCAAAGGATCCTGGGAATTGTATTCTGATGAAGGTGCTAAGAATTCTCTTTTAAAGAGCCTCCATACAAAACAGTCCCCAGGGCTCACTGCAAAGAGGGAATGACTATTAAACCAGTTTTAAGTGTGTGGTGTAGGAATGCCAATGGACAAGTCTATTGTGGGAGGGATTCTATATACCAGGGATGGGCAACTTGTGGCTCTCCAGATGTTTTAGCCTACAGCCCTAGACAGAACAGCCAATGGTGAGGGATGATGAGGTTTGTAGGCCCAAACATCTGGAGGCCAAATGTTGCCCACCCCTGGTCTACACTGTCTGGCAATGGCTCTCCTGAGTTTCAGATAGGACCGTTTTTCCAGCCTCTACCTGGAGATGCTGAGGATTGAACTTGTGACCTTTTGCATGCAAAGCATGTGCTCTACAGTTACACCATGGCCCTTTCCCAGTTAGTTAAAACAGCAAAAGAAAAAAAGAAAAAAGGGAATGATTCTAAAACCTTTGCTCCATGAAACCAGCCCAAATGGCAAATCTCTGCACTAGCTCATCCAGCAGCAGATCACATCCCCGCTTTTCATATACTCGGGGGGGGGGGGCACAGAGAGGTGATTCCAGATGTGATTCTGGCCACCAGTTCACTGGGCCTATTGAATGGTTTGGGAGCACCAAGCATTGTTGTAGCATTGTTGAAACTTGGATGGATGGACCTGATCATTCTCTGGATGGAAGAACATTAGGAGCTCCATGTAACCTACTCTGAGCTTTCTAAAGGAAAAGTGGGGTGTAAGTATATGCTGCCTCTGTGATATAGTTGCTACTTCTCCATGGCCACCTCAAAAACACCTAAACCATGGGATGGCATGGGGCAGATGGATTCTGTTGGAGAGAACCAAACCAGCATCATATTTCCCTAGGAACTGGAGGTGCTGATATTGGCTACTAGATGTGGGGTGCCTCCAGTTGAGGCTTTTCTGGTGCCATCACCCTGCCTTATTCACAGCATTTTACAGAGGGGATGTGGGTGGGGTCCAGACAATGTTGTCTTCCACTTGTAACCTTCCTGTGTTTTCCCACCACTTCTTCCATCTTTGTCCTTACTGCAGAAAATCCGTTATGGAAACAAAAGACGGAATTGCTGCACCAGGCTTCGTCTGGAAGCACCCTGAAACATTACCTCTGTGACATGGGATCTGGTCATGGAGAGGTGACAGCCAAACTACAGAGCTAACGTATACATTGGATCTCAGTCATGTATGTATGTGATGGAGCAGGTGTGGGCAACTTGTGGCCCTCCAGATGTTTTGGCCCACAACTCCCCCCCAGCCCTCACCATTGGCTCTGCTGGTGAGGACTGCTGGCCCAAAACATCTGGAGGGCCACAAGCTGCCCACCCCTGTGATAGAGCATCCCTGGGGAAGGTAGGCATTTCCCACCCGCATACACACACATTTCCCATGGCAAGCCAATCTGTACTGGCTTGCCCGTTGCTTCAGCTAGCACCAGTGATGCAAATGGATGACTTGGTGTTTTTTGAATCTCCTGTAATGTTCTCTTGGTTGAGTAATCAATGCAGATTAAATGCTTTTCAGGAACTCTGTAATCTTGAGCTAGTCCTCCTTACCAAAGGAGGACACTGTGAACCTCGATGCATATTCTGGAGGAAATGTTCACTAATGTCATACATAACTAAGGAAGGCAATACCTATCAGGACCGGTGCAAGGCAGTTTGGTGCCCTAGGCAAGATCAGATATTTAGCACCCCCCTTCCCACTTGAGAGCGCAGTATTTTTTTTTCAAGGCGTTTCTGGCACCCCCTTTAGCCCTGTGCCCTAGGTGGCTGCCTAGTTGGCCTAATGGTAGCACCAGCCCTGATACCTATCAATGACTGTCCCCTTTCAGCATTGATGAGCACAGACCACCAAAATATCTGGAGTGCAGGAATCAGATCTGCTAAGACTGCATGTCTGATCTCTAAACACGGAGCCATCACGAAGGCATGCGCCATCTCATGATTTGAGCATATTGGCCCTGCTCAGTGCAATGTGTGAGTCCGTTGCAGAGCCAAGAACAAATACACATTTGCCTTTTTGTATGAGATCATTCATGACCCTCAACCATCCCCTGCCACACTTGATGCATCACCCTCACTTCCTTGAGATGGGAGACTGATAACTGCATAAACAGGGAAATAAGTAGAGCTAGACTCCACACCCTTGCAGCCAGGTATGCTTCCGTGATCTACAGATTTTAAGTTGGGTCATAAATGCTCTCACAGTAAGGTGGGGGAGGGGAGCAAGCAAAATTGTCACTGGTGACCCAGAGGACTGTGGTTTATATAGGTTTAATGTAAAGCATAGAGATGCATACACACATTTTGTTCTCTGGCCCCAAATCTACTCAAAGGAGGAATTGGATGTATCATTGATTTGCAAGTCCAAAGAGCGGTTGGGTGTGTGTGTGTGTGTGTGAGAGAGAGAGAGAGATGAGAGAGATGAGAGAGAGAGAGAGAGAGAGAGAGAGAGAGAGAGAGAGAGGCCAACACCTTGCTAATATACATCCTGACAAGTGAGACAAAGCCCTCTTTTCATGGAGGGATCCAGCTCAGGCATGCTACTACTTCCTTTTGAAAGGAGTATCAAAGAAAAAATACCTGGCAGATTGAAGGCAAGTACCTGCCTGTTTATGACAAACAGAGACTGAATGTTAATAAGCAGTTTCAGGCAAGGCAAAATCCCTTCAAGTACTGGAAGAGTGCGATCATATCTCCCCTCAGTCTCCTCTTCTGAAGGCTAAACATGCCCAGTTCTTTCAGTCTCTCCTCATAGGGCCTTGTTTCCAGTCCCTTGATCATCCTTGTTGCCCTCCTCTGAACCCTCTCCAGTTTGTCTATGTCCTTCTTAAAGTGAGATGCCCAGAACTGGACGCAGTACTCAAGATGAGGCCTAACCAGTGCCGAGTAAAGGGGAATTATCACTTCCCATGATTTGGAAGCTATACTTCTATTAATACAGCCCAAAATAGCATTTGCCTTCTTTGCAGCCACATCGCATTGCTGGCTCATATTCAGTTTGTGATCTACCACAATTCCAAGATCCTTCTCACTTGTAGTATTGTTGAGTCAAGTGTCCCCCATTCTGTAACTCTGCATTTGGTTTCCTCTCCCTAGGTGCAGCACTCTGCATTTATCCCTATTAAATTTCATTCTGTTGTTTTCAGCCCAGCACTCCAGCCTATCGAGGTCACTTTGAATTTTGTTTCTGTCTTCCAGAGTATTAGCTGTTCCACCCAACTTTGTGTCATCTGCAAATTTGATAAGCATTCCCTGTACCTCCTGATCCAAGTCATTAATAAAAATGTTGAAGAGCACCGGGCCCAGGACCGAGCCCTGTGGTACCCCGCTCGTTACCTCTCCCCAGTTTGAGAAGGAACCATCGATAAGCACTCTTTGAGTCCGATTCTGTAGCCAATTGTGGATCCACCTGATAGTTGTTCCATCTAGCCCACTCTTAGCTAGCTTACTAATCAGGATATCATGAGGCACTTTGTCGAAAGCTTTGCTGAAGTCCAGATATATAATGTCCACAGCATTCCCACAGTCCACAAGGGAGGTTACCCGATCAAAAAATGAGATCAGATTAGTCTGACAGGATTTGTTCTTGACAAATCCATGCTGGCTTCTAGTAATCACTGCATTGTTTTCAAGGTGCTTGCAGACTGACTTCTTTATAATCTGCTCCAAAATCTTCCCGGGGACTGATGTCAGACTGACTGGCCTATAGTTCCCAGGTTCCTCTTTCTTGCCCTTTTTGAAGATGGGAACAACATTTGCCCTCCTCCAGTCGTCTGGCACTTTACCTGTCCTCCATGATTTCTCAAAGATAATAGACAGTGGTTCTGAGAGTTCTTCTGCCAGTTCCTTTATTACTCTAGGATGCAGCTCATCAGGCCCTGGAGATTTAAACTCGTTCAGAGTAATCAGGTGCTCCTTGACCATTTGCCTATCAATCTCAAGCTGCAATCCTGCCCCTTCAGTCTGCACTTCAGGTTTGCCAGGGGGGTCATAGACCCTCTTTTGGGAGAAGACTGAGCCGAAGTAGGAATTGAACACTTCTGCCTTTTCTTTGTCTTCTGTTATCAATTTGCCATCCTCATTGCGTAGTTGAACCACCAGTTCTTTCTTCTGTCTTTTACTGCGCATGTATCTGAAGAAAGCTTTTTTGTTGCTTTAAGCATTCCTCGCTAACCTTAGCTCATTCTCAGCTTTAGCCTTCCTGACACTATTCCTGCAGTTCTGTGCTACCTGCCTGTACTCTTCCCCTGTAGCCTGTCCTTCCTTCCACTTCCTATATGTGTCCTTTTTTGTTTTCAGGTCATCTTTGAGTTTATTGTGAAGCCACATTGGCTTCTTCTGTTGCCCTCTGCCTTTTTTCCTTTTGGGAATTGTTTGCAATTGTGCCTTTAAAATTTCCTTTTTTAAAAACTCCCACCCCTCCTGGGCTCCCTTTCTCGTGAGAGTCGCTTGCCATGGGATCTTACTAATAATTGTTCTGAGTTTGTTAAAATTGGCTTTCCTAAAATCCAGGGTACGTGTTTGGCTACACTCAGCTTTTGCTTCCGTTAGAATCAAGAACTCAAGTATAACATGGTCACTTTCTCCCAGAGTTCCCGAAACTGCCACTTTATCCACTAACTCGTCTCTGTTGGTTAGAATCAGGTCAAGGATAGCCGATCCTCTAGTTCCTCCTCCACTTTCTGTAGGAGGAAGTTATCAGCAGCACAGCTCAGGAATTTCTTGGAGGGGCCATGTTTGGCTGAATAAGTCTCCCAACAGATATCAGGAAAATTGAAGTCACCCATTACTACCACATCGTGCCTCCTTGAAACAATGGCAATTTGCTTTTCAAAAGTTCCATCCTCGTCTTCTCCTTGATTGGGTGGTCGGTAGTAGACTCCAACCGCAATGTTCGTTTTATTCTTTGCCCCCTTTATTTTAACCCAGATGCTCTCAATGGTGCTGCCAAGCTCCTCTTCCTGTATCTCTGTGCAGAGATATGTATTTTTAACATACAGTGCAACTCCACCTCCCTTTCTGTTGCTTCTGTTCCTTTTGAACAAGTTATACCCTTCAATTGCTGTATTCCAGTCATGGGAGTCTGTCAAGGTTCCGCTACTGCAGGGACCCCTTAACCTTCCTTTGGGAGATCTCTGCCTCTCCGCAAAGCCCCTCCCGTTCCAGGAGATCAAGTCCTTTTACAGCTTCCAATAGCATGGGTGTAGGCTGTAGACGTGGTGAATAAGTCACTCCAAACTCCAGGGTAAACAACAACACTTTACTTATAATATTACAGCGTTACAGCGTTCCTGGCCAGAGAAATTCTGACTGGGGAATCTACTTCTGATAAGGCTGTTGTTTATTGAATTATTCAGATAAAGGGATTGCCTATGATTTGTATGGACATTAAACATTTAAGAAAAGGGATTGCTTATATGTGGTCTGGGTTTCAAATATAAATGGTGATGTAAGAGAAAATATTATTAAGATATAAGCATATTAGGTCTGTTTGGAAATATTTACTTAAAAATGTCTTTTTAATCTTGTGTGGAAGATTTGACATATTGAAGGGGAAGGTTGTTCTTTGTTTTTGTTTTTTGGAGGTGTTTTTTTTTTGGTCTTTTACAAGTAGAATGATGACTTATGTGCTTCTGTTGTTTGGTTAGCTGTTACTTACTTTTTAACTTTCAAACTTTTCTTTAAAAAAAAAAGATATCTTTAAAATTAAAAGTGAAGTGGTTTATGGATAGATAGAAAGAAACAAGGAGTAAATGTACTATACTAGAGAGGGATTCTTAATATTCTTAATAATGGGATTTTAAATTGGATTAAAATGTTGTTTTGCTTTTGGTTTGCCGTAACTGAATGTGAGGTTTTGTTAACAGAAAATGTTGTAAGAATAACTGTGGTTGCTTAAGCTGTGGAGAAGATTGGAAGTCCTTTTTAATTGTGTATATTGTTTGTTATATATGTGTTTTTGTGTTTGTATGAAATGAAATTTTAAAAAAAAATTCACAAAGGAAGACTTCACTGAGGTTCAGAAACAATTCAGGCTGGGAACAGACTGTGGGCTGGGGAATACTCACCACAGCGAACAGGCTATAGCAGAAAAGGTTGCACAATTTGAGAGAGACTAATCCAGAAAGTTGCTTCTTAAGGTAATGAGCTTGAGCATTACAGCTCGGGTGCAATTTTCCCATAGACGTGTTTTTAAAGCTGCGGTTAACGTGTGACTAATGCTTGCTGTGGACTAACCGCATAACCACTCCTTCAAAAACTGTGCAACTTTGTTAGTACGTTGGGAGGGGGGAAATTAAGTAGAACTGGCAACTTCTGAATATGTCAAATGTATGCTTCTCAATTATTTTTTACTGGCTTTAGCTGTGCACATTTTACTATGACCCATTGCATCTGGCTACAGCTACTTTATGACAAAAATCATGGCAGCAGAGTACGGAGAAGCCTTTGACTTATCCAGGCAAATGCCATCAAATATGAATGGCCATAATAAAGCCAGCTTGTTTCTCAAGCTGACATTCTTTCAAATAATAACTAAAAATTCAAACTCTCCGGCGTTGCAAGTAGACCACCCAAATCCAATAATTTTGCTTGTCTTAGTGTGATGAGGAAAAAACTAGAACACCCTCAAGGCTGCATTAGCTCTTCAACACTGTAGTTCGCAAAATTACTCTGTGGGGGGGGGGGAGAAATCTACATATCGACATATGAAATACAAGCAAGGCTTGAGTCAAATGCTACCCCCAGAATTTCAGCTTGAGTCAAATACTACCCCCAGCATCTGTGCTTATGCACAAAGACTCCCTGAAAATGGATTGCTACATTGCAGGACATTTCATATATAACATATATATAGGTAACTGAAATGGAATGAGCGAGGAAGCTGTCCCCTCCATATAGAAGACATATAAAAGATCTGTATGTGTCTTCTTTTTTGCATGAGGACAGACTAATACTACCCTTTAATTCTATATGAAGCCATGCACGCATTTCCACAGATGTGTATGCAATACGTTGTGGGGAAGTAGGATCACATACCTATGCTCCAGCTACTATGTGTGTGTGTGTATACACACACACACACACATCATAGTGTCTAGATATGTGTTGGCATGAGAGGTGCAAGTTTTACCCCTTAATTCAAGGACAAACTGAGGACAAGTTGGGGCAATTCACACTACAAAGCCACGTGAGTGGCACTAAACATTAAAGGCATTACGGCATACACGATAGTGGTTTCAGATGCACAACCCGTCTGCATTCAACACTCTGTATAAACACTTTTGTGAACATATGTGCAACCCTCTAGTATAGAACTAGTGTGGAATTTTTATACCATAGGAAGATGTGGTTTGGGGAATAACTTGTGTTCGACAAATGGATTTTGATTCTTCCATTTCGATACCACAGCTCAAGGTCAGACTATGTTGGCCAGTTCTACTTAAAGTACTTTAGAGATTACTTCACATTCCAAGAAAGCCTTACAACCACGCACACAAATTCCATCAGATAGAAAAGAAATGTTTATATGGAATCATACAGCAGTGTGTACAGAACTACTAAGGTTGCTTCCAGATGGGCAGCTGCTAGCATGGTTAATCAAAAGACATTGTGCAGCTATCCATTCTTTTCTTCCTTAACAGATATTTTGTGGAAAGAGAACAGATAGAAGCAGCAGTGGGAAAACACAGGATGGTTGCAAGTGGAAGATGATGTCATCTGGACCCTCCCTAAAAAAAAAAATCTGTAAATGAGGCAGGGTGATTGCACAATAAAAACCTAATTTGGACACACCCTAAATCTCAGTATTAAGGGGAAACAGTTTTGCCCCATAGGTGGTGTGTTACATCAGCAGTTACTCTTCTAGACTAGAAGGGGGAAGCCAGACAAAACTCCACTAAAGAGTCTTGCTGGAGACAAAGAATTTTGTTTACTACCAACCACAAACCCCCATCTAGAAAGCTGGTGCTTAAACAGCTCATAGTGCAAAATTCTCCAAGTGCAGAGGACAAGTTGTTTTCCCACACTTCCAAGTTCAAGCCCATGTGTTCACAAGCTTTGAAAGTTTTAGAAGTTCCAGTTACCAGTTAGTCTACCACATGGGAGACAAAAACATTTCCCACAGCTACCGTACTCATGGGCCTTTTTATAGTAAGCTGTCTTGAGAGTATTAGTGCTGTAGTTATGTAGTATGTTTTATGCTGCTGTAAGCCACCCTGAGATCTAGGAAGGGCAGTAAAAGCCCTCAATGGAAAAAAAAATCATTTTCATCTACCTAAGGGTTGTATCCAATGTTAGCTTAACTCTGCCTACCCCAGCCTAGCTGTGTTTAACACCACCAGATGTGTTTAACAACTCCCATAATTCCCAGCCAGCACGGTCTAACAAGTGCCATTCATTCCAATGAGTCTACTCTAAGTAGAATTGACATTGGATACAACCCTAATAGCAGTTGTTTGCTCTCATTCTATATATGCTTCTCTCTCTACTCCCTACACTGAATAAGCTTTAAGAAGCTGGAGCTGCTGCTACAGCAACTAGACAATTTTGTTTCCACTACATACCCAGTTTTCCCAGGACTCTGTGCAGACTAGTGATGCACACACACACACACACCCATTTCTAAAAAAGGGGTATGTTTTTAATTTACTACTTTGGCCCTTAGGCACACTTACTAGTCAAATCCCATTGAGAAAGCAGCAGTTTTGCCTTTGAAGTAAGCATAGGTAGGACTATGCTCCATGTATCCCAATTCACGTTTTCCGTGAGTAAGCATAGGTAGGACTATGCTCCATGTATCCCAATTCACGTTTTCCACCTTGCTACAAAGGACTTGTGCTGGTTGTCTGGATAAAGACTTGGCTAGGCATAAGAAGAGCCCTGCTGGATCAGACCAAAGGGCCATCTAGTCCAACATTCCATTCCCACAGTGGCCAACCAGATGCCCATGGGAAGCCCACAAGTAGAACATGAGTGCAACAGCATCCCCCCCACCAATGTTCCCCTGCAACTGGTAGTCAGAGGTATACTGCCTCCCATACTTGAGGCAATATCTAGCAGCCCTGATTAGTAGCCATTGATAGCCTTAGCCTTCATGAACTTATCTGATCCCCCTCTTAAAACCATCCAAGTTGGCTGACCACTACATCACACACTTGCTGTGTGAAGTAGTACTTCCTTTTGTCTGTCCTGAATCTCCCCACCATTCAGCTTCACTGGATGACCCCATGTTCTAGTACTATGGGAGGGGAAGAAAAATGTCTCCCTATCCACTTCCCCCACACCATACATGATTTTATACACATTATATACAGCATGTGTCTCACCACCACCACCACCACACACCTTTTTCCAAGCTAAAAAGTCCCAAATGTTGTAACCGTTTCTCATAGGGGAATTGTCCCAGGCCAGACAAATGGGGCAGAGCCATAAAACATAGGAAGCTGCCTTATACTGAGTCAGACCATTGGTCCATCTAGTCCAGAATTGTCAGCACTTACTGGCAGCAACACTCCAGGGTTTCAGGCAGGATTTTTTCCCCAGCTCTACATGGAGATGCCAGGAATTGAACTTGGGACCTTCTACACACAAAGCATGTGCTCTACTACTGAGATATGCCCCCCTCTAAACTATCATTGGCACCATAACTCTAAAGCCCTACACAGGACTAATAGAGAGCAGGGAATGAGTTTTCCATATGCCATAGCTCACTTCAGACCCATCGTATACACACATGGGTTACCCTCCAGGGCACTTGAACCTAAGGTCTGCCGAAAGGTGGTATATAAATCTTTCAAATAAATAAAATTAAGTAAACAAAGTTAATAAGGCAAGGCAGACTTTTTAGAACCCTGCATTTCATGTAGATTGTTCCAAGGAAATCTTCCTTGCAGCTCAGAATGTGCCAAAAATAAAATTGGAGCAGGAAAAGGTGGTTCAGGTAATGACATTAGACAATTCGTTTTGGCAGACTGCCTTTTTATTGCATGTGTATGGTTGTGGAATACAAAAAAGAACCAACTGAAGTACTTGCATTTGGAAAATAGCTGTTAGTTCGTACCATTTAAAGTTACAGGATTCCAGTTTCAGCTTGAACCATTAAAAAAAAAACACCCCAGTTTTATCATTATTTTTGCCCAACAGAAGTGTTTCCTATATCAGAGGTCAATGACAATATTTTCGTACATAAAAAGGACACAACACCACTTAAAACCTCATTGTAAAAAGGCAGTTATGTACAGTTGTTTTGCATTGAATCTAGGTCAGGAGTTGACAGCCAGGTTTTACACGGGGGAGGGGGGGGAGTGTTTAACCCACCAACATAAAGATCAGGAGTTCTTTGGCAGGGAGTGATATGGAAGGCACCAACTGCGTGATTGGCAACTCACAATTACCGGTATGCTTTAGCTGAAAGATTTACTCCCCTGCCCCCAGTTTGGGACTATATATTTGCTTACAGTGCACTCCTGTCAACTCGCCCTTTTGCCTACTGCACTTTTGCTAGAAACAGAAGGGTATCATTGCAAGCCAAGAAGTGTAAATGGTGAAATAAAGAAGAGCCTAAAGGGGGATGTATGCATTTTTCTAAAACAGAACAAAAACAACCAGAGCCTTTACAGAACACTTGTTTAGCATAGATCATTCACATCCATGTCATCCTGTACATTACAGAAATCATACATCTACACTTATTTTACACCAGCTACCTGTTTCTCAAGAGAGATTCTCCTCCCCTCCCCTCCCCTCCATACACAGTGTACTTAAAACACATTTAAATACTGCTTTGGAAGTGCTGACATTCACTGATTTGGTCCCATTGATACACAACCCAACAAGACCCATAAGGTTACATTTTGGACACACAAAGGAGATGAAGGCACACAATCCATCATTAACTCCCTCTTCTACACAGAATAGCTTCTGAAGACATTTGATCTTCAAGCTTTGTTAATGCTCTAACACAAGTTGGACTGAGATAAAAGCCAGCCATGTACATAACAGATGCTCACCGCCCTAGGCTCTGCATGCCGAGCCTCTGCTCCCTGAATTCCTACTACAAACACCAGTCTAATATGATTCTAGTCCCTGGGACTTGGCAGTAACAGGGTCTCTCATTACCCTTAGCATGCTTTGTCTTGTATGTTGCATGCCACACCCTGGATCCTAGGAAGTGTGTTGCGGGGAGAAAGAGAAGGTTTGAAAATCCAGTGGAGAAATAGTTGCTATCAAAAACACAATGCAGAAGAGGTAGATAACAAGCGGTGGCCCTGGGACTACTATGTGGGCTTTGTACACAGTGAACAACAGGGATACCACAGTCAGTAGGTCCAGAAGAGCTGGAAAAGGGTGCATACCCCAAATATCCGCTGCTCCCCATGTGTCATCTCTATGCTGATTCAGGTTTTGAAGCACAGTGTATAGAATTTCTCCCATTGGATTCTAGAGGAATCACACATCTAACCTGGCAAGGGACACGATTTTAAAAAACGTAACCACTTTGGACAGATGGTTAACTTTGGGGGAGGATCTTCCTTCTCACACCGTTCTCACGTCCGGCTGCAATATAGTGACTTAGTGTTATCATTGAAAAGGAAAAAGCAACTGTTGAAAGCCACAAATGGCCTTAAAAAGGGGTAGGGGGAGTAAGAACGTACTCTAACTCACACATTTGTGGCTAGTAAATACTGGGGAGTGGGGAAGCATCTTTAATGCACACACATTGTACTTTACTAATTTCTTGGCGCTTTCGTAAGACGTCAAGACTATATACAATTGGTTCCTTATCTTCCCCTAGGAGTCCTTAGACAAGACAGAGGTCCCACTTTACAAGTAATCTTTGTGCAAGAAAGCAGGTAAGGGTTTTATTAATCCAGATTGACTTTGGAAAAATATAGTAGTTCCCAATGGCAAGGAGGCAGAGGCTTATACTCAGTCTTATGGCTTTTAGTTTTTTCCCCCTTTTAAAATGCAGCGAGAACTCATGATGTCCAGAGACAGAAGAAAAGTGTCTTTAAGTTCAGTTCATTCATGCATAGAATTCTTCTTGTTTATGTGGTTTTTGATAGCCACCATTTGATTGTTTTGGCTCATCCAATGAATAGCTTCCTTCATCTTTTTTCTTCATTCTGTACAGCATGAACCCAACTAGGAAACCAGCAAACAGCAAGCCTACTAATCCACCAGCAATGACCCCTGTGGAAAAGGCAAGGATTAGGTTAATGTTTTCAGACTAGAAATAATGAAGTGATAAGAGACATCCTCCTCCGAGAGAGAGACTAGTGCAGGGCTCTCCAACCTTGGGTCACCAGATGTTGCTGGACTATAGCTCCCAGAATCCCTTGCCATTAGCCATGCTGGCTGGGTATGCTGGGAGCTGTAGGCCAGCAACATCTGGGGACCCAAGGTTGGGGATCCCTGGACTAGTGCTTCATCAAACACCAGAGGGGTGCCACTAAAAAAGCTGTCCACATGGAGGAAGTCTACAGACTAGATCAGAGGTGGGGAACCTGTGGCCCTCCAGATGTTGGGTTCCAATTCCCATCAGCTCTAGCCAACATGTCTAGTGGCATGTCTAGTGCTGGGAGTTGTAGTCAAACAACATTTGGAGGCCACACATTTCCCAACCTGGTCTTGAGGAAGCAATCCACATGGTTGCTGATTGGGCCTAATTTTTCCTTTAAGTTGTAAAGAATGGGTTGTGCTCAGTATTCTCAGTTGACTTTGGCCTTTTGTACTCACTCTTAAGCCCCTTAAACACGTGTAGCCTCTAGGTCAGGGGTCTGCAACCTGGTGCCCACCAGGACCCCCAAGTGTACCCGCCAGACCCCCGTTGTCCCCTCCCCACTCACCCCCATTGTCCTCTCTCACCTGCCCCCACCCCTGCATCTGCCTTCCACCACACTTTGCAGCTAAGAAGCAGGAAGTCGGCAGATCAGGAGACATCTCCCAGATAGCCAGCTTCCTGCTTCCTCACTGCTGAGGTGAGTGCGGCAGGAAGCAGCAGCGGCAGCAGCATGGGTTAAGTGTGGTGCAATGATGGGGGTGAGAAGGTAGGTGCTGGGGGAAGAAAACCCTGAGCAGGAAGGAGAGAGAGGAGGAGGAGGAGGAGGAAGAAGGGGTGGGTCAAGAAAAGAACAAATTCTTGAAGGGGGAGGTTAAGAGAAGTGGGAATCCCAAAAATAGGTGTGTGGGGCCCCAAACAACTGCTGCCCAAATGCGTCCGCAGCCCCCCCCCCAAAAATGGCAAGTGTGTCCATGGGTCTGAAAAGGTTGCCTACCCCTGCTCTAGACAAAGTTCCAAGAAGTTTTAGCATGCAAGTCAGGTGGTGTGAAGGGAATGCCATTTGTTCCATATGAATGGCTGGCAGAATGAAGTTAATAACTGGATCTATCTTCTTCGGAAGGAGAAAAGATACCCACCACACAAGGGCTACCACTTTAATGTGCTTTACAAAGAACTGGATTGCCAACAAAGCCTATCCTTGACTAGACTTATGCATAAGCCCTTTATCCAGCCATTGCTACTGAGGCATACAGCTCCTTGTTACCAGCTTCCGGCCTGTAAGATCATGCACAATCCCAGCTTGCACAATCATTAACTCTATGGTGATGTCAATAGCTATTCGTGCCATAAATTTATTATAATATAGTAATATACGTTATGAAGAAAAACATACTGGCAGTTCAGCCAGAGATGTGAATAGTACTGAGCACTGCACAAGAAGTTTCTACACAAGCCTTGTGCATGGGGAGTATGTATGTATGTGTGTAAAGGAAGAAATTCTACTTTTACATACCTCCTAAAACTTCTTTCCTGTCCAATATCCCTTGCGGGGCTCCTTCAGATTTTGCATCATTTGCTCCTGTATCCAATGCTGTATTACGTGATTCAGATTCCTTAGATATTACTGGTTTTTCATCAGGTTCAGAAAATATGAAGTCTCCCTGTAAGGAAGAATGATCACATCATTTACATTTCTACTCCCTCATTTCAGCATGAACACATTTTCACACAAGTTGCGTATTCTGAAAGAAGTGGCAGTTCTACTGTAGTTGACAAACTTCCATCCTGTCATGCATTCAAGGTCTGCATTTAAACAGCTTAAGTCATAGTACAGCTCAATAACTAAGCTAAAAGCACAAGTATTGCACTTCAGCATGGTTAAGAGAAGCATAGCTAACAGTATCTTATTCTCACCGGATTACCAGAACCGTCTTCTTCAGGCGGAGCAGCGATATCCTCATGGACACTGGAGGACATTGTAGTGGATGCTGTAGTGGGACTGGTGATATCCAGACTTCTCTCACTTGTTGGCACAATTTCAAAAGCATGCTTTTTTTCATCAATGCTAAATAGATGGTGCCTGTTATGAGAGTCTTCAGGCTCAATAACTTTGGCTGTACTAGAAGCTTGTGAGGTTGTAATTCTGACTGTGGAAACATGATGATGAATGACTGGGATTCCTGCTGTTATCACTGTTGGCCTTGTTGTTGCTTGCTCAGGAAATGAGTCCAAGTCACCCTCTTCAACAGCTACTACTGGCTCGTCAGGCACCAGATCAATTGGGAATACAGTTATGCTTGTTGGGGATACAGATACTCTTGCGTAGTCTTCTATAGGACTGTTGGTTCCCTGAACTTCAGGCTGGTTATCTCCCAAGTCAGTAGACACTTCAGGCATCAACGATGTATTCATGCTTCCTTGTAGTGGAACATTCCAGGTAACCACAGGATGGGTTGCTAAAGAACCTAAACATCAAAATTTGTTTTAGTCAATATTCTAAAAGAGTACTGTATAAAAGAAAGTTCAGCCAAGTGGTCCAAGAGTTTGAGAAATGCCATCCCATTCCCTGATAGCTCAACCCCACCCAACAGCCATCATGACATGAATGCATGCCCCTTCCTTGAAGAACATTTTTCACAGCAAAGCAAGCAAAAAATTAAGCATACCTGCACCAGAGCCAGAAAATGAGTCATCGTCATCACCAGATGAGTCCAGGTCTTCAGGAGGGAGACTCGTGTCACTTGCTTGCTTTAGAATAGAAGAGCAATAGAAATTTTAGGATAGACTCAGTTGATTGTATAGAAAACATATTACTAAATTTTAGCAAAATGCCCACCACCATTATGCTGGGTGGGGTGCATGTGGAGTGAAGGCTTTTATATTGCCCCACTGATAGTCCTTGCAAGGGGGCACAGACACATCTTCCTAGCAAGAGCTGGGCCCTCAGCCTCCAGGACAGAGGGCAGGTTCTGTTGCCACGTGCAGTGCTTTACGCCCTCCCCTCAAGAGGGAGTGGGAGTACTTGAGGACACAGCTGGAGTAAGAGCTAAACCTCCTAGACCCTGCTGGCCTCAGCCGTTGAGAAATCAAGCCTGCTCCTATCTGCACAGACCCATGCTGGAGGCTACAAAATGAAGTTGCTGCACATGCACAAGGAACAATAATTATACGTAGAATAGATTTTATAGAGGCACTATAATGAATTTATTTTTATTTTTCTGCATAGAAACCAGACACCGAGAAGATTCAGAAACATTGCAAGGGAATTTTGCACCAGGGTTCCATTTTCACACATTGTATCCAGAGGTGCCCTTTACACATGACAGAAGAGTGACAGGAACCACTTTTCCATGGGTTTGACCCACTATTGGGGTAGAGACTCATGCAATTGGTCTTCCCATATGAAAAGCCTTTAAAGGTGCAATCCTATGCAAGTTTAGACAGAAATAAGGCCTACAACTCCTAGTATGCCCCAGCCAGTTATGCTGGGAGTTGTAGGCCTTTTTTCTGTCTAAATTTGCATAGGATTGTGCCCTAAATGATATAAAAATACAGTGGAATTACTCCCATGGTAAGCAGCTCCCATGCTGCTGCCACCTTTATGCCTAAAAAGCACCTCAGCTCAGGCTTTGTACAATGTGAATTTGTTTACAAGAAGGATTGCATGACAGTGAGAGGAGAAATGTGTTTAGTGATAAGTACATGCACACGGTCAGAGAAGAAATACCTATGGGCCATAAACAGAGTACAGAGAAACTTCTCCTTAATACTGGTGCTTATTGGAAATAATGCCTGCACATTTTCACAATCTCTCTATCCATGAAATTTTGGGTAGCGTTGGATCAATTGAGGAAGTCACACAGCATCTTTACAAGTGGGATAGAATCAGAGGTCACCTAGTCCAACCCCCGATGGAGGAAATCCACTGTTACAGCATCCTTGATAGGTAGCCATCAGCCTCTGCTTAAAAACCTCTAACAAAGGAGTCCACCACCTCCCGGGCAGCCGAACGGAGAGTACCCATCAGGAAGTTCTTCCTCATGTTTACTTGAAATATTTTTTTTCTTGTAATTTGAACCCACGGGTTCAGTTCCCACCCTATGGAGCAATAGAAAAGAAATTTGCTCCATCATCTGTGATACCCCTTCAAATATTTGAAGATGACTATTTTATCATCTCATAAACATCTCTTTTCCTAGGATAAATATACCCAAGTCCTTCGACTTTTCCTCAGGATTTGGTCTCCAGGTCCATCACTATCCTAGTTGACCTCCCCTAGATGTGCTCCAGTTTGTCAATATCTTTCTGAAATAGCAGTGTACAGAACTGGACCCAGCACTCCAGGTGAGGTCTGACCAAAGCATAATAAAGTGGTACCATAACTTCTTAGGACCTGTTGAGGGTCTTTAACACTTAACCTCCCTTATAAAAACACAGCATTAACTAGAAACATGCCTACAGTCCTTACTAAACAATATAGGTTATATTCCCCTTTGTACGTGTGCCTCTCTTCATGGTGTTCTTCAAAGAAACACATAGGGTGCTTCCAGATGAGGTTTTTATTGTGTAATCGCCCTGCCTCATTCACGGATGGGGGGGGGGGGAGAGGGACAGATGTTGCCTTCCATCTGTAACCCTTCCATTCTTTCCTACTGCTTCTTGCATTCTTTTTTTCCTTATCAGAAAAAAATCCCTTAAGGAGCGAAAGGAGGAATAAAGTTGCACAATGTCTTTTGCTTGGTAGCACTAGGGGCCCTCCTTCTGGAAGCACCCACACATAAAGCTCTCCTGCAGGGATACCTTATCTATATTGTTTGATTGCACCTTTCCACTTTATAGATTTCATAGATCATAGAGTTGGATTGTTTCAGCAATGTCAGCATGTTGCTTAAGCAGCTTTCCCACTCTTAAAGGAACTGCTTGAGGAATAGTTGGTTTCCTCCAGGAAGAAACCAGACTAACTCTAAATGTTTTAGTCACTAGCCATTGAAAGGGAAGAACCAAAGTTGGGGGGGAATTGTAAGTACCACCATGATCATGCTATCTGCACAAAATCATTTCCATACAAACATAGTAACAGTTCTGATTACTGCTATTTCCACAGATTGTATGTCCCAGGATTTGCTTGGCTCCTCCCAAATACAATTTTGAGACTAACAGTTCCAAGCTATATTTTCAGATCTTGGGAAGGTTTGCAAGTTGCCACAGACACTGCTCAGTTCATATTTTTGAGTAGCACAACCAGGTGCCAATACAGCAGTCCTGAAATAGCAGCTTCTCACTCACTCATACACAATTGCATCACAATGGCAGTGTCAACTTCTCAGTCAAGGATTAGGATGCAACAGATTTTGTGCACTATCTTATGCCAGTGTCCTTACCCTACAGGATTTACAACACAAGCTTTTAAATGGGGGCTGTCAACACCTTGCCGAATGCATTCGGCAATTTACAGGCACACACAAACCATTCTGCTTGCATCAGAGTAAGCTAGTTACGGATCACTGCTTTAGAAGTCTACATCTGTCCAGATGGGAAGAGCAAGGCACAGTTCCCAGGAGGAACATACAAGAAAACACCTCGCACCCGTACTGGGGTGTTCAGTAGTTCCAATTCCTTAACAGAAGGTGTGTTGCTAGCTATTTTAGATCTTAATGACCAATTCCTCCTCTTTCCCAATCCAATAGTCATCAGTGAAGAGTTTAAAAATACTAAATGATTTTACCCATACTAACCATGCAATGTAGATTCTGTTCTGAACACACTTTCTTATAGAAGCTTGTTCTATGCAGGTGCACAGTTTGTTAAACTAAAAACCCAACTCAGTCCTACAGGTAGATAGCTTCAGGGGAGACCTCTGTCTGGTAGAGAGCACAGGCGCATAGATTCATAGATCATAGAGTTGGAAGGAGCCTACAAGGCTATCGAGTCCAAGCCCCTGCTCAATGCAGGAAACTAGAGGAGGGGTCTCCAATCCAAGTAATAACCAGGCCTGACCCTGCTTAGCTTTCCACACTCAGACAAGCTGAGCCAGCGTAAGCCACAGGCTCACAGCCTTCTCATGAGATAAGCAGGAGTGCTTGCTACTGTGTACCACCAGGCAATTTGACCGTACATGCATATTTTAAGAAGGTAGTGTAATGGGTTCTAAAATGGCCAGACAGATACTGATGTGAAGAATCTTAGTAAGCTCCAGCCACCTGACAGCCAGCTTTCCAACCCTTGGCTCTCAGGGGCCTGCATTTCTTTTTTTGTACAAACCCTTCCAATCCCAGTTGTTCACAACTAACAAGTCAGGCTAATAAGCCATGGTCAGGCTATTTAGCACTTGCAAGCACATAGCCAGCCACCTTACACTGAGAGTAAAGTAAATGATGATTTTAATGCTGTGTTGTTTTTGTTGTTTTTTTAAAAAAAATTAAACCAGATTTTTAAAAAATGGTAAATGCTACATTTCTCTTAAGCCACAACTAGGAGTGTAATCCAACTGAGAGTTTCTGTCAGTGGAACTGGGAGGGGAAACGTCCCTGCAGACCCCTACAAGCACTCAAAATCTGCTGCTCTAGAAGGTTGAGGAGCACTCTGGAGCAGATTTTGGGGGGCATGGGGAGCTGCAGGGGGAGGAGAAATTCCTGTCATGCTAGGAGACTTCCACTCATGTAACCTTTGATTCCACCCCATATTAAATAGTCTAGGTATATGTATGTTAGCCCAAAATTAGCCTCTAAACAGAATCATTGAGATAATTGGTTTAAAGGGGGCTTTTCTATGTAAATGATAAATCTGATCATTTCTCAGAGATGAATGTTTACACTCCTACCAAACACAGACATTTCATTTTCACCTGATGAAAATAAATTGCTCTGCTCTGCCCAATAACCACTACTAGATCTTACTCTGACCAATCATGGGCATCTCACTTTTGCTTGCTGCTGTGTTTGCGAGGGCAAGGCTGGCAGAGCGAAGAAGGAGCAACATGGAAAAGAAAAGAAAGTGAAGACCAAATTGTCCAGTGCACAGGTTCCTGTATTCCCATATTCAGCCTCCCAAACTGTCATGGGTGCTGGTCACAAAACAGACCCTATATGAGAAGAGTTTAAAGACATTCCCTCTATGGGCAAAAAAGGAAAGCATGCAAAGCATATACAGTGCCACAAATAGATGAAAGGTCTGGTTGTAACAATGAAATAGTGTAAATAATATTCTGGTTCATGGTAGGCAACATGGTGCCTGTGGGCACCAATGCACCCGCGGACACCATTCATGGCACCCGCACAAGGTGCCCTACGCCTCCCACTTTTTTTGTAATTATCGTTTTCCTACTGGCAGCTGCGATCACTGGGATATAAAGTTTCTGCTGGTGCTGACTGGGTTCGCACGACACGTGAAGACACCATGACTTAGTGTGTTGTCTGAATCTGGTGCCCCGCCCCCGCAGGGTGGCTACGAAGCCACCCCCAAAAACTATGGCTTGTTCTAGGATTTCTTAACCCTCCATGGCTTAAAGTCATCCAAACCCGGTTGACATGCTAAGCCACAGTCAAGCCATTTTGGCTACAGAGCTCCTTGGTCAGAGTGGCAGAAAGTGTTGCCATTCTGGCCAAGCGGCTCTGGGCTGGGGTGTGTGTGCTGTCATTGGGCACCTCGGGAGGAAGCCCAATTACAGTGGGCTGGCGCGGAAGAGGAAATTGTTTGAACCAGCTAGCTTGCTGGAGTGATCTCCTCTTCCCCACTGTTGCCACTGGTGTCTGTCCATGCCGCTTTCCCAAGCCCCACACGGGGCTTGAGGAGGTGGTGCGTGGCAGCGCCTCCCCACCAGCCTGCCAGCGTGATTGCAGGGCGATTGCACCAGTGGGTGGGGGGAGGAGGTGTGTTTTCCTGCATCTCCCTTGTACAGAATACACACAGTTTCAGCCCAGTTCTGGTTCAGTAGTGTAAATAATATCAAGTCAAGTAAACCTCTGGTCAGGTTTCTACGATCACAGAGACTGAAGCAGGTATTTCACACTTTTGTCTCTCTGAAGGTTGTCCTTAACATACAAAGTGGTTTTGGTTCTATGTTCAGTGAATGTTTCCCATTCTTCCAAGTGTTTATGAAAGCACTCAAAATTCCAGAGAAGGCACAAAAGTGGATGTACAAGTGACTCATGCACTCTTCCCTGATGTTCAGGGTTGTGGGGGGTTGTGGGTGGGGGGGGAGACGTGTATTCTCCCAGTGCAGACAGAGTAGGAATCTCTTCTATCCCCTTCCCACTTCAAATGACATGTGAGAGAGGGGAAGTGCAAGACACACAAGCTTCCTTTCTTGCAGCTTCTGTGGGATATCTAAAGCAGTGATATGAAAGGCTACTTTTCCACCAACTGCATTAAACCAAGCTACCAATGTCCACAGTATTTACAGCTAAGGCAGCCGGTATTCCATCCAGGGCTGGTCCTGCCATGCAACAGGGTGAAGCAACACATTTCAGGAAGCATCATGGGTGGTGGTGGTGGGAATAGATGAAGGCGCGAATCAGTGTCTGAAAGGTGCAGCAAGACTAAGTGCTGGCCCTGTTTGGGAAGGTGGAGATTTGGATTCTACTTCAGGCTATAAAATATCTTCGGCTGACAGCAATTTAATCACTGCTAGAAAACCAAGAACATCTTTTGCTGAGTTTTTTCAATTTTAAAACCCGATGTTTGCATCAATATCTGTTGGTCTTCCGCTCTCATATTCTTCACCGACATTTTTGTTTTTTCATGATTTACCTTGAATCCTGCCAAACCTCCAAACTCATTTAATTTATCCAACAGAGTTTGCATTCCTTGTAGTGGATTTTCCAAGACTATCATCAAATCATCTGCAAAAGCTCTCAACTTGTATGATTCTTTTTTAATTTTTATTCCCGGGATTCTTCCATCTTGCCTAATGTCTCTAAGCAAAACTTCTAGAACTAAAATAAACAGTAGTGGAGATAATGGACAGCCTTGTCTTGTTCCCTTTTGTATCATACAGGGCTTTGTCAATTCACCGTTAACAATTATTTGTGCTTTTTGTGTCGAATATATCGATTTTACTCCTTTAATAAAATTCTCTCCAAAATCCATTTCATTCATTACTCCAAATAAAAAACTCCAGTTCACGTTGTCAAATGCTTTTTCAGCATCCAAAAAAATCAGTGCTGCTTGTTTTTCATTATGACAATTTAAATATTCCAACACATCCAACACAGTTCTAATGTTATCTCTTAATTGTCTTTTAGGCAGAAAACCACATTGATCCTGATGAATAAACTCTTGTAAAATTTTCTTTAATCTTTCAGATAGAATCATTGTAAATAATTTGTAATCATTATTCAATAGTGAAATTGGCCTGTAATTTTTAACAGAAGTCAAGTCTTGTCCTTCTTTAGGTATCAATGCAATATTAGCCTCTCTCCATGTATCTGGTAACTTCCCATTTTGTAGGATATTATTCATAATCCTTTGTAGTGGTTGTTTTGTTTTTAATGATTACCACTGCACCATCTTTGCTTTGTTGCAGCCCTGCTAGACATGCCTCCCATGCCCAAAATCTTTGGGCACGTGTCTGATCAGACATTAGGATGTCCTTGGCAGGGAGACACAAGGCAGAGTTTACATGCTGACTCACTGCCACCTCTCTCAGACACAGCAAGGTAAGCCTGGATATTTGATATCAGGAGGATGTCTGTTTGCAGACAGAGGGACTCTTGTGATCAGTGCCCAAACAAGGAGACGGATTATGTTGTTCAGACAACACCCACCTCTCATGGTCAAGGCTTTGCCATGATTTTAAATCTTTCTAGCTATTTCCCACTGGAAGGCTTAACCCCACTGCTTAGTCAGTTGCAATGGACAGGCAGTGTAACCTGTGAGAAAGTAAGTCTGTCACAGCAAAGGTTTTCTATTCAAGGCAAAGAGGGAAGTATATTTTTAAGAGCCTTTACTTGGAGCATTCAATACTACTCCCAACAATTCCTTAGAACCATAGCTTTGATTAACATGATTAAGGCACCGGAAGTCCAAGAATGCAGGGTTGGCCCAAGACATTTTGCTGCCTGAGGCGAAGGACGATGCTCTTGCCCACCCCATGCCATGCACTGAAGTTGATTGGGCCAGCATCTTCCACCACACCCGAGGGCTGTAGGCTAACACAGGGGTGAAGGCAGCCTGAGTGGCACACACAGATCTACCCCCTCACACCTCACTGCTGCTCCACCTGGTGCCTGCTTGAACAAATGCTTGAACACATGGTGCATGAGCAGAGGAAAGCAGGCATGATGCCTGCTGGAGTGTGTGCACCAGGCTGGTGCCTTTCTTTTGCTAATTCAGTAAGAGGGCTTTCCCAGCAGCACTGTCTGTGATGCTTTGGAAGAAGGCAACTTCTTTGGGGACAGCCAGGCAGCCCAAGCCAGCAACAAGGAAGCATCTCTGGCTCAGGAGGGAAGGGCCCATAGGATGGCTGCCGCCACCACCACCCAGCATCCGCCACCTGAGGTAGGCACCTCACTCTGCCTGACAGTAGTGCCGGCCTTTCAAGAGTGTAAGGCACATTGCACAGTTATGCTAAGACAAAAAAGTATTATGAAAGGCAGGCAGCTCCAAGTTTTGTCATGATTACTGTGGGGGCAAAAGCCAGAAGAGCAAGAAAGCATTATGGAGAAAGATTTCATAGATCATAGAGTTGGAAGGAGCCTACAAGGCCATCGAGTCCAACCCCCTGCTCAATGCAGGAAACTAGAGGAGGGGTCTCCCATCCAAGTAATAACCAGGCCTGACCCCGCTTAGCTTTCCACACTTAGACAAGCTGAACCAGCGTGAGCCATGCAATCCTTTTCCTTGGAACACCTCCATCTATAAAGCCTACAGTTACACAACACATCCTAATGCCATCATCCATACAGCTGATGGGTCAGAGAAGCAGATTCGTGGACTGTTGAGGTCAGAAGTGCCAAAAAAAGCACCAAGTCTCCAAAATTAAAAGCTAACTGAGAGCACACAAATCAGTTGAAAACATGGTTTTGTTCATAATGAAGTCTGCACACTGCCACTAATGAATACGTACTTGCATGCTTCCCACTCCCCAGGGCCTATACACTCCCCTTTGAAATATACCAAGTATTTTCACTTATTCCAGTCTCCAGTTTGGTTCAACAAGTACCTATCCTTGTACTAACTGCTTGTCAACAAGATTTTATCAAGACAGAAGAGGCTAGGAGGATTATTTCTTGGAAACGTAAGGATAGTTATTGATCACATCAAGTGATAGATGGGTATTTACCAGGTGACACTGAGGACATGTTATGGCAGCTTTGCAAAAGAGTTTCAGAAGTTACTAGCTCAGAAGTCTCAACTAGCCTATGTGGCCACATATACTTATGTCACTCACATTTGGTCCCAAGGGGCAGGGAAGAAGATACAGCTTTTGTAAAGCTTCCATGCCTGGTCACCTGAATGCAATTCTTATTCACTAAAGCTGACCAGGAGTATGCCTAATTACAAGCCTGTGTTATGAAAAGGAAAAAAACAGCTAACTATAATGCCAATTCTTTACAGTGGGCATATAGCATTCTTCCTTTACAGGTATCTGTTCCAACTTACAGTTATGGAAGCACCATACAGGCCTGTGGCTCACGCTGACTCAGCTTGTCTGAGTGTGGAAAGCTAAGCAGGGTCAGGCCTGGTTATTACTTGGATGGGAGACCCCTCCTCTAGTTTCCTGCATTGAGCAGGGGGTTGGACTCGATAGCCTTGCAGGCTCCTTCCAACTCTATCAGATCTATGATCTATTCCTGGGCTTCAGCAGAAGGGAGGCGTACATTAAAAAGGACTGTTAAAACAATGCCATTTCCTTCTCCAGACCTCCATCAGGGTGACTGAACAGCTTAGAGAGGATTTGGCATATTATAGTCCAAGAGCTGTAGACCTCAAGCATCTCTCCCCTAAACATGGATCATGGTGGGTGGGTGGGTGCTTTATTCCTCAGTTTTGCCTATTTAATAAATGCTGCTAAGTAGTATATTAATTTCTGCTCTTTGATTCAAGACTTTGAAGAATATATACAAAGACATTTACACACACACACACACACACACGGCTTCAGCTTCTGAACACAATCCAACAGTGAATGGAATGGGTACCGCAGCCTATTCCACAGCACAAGGAAGGAGGCATAATTCAATTTAACCTGATTTTATTTGTCAGAGTGAGTAAAATATCTTGGGGGGAGGGGGTTGCTTGTATTTTAGCAGAAAGTTCTTCTGAGCTTATAAAATCATACAAATGCAAATATGGCCACAGAAAGAACAATTAAGCATTCCAAACAAAAAGAGCAAGGCATGCTGCATAGAATGGTGTGACAGAAAGTAATGTACCACTTCAGACTGCAGGTGGGGGAAATCTTTTTGAACTACTCCTCATGCGTAAAACACACACACCTCCCAGCAAGTAGAAAACTAGCACAGAAAGGAGTAGAGTGGGCTAGAATCTAACTTCTCTAGAATCTAAGTATTGGTATGGGGAGGATTGTTGTTTTTAAACAGTATACCCATCTGTAGTCTGAAGCAGTACAGTCAATTCTACCAACTCATCTTTCTTCCTGTGTAGATCAGACCATAGAAACAAAGTCTTGTAGTTGTTTGATTCAGGTAACAAAAAACAGTAATCCATTATTCTTTATCACTGGCCTATAGCAAACTTGCCCCCATCCTCCCCTACCCCAAAACTACCAACCAAATTATTCTGCTCAATGTCAGGTTCAAGTGTTTAATTCTGTTGCCTCCTCCCAACTTTGTACTAGGCATACAACTTTCATTGAGTCCAGGACCAAACCAACTCATCTGCACATAAGAAATCCATTAGTAATTTCCATATAGTTATCCTCAGTGACCCAAAGAGAGAAGCAGGTGGTTAACACAAACCCAATTATAGTAAATGATGACAAGACTAGGGAAGGGGATGACAGACCAGGGCAGCCCCAGCCAGCATCGTGAATAGTCAGGGATTCTAGGAGTTGTATTCCAAAATATCTGGACTCTGGAGGGTACCAAGTTGCCTATCCCTGGACTAGGGCATTAGAGCTCAATTCGGTAATCTTAGGGAAAGTGCTATGTGAATGCTCAATACTCTTCACTTACTATCTAAGAAATCCCTTTCACCATTCTGGAAGGTATGCTAGTATTATTCCTATGGTACAGAGACTGAAGCAGAAAAACAGAGTAGTTGGCTAAGGCTATGCATTGAGTTTAAGACAGCCTAAATATGACAGCCTTTCCCCTGGGGAAGGAGTAGCAAGCATTATGCTCATGGAGCATATCCATTTTGTATCAAATCAACAACTGATCAGGGAGCTTCCTTTCAATCTGAAAGCATACAGAGATGTCCTTTCCACCAGGACCACCCACAGAGGGGAACACCAACATGCCCAGTGTGCCACACAGAATTGCGGATTATCTTTCAGCTCTGCAAGGTGTGCTGAACTGTGAAGGTTATCTACTGATGCCACCAATCTAAGCACAGCAGTGCCAGCTGTGTGACATTTAACAGTCTAGCAAGCTTTTCACCTTGGCACAGACGCTGATGCATAGACAGAGGTCCTTCTGCCAATGATTTCCATGAACTACCCTCAAGGTTTACAATTAACATTTTGATGTAACTAATTTTACAAGACATTACCAACAAGTTTGATGGTGGTGTCATCATGCTCATGGCAGATACAAACCATGTTCAAACTATAGATTGGTTGATGCTTGAAAGACAACTACATGATGCACCTGTCTGCATGCACCCTAAGGCCTCTCTCAAGAGACCCCCTTGCCATCAGAAGCAAGGGGAATGGTAAACATCAATAGAGCTTTTCCAATCATGGCATCTTACCTTTGAAATTCCTTCCCAAAGAGGCTCGCCTGGCACCATACCAGTTTTCTCTTTGGCACCAGGTGAAAGCTTTGCTTGCCCAGGCATTTTAGTTTTTAAACTGAGCTCTTGCATTGGAGTTTTATTTCCTCTGCTGTATTTTCCCCGAGACTGATTTTTATTTAATTATGAAAGATGCTCTAAAAGCAGCAAATAAAACCTTCTAAATCACACATACATGGCTGATGTAGCACAGTAAAGTGTGAGCACAAACGTGTACAAAGAGTAGATCCAACTGGTAAAGCTTTTCCTGAAGTGTACTACATCAGCTTGCAACTGGAGGTGACACCAGGGGTGGGGTGGGGAGAAGAGACAAACTCCCTTTATGCAGGAGACTAGCTTGCCAGATAAAGGGTTTAGCCTAGCCTTTGGTGACATCCAGTTTTGCTGTGCAGGGAGTTTTTCGTGAAACCATTTAAGCTCCATGCAAGCTGGTACAGTCCAGGAGAAACTTGATCCTGCGGATAGTAGGAACAGGTCCTTAAGCCATTTGTGTGAACCAGTTTCCAATATGAATGCAACTTCATAGCTTCATAGATCATAGAGTTAGAAGGAGCCTACAAGGCTATCAAGTCCAGCCCCCTGCTCAATTCAGGAAACTAGAGGAGAGGTCTCCCATCCAAGTAACAACCAGGCCTGACCCTGCTTAGCTTTCCACGCTCAGACAAGCTGAGCCAGTGTGAGCCACAGGCCATTTCAGACACCTCACGTGGAAACTACCAAGCTGAGGTGTGAAAACGTACTAATCTGGCTCTAGTTGCGCAGAAACCGCCAAACTAGATATGTGGGAGATCTGCAATTAGGATCTCCTGCACTTTTTTGTTTTGTTTTAATAGCTGTGGAGTCATTGTTCCCACCCCCATTGAGACTGTTGGGGTGGTAACCCTCTTTTCCTAATTAAAATTGCCCTAGCAGGACAAATAGTTTTGAGGGCAATTTTAACACAGGAAAATATGTAGGGGGGGGCAGTTAAACAGTCACCCCTTGTATGTAGCACCATCGTCTCAATCCAATTCAGCTCCACCCCCAGGTTATTATTGTAAAAATATTAACACAAGATCCTAATTGCAGCTATCCCACATCAAGTGTAGTCATGCCCATAGCAAAACCCACCAGTGTCTACAACAGAAAAAAGTGCAGCACTCAGGTGTATCGAAAGTATTCTTTTTTCAGAGACAGAAATATGATCCTCTTTGAACTGACCTCTACTGCATGAGGTCAGCCTAGTTAGGGGGCAACCGTCCTAGAATATAGTCTGGAGTAACTAGTTAGATTGGGAACCTGCCAGTTGGTTGATAGTAGCAGCTTTGAGAGCATCGTTAACCTCCTCCAGCATTATGGCAGTACCTGCAATTGCAGCTGCCTCAGTGCTAAGTCTGGCCACTATGCTTTCATCACATCTGATTCTTCTCTTAAACAAAAAAGCGTACACAGGCAAATTGAATGTTTTATTTATTTATTTATTACATTTATACCCCGCCTTTTTTCCTACAAGGAACTCAAGGCGGCTTACATAATCCTCCTCCTTCTCCTCTCCATTTTATCCTCACAACAACCCTGTGAGGTCATCATCATCAGGCGATCACTCGTGACCGAGTAAGATTGTCTTCCGGGATAAAAGGAGGAAATTCTAAAGAAGATTGTGTAGACTCTAGCGATGGGTCCGTAAGTGACTGTGGAGGCCAATTCTAGATCCACACAGCTTCCCACAGTGAGGACACAGGTTACCAGATAGAAGATGGTCCTGTAAAGGATTCATTTGACGTGCTTTTCGCTTAGCACGTTTCTCCCTTTCACCTTGCACTCGGGCTTCTTCAAAGTCCATGGAACCTTTGTGAAAGGCCAACCTCCATTTAGATCGTTCATGGGCCAGAGCTTCCCAGTTTTCGATGTTTATATTGCATTTTTTTTAGATTAGCCTTATGAACATCTTTAAACCTCTTATATTGACCACCGATATTCCGCTTTCCATCCTTGAGTTGGGAGTAAAGTAACTGCTTTGGGAGGCGGCAGTCAGGCATTCGAACAACATGACCGGTCCACTGAAGTTGGCGTTGAAGGATCATTTTTTCAATGCTAGTAGTCTTTGCTTCTTCCAGTACACTGACATTTGTTCGCCTATCTTCCCAAGTAATTTGCAGGATTTTCCGGAGGCAACGTTGATGAAACCTTTCAAGGAGGTGGAAGTGACGTTTATAGATAGTCCATGTTTCGCAGGCATACAATAAAGTTGGTAATACAATGGCTTCATAAACCAGTGTTTTGGTCTTCTTACAAATATCCCGATCCTCGAACACTCTATGTTTCATTCGAGAAAATGCGGCACTTGCGGAGCTCAGACGATGCTGGATTTCACTGTCGATGTTAGCTGTAACAGAAAGATAGCTGCCAAGATAGAGAAAATGATCGACATTTTCCAGTATTGTCCCGCCAAGCTGGATAGATGGCATCACCAAAGGGTTGGCTTGCACTTGCTGATGAAGCACTTTGGTTTTTTTGATGTTAAGTGAGAGACCAAGTTTTTCGTATGCTTCTGCAAAAGCATTTAGGATAGTTTGGAGATCGTCCTCTGAATGTGCGGAGACCACATTATCATCAGCATACTGAAGTTCCACAACGGAGGTTGTAATTACCTTACTTTTTGATTTCAGCCTGCTGAGATTAAAAGCTTTCCATCTGTTCGATATATAATTCCCACACCGGTGGGAAGTTTCCCCTTGACAAGATGTAAAACCATGGCGATGAAAATGGCAAATAATGTTGGGGCGATAACACATCCCTGTTTAACACCTGATCCCACTTTAAATGGAGCACCATGAGAGCCGTTGTTGTCCAAAACCGTTGCCGTCATGTTGTCATGGAGAAGTCGCAAGATATTCACAAATTTATTGGGGCATCCAATTTTCATAAGGATAGTCCAGAGAGCTGTACGGTCTACAGTATCAAAGGCCTTAGCCAGATCGATACATGCCATATAAAGGGGTTTGATTTTGCTCCCGGGCCCCTTTTTCTGGAGCTGACGTGCAGTAACAAATCATGTCTTACTGTCCCTCTAGAGGGCGGAAACCCATATTGAGTTTCAGGGAGGATCTCTTCTGAATAGATAGAGACGGGTTTGCGAGAATCCTAGCAAATATTTTTACCTGCGGTTGCTAAGAGAGAATGCGCCCGATAGTTTCCAACAGCTTGTTTCTATCACCCTTCTTAAAGAGTGAGTTTCATGGCTGAGCGGGGACTAGAACCCGGATCTCCCGAGTCCCAGTCCAACACTAAATTGGACTGGGACTTTTACTTGGTGAACTTTGGCTTAAATGGCATAACTACATATACAATCATGGACCATTTCAATGGAACTCTCATCTTAAAATCAAATCATCTTTTTAAATTTAAACTATTTTTAGGCTGCCTTTAAGGGTAAAACCCCTTTAGAGCCAAGATTACAATTAATTCAAAAGAAGGTTGACTTGAAAACTCAATCAAAATATATTTATTTAAAATTACTTTTAGGCCGCCTTTAAGGGTAAAACCCTTGTGTTTTAATTAAATATCATGTTTTTATTTAAGTTCAGAAATGAGCAAAAGAGAACCTGTTTCAAACAGACAGTCTGCAAATGTCCAGAAAGTAGTACATTATGTTTACCTTAGTAACAGTGTGTACACTACCAACTTTTTGGTGTGAGTGGCTGGAATATCCCAAGAAAAATAAATAAATTGGGCTTTCAGAACTAGCATTAATACCAGCCATGAACTCTATACAAGCACCATATTCAAATTTTGATTTGCACACTGCAACTTGGTGTAGAACAACCTTCCCCAACCTGGCACCCTCCAGATGTCTTGTATTACAACACCCACCAACTTCCAATACACTAGTAATTACACAGTTTAATGATTCAGAGTTGCCTGCTAGCCACTCAAACCTAAACATGTCAGATGTTCCTGACATATTTGTAGACTCTAGATAAAGCAATATAGCATTGAGTGAACTAGAATAAGCCTAAAGAGTCACTTCTTGTTGTGACAAAAGGAGGGATAGAGTTATTTCACATGTAACAACAGCCCATGGGTTAAACAAACTATGGGCTGTTGAGGACAAACAGGAGAGAGTGGGTGCGCTACCTCCAGCATGCCAGCCACTTCCACTTTTTCAGCTTCAAGAAATGGCAACAACCCAACACTACCTTCTGAAACATTGCCAGATTTTCATGTATGGTTTTTAATAATACAATTAAGGGTGCAATCCTATCAATTGTCCCCTTGCGCTTGGTGATGGCAGGACACAATAGCAGCTGCAGACTTCACCCAGATAAACACATGTGCACACAGGCTTATTTCTAAAGTAGATACTTTTTAAGTAAATAACAAACATAAGATTGCTCAGGTACTTTAAGCTTGACGCTTACAGATTTCTAGTAAGTGCAGTTTCTTATATGTTACTTATACTGTGAGGTAAGGAAAACCACAGGACATTTCTCTCTTTGTTAAACCCTAGCAAGTGTCAGTTAACTGTAGAATGTCCTAACTGTCAGAGAGAGGGAGAATGGAATTTCTAACTTGTTGCTAGGCAACATCCAGCATTCCCTCCCCTGATACCACTAAGTGGTTTGCTCCACTGAACCCTGCCCCCTGACTTCTCAGAGAAGCTTGCCTTTGTCCTTTAACTAGACTATAACAGTCTATCTTAACCCTTTGTTGGGTAGTCAACTTAGAAAAACCTCCCTGCAGAGTTGACATCTTCTTGTCGCATACTCCAGCACTTGGAAGTCCCCAAACTCAGTGGCTTCCGAGTTTCCTATGCTCTGCTGGGCTGAAGCTGGCAGTGCAGGAGGAACAGCAGAGGCGATCTTCACCACCCCATACTCCAATCCCTTGTATTTTTGCTAGACAGGCTTTTCAGCCCATCTACCAAGGGCACCTCGGAGGGGAAAAGAAGGCTCAGGGTAACTTGTATCCTGGCCTCTCCAGTCTCCTCCCCTCCTCTGGAATGCCCCCTTTCCTGAGGCTCTGAGGTTGCTTTTCCAAACTCAGAGCTCGGCAGCCAGCAATTCTCTCCACACTGGCTGCAAGGGCAGCAATTCTCTCCACACTGGCTGCTCTCTGACTCCTCCTTCTGAGATTGGAACGCTGTCTCCAACCTTAGAGGGGTTTTACGAACTATCCTATGGTCCCTGGGACGCTCTCCCAAGGAATATAGGATTGCTCTCTAAATTAATTTGAAAATTACGTGTGGCACTTGATTCCCCCCCCCCGTTGGGTCAATGGCCCTTGATAGAGAAGGAAAAAAAAAGGTTCCCCCACCCATTATAGATAGCTGAGTCATCGCTATCTCTCCTTGCTCCACCAAACAAGGTTGCTAGTGTATATATAAATATACACATACAATTTGCCCTGTCACCATCATTTAGTCAGGTCAAACAGTTTATGAGACTCTTCTACCCTGACTGTTAACCATCATATATCCTGTTTCTCTTATGAGTCAATGATCTCCCTCTTGGAACAACTTTGAAGCTGGCATTGTAAAACCCTATAACCACTATAACACCATTTTCATTTGGTCATTTTCAGCAAGCATTAATTCTGCCTCTCAACACTATACATCCTGCATCCACATTTCACAAGTTGTGATATTTGCAAAACGCCTGGATTTTAAGCAAAATCCTTAGATTAGCATTTGAAAAGGCAAGAGCTACAGTACAAGAAGGGAGAGGGAAACATAGAAAGAATTCATCTGCTTTGAGCAATGCATCCTCACTCTTTGAGTTAGGCTGGAAACTCCTCCCACTTCCCTATAAGGAACCTACACTTGGCTTTGACTGACAACAATACACACTTCACAGTGTCCATCTTAATGTCAAGTAGCCTTCAGCATAATGTGTTTTTTCCTCAGTGGAGAAAAAACAGCTCCAAAGCTCTTCACAGGATAACTGTGAGAACCTGGTAATACCAGCCAATACCATTGCATAAATAAGGTGTACATTCAAAGGGAAGTCCATCTTGAGAGCTACCTTATGGTCGACCTATCTCCAGAACCAAAATTCTTAAGGTGGCATGGGAGACCTGGCCTTTTTCATATCTGATTAAACAGGATTCCCACTGTCAAGCCTCAAGCATCCAGAGGCACATGCAAGATGCAAGGCACATATATGCTGCCTGTGTAAATTAAGGACATTATTCTACTGCCTAGAATAACTTTCCATAGAGCAGCAAGAAGACCCTGATAGTGCATCACAAAATCTACATCTATGGAACAAAATGAATTTTGGTATCAAGATCAGTAGAGGAATTCTGGATACCAGGCAGGAGCTAGAGGGTTGCAAGAATTCCAGTGAGGATGCCGGTATTAGCACATCAAGAAAGGTCACAGAAGGCTCTGAAGAGCCACAGATGAAGTGCAAGAGACAGATGGATAAGGTATTACATTTAAAAAGCCCAACTGGTTCCAGCAATATTTCTATGCAATATCAAATACATTTATTATGTACATATCGCTTGCCAGCTTATAATTTCCTATCAAATGTGTTGAAAAGCCACTACCCCATTAGCCAAAAGGTTCCTAGATATGCACAGAAGGTGCTTAGCTGTCATCTAAACAGGCCTTAGAAGAACAGGTACTGCCTGCTAGCCAGTGCTTAGATCATCCAATACATCATCCAATAGGCTTAACATCATGCCAAACTAGATCCGAACTCCCACAATGCCTAGTAATCCAAACTCTGGGTGTTTTACAGCCTGGAGTGGAGTTTTGGCTATTGGTGGAAACTGATATATTGGTTTGCTCAGTTCACTAGCACAAGTCATTGGCAAGCAATTTTAGACAAATATTTTAGACAAATGTTCTGTTTTTAGGAGTTTCCCTGACACTGCCCCCAGAAAGGCCAGTTGTTGTTTTTTTCCATTGGTAGAAGCAAATAATCAGTTCTGGAGCGCTCAGAGTAAACTTCAGGGCAGGAGAGAAAGCTCTGACATCAGAAAGCTCAATAAAGGCTGTCTAATTAGCTTTCCTCCAATATGTAACCCTTTGTACACTTGAAGTTGTTGCTAGTAACATTTGTTTCCTCACTCAACAGGTCGAAGTGGAGGTTGCTTAGTCTGCTGTTTGACCCTGAAGAAGATACTAATAAAAGGCAACTCAAAATAGTCTGCATGGCATTGCTACACTGCCATCTCTCCTGCCTCAGCAATCGTGTCTAGATGCAGGGAAACTATTGTGGGTGAGGCTTGCCACAGCACTACTTAATTTCTGAGCCTTTCCATTCTGACACTTGACTCTGTGTTCCTGTTTGGAACCACCTCACTGCCGCTAAGCATGGCCAGTATGATTCTGCTTGCAATGCATATTCTACTTCCTTCTTTCTTTTTGCCCAATCAAGATGCAATGCCAAGCCTATATTGGAAAAAGCAAGACTTAAATGCCCTTCAAACCTTGACCCACTAGACGTAAAACTCTGCACCTGTAATCAATGTGTGTTTGCTGACTTTTCACCAAATGAGTTAACAAATAAATTCATTTGTGCTCTAAAATTTTCTATCAGAGTACAGTATGTAGGTGCACCTAGGAACTCCAGTTCAATAATTGAACCCAGCACAACTTTCCATAATTTAGAAAAATTATCTGGATAATATATAGGGTCTCTGAAAATCTGCATGAATATAATAATGCAATTGAGAATGTATTCTAATGCCTACTCCATCATTTTCAGTCGCATCTTAATGATCGTATCTTTCTTACAAGCAAATTTCTAGCCCACAGGATTTGAGGGGTGGACCTGAAGACATCCTAGCAACTTCTGTTCCCTAAAAAGAAGAGATCTCAGTAGTTAGGCATGGAAGTTTAGCATTCAGCATAATTATCAGACATTCTCCACCTATTTATGCCCCTCCTCCACACTCTTTGGAGATACACCACTTTCTTAATTTTTGTCAAAAAAATACAGTTCAGAGTTCTGAAGACCTTTCTGGCTTTGCAACAACAAACTCAATTTATGCAAAATACAGTAATACCTTGGATTGCAAGTAACTTGGTCTGAGAGCATTTTGCAAGACAAGCAAATTTTTTTATAAATTTTGACTTGATAAACAAGCAACGTCTTGCAATACAAGTGTAGGGATGTAACCGCTCGCCTCAAGTGGGCCAAAATTGGCCCTGCTCACGCCCGCCAGAGACTCACTTTGATAAGAGTGTTTTGATTACAAGCACGGAACGAATTATGCTTGCAATCCAAGGTATTACTGTAGAAAACCTTAAGGCTTAGTGACTGTTGCTATATACTGCCAGTTCCACAACTTTAAAGTCTGATAGTAGGTAGAGAAGGAATATAGCTGTGTCTCTTCTATAAGTAACATTAAAATAGTACACCCAAATCTTTAATTTCCCAAGGGTTACAGATGGAGCCTGACTTTGTCAACAGTTAATTAGAGAAGAGATCAGACCTGTTTAACTTAATTGGAAAAATAGTTGTTTGGGGAGTACTATGCACTTGACTTTCTTGACATAATTGAGATTTGACGCTATTATAGAGGATAAAGTGATATTATATAGGATAGCATTTTCACAACTTGGCTACTAGTAACTCATGCAAATTTCAGGCTATGCTTACCCCTTGGAATTTTCTAGTTGCATTTTAGAGAGCACCAAATGCTATGACAATGAAGCCACTATTATGCACATTTCTAGAGTCAAGAGAAATTCACCTACTGCAACTTTTGACTAGCCATGAGACTTCTAGAAATCTCTTCCAGTTCTTCTAGATTAACAGCTTCCCTCCCTACCAAAATGGGTTTATGTCATGGTTGGCACTTAGCTTAATCTTCTGTCTGTAATGAAGCAACACTGGGTAGATCTCAGACAGATCTCAGTTTTGTTTGGGATCAAACAATTTCAGTTAAGCAGGCTTCGGGCTGCCTGTAAGATTGTCAGTCACCATTACAGTTAAAATTATGTTTTTCACAACACAGAAGGCAAGGCTAAATAGGGGAGGGAAGAGATGGTTAAGTCTAAGGAGGCTTCTACATCCAATCTCCAAATAATTTTGCAGCTAGAAAAAGCTGTCCCTTACTAAAACTCACTTTTTTCAACATACAGAGTCGAGAACACTCACACATGAGATCTGAGGCACAAGCTCAAAGCATTCTATTTTGTACACCGTCACCTCAGTCCTAAAAAATGTCACCCTGAAGCAAGTCACTTCACAGGGGAAATCAGTGGGGACTTACTTAGTAGTATGTACAGATTTTAGAGTAAGAATGTCTGAATGCATATGTATTGCACAATCAGGAAAGACCAGTCAGAGTCCACAAAACACAATTGTGGCATACAGTCATGCCTTGGATTGAGAGCATAATTCGTTCCGGAAACGTGCTTGTAATCCAAAACACTCTTATATCAAAACGAAATCCCCCAAAAAAAATTTGTACAGAGATTTTTTATTTAAGCAGTACTACAGTACTTGTATTGCAAGACGTCGCTTGTATATCAAGTAAATATATATATATATATATATATATTTAAAAATTTGCTTGTCTTGCAAAACACTCTCAAACCAAGTTACTTGCAATCCAAGGTATTACTGTATTTGGCGAACTTTTAAGACAAGTTATAAATGTGTAAGTTTACATATAAATAATATACAAGGAAAAACTAGTTGGAGGATTATCTACCTTCTCAGTAAATGGACATGTGAGGTTTGATACCCAACATATTCCTGGTTCACATGTAACGACAACCCATGGCTTAACCAACCCATGAGTTGTCATGCATGAGTGGGAGAGAGAGAGAGAGAGAGAGAGAGAGAGAGCACGTACTGCCTCTTGCACACCCCTCCACTTCTGGTTTTGCCCAACAACCTACCATCACCTCCTAGGTAGGTTGTTGAGCTTGACATCCGAACCCAGATGGATGGGTTGTTTGGGAGCTAAACAACCCAGCAGTTAACCCATGTTTTGTTGTTGGGTTAACCACTGGGTTGTTTAGCCCATAAACAACCCACCCATCCTTGTTCAGACGTCATGCTCAACAACCTACGAAGGAGCCCATTGTAGGTTGTTGATTAAAAGTGGAAGTGGCTGGCACACACCACTCTCTCCCGCTCACCCTCAACAGCCCATGGTTTGTTTAAACCATGGGCTGCCGTTACGTGAGAACTGGCCCACAGAGTTAGGAAGGTTCCAAGGGATTGCCAACAGCTAGTTCTACAGTACAGGCAGTCCCCAGGTTACGGACGAGATCCGTTCTTAAGAATGTCTTTAAGTCGAATTTGTATGTAAGTTGGAACAGCATAGCATTCTATAAGTTAAAATCAGCATTTATGCAAATTGCGTAGAATACTACACTATGTACTCTACGTAAACAACGTAGCGCCGGGGAACCCAGAAGTCCGTTCTTAAGTATGGGTTGTCTGTAAGTCGGACGTTCTCAACTCGGGGACTGCCTGTACTCAGTCATCAAGAGCACACAGTCAGTTACTTGGATCTGTACTTATATAGGCAAGAAGTCAACTTCTTGTGCATGAATATTTTTGAGAAGCAGCATGACATTCAGGGAACACACACAAGTTTTCAACAAAGCATATGCTACTCTTTGATAAAGTGCTTACAACCTAACTAGACAGCTTATTGTAGGGATGATTTATAAGCAAGTCCAATCTAGCTTCAAAGCTTGCTAGGTAATTATCCACTCTGCATGTGTGCAATGCACATACACAGAGCTTCAACAGATGAACTTATTCCAGATGAACATCTGTACAAATCCAACAGTTTAGATACTTCCTCCAATTATGTTCACAGAGGTTATGATCCTACAGTGTCTAGCTTGAAGTAAGTGCTACCGATACCAATGGGCCTTAAGGCCAGTTAATACACGGATTTTCCAAACATGGCTTGCACGTGTAAATGAGCCCTGCCAGATCAGACACCAGAGAGGAATTTCATACCACCTGACATCACTACAAGCTGAGGAGTCAGTTCACAAATCCACCTGCAAGGTGTCAAGCAGTGAGCAATCAGAATCAAGAGTTGGAAGGTAGCTTGGAGATCATTTAGCCTAACCCCTGCTCAATGCAAGATACAACTACAGCATCCATGAGAGATGGTAGTCCCGCCTCTACTTAAATACCTTCAGCAGAGAATGAAGATACATTGGGCAGTATCCAGTCTTGCCACTGTGCTACCACTTATCCTGTTACACTAGTGGGACCCACCGTTTGCACAGCAGAAAACTAGCGGTTCAGAAAGAAACTGTGGAAACTCATTTCCAGATCAGGACAGATCAGCGGAGCCTCCTTCTGCAAGGGCCACTGACCTACCCCACTCCTGAAACAAGCATTCCTGCTTGTTTTTTATTGCTTTTTTAAAAACTGCTAGCTCCCTGTTGCTCTAGCAGAGTGGCAAACTGGTGTGTGGGCAAACTTGGATGCTGCCCTTTGTGTATGCATATGTGAACTAAGTGTTACAAATACGGTTAGGACAATCAGCAAAAATAAAAACCCACAGACAGTCCTTAAAAGTTTTGGTACAAATAAATTTTGAAATTTTATCATTTATAAGTTAAATAGAGTAAACTCTGCATGAAAGAGATGCATGCTGTAGTGGTAGTTACTCTGATGGACAGCTCTAACATGAGACTCTGGGAGTGGCAATTAGACAGGTGATGGATAGTTTATTCAGTGGCGACATCTGCTGGTAGTAGAGCTCAGGAAAGAAACCAGTAATAAGGTTTACTGTACGCTCCAGAGTTTGAATACGGTCTGTGGTCTGTTTTAACAAGTACGTAAGGATGCAGCTACAGCCACCAACTCAGTATCTCAGATTATACTTTTAGCTCAGAGCACCACAAAAACCTGTCTTCAGATTTGTTAGGCGTATATAAGTATAAAGTACAACGAGAGTCCAGAATTATTGAATTCAGAAACCACAGAGTTCCAGGTGAAGTACAAACTCCCATTTCTAATGTTTAAATGATGCAATTCTGTGCACCCTTATCTGGGAATAAATCCCAATGAAGCAAATGTGAATGTGCAGAGGATGCATAAAGTTTCATATGGCAAGGGCACTGCATGATAATGAGTAGCAACAGGTACTGTGAAAATCGTGGGGGGGGGGGCAGTTGTATCCAGATTTCATGTTTTAGTCACAAGACCACAGAAAGGAACCATGATATTTTTAAAATCCTACAGTATTTTATTCACCGAGAGGTGCCAATACAGAAAGCTGCAGGCACCTAACAAGCACCTATGCCCTCCTCTGATGATACTTTGTGCAACAAAGTTAATGATTATGCTTAATTGTGAGGGTACCTGTAGAAAAACTGCTGTTAGAGAAACTTCCCGACTGCATTCTATTTATTTTTTTTTAAGTGTCAGTTTAACAGCTAGGATCTCAACTGTTTGATTAAACAGTCTTGGAGAGGAAGGGACAGAAAAATTACTCACTTATGCAAAAGTGGCACATGACTCTTGCTTGTGCAAGCAAAAAAGGGGGGGCCTCTTTGAAGCCCTATTAGTGTTCTGCCTCCAAGCTTGGGTGTTGAGCAGTAATGCTGTTTCAGGCACTTTTAAATCAGAGCCATACCCTACAAAGAGCAACACATTTATTTATTTAATTTAAGCTCTGTTTTAAACATCCATGTACCTAGTAAGGGAACAGTATGGGAAGATCTTTCTCTCCCCCAGTATCAGTCATGGGAACTGAACATTTTCTGCTTCTTCCAGGTGTATTGTGGTTATTCAAAGTTATTTTTTATTTATTTATAGATTAGCACAAAATTCTGTACCTCTATTAAGTAAAGCCAGTGGTAGTTCAACTTAGATGACTGGGAAAATTCATGAACAGTTGTGTCAGAGAAGAAAAATCATAACATAGGGCTAGTAACTGCAGTGATTCTCCATCAGTGTTCCTTTCCCAGCTCATTACCACCAAACAATATGTGCACAAGTTTAGTATAGTATAGGGCATCTTGTGGTGCAGCAGCTAGCAAACCACACTTGCATCTGTATGACCTAATTTCCAGAACACATTAAAATCCAGTGCTTTCCATGTGTGTAGGACTGGTATATGTCACAACGTACACACATGGCGCATTCGCTACTGCCTCCCATGCAGACATTTTGGAACATGTGGAATGTCACTCACAGCCACTACCTTTCAGGCTAGCCTGCCACAAGAGGTTGCTGCATGAAAACAAGTGAGTCTTCGGCACCCAGAACCTAGCAGCGATTCGCACGTATAGGGGAGCAGAACCAACCATGAAACGGATCAAGCCGTGCCAGGTCCTGGAGCATGTAGCCGAGGACTCTGCTCGAGTTGGAACCAGCCCTTCAAGGGTAAAAGCCAGCCAGCAGAAAGGACACACCGCGGCACAGAGGAACAAGGGGAAAAAATATATCCGGCTGACTACAAGGAGGTGAGGAGGAACGAGGGAGGGAGGGAAAGGCAGCTCAGAGCGGGGGGGGGGGCGCCTTTAAGGCGGAGGGGGGAAAATTCCAGTCAGGTTATGAGACTCCATGGTCTGGTTTGAATTAAGCCTTCGGGGGCAGCCTCGGCTGGATTCCCCCAACCAACACAATAGACTATTATGGAGCCCCCAGTCCCGCTCCCTAAGCTGAACTTTTCAAAGTCGCTTCTCGTCCTGCAAGAACCTGTTGAAGTGTGTGGAGCGGGGGAGGGGGGATGTGCGTGTGGAGACGCGTTGGCTGCAGCGAGGCGGGAGGGGCCCCCAAAAAAGAAAGGAAACGCTTCATGTGCGCTCTGCCCCACAGACACCAGCTGGAACCGCTTTACAGGCACTTGGGCGAGGGGGGAGGTAAGAGAAAAGCGGCGCGCAGAGAGGGGGGGCAGCGGCGAGGCGCCCTCTTCCCTCCAATTCAGCTGTACGGAGGGAATTCGCACCTCGGCGTGGCTTGGCTCTTTCCCATGCCCGTGGGACTGCTGCGAAAGAAAAAAGAAGAAGCTGCTGCTGCTGCTGCTGCTGCTGGGCGTACACAGGACGCCTTTCTCTCTCTCCTCTGACTTGACCACGTGCAGCCGTCCTTTCCAGGCGCCAACCCGCCACGAGAAAGCTCCCTCTTCGACCCACCTCTCTCCCCACGCCCGGTAGGGTGGCAACTCACCGCCAAGACCGCCTGGAAGCAAAAGACCACCACGCACAGCGCCTCGGCCGCTTTGACCATCTTCGCCGTTTCGAACCAGCCGCCTTCCAAAGCGCACCCCGCTAGCAAATCTCCTGCCCCTTCGTCTCGTCGGTTTTTTGCTGCTGCTTCTTTCCCTCCGTGCCTCGTCGCCAGCGACTGCCGCAAAAAAAAAAAAAAAAAAAGACCCCAAAAAAAAGCCGCCCAGGACGAAGCAGGACTGAACTCTGGCTTCAAATCGAAGGCAACAACCTCACCTGGCCCCGCCCTCGCCGGGACGCAGCACCGCCCACAGCGCCACGCCCCTCTTCCCAGTCGGACCATAAGCAGCGCTTCCTCCGCCCGCCAGGGTGGTGTCCTCTCCCCCCTGGCACACGCTTCTTTCCTAGGCTGACGAAATTATTTGCTTCCCGTACACGCACCCTATTAATAATTTTAAAAAACCAAACACAAACATCATCACCTCCACAAGAGGTTCAACCCCCTGATTTCACACGGCCCTGCCTAAAAGCCATCGGAGGTTGTTGCATTTGTTGCGCTCTGCCTACATTTCTCCCTGCGGGGCTGCGATTCCCACCCCACCCATTCCCACCCCCTCCTCAAAACCTCACACACACACACACACACACACCCGGGAGAAAAGTAGGGAGAAGGGAAGAGAAGAAAGGGGGCGGGCCGGCACAGGGTAGGAGAGAACCCATCGTGTACAACCGCTTCCAGAGTAAGCGGGGAAAATTCCCCCTCCGTGTAACACTGTTCGGATTTGCCTGCCGCGTGTGTCTATGGAACGGAGAGATCTAAAGCAGCCTTCCCCAACCTGGTGGCGCCTTCCAGACGTGTTCGGCTTACAACTCCCAGCATCCCCCACCCAGGGGATGTTGGGACTGGGAGTTGTAGGCCCAACACATCTGGAAGGCGCCACCAGGTTGCGGAAGGCTGACCCATAAAGACAGCAAGCGAGAGTCTGGCACTTGGAGGAACATTAGGAAAGCCAGCCAGATCCCGGAAACAAAAGGGCAGAGCATTATCGCGGGAGGAAGAAGAGAAGGGGAAGCCTGCGAGCTCCAAATGCTGGATCTAACTCAAGACTCGCAGCGCTTCGCCTTCGGATTTTCCTCATTTCCTGAGCTTATGAGGACTCTGAAGTGAGTCCAGTGGGGATGTCAGTAAGCGCGATTTATAGTTCTGTTTTCTCAACCGCCCTTGATCCACAAACCCCTTAAGTTCGATTACTTAGCTTTTAAGCAGATGGATACATGATTTGGGTCTGGGTAAGAGCTCCGCTCTAGTCTCCCTTACTCACTGCCCCGCATGCGCCGATCTGGATTTCAACTATTCCCATTTAATTGGGTCTTGGATTAGTTACAGATCTTACTCTCTAAAACTAGAGGCATAGAGCCTGGGAAGCCTGGAGGAGATAAAAAACTAGGTAACATGATATCTTTTATTAGACTCAGGGTTGCCATGTTGCTGATCTCTGCCAAGCAAATTCCCCCCACCCCCTGTCTCTTTAACAGCTGCCTGTTTTTTTGTTGGTAGGGAGGTGAAATGATGCGCACACACACACACACACACACACACACACACAAAGCATTACCAGCTGTCAGGTAGCTATTAAAGACACAATAGCCTTGCCAGAGCTCTAACTGAAACTAGTAAGACGGATATTGACAGCAAAGCCAAAGGTGCAAGTTCAATGTACTGACGCGATAGGTGTGTTGTCTTTAGTTACTTATTTACAAAGCTCCGAAATCCCAACACGTTTGGAGGCACTGCCTCCTCATGGGGAAGAATATGAGGCTTGTTGAGAGAGATTACTGCTATCAGATATTGTTAATTGACCTATGGGTATGCCTTATGTTTATTTCAGCTTTTGATATGCTTTAAATGTTAATGAGTTGTTATAGGTTTTTTTATTTATTTATTTATTTATTTATTATATCTATGAATCGCCCATCTGGCCAGACATCCGGCCACTCTGAGAGATGTACAGTCCAATAAAATAAGGGGGGGGGAACACACACACAATTAAAAACAGTACAAAACTTAAAAATCCTAACCCACCCCATATTCCCGCCTGAAAAGCCACGTTTTTAATGCACGGCGGAAGCTAATCAAAGAAGGGGCATGGTGGAGGTCACTGGGGAGAGAGTTCCATAAATTGGGGGCTGCCACAGAAAAGGCCCTCCTCCTAGTCCCCACCAGCCTGGTTTCTCTGGCTGAGGGGACAGGGAGAAGGCCGTCCATGGCAGATCTTGTTGAGCGGCCTAATTGATGTTGCTGGAGGCGCTCCTTGAGATAATCTGGACTGGAGCCGTACAGGGTTTTAAAGGTCAATGCCAACACCTTGAATAATTTTTATTATTGTGCTGTTAGCATATTTGGATGCTTGTCTCTTTATTTTCTATGAATGCACTGAGCACAATGTATTCATGGGAAATGCTGTGTATAAATAAGCCAGTTGTGACTAGCACTAAGAAGATATTTTTTACTCCACAGAAGAGGAGTTGAAACCTGATGTAAGAGTTTGCATTTTTACCAGTTTCATCAGGCAGGAATGTCATATGCATTCATTGGTTTCAAATGGTGAGGGTGGGACACTCTGCACATACTCAGAGACTCTTTGCCTTTCTTCCTGAGTTGACAAACTATAGGTCAGTACACTCCTTCTACCATGTTAGAGAATAAGATTGGGAACATCTAACAGCTATGCATCCTGAGCCTATCCATGTTACACTGAAGTAAAAACCCCTAATTCCAATAGGACATACTCCCAAGAAAGGTTTACTGTACAGCATTAGGTCTGCACATTCAAAACTCAAGAAGAAATATTTGCTGAAAGGAATTCATCATCATCATCATCATCATCATCATCATCATCATCATCATCAATAAGTGTGGCCAAAATGCTTGGGCATGCCTGGTGAGATTTTTTTTTAATACACTAAAAAAAAAGACCTTTGAAATCTGCTGTTCAAACAGTCCAAAGCCTCCCTGAGTAGGCAGAACTAGGTGCACTTTTTGGGATCCTCCCCTGTAACTTTTATGAATGGATGCAAAAGGGAGCTTCTGTATTTCCACCCAGCATGCACTTACATGATGGAAGTACTGTAAGCCCTCTTGATCCCAGCGTAACTTATTTCAAAGGAGATATGCTTGGGAAGGCAGCCAGCTGCTCCAACCCAGCTAGAGCAATCAATATGCAGAAACAGTGAGAAGATCATCACCACCCCTTTGGTTCAAGTTGCAGATGCCTGCAATAATGGTGCTGTGTGGCTGAAACAAACCCCCATAAATTCCCAACAACTTTGACAGCATAGTTCAGCTCTTTGGGAGGTGGGTAAACTGACAAGAGGAACTCTCAGTTCTCCAACCAATGATCAAATTGGTTTATGCTGACATCACACCCATCAGTTTTTTGGGGGAAATAGTTCCATGGCAGTCTGTTCCTGCAGCTGAGGCACTCCAGCTAAGGGCCTTGGTTTCTGCAAGACTTTTGTGCTAGTTGACCCATCAGGTGAATCGTCTAAGGCAGGCTTCCCCAACCTGGTACCCTTCAGATATTTTTGACTTTAACATCCATTAGTCACAGCCAGTATGGTCAGTGGTCAGGAATGCTGGGATCTGTAGTCCTTTCTTGTTGATGCTAGTTTTTCATTTTTGCTCATAACTAGGTAAATCTGAAACTAAAATAGAAGGCATAATGCTCTCGATATGAGTGAATGGGCAATATGTTTCCTGCAGTGCATCTAGAAGATAATAAATTATTATTATTTATCATTGTTATTGTCAGTTGTTGTTGTTGTTGTTGTTGTTATTATTATTATTATTTTGGTGGTGTGTCCTGTCCCGTCCCCGTCCCCGTCCCCCCGATAACTGGGCAGGTTGGTAAGGGAGAAGGCATTTATACACTAGTACCAAAACCTGGTCCGGTAGTGAAGACAACCAGTGCAGTTCCCTCAGCAACAGAGATGCACGCTGAAAAGGGGCAGCTCCTAACAACAGCCAGGCTGCTGAATTCTGTGCTAGTTTCAGCTTCCAAGGCAGCCCCACATAGAGCACATTGCAGTAATCCAGTCTTGAGGTTACTAGTGCCTGTACCACTCTGGCCAAGCTATCCCTGTCCAGCAGAAGCCATAGCTGGTGAACCAGTCAAAGCTGGTAAAAGGCGCTCTGAGCTACCATGGTCACTTGGGACTCCAGCAACAACAATGGATCTAGGAGTACCCCCAGACTATGTGCCTGATCTTTCAAAAGGAGTGCAACCCCATCTAGAACAGGCAATAAGCCTATCTCCTGGACTCAGGAACCACTCACCCACAGGATTTCTGTCTTGGCAAGATTCAGCTTCAGTTTATTGGCACTTATCAAGCCTATCACTGAGTCTAGGCACACTGATCCAGAACTTGCAGCCTCACCTGATTCAGATATCACAGGGAGAGCTGTGTGTCATCAGCATACTGATGGCACTTGGTTCCAAATCCCCTAATGACCGCTCCCAGAGGCTTCATATAGATGTTTAATAACATTGGGGACAAGATGGTACCCTGTGGAAGCCCATAGCTCAGTTGCCAAGGGGCTGAGGAATAGTCACCCAATGTTACTCTCTGAAATCGCAGGTAAGACTGGAACCACTGTAATACAGTGCCTCCAGTGCCCAGCTCACAGAATTGATCCAGGAGGATACCATGGCTAATGGTATCGAAAGCCAATGAGAGATCAAGCAGAATTAACAATAATAAATCATCCTGCTTCTTAATTATAGGTGCCCTTTTCCTTCCTTTAAATCCTGCTTCCCAACCTTGTAGGCTAGCGGAGGTTCCTCTTCTGTGCAATTAAAAAGGAGCAGGAATTATGTTCCTGCCTGCAGGACTGAACTATTGAGTTCTGTTTGTCTGCCAAACCAATAGGAAGTGATGGGTATAAGCCCACAAGTCTTTCCCAGAATATTCTCTCCCAACCCCCAGTCTAGGAACCCAGGAGTGAGACTCCTGCAAAATGCAAGCCTGGTTTTGCATCCTAATGTGAATTTCTGAGACAGCCAAATTAACCTAAAAACTGAAATATTTCTGCATCATCCCAATCAGAGCCAGAAACAGTATTTATTTTGATTTATATACCTCACTCTATTTCAAGGGCACAAGATATGAAACAGTAATTATACATAAATAAACATGAGCCCCTCAGTTATCAATTTTTCATAAAATCCCAGACTCCTGTTTCCGAATTACTAATAAATTGAGTGCTGCTTCTTACACTTTGAACTTAAGGTAGCAAGCCCTGACTATAAGGGACACAGATGATGGGCCAGTTTTGAAAGATCTAGGTATGCATTTGCCACTTTCCCTTTAGAATACGCACAGTTGGGGCCCTGATCTTTTCCTGCTTATTGCTCATATGTACTTGAAAGATCCACCTGTTCGCCCTTCAAAATGGAATGATGCATGGTGTATCTTTTGTACTTGAGGTATACATAGCTGAGTGCAAAAGAAACAGGAAGATGGTTTATACTGAGCCAGACCATTGGTCCATCTAGCCCAGTACTAGCAGCAGCTCTCCAGGGTTGCAGGCAGGATTCCTTCCTAGCTGTACCTGGTGATGCGGGCGGGGGGGGAGTTTGAACCTGGGACATTCTGCATACAAAGCCGGTGCTCCAGCACTGAGCTACAGGGGGACAGGGTGAGGCCAGCATGGAAGAAGAAATGGTTTCATTAGGTAATGAAAGGAGGAGACAGAAAGAATGACATATTTCAGCATTAACCCAGCTGATGCGGTGGCCATGTGTTCTACTTGACAGAGGACCATCCTCTGTTTGAAGGGCTGTCCAGTCCAAGTCTGGTTTAAAGGGGCCCTGAAATTGCCCATCAGTAGTTGGCACCTGTTGGATAGCAGACTGAGCAGGCACACAGGTCACCTGGGCAGTCTTCCCCATTATTTAAATTTATATTATAGTCATTCTAAATTTGCATCTATACATATAAATTAGCATACAAATTAGCAGAGGCAGTATGCCTATGTACTCCAATTGCTGGGGAACATGGGCAGGAAGGTGCTGTTTCACTCATGTCCTGTTAGTGGGATCATGTGGGCAGCTGGTTGGCCACTGTGTGAACAGAATGCTGGACTAGAAGGACCCTTGGTCTAATCAAGCATGGCTCTTCTTATGTTCATATGCAAATTGTATACAATCATTGTCCTCTATTGTCCACGCATAAGTGGCCTCCATATCAGCTGAGGAACCCTGTTACTACTCCATTCCCCTTTTCTGTGTCCAGCAGACATAATACGAGTCCCACTGGATCCGAACAACAAAGCCCAGCATCCTGCTTCTATCCATGGTCAGCCAGATGCTTCCATGGAGCCCCACAAGTAGGGGAGGACGGCAACAGCCTTCTCCCATCGTTTGCATCCCAGCCACCAGTATTTAGAGGTGTCAAGGTTCCGCCACTACAGGGATCCCTTAACCTTCCTTTGGGAGATCTCTGCCTCTCCTCAAAGGCCCTCTCGTTCTAGGAGATCAAGTCCTTTTACAGCTTCCAATAGCATGGGTGTAGGCTGTAGACGTGGTGAATAAGTCACTCCAAACATTCAGGGTAAACAACAACACTTTACTAATAATATTAGGGTTTTTACTTAATAGAGTGGTTATAATTCAAAAGCAAGTATGATAAAATCAAACAAACAAACAAACAATCCAATGTTCTCTAGTTAACTTCAGACTACCTATATCTGCTATGCAGCCAGTTTCTCTTTCTCTCTCTCTGCTTCTCTCTGCTGTTTCTGTGCTGCTGCTTCCAGCGCTCTCCCAGCACACACTAACTGCTAGCTGACCACACCCCACATATATAGTCTTCCCAGGAATGGAAGGTTATAACCATGTGACCTTGCACAGGAGAACTGATTCTTAACTTCTGTTGGGTAACTTAAAACTCTCAAACTCCCCCTCCCATCCAAGTGTTTGGGCCTTCAGGTTTCACTACTTAAATGTTTCCCAGCCACTCTAATGTTGTTTACTATAATGTGTATCCACAACTATATCTTGCAGCACTATAAGACCTGTCAGAAAGGAGAAACAATCTGAATTAAGAACCATAGTTGAGTATTCTATAATCACTTCATGCATTCCTCCCAGGCACTGAATTAATTTGAGTCCTACATTTCGAATCTGCATGAAGTATGAAGCTGTTAGGAAGGACTAACTTGTATCTGCAGGTTCTCTCCCTGGTAGAAGCTTCCTACTCAGGTAGGCTACTGGATGTTTAACAGAGTCATAGTCTTGTAACAATACAGCACCTATGCCAGTCTCAGAGGCATCTGTAGCAACAAAAGGTTTTTTCAAAGTCAGGTGCTCTTAACACAGGCTTTGAGCTTAAAATGTCCTTTAGTCTATCAAAAGCTCTTTGACATTCATCAGTCCACACACAACTTTGTCAGGTTTACATTTCTTGGTTAGATCAGTCAAAGGTCCAGCAATTTCACCAAAATGGGGAACAAATCTCCTGTAATACCCAGCAAATCCCAAGAATGACCTGACCTATTTCTTGGTTGTAGGTATGTCCCAGGTTCTGATAGCTTCAACCTTGTCCCATAAAGGTGTGATATGACCATTTCCAACCCTGTGCCCTAAGTATACTACCTCTGGCACCTTCTACACCTGTAAAACTACTCCACTCCTCTTATAGTGTGGCTTCATCATATTTACATGTACTACCTTTGGTCTTTTTTCAGATTTTTCTTTAACCACCACATAGGTTAAATCATCCATTTTCTCTCTGACTGTGTAGGGGCCTTCCCAAGCAGCCTTAAGCTTGTCTTTGCGCAGAGGAAGAAATATCATTACCTGATCCCCTACCTCAAATACTCTAGAGCGTGCCTTTTGATCATACCAGAACTTTTGCACCTCTTGGGCTTTGGTTACATTGACTTGAACTAGTTTACAGAGTGTATCTAGGGTTTGTCTAAGTTTTAACACATAATCCACCACAGAGGTTTGTTTTCTACGAGTTTACCTTCCAGTTTTCCCTCAGGAGATCAAGAGGGCCTCTCACTCTTCTGCCATACAACAGCTCAAAGGTGTGAGAATCCCGTTGATTCCTGTGGAACTTCCTGTAGGCAAAAAGTAGGTGTTGCAGTTTGTCATCCCAGTCATTTGGGGTTTTACATAAGCTCTAATCATTCCTTTGAGTGTGGCGTTAAATCTTTCCACCATTCCATTGCTTTGAGGAAAAGTGGTCAATTGTTTTTGAGACTTCCAAGAATATCTGGGAGGAAATTGACATTATAAAGTTATCTGTCAGGTTTGTAAGAATAGAAATTTGCAAATATATAGAAGAGGCTCTAAAGGAATTGATAGAGGCCTTTGTAACTCTGGGTATCTTGTGGCAAAATCCACCACTGTAGGATGTACTTTTTCCCCTTGCGGGTGGGTTTAGTGAAAGGCCCTACAATATCCATGCCCACTCTAAAGAAAGCTTCTCCTATATAGGCAGAGGCTGCAAAGGGGCTTTACTGTGATGCCCTGCCTTCCCCACACGCTGACAGGTTTCACAAGACCTGCAGTAACTCTGCCTACTTGCTTAGCAATTCCAGGCCAAAAAAAGTTTGCCATGAGCCTTTGTTTAGTCTGTTTTTCCCAAGTGTCCTGCGCATGGCACATCATGGGCTAGTTCTAGCAACCTTAGCCGGAATTGGTTAGGTACTACCAGTTGCTTTAGTGGTTCCCAGGTTAACTCTTGGGTTTTTGGTAACCACAGCCTATACAGCAATCCTTTCTCCCAAATAATCTGCTCCCTTCTTTCCTCAGAGAAGGGCTTCTCTTGAGGGAGAGCTACTCTTTTCAGAGGCTCCAAACTAGGATCACTGAGGACTCCCTGCTTGAATTCCTCTACTCCTCTTAAATCAGGAAAAGGGGTCTCTACCGCCTTCTCCTCTACAGAACCACCTGCCTCGGTTGGTTCACTGGCTTTCAGGTCTACAGGTTGCATGGAGGCTTGTTCTGTTGTTTCGGTTTGGGGAGGGTCTGGGGTTGGTTTTGGACCTTCCGGAATCACTGTGGGTTGTACCTCTAGTACCTTTTCTTTTACCCCATCAGCTTTTACCTGGTCCTGTCTTGAAAGTTCCTCCCTTTCCTTTTGCTTGCGGGTTACCACACATATTTGAGCTTCTGGTCCCATTATATCCCTTCCCACAATGATAGGGGCAAATTGGGTTGGAGGTTCCATCACCCCAACTTCATACAGACCCCTCCATCCCCTCCATTCTATGGATAACCTTGCTACTGGGACTTCAAAGGAGGGACCATTCACTCCCTGAATCTCAATAGACATTCCTGGTACCAAATCTTCAGGTGTCACCAAATCTGCTCGGATCAGAGAAACATCAGCTCCAGAATCCAACCTTGCCATAATGGTCTTATCTTTTACATAAACAGGTTCTTTAAACTGATTATTAACCTCTTCCCTGTTGGTGATCACAAATCCACAATTATAAGGTTTTTTTACGCTTGCTACACCTTGTGGCTTGGTTTGTTCGGGTTTAGGACTACCTGGGCTAGCTGGTGTTATTGCTTTTAACTTGGGACAGCTACTCTTGATGTGGCCTGTCTGACCACACGAATAACAGGCACGGTCTCTGGGGTGAGAAGGATCAAAAGGAGGTTTTTTGAACTCCTTTTTACTTGGGGCTTCCCATTTCCCCCCCTTCTTCTCAGACTCAATCCTGGGGCCTAACCCTTCCCGGTTTTCAATCAGTTTGTCAGCCATTTCTGCAGCTTGGTTTACAGTTGCAGGATCTTTATCCTTAACCTTCAGTTTTATTTCTCTGGGCAACCGAAAATAAAACTGATCCAGGGCCATAAGCTCTAACATCTTTTCCCTGTTGTCAGCTTTTGCCTCATCTACCCATTTTAGCAGCAGGTTTTTTAATTTTGTTGCAAACACTACCATAGATTTACCAGGTTGAGGTGTTAACCCTCTGAACTTCTTCCTAAAGTGCTCAGAGCCTAACTTGAACCATTTATACACAGTTTCTTTAAATTGAGCATAGGAAACAGCCTCCCCCTCTGGCATGCTATTATAAATCTCTGCCAGCTCCCCTTTGATTAAATTAGGCACAAACTTCATGTAATCACCCTCCTGCAATCCCCACTTCTGTGCTGCCCTTTCAAAAGTGGTCAGGAACACTTGTGGGTCTTCTCCTGGGGTGTATACGGTGAAGTCCTTCGGGGTAACTCTGACAGGCTGCTCCTGTTTCAATTGCATCATCCTTTCCTCGTGTCTGCGTTGCTCTTCTCGGGCCTTTTCCTCGTGTCTGCGTTGTTCCTCTTGGGCTTGAAGTTTCTCCTGGTGCAGCTTTTCCTCATGTCTGCGTTGCTCTTCCTCGTGTCTGTGTTGTTCTTCCTGAGCTTTAAGTTGCTCTTGCCGCGCCTTTTCCTCGTGTCTGCGTTGTTCCTCCTGGGCCTTAAGCTGCTCCTGCTGCAGACGAAGCCTCTCCCACTCTAACCTGGTCTCTTCTTCCTTCTGCTTTGCCACTAGCCGCAGTTCCTGTTCACGGAGCTCCCATTCTTTTGTTTGGGGTCCTGCTACACTAGGGCTAGAGGGTGCAGCTCCTTCTATTGCCGCCTGGGAGATCAGCATAACTTTCAGTTCCTCTGCTGTTTTCTCCTCCCATGGCAAATTGTCCTTTTTACACTGCTCTATCAGGGCAGTTTTATTCATGGACAGATACTGGCTCATTTTACTAGCCTCACTGGGTCCCTATTCCGCAGTCCTGAAGTTAACACATACACTGCTTTTGCCAGCTCTATTAGTAAAAAAAAACCCAATCACTGTTTGGAGTGCTTAATCTCACTGTTCAGGATCGCTCCGCTGCCACCATCTGTCAAGGTTCTGCCACTACAGGGACCCCTTAACCTTCCTTTGGGAGATCTCTGCCTCTCCTCAAAGGCCCTCTCGCTCTAGGAGATCAAGTCCTTTTACAGCTTCCAATAGCATGGGTGTAGGCTGTAGACTGTGGTGAATAAGTCACTCCAAACTTTCAGGGTAAACAACAACACTTTACTAATAATATTAGGGTTTTTACTTAATAGAGTGGTTATAATTCAAAAGCAAGCATGATAAAATAAAACAAACAAACAAACAATCCAACTGTTCTCTAGTTAACTTCAGACTACCTATATCTGCTATGCAGCCAGTTTCTCTTTCTCTCTCTCTGCTTCTCCCTGCTGTTTCTGTGCTGCTGCTTCCAGCTCTCTCCCAGCACACACTAACTGCTAGCTGACCACACCCCACATATATAGTCTTCCCAGGAATGGAAGGTTATAACCATGTGACCTTGCACAGGAGAACTGATTCTTAACTTCTATTGGGTAACTTAAAACTCTCAAACTCCCCCTCCCATCCAAGTGTTTGGGCCTTCAGGCTTCACTACTCGAGGAAAGTGTTTGGGCCTTCAGGCTTCAACAAACTGAAGCCTGTGTAGGCCTCAACAAACCCAATCCTGTGTAGGCCTCAATCCATCACAAGAGGCATCTGCTGCGGGATGGGCTCATGCTTGGCTTCATTCAAAGGACATTGCACAAGGTGCCAAAGTACTTCCACAGCTCATAGCAAAATAGTATTTCCCCTTCTTTCTTTGCCTTATCAAATTGCAACACATTAGGATTTCTCACCTTCAGTCTGCCTAGCAGCAGCAGACTCCATCTGGTGCAGCCCAGGAACATGCATATTTTATCTCTGTTGAAACAATGCACCTTAATATCCATCATCATCCAGAGAGTCTGTCTGGCATCTCCTTCCTAATGAGTCATCTGCTTAATATACACATGAGTGCCTTCCTGTAAGGCAGAGGGTATGGAGGAGGGAGAAGGAAGATAATGGCAAAGGTCCTGCAGGTTTTGAGAAGGCCCACCAGCAGTGCTGGCTGCAGGTTTTGGAGGGCCCTTGGGAAAGACACGCTCAATGGGGCCCTCCCTCAGTGAGCCTACCTTGTCACTGCCATTGTCACCAGGGCCTATTGTTCCTCAACCTCCTTCTCATCACTGCTACCAGTACCACTTGCTTGCGTGGACAGGCAGAGAGCCAGTGACCAAGGAGGCTGTGACATCTGCTGATCCTCCATCTCACCACCATTGTCTGGACCAGAGCGAGAGGCAGCTGAATAAGCAAGTTGCAATAGTGAAGGGGAGGAACAATGCCAGGGGGCTCTTAGCAGTGGGCTCCTGCTGGGTGTGGGTACTCGGCAGGTGCCCAACTAGTCCTATCCTTGGTGCCAGCCCTGCCCACCGGGCACATATCTCATAGGTTCCAACTGCCCAGAAAATGCTGGGACCATCACAAAAATAATGATGATGATGATGATGATGATGATGATGATGATGATGATGATGATTTCTTACCCACCTCTCAGTTTCGGATCGAGGCGGGGAACAACAATAAACATAACATATATAAACTAATTAAAATGCATAGTATAAATTATTAAAACATCTTTAAAACATCTTAAAAGCATCCTAAAATTCCACCAGATAGGCCTGCCGGAAGAGATAAGTCTTTATGGCTTTCTTGAATTCCAAAAGACTGCTAAGTTGACGAATCTCCTCTGGCAGTCCATTCCACAATCTGGGGGCAGCAGAAGAGAAGGTCCTCTGGGTAATACCTGTCAGCCTAGTTTTGGCTGACTGAAGTAGATTCTTCCCAGAGGACCTGAGTGTGCGGGGTGGATTGTATGGGAGAAGGCAATCCCGTAGGTAGCATGCAGGGATGGGGACTTGGACTCCAGGACTCGACTCGTGAGTCGGACTGAGTCCCCCCTCTGACTCGAGTCAGACTCGAGTCCCAATATTTTTAATGGGACTTGAGACTCGACTAGGGACTCGAGACCAAGGACTCTTCAGTATCCCTGGGCTGTGCCAGAAGGAGTGGAGAGGAGCGTGATCACCGGCGAAGAGTGCATGGAAGCAAGGCGCGCCGCTGCTCGGCCACTATGGACGGCTACCAGGAGTGCAGCCCCAACGGTGTGTCGAGATTTATTTTGATTGATATGTTGCCTACTTGGGAGAGGCAGAGGAAGGACCTGAGATCACTCTGTGCGGCTGCTTTGAGTGTGTTTCTGGTTCCAGCAAGTTCATCACCAGTGGAGCGGGTGTTCAGCGAGGGTGGAATTGTGATGAGACCTCACCGTTCCAGAATGGGGCCCAAACATTTAGAAAAAAACATGTTCCTCAAATGCAACATGGATAAGTTTTAGGAAGTACAGCAAGTTTATTTTTTAAAATCATTTTCCTAAAATGCAACCTTTCAGACATTTTGGATTTGGCTGCCTCTGCCTGCCTGCTTTGGAGTTCCCTGCCTCCTCTGCCTGCCTGGTTATTTTGGGTTTGTCTGCCTGGTCTGTTCTTGCCAAAATCAGTTGCAGAGTTTTGAAATAAAAAGGCACACTTGTGCCTAGAATTTATTTAAGCCACACATCTGAAGTAGCCGTATTTTGTTGGGAAAACCCCCCATTAATTTTGACTCAGGACTCACGAGTCATCATTTTGGACCAAGGACTCGGACTCGGACTCTAGACTCGGGTCTAAAAACTCGTGACTCGACTCGTGACTCGAGACCAAGGACTCTTCAACATCCCTGGTAGCATTGCCCCAAACCATGTAGGGCTTTAAAGGTAATAGCCAACACTTCTTACTTCACCCGTAAACTAATTGGCAGCCAGTGAAGTGCTTTTAAAACTGGTGTAATATGGGCACCCCTAGGTGTACCGGTGACCAGCCATTCCAGCTTCTCACTTTGTCATGCAGAGTCCCGAATTCCCCTCCCCCCTTTAATTTTGCCCATGGCTCCTTTAAGATAGTTCTGCTTAGGCTCCAACAGCTGCAGTACACAGGGAGAGAACAGACTCTGCTAAGCTGGGAGGGCCAAGTGAGGGTGTGTGTGTGTGTGTGTGTGTGTGTGTGTGCGCGTGCGCGTGCGCGTGCGTGCGTGCGTGCGCATGCATGCATGCATGCATGTGTGCACATGCTCTATCTGCTGCCTCTGCTGCACGTTGCTGTGGGAAAGGGATTAGCTGGGTGAAAGCCTGGACCTATGGAGAGGTGAATGAGGGAATTTATCACATGATTCCTATCTTTATATTGCCAAAGATTTTATTTCCTAACAGAGCTGACTCTGTGCCTCTAATAGGTGAGTTCACAGTGTCAGAAGGAAATGCAAGAAACTTCCCCTTCTCTCCGAAGCTCCATGTTTGGGGCTGTGGGGTGGGTGGGTAAGCTTCACCTGTTGAATTTGTGCCAATCCTGACAATTTTACAACAAAAAAGAGATTGCCCTGCAAGCACTGACACACACCCCCATGAAAAACATCATATATCAACAATTAAGGGTTTAAGTAAGGTAAAAAATAATAATACAAAAGCCACTTATAAAATATTATAAAATAATATACAATATAATAATGTAATAATTATAATATATAGGATATTATATAATAATATAATTCTGGAAAAGTCATCCTAGCACTGGCGCTGCTGCTGCTACCTCTTCTTCTAGCAAGGAGCAGCATTTCACAATTATCCCTCAATTACACGATACTTCTTCACACAATGCATAATCAATTTGCTGCCACAAGATGTGATGGTCAGTGTTGTAGATTGCTTTAAAACATGGAGCTTCAGTGTTTAATACTGGATACATGTGCTCAAATGCAAGATATATGAATTGTGGGGAAGAAAATATTTATTACCCTCTAACCATGATTTTTTTAAAAAGAATAAAGGTCGAAATATTTTGTCCCAGAATACATTTACATTTAAGGCATACCTAGCTGTGAGTCCTGCAAGACCTGGTCCCTGCTCCCCTGGCTCATTACACCTGGCCAGGGAGGGTGGGGCCTGACTGACTCCAGCTACAAAAGCTGCTACTGCTTTTGTCTTCTTCTTTTTTTTGACCTTTGTATAATTATTATTGAGTTGTTTATGGTTATCTGTAATTTCTATTGTATTTTTTGAATATTATATTTAGTGGTTTTTGATATTTTGTAAATTTACTGTTCCCTGGTATTTTGTAAATTGTCTTTTGAATATTTAGTGTTTTCTGATATTTTGTAAATTATTTTTTTAAATATTATATTTAGTGTTTGATGTTTTGTAAATTATATCTGCTGTTTATTTGTCATGTTGTGAGCCGCTTTGGGCACAATTTTTTGTGGAAAAGCGGCATACAAATAAAAGGTGATGGTGGTGGTGATGATGATGATGATGATGATGATGATACCCTTTCTCCATAATAATATTTTTTAAAAACTGTTAGGCCTTCTGAGTCTTTTAACAAAGCATAGTCAATACTATGGCCCTCTGTGACAACTTATTATTGAATGTACCTAAATCTAATAGTGTAATTCAATTGTACACTTACTTGGGAGTAAGCCCTATTGAATTCCGTGGGACATACTTCTGAGTGATCATGCTTAAGATTGTGTTATAAGGCAGCAGTATACTGGCCACTTCCTTGACAGTAAAGCCCCATTGAAAGAAGTGGGAGTAGCTTTTGAATGAACATTTATAGCATCAGGCTGTAAAACTAGACTTTTCTCCTACCGGAACTCCAGGAATAGCCCTTGATGGTCAGATACTTACAATGGGCAGCTTCTCATGAATTTATTCTGAAGACTGACACAATTGGTGCCCTTAAAAGGCTTGTGCCTTTTGGAAGTAAAAAATTAACCTCCAGATTGCCTTATTCAACCCATAAGTCTAACAGACAAAAGGTAGGACATCTTCATGCAAACCAAGTCGCTGCATACACTTAAGCAACCTGGGTTTGTATATAGGGACTGGGCTTGCTTCTTCTTGTAAGAGAAGGTGTTCATGCCTTCCTCTCTGTGCTAGGTTAAGACCATAAAAAGAGCCCTACTGGAAAGGCCTATCTGGTCCAGCATCCTGTTTCCCACAGTGACCAACCAGATGCTTTAGAAAGCTCTGAAGCAGGACATGAGGGTAACAGTACGCTTCCACTCATGTTCCCTAGCAACTGGTATTCAGAGGCATGGTGTCTCCAATCCTGGAGGTGCTATGTAGCAGGGATGGGGACTCGGACTCGAGGACTCGACTCATGAATCGGACTGAGTCCCCCCTCTGACTCGACTCGGACTCGAGTCCCAATATTTTTAATGGGACTCGAGACTCGACTCGGGACTCGAGACCAAGGACTCGTCAACATCCCTGGGCTGTTGACGAGTCTTCTGGCTGTGCCAGAAGGAGCGCGATCACCGGTGAAGAGCGCATGGAAGCGAGGCGCGCCGCTGCTCGGCCACTATGGACAGCTACCAGGAGCGCAGCCCCAACGATGTGTTGAGATTTATTTTGATTGATGTGTTGTTGTGGGGTTTTTTGGTTGATTTTGATTGATGTGTTGTTGTGGGGTTTTTTGGTTAGGGTCAGACATTTTGGGTTTGGCTGCCTCTGCCTGCCTGTTTGGGGTTCCCAGCCTCCTCTGCCTGCCTGGTCTCTTCTTGACCTGTTCAACAGTTGAATTGTCCAAGACAAAGGCCTCTGCCTGCCTGCTTTGGGGTTCCCTGCCTCCTCTGCCTGCCTGGTTATTTTGGGTTTGTCTGCCTGGTCTGTTCTTGCCAAAATCAGTTGCAGAGTTTTGAAATAAAAAGGCACACTTGTGCCTAGAATTTATTTAAGCCACACATCTGAAGTAGCCTTATTTTGTTGGGGGAAAACCCCATTGATTTTAATAGGGACTCGTGGAGTCCGTTTTGGGAGTGACTCAGGACTCGTGACTCGTGAGTCACCATTTTGGACCAAGGACTCGGACTCGGACTTGAGACTCGGGTCCAAAGACTCGTGACTCGACTCGTGACTCGAGACCAAGGACTCGTCAACATCCCTGCTATGTAGCCATCATGACTAATCCATTGATATTATACAATAATATAATTCTGGAAAAGTCATCCTAGCACTGGCGCTGCTGCTGCTACCTCTTCTTCTAGCAAGGAGCAGCATTTCACAATTATTATTGATAGCCTTATCAATAATATAATATATGCCTTGAGAAGGGAAACTAGATACTAACCTCCATGAATTTGTCTACTCCAAGTTGGCAGCCATTGCTTTGTGGCAGTGAATACCACAGTTTAACTATGCACTATGCAAAGAAATACTTCATTTTGTTTGTTCCAAATGTGCCAGCATTTAGCTTTAGTGGATAACCCCAGGTTCTAGGTGAGAGGGAGAAAATACTGCAGTTTTGTGTGTTTCCTCTAATACCTTTTGTACTTGACCATGCCCTTTGGTTGCCTGGCCATACCCTTGGCCATGCCCTCATGTTGCCCGGCCACACCCTCTTGATCACACCTTCATGTTGCTTAACCATACCTCTTACAAATTCACATGTGTGTCCCTATTTTCATCTGTGAAATGTTGGAGGGTATGAGGACCAGTGTGGCGTAGTGGTTAGAAAGTTGGACTGGGACTCGGGAAATCCGGGTTCTAGTCCCCGCTCAGCCATGAAACTCACTGGGTGACTTTGGGCCAGTCACTGACTCTCAGCCTAACCTACCTCACAGGGTTGTTGTGAGGATAAAATGGAGAGGAGGAGGAGATTATGTAAGCCGCCTTGGGTTCCTTGCAGGAAAAAAGGCGGGGTATAAATAAATAAATAAATAAATAAATCTCTCCTGGGCCTTCTTGGCACCCTCTCCTCTTCAGTAGGTTTAGGTCAGAGATGGAGAGAATGAGAAGTGTGTGGGCAAGAGAAAGGCATGAGGGAGGACAGAGAAATGGAAGAGCAGTGGAAGGACAAAGGGCCAGGAGGCAGAGAATGGGGAGGAGAAAGGAAATGTGGCACAGACAAATGAAAGGGTAGACAGGTTAATGAGGAGGAAGTCTAACTCAGAGGCAGGATGTGGTGTTAATAATTCTACTATTAGAATTTATACAATACATTTGATTCTTCAAAGCACTTCTCATACATACTTCTTAACATTCCTGACAACAACCCTTAAGTCTTCTTCTCAACACATTCCCATTTTGTAAATGGAAGACTGAGAAGGACAGTAGTTTGCTTAAGGCCATACAGTAAGTTCTGGCAAAGGAAAGATCTGAACCAGGGAGACTTCCCAGCTGACATTTTTAGCTCCAGGATCCTGTCCACCCACCACCACAACAACAACATAAACAAAGCAAAGAAATAAAAATGCTAATACGTCAAGACAGTCCTGTGTCTTGTTCTCAAGGGGCGAGAATGTCTCGCGCAATCCCAGACAAGCAGAAGGCTCTGAACTCGGAGCCCTCTGTCTATCGAGAGCGCAACCCATAGGACTTCACCCTAAGAAGCTTTGTAGCCAAGCTAGCAGCTTCTTTTCATTCTCTCTTGAAACATAGGAAGCTGCCTTATGCCAAGTCAGACCATTGGTCCATCTAGCTCAGTATTGTCTCTACACTGATTGGCAGTGACTCTCCAGGATTTCAGACAAGGGTCTTTCCTCGCCCTACCTGGAGATACCAGGGATTGAACCCAGACCTTTTACGTGCCACCAAGCATGTGCTCTACCACAGAGCTCTTTGCTCCACCTCTTAGGAAAGTTAGCTTGCTGGATGAACCAGAGAAATGGATAAGAACTGGCCTATGATGTCATCTTCCCTGACCTCTGATTCATCAGGCTCATGTATGGGTCTCTGGGCATATTGCCCAGTTTCTAATGTTTTTGTCCAGCTCACTTCATGCCGCTCATTTCCCCCTGTGTTCCTTGTCCAGCTGGGGTGTGGGCCTTTGGTAGGTGCCCAGCCATGCCAGTGTTGATGGCAGCCCTGTTTTTTGTGACTGAGTTCAACAATATGTCCCACCCTGTGTACACGCAGGGGCTACATGTTCAAGCATGCATGCTGTGTGAAAATGATGCCTCTAATTTGTTACTTCAAAACATTCCACTGTCAGTAATTCTAGCAACTTGCCCCCAAATTCTAGGTTTTATACACACATACATCTGACAACTGGTCCAAGCTCCAGGCAGGGATCAAACAATCTAGATGGGCAACTCCATTCTGGCCAGCTCTAGTTTGGTATAATATGGCCTAGCTGACGCTGCTTCCTAAACCCCTTAATCTGCTTACCACCTGCCACCAAACTGCTGACTGTGACTGGGTTCAGACAACATGATAACCCACACGGTTGAGTGTGGGTTGTCATTGAACCGTGGGTTGTTGTTGAAACGTGGGTTATCATGTTGTCTCAGCCCATCCAAGATGTTCAACTTTGGTGAACAGCCCACAGTTCACAACCCAACAACAATCTATGGGTTCTCTTCATGGGTTGTTTGTGGTTAACAAGCCATGGCTTGTTAGCACAGCTGGGATCAGACAACACTATAACCCATGTCTCAGCAACCCACCATTCAATGACAACCGACACTCAACCTATACTCAACCGCTGAGTGGGTTATTGTGTTGTCTGAACCCAGCCTGTCTGTAAATATTATTTGGCAGGTTTATGATAGAAAACGTAAGAGAGGAAATTGGACTGGAATAATTCAATATAACTCTTTTTAAAGACTTCTGATAATGCTATTCCAGTATGACCTCTGCCGAGACCATGGCAAGCTACTGCCAGATACAGTAGACAAAACTGGACTAGGGGGGAGAAATAGTCTAGCCTGATATACGGCGGCTTCCTATTTACTGCACCTCACCTCTTATTTTTATTAAGACAATCTTTTTAGAAGGACCTGTATATCAAAGCAGTTGTTGCTCTTGTTTATTCCCCTTGCCTCTTCCCTCTGGGCATGTGTCTGTTTCCATGTCCAAACCTTTTCTGTGCTCCGGAACTGACTGCGTAGGTGGAGGCTGGTAGGACTGCCTGGGGAAATTATCTGTATGACAGGCTTGTTGTCTGTGTTTTGTGTGAAAGGCTATTTTCCAGACTTGTGTACATCCACACCCACGCTGCATGTGGTCTGAATGGGGGGAAATACTGGGTGAAACTCTTTCATAGTATTGATATATTTTTTTTAGAGAAATATTTTGTTTCCTTGTTATTGTCATGGGCCCGGCCTTTCAAGGACACACTCTGGCATTCTGAGACAGAACACGCCAAATCAGGGAGACTCTTTTATTGCAGAGAATCCCACAGTTTCTCTGTAATTTCTGACTGTAATGGTTACAGTCTTCAGAAATCATTTAGCTGGTGACAATTAACTATAGGCTCCATAAGTAATTCCACAGCAGTCCAAAGCTAATAACTATAACCGTGTCATCCTCTTCTCGCAGAAGCCATTAGACCCAACTGCCCTGTGAGCAGGAGGAAGAAGAAGAGAACTGCCATCATGGCCACCTCTTTACAGAATCTACTGCAGCTTTCCCCCATCTGCGGCCCTCCAGATGTGTTGGACCACAATTCCCATAGTTCCTAGCCAGCATGGCCATCTGGAGGGCACCAGGTTGGGGAAGGCTGGTCTACTGTTCTAATGACATATTATTGTTCTTATTGTAAGCTGCCCTGGGATTCTTGTTGGTTTGAAGGGTGGGATATAAACTGTGCTGAAGATGATGACACATTTTCTCAGATGGACTATAGCCATAGGTGCAACCCGACACACACTTACACTCTAATAAGACCCATAGAACTCATTAGGACTGACTCCTGAGTAAACAAGCACATCGGGCGGCTAGGGGAGGGAGTGGAATTATCTTTTAGCCATCCCTGATGTCCCTGGAATGTTGGACTTTACTGTCAAGTGATCCTCTGCCAAAATAGCAGATTGTCACTGGAAGTTTGCACTGCCGCAATTGACTTCTCAAAGCCCCATAAGTGCTAGCTTGAGTTCTTTGTTTCGGGAATCCTTGAGCAACTCTGCTCCATTTCCTGGAATAACCACCAAGGTATCAAAGCTGCTGCAAATGCATCTATCTGAGGAGTGAAAGCTGTCGCAGAATCAGGCAGGGCATACTATTTACTGGTTTATTTGGAGATGGTCTCCCTACCACAACCTTCATCACAGGCTTTGATCAACAGCTTGGGGAAGAGCTGTGCTAGAAGCACGGGGGGGGGGGGGGCTGTGGCTTTGTGGTAGAGCCCATGCTTTGCATGCAGAAGGTCCCAGGTTCAATCTCCATCATCTCCAGGTAGGGCTGGAAAAACTCTGCCTGAAACCCTGGAGAGCCACTGCCAGTCAGTGTCAACAATACTGGGCTAGATGGACCCATGGTCTGACTCTGTATAAGGCGTTTCCTGTGTTCCTAAGCAGCTTGCATTATCCCATGCTTGAATCAAGATTCTTTTCCTTCCCCAAACTCCCCTTTTCCCAGTGGGATTCTATGGACATCTTAGTGAGAAAGAGGTACACGCGCACACACAAACACACATGCATATCCCTCTATGAAAGGTCCCTTGGCCTTGTTGTAATCATGGCATGCATAGGCAGTGTTATAGGAGGCCCACCTGGGCATGGGTCCTGGGTCTTCTGAACTGGGCCTGGATATTTAGAGCTGCCCCAATTGCCATCATCTGCCTCAGAACAAGCCTGCTTCTTCCCCCTGAGCTCAGTAGCCTTGCAGTTACTAGGAGACCTTACAACGCACTCCCTTAACATACTAATAGGGAATGTAGCTAAGGCACCAGCCTTCTAAACTAGAGGGGAGACTGCCACTTTTAGGATTTCAAGAAGTGACCTTCGCCATGCCCCCTCCTTGATGAACTTCCGCTGGGCTTTAAAAGCATGACTTTTCAGGCCGGGATATGGGGTGGGTTAGGATTTTTTAAAAAAACTTTTATATTGTTTTAATTGTGTTTTATCCTGTTGTACATCGCCCAGAGTGGCCAGGTGACCGGCCAGATGGGTGATTTAAAAATATAATAAATAAATAAAATAAAGTTAGAACCCAAGAACTGTAACAACAACAAAAAAAAAGTGTTGCAGAATCCCCAAAACAACCAAAATAAAGTATTTGAAATAAAATGAGGAGTCACGGCAGCTCTCTTTGCTTCCTCACCTGGTCTGGGGACCAGGAGCAGCAAAACAACATCCTCCAGTCCTGAGGTTATGCTTGTTGGTGATGGGGGGGGGGCAGAGCAACTGAGGATTTACTCAGAAGTAAATACCACTATGTTTGATGGGGGTTACTGCTTAGTAAGTGTGTAAGTTTACATTCCCACACTTTCCCTTGCCGGTGTGCCATGTTCAATTTGCAATTAATCAATAAATGTTTACGGTGCCATACAGCTCTTTGCTGGTCCCAGGCACTCCATCCTCCCCATCTGGATTTAGGCCTGAAAAACCAAGGAAACGTGTGGGTGCATGGAGGGTAAGTTTTAAGCAAGCACAATTTGGGACATTGCACAGTTCTGTCCTGAAAGCAAGCAAGAGGTTAATTAGCTTGTCTTCTATAGAATTTAAATTATAGTAATTATTTCTAATTATGCACATATATTTGAAAATTTGTGCATTTTTTTCCTCCTATGGGCCTGAGCCCCAGATCTTTTAGGTACCTAGCACCACCCCTGCTGGCATGCTACCTCTTGGGTAGCAGACAACGGCTTAAGTTTCTCAAGTGGATCTTCTGCCAGAACTTCATTAAGTGGGGTTGAGGTAGGTCTACTAAATAAACTCTGCTTGGCTTATGGGTGCTGTGCCAGTCATCTCTAAGCTTAGAATGTGAGATGGTCTAGCCAAAAACAGAACTGGTTTTGAGGGAAAGCTAGGCATTGTCTGTGTTTGAGCACAAGAGCATCCTCGACAGCCAAACTTGACCTACAGTGATACTTGTGCCTCTCCTTCTGCCTTCTTCCATGCTTTTTTCCTCCGAGTCCAAGGTTCACCTTGTTCATTTAGGCACCTCTGTGGGGACTGAGCTCATAAACCCCGTAGCCATAAGCTGCTTGGCCTGCAGACCTAAGGGCTTGGGGTGATTTGTCCCTGACTCACATATCCTTTGCTTCCCATGGAACACCAGCTGTCTCATCCTCCTGAAGGGCGGATGTTTCAAGCAATAGGAAACAAGCAGGAGAGCTCTCCTGAGGTACAGCCTTGCTCTTGTCTGGGCCTGCCACTTCCCCAGTGCTCTGTTCCTTCCTGCAGGCCTCTGCTGTCAACAGGAAGTCTTCTTTTGCAGAGGGAAGGCCTTGGCTTGGCCCTGCTTCTCTTTCCTGACCCTTCCCAGCTGTGGGGAATGGGGAAGGGAATGAAATGGGAGAAGCACGGTTTTGGATAGTGGGCCCAAGCTCTCCATTCCTGGCCACAGGGTAGTGAGTGGCCTGTGAGATTGTGGGTTAGAAGTCCCCACTGTTCAGCTCTTTGCCAGACTGGTGTCAGAAGAGGCGAAGTGAGGTGAAATAATACTAAGAACACAAAGTACCTCAGCCACAGGCTCATGTGCTGTCCCAGTCTAGGAATAGGGAAGAACAGGTAGAAGACCTCATGCAGAACATTTTCAATCCCTTCCGTTACTTATATGTTGTCTCTGACAGCTAAGGGCAAGGAAATGCTAGACATTAAAAAAAAGAAAAGAAAACTTGAGGGCCAACAAACTCTACAAGCTCCCTGGCTTTTGTTTTTTTCGTTTTTGTCTAAAGTCAAAGCTGAGCTTGTCTTCCAACCAGAAGTTGACGCTACCTCCAGATGTAAAGACTGTCCTCAGGACAGCAGGGAACGAACGAGTACATACAAATGATCACATAAAAGGTAATGTAAATGTTAGCAGAAGCAATATATGGCAAGAGCTTTAAACTACTTTGAGGGAGCAGAGGCAATCCAAAGAGAATACTCCAATGTAAAAGAATATGGGATGAAGTTAATAAGTAATATTAAGATGAGATTCATAGAGTTGGAAGGGGCCTACAAGGCCATCGAGTCCAACCCCCTGCTCAATGCAGGAAACTAGAGGAGAGGTCTCCCATCCAAGTAATAACCAGGCTTGACCCTGGTTAGCTTTCCACACTCAGACAAGCTGAGCCAGCGTGAGCCAGGAGGAACAGGAATTTAGAATGGGGGCGGGGTGCTGGTGGAAAGTACGGAAAGGTGATGTGTTTGTTCGTTAGTGGAATGATAAGGTTAATCATTGCTATATAATATATAACTGTGCACCCGTGAGAGAGAAAAATGTTTGTGTTATTCATCCTCTTTGTGGTTGCTCAGGAGGTGACGGTAGGCCTCAGCTTCCCATCATCCCTGAGGAACTTATTGTGCATGGGGGAGGGGTTTGCTGATCCATGCGATGACTGAGGGAAATGAGTTGTACTAAGTTCCCTCAGCCAACACAATAGCCCACCCTTTCTCTGGTCAGCGCTTGTCCCCGGTGGCAGAGGGAAGGGAAGTGCATATAGGCCAGCCACTCAGATCTGGTTTGGATGGATGGGTGGGAGGGTGGCGGGCAGCCATTTCAGCCCTCTCCCCTCTTTTCCAGGAAGTGCATTCACAGGCTGCGGACCCACTGTCTTCACTAATTATATAGATAAGGAGATGGAGAGAGAGAGAGACAGACAGACATAGAATGCTACTACAAATGCAACCAAAACATGAACTTTTGGGCAACAGTTAAAAATGCAGGCAAGGGAAAAGCCAGCTGGCTGGGTAAGGTTACTGCACAACCAGCGATGAGAATCCTACACAGCAACAGTACTGCTTCCAGACAAGCCTTTTTACGGTGCAATCGCCCTGCCTCATTCATGGAATTTTATTCGGAGCGTAGATTACAAGTCTTCCACTTGTAATCCTCATGTGTTTTCCGTCCTCTTCTTCCGTCTTTTTGTTTTACCGGAGAAAAATCCGTTAAGGAGGAAAAGATGGAATAGCTGCACAATGGTTTTTGACTGGTAGCGCTGGGAGCTGTCCGTCTGGAAGCACTCCAGATCCTGCACATGAAGGCTTATATGCTCAGAGCAGTGATGCAGAAGAGAAATGCCAATGCTCATGTCAACTGCAGCTCCTGCTGCTTTCCCTCATTTTGAAACAGTGTTTGTGTGCGCACAGAACCTTGTATGGCAACGTGGCCTGCCTACCTTCCTTCCTCCTCCTCTTTTACCACTTCATCCAGTTTCCTGATGAAAAGGCCAATCTTCTTGTAATTTCAGCAGTTTTAATTATAGGCCAAAAGAGAGGCAGCGGGGTGGGGGTGGGGGGAAGTGCAGCTGCATATCCTTGGGCATAATTTTATTAAGCACATTTTTAGGGATCATTTTTATTGTGCATAGTTTGCTGCAATTATTTTGTAACAATTATTTTGCTTATCGTGATTTTCTGAACTACACCGAATAGCTGGCAAATACTGCCTGTTCTGCCCTCCCCCACCCCACAAATCAAAGCCACATTGTAAGGAAAGCAAGTGAGGTTAAAGCCTTTTTTAAATTATTTTTTTTAAGGACAATCCTTCACAGTTGCACATGGCTGGCAATGGGGGGGGGGGGAGAGAGAACCAGCCAGAGACAAAGCTAATGCTTCCGATGGAAAGCAGGTGTTGAATAGCGATTAAGAGTGTGAGCCAGAAAGTCCCCAGCTGGGCTATCACCTAGCCCACACAAACTAACTACAGTAATACCTTGGATTGCAAGTAACTTGGTCTGAGAGCATTTTGCAAGACAAGCAATTTTTTTACATAAATTTTGACTCGATAAACAAGTGACGTCTTGCAATACAAGTGTAGGGATGTAACTGCTCCCGCCCACCAGAGACTCGCTTTGATATAAGAGTATTTTGGATTACAAGCACGGTTCCGGAACTAATTATGCTTGCAATCCAAGGTATTACTGTACAAATAACATGGCAAGCCACACTTTTCTCAGTTTCCACTAACCCTCTTTCCATCTGCAGTATAGAGATAATTACTGACCTGCTTTTACCAGACTGCTGTGTGACTGCTGAGATATGTGGAACCCTTGAAATTTGCTAGATCGTAGCATATATTAGTGGGTTATGCAAATGAGATACTGACCAAACAGTTATGGGATTTCATAACCAATCTTTTAATTGCTCCTATGAGTTGCCCACCTAAGTAAAGCGAGGATTTTTGTTCCCATTCTAAATCAAGAGGCTGCAATCCTATTCAGACTTTCCCAGGAGTAAGCCCCATTGAACACAACCAGTCTTACTTCTGAGTAGACATTGATAGGATTGCACTCTCTCTGTGTGTGTATATATATATAAACTTCTGAATATTCAAAGTGCCCAGGTGGCGCTGGGGGGATGGGAGGGGGCAAGCAACCCCCTCAACAAGTATCTTATCCCCAGTTTTTGACCCCTGTGAAAATTATAACAGGATCATAAACTGGACATTAAAATAAAGCTGCAGTCCTAAATCATACTTACTTGAATCTTAATTCCACTAAAACAATCAATAGGACGTACTATTTAGGAGGAGAACATTAATATGAACTAAATAGTTATTTTTCTCTCAGAAATAAAAAATGTGAAACAAAAAAACTCACACACTCCCTGAGATGCACTTTGTCCCTTCTATCCCCATTTCTCATGGGCATGTAGGAAGTGGCCTTCTACCGAGTCAGACCCTTTGTTAGAATTATAGAATAGTAGAGTTGGAAAGGGCCTATAAGGCCATCAAGTCCAACCCCCTGCTCAATGTTCATCTAGCCCAGTATTGTTGACACTGACTGGTAGGGGCTCTCTGGGGTTTCAGGCAAGATTCCTTCCTAGCCCTACCTGGAGTTGCTGGGGATTGGATTTGCAACCTTCTGCATGAAACCACGTGCTCTACCACTGAGCCACGGCTCTTCGCCATGATATTTCTTCCCCTCTAATTTTTTTTCTCTGGTGCTCCCACTGTCAAAAGTTCTTCACAGACATTATACAGTAATACCTTGGATTGCAAGTAACTTCGTCTGAGAGTGTTTTGCAAGACAAGCAAAAAAAAAATTAAAAAATTTGACTTGATAAATGAGCAAGGTCTTGCAATACAAGGGTAGGGATGTAACCGCTTGCCTCGAGCGGGCTGAAATCGGCCCTGCTCACGCCTGCCAGAGACTCGTTTTGATATAAGAGTGTTTTGGATTACAAGCACGGTTCAGGAACGAATTATGCTTGCAATCCAAGGTATTACTGTATCAGTGATTCTTACAACCCTTCTCTCTCTCTCTCTCTCTCTCTCTCTCTCTCTCTCTGTATGTGAAGAGGTGGGGTGGGGTGAGAATGACAGTAACAGCAGTCACAATCCAACATGTTAATCTACAAGTAATTTGTAGATTACTTAATCCAGATATGAATTACGGTGATTACATCGTCAAGTAGAAACTTGCATGTACAAAATGGCCCATCGGAGATCAAACATCACAGACAGAGCTTCCCTGTCACCTGACATGTCAAACACAAATGTTTCAAAAGAGGCTGGTCATGCATCCAGGTGTGAGTCATCAAGGGATGACGAGATATCGAATGATGTACATGCAAAACATGAATGAATCAGCACAAAATCTCAAGTCCACACAGGTATCCACAGACAGACTTGAACAGCACTGCAGCCAATCCTTTATAGGCAGCTGCTCGCCTGCTCTAGAAACCTCGGTTTCATGCAGTGATTCATCAACTTCCTACAGGCCAAAGGTATCCCCAGTTATGTTCAGGGACTCCTCCATACACACATTACACAGCCTCTCCTGAAGTTACAAAGAGACAGTTCTGTGTCTTAAAGAAGAAAGAAAGGAAAGAAAATAATACAAGTGCTTTTGGGGGCAGGGTGAATGAAGTAACGTAGCATTCTGGCATTGTATGGAAATATTGTTAGCAGTCCCCGATTCTGAGCAGAAGTAATTCCAGGGGGGGGGGGTGCTACAGAGTTTATTATCATTTGGATGAGCGGATACTGGAGACTTATGGTATCTTTGTTGTATTTGCTTTATTTACAAAAATACCAGTAAGCCACACATTAGAAGCAAATTGGCACTCCTTCACAAGGAAGCTGATTCTAGGAGAATAAATTGTGCAGAAACACACACCAAGACAGCGTTCCCAGTTGCAGATGAAATAGACACCACAGGGCTGAATCCAATGGAATAGACACCGCCGGCAGATTGAATTTCACCTGCAACCCCCTGCACGTGTGTGCGGCGGGCGGGCGGGCGGGCGGGGGTATGTAGGGGAAACTCCCATTGCACAAGCAGAAGTCTGTGCATGCAATGTTGGATTTTGCCCTAAGAGAGTATCCCCAGTTGCAGATTTCCAGCCAAAAACTCAGCTCTCTCTCTAGTAAGTTCAAACTGCTGTCTCTATGCTTCCTCACCTTAAACTGGAAGGGGTATCATCTTCTCCAAGTTCTGATAGGTATCATATTCCAAAATCTGCACAGAGATCCCAAACTAGAGACCATCTCCTCTCCTGTCATGGCTCCCACTGATGGAATGCCCATCCTTCATCCTGGAATATCAGGCAACTCAATGAAGGAATGACCAGCCAGCAGCTGTAACAGTGTGCAAGAGGGATGCATGATGTGGCCCATGTCTGCTGTGTGTGCAGCCCCCAAAGCTGACAGGACCCTACCCAATTTCCCCCACAGTCCAGCTGATCAGCTGGGCTGCGGTGGGTGGGGGCCTAGAAATGCTGTTCTCTGGCTTCTGAAATAACTGTTTTCCGGCTTCTAATAGTGATGGAGAAACAGCAGTCTCATTGACAATCACTGGGGGATGGGGGAGTCTTTTACCTCCACCCCCTGCCACCCCCCCCCCCAGTTATCCCTAGATCTCAGTAGGCAGGGAGGGGAGATGTGTTAAATGTGGAGAGGCGAAGGGTGTGTGTGTGTGTGTGTGTGTGTGTGTGTGTGCACATGGACGTGTGGCCCTCTGCTCCCCCAGCCAACACCTGATGTGGCCCTTGGGGCTGAAAAGGTTGTGCAGCTGTGGTATAAAAGCTCGTGATTTTTGCAATTGCACAAGCAACCTAGGGTATATCAAATGTACCACTTAATCCTACCCATGTTCTTTCAGAAGTGAGTCCTGTAGATTTCAGTTGGCATGCTTCTGCGCATGATGTGCTTAGAACTGCATCTTAAAGTGTTCATTTAGTTGAGTCCATCTTTCTAATCTGCTTGCAGGGCCTGACGAGTTACAGGCCTTCACCACGCCTATAAACTGCTTTTTCAGTTTGCTGGAGATTTAGATGCATGCCTTGTATGCAGAGGGTCCCAGGTTCAATCCCCGGCATCTCCAGGTAGGTCTGGGAGGGAAAGACCTTTATATGGAAGTGTAGAGAGCAGCAGCCAGTCAGTGTAAACAAAACTAAATGTGATGGACCAATGGTCTGGGTCTGTATAAGGCAGCTTCCTGTGCTCCTACATGACATATTCATGTTCAGCTATTGGGATGCAGAGTTCCCTTTGCATTGTACCTCGGTTAATCCTTTTTTCTCTCAGATTTCAGCAGAACTGCAGATCCTACAGCTTATTTTATCATTTTGCTGCCACAGACTTAAATGCTGCAGCTACTCTGCTGGAATTCGAACTGCAAAGGCTACATTGCTTTTTTACTTGTAGACATAAGCTAAGCTTTTGATTGAGTCTCGTGGGTGTGACAGAGGCTACTTTCCAATCATTCTTTTAAATTACAGTGGAAATATGCTTACATGCCATTTTAGCTTGTACACCACAGAATATTACAGCTGTTAAAATAAGCTGTTCATCTAGGGACCAGATGGTACAGAACAGGAAGCATGTTTGGGCACTTGGGACACAAATTCATTTTGTTAGATTAGATTTCATGTACTCTCTCTTTGAGATACCATGCAACATAGGCTCTGTTTATTTTACAGCAGGGGTGTTGAACCTCTGCTCCACAGGCCAAATCCACACCCCCTTTCCCATATCGTCAGGGATTTGCTGGATTCTGGAAACAGTTTAGAAATGCTGCAGTTTGCTGACAGCGTTGCCTTTCACTGCATTGCTCTGTGTTCGCTGTGGCTTACTTCTGAGTAGCTTGAACAACTGCATCCCATTATAAATTGGGAATATACAGTTAACGGCCAATGGTATAGGTAAGATTAATGGAGCAGGCACAATTTCCACTGTCCTCTCAATTCATCTGTTGCAGTCTCTCAGGACCAGGGATGTTGAAGAGTCCTTGGTCTCGAGTCACGAGTCGAGTCATGAGTCTTTGGACCCGAGTCTGAGTCCTTGGTCCAAAATGGTGACTCATGAGTCCCGAGTCACTCCCAGAGCTGACTCCACGAGTCCCTATTATAATTAATGGGGGGGGTCCCAACAAAATAAGGCTACTTCAGATGTGTGGCTTAAATAAATTCTAGGCACAAGTGTGCCCTTTTATTTCAAAACTCCGCCGGCAGATTGAATTTCACCTGCAACCCCCTGCACGTGTGTGCGGCGGGCGGGCGGGGGTATGTAGGGGAAACTCCCATTGCACAAGCAGAAGTCTGCGCATGCAATGTTGGATTTTGCCCTAAGAGAGTATCCCCAGTTGCAGATTTCCAGCCAAAAACTCAGCTCTCTCTCTAGTAAGTTCAAACTGCTGTCCCTTCAAACAGAGGACTGTTCTCTGTAAATGAGGACGCATGGCCACCCTAGCACGTCATAGAAGGGACACGGTTGTAGTACATGATCCTTAAATCCTTCAGAGCCAAGATAGGTGGAGGATGAGATGTTAAAACATTCAGGAAGAGGAAAGTATTAGTGACTCTGCCTGGGGGAGACAAATTCTACTTGTTGACTTGCTAGGGCAAGGAAGACTGTCCTCTTGGATTGTTCAGGTCTACATGTATGATGGATTAGAAACTCAAAGAATGCATAATAGGGGAAATTCTGGACTTGAGCTTTATTCTAAAGAGCCTGTTCAGACAATGAAAAGTTTCCATTGACTTGCTAGCAGTGTAGGAGTGTAGCGTAACTGCAGGCATTTCTCTCTTGTCATTCTTGCTTTTCCTGTCCCAGCCTCAGATCATGGGACTGCATTATGAATTTATAGGGTTCTCCTCTTCCATAATGGAACTTATAGATATCTGTGAATTGAGATGGCTTTATTCTGGATAGATGTCCTGAGCAGGGATGGGGACTCGGACTCCAGGACTCGACTCGTGAGTCGGACTGAGTCCCCCCTCTGACTCGAGTCGGACTGAGTCCCCCCTCTGACTCGAGTCAGACTTGAGTCCCAATATTTTTAATAGGACTCGAGACTCGACTCGGGACTCGAGACCAAGGATTCTTCAACATCCCTGGGCTGTGCCAGAAGGAGTGGAGAGGAGCACGATCGCTGGCAAAGAGCACATGGAAGCGGTTTCTTGAGTTTGGAATGGGAATATACGTACTAGAACTGCAAGTCAGGAACTCCATTTCCCATCAACCTATTGTGCTGGGACTCTTTCCCTTTCCCGGCATTCCTGCCTTTGGGGTAGGAAGGTTGGAGAAGGCCTAAGAAGTCTTTGGCTCAGGGATGTCTGTTGCTCCTTTGGACTCTCCAGTTAGTAGTGCTTTAAAAGCCTGGATTGAAGGAAGTTGGAAACTTTGATCCCAGGTTGGCTTGCCATTTTTTAATTATTATTTTTGTAAAATCACAGGGCCTGGAGGTCCCACAGCCACTCAACCAAACTGACAATATCAGGGCAGATTTAAAATCGCATCAGACAGTTTTAAAAGCAATGACTTTTGCTTCCCTGGGTTATATGGATCTTCCTCATTATTACCTGAATAAATCATTTGTTTGCATGTTAAATCACTCCTGACTGCATCATTGGAATATCGCAGTGGAGTCTGTAGCTTGTGGCTTCCTGGTTCACTTTTCTGGTCTGATCTACTGCCCTATATACATTTGACTCTGTTCTCTGTCAACGATGGACTCACTGTCCTAGTGTCCTTGCATCTAATCCTACCCACGCTAGTGTAGTCCATCTGTAAAATGGACAATTTCCCCCCCTAAGGCAGGCATACCCATTTTACAAATGTTTAATTCATTCCTTTATAATAAGTGACATAAATGCATGTTGTTTGTTTTGTGACTTGATGTATTATCTGTGGATGAGATCATGTGCTTGTGTTATCGGCTCTCTGCATATTTCTGATTTTTGTTTTGTGCATTGGCATATTGCCCCTATTTGGACAGGGCTCGCCTGGTTTCAGTAATCTACACTCTGGTAATCTCTAAGATAGATTACTGCAATGCACCCTACTTGGGGCTGCCCCTGAAGACTGCTTAGAAGCTGCCGCTTGTGCATCATGGGGCAATCAGACTAATATCTGGGACCAGAAGGTCTGAACACATGACACCAGTTCTGGCCTGCTTGCATTGCCTATATGCTTCTGAGCCCAATTCAAAGTGCTGGTCTTAACCTAGAAAGCCCTACATGGTTTGGGACCACAATACTTGACAGAATGCCTCTCCCAACCACAATCTACCCAGACACTATGCTCAACATCTGGGCCTTCCTGTGACTGCCACCTCTGAGGGAGGCTCGGTCTGTGGTAACAAGAGCACCTTTTCTGTGTCCGCCCCCCCAATTATGGAAAAAACTCCCCACTGAGGCCCGCCTGGCATCAACTCTATCTTTTTGGCGCAGGTTAAGACTGTCCTCTATGCCGAGGCATTTAACATTTAATAGTACATGGGGGACAATTATGTCAGCTTTTTAACAGGTCTAGTTTTATTAACTTGTTCTTAGTTATTTAAGTCGTTTTTAAATTCAGTTTTTAAATTTTAGTAGTGAAACTCTTATGATGTTTTTATTGTTTGTATTTTATATTGTAGTTTATTGTATTTTAATGAATTGTTGTAAACTGCCCAGAGAGCTTTGGCTATTGGGTGGTATAGAAATAAAATTTATTTATTTATTTATTTTTGTACTAGTGTGGCTTATGGTAGACTGATAGCTTGCAGTGCCCTCATATAAATCTGTAGGACCTGGCCTGCTTGTGGCCTACCTTCTTCTCAAGTTAGAATTCCTCCTCTGCCTGCAACTAATTCTACTTGCTCCTATAACCCATTACTCCATCCCCTGGTCTTCCCGCTCCCAGATACCAGAGCCAGTACATGCCTCTGGATACCAGTTCCATGCAGATGTTCCATGCACATCCTCCCTGTAGGCTCCCACAGGCAGCTGTTTGGCCACTGTGTGAACAGAATGCTGGACTAGATGGACCCTTGGTCTGATCCAGCAGGGCTCTACTTATATTCTTATGTGTCCACCATTCCTTCCACTGATCAGGTTGATAGACGTGCATTCCTCCACTGCATTCCTCCCTGCAGAGCTACAGAAGCAACAAATTGCTGAAATGGCATAGTGGGTACTATTTACTATAACTATCTCAGAAAGAGTCAACTCTTGCTGGGAAAAAGGCTCACACAATGACTGACATCGCCACATAATGACATTTCTTAAGATGCTGAGGGACAATTCACATGTGCGTGCATGTTTAGCACTTTTTTACTACATGATTTTCAGTTGAAAGCAAGACCATCATCTTCATTTTGAAGTCTTGTGTTTCAGAAAATATCAGGTGATCTATGTTCTATGATTGTCTGTTTGATGATGACTGACTTAAACAAGCAGTCACTTGCTGCTACTGGTGAGCAATAAGCAACACTCACTACTCAAGGAAATGGCCTTAAAATTTGTGCTTTAAGAGCATTTTGCAGTCCTGCCTATCACAGGCCCTTTGGAGGAGTTCGTGTTCCTTAAAAAATAAAAGATGGTTTAAAACAATTGTACATTACCACCACCACCTGCCAGTTTCATGGTCAATAGCTTCTGAGTTGTGCCTGAGTACAAGAGAATGACAAAACCAGACAGGTGGATACAAAAACAACCCTATAGCAGAAACACCTGGCTTCATATCAAGCAATTGCTTAATTCAATCAATCAGGATTATATGTTCCAGTCTGTTTCGGTCAAGACAGCTGTTTCTGATCAGAAGAAATTCAAAGACCAGTATGAGGCCATTTACTAGGCTGGAAGGGGCAAAAGTATTCTCTCTGCTTCCTTCACTCAATGCCTCCCCTGCCCCATCTAGGCTGAATGGCTGAGAAATGAAATGAAGAGACCAAGAGCTCTTCAGGGAGAGAAAAGGGCTTCCATGATCTGATAAGAACCATGCGGCCAGTATAAATCAGAACAAACATCTTCTGAAAGAGATTATTACCCTTGCAAGCAGCTAGATCATGAACAACCTCATTTATTAGATGGATTGGTTTTCTTGTTTCCTTAAAGCAGTGGTGGGCAGAAGGTAGGTTGGAATCTACTGGTAAACCTCTGGGTGATTTGCAGTAGATTGGCAAGGATTTCTGACTCCCAGTTGTTCAACAGCAGCAACAAAAGTTCTCCCTCCCCACACACACATTATAGTGGTGACATGAGAAAGGCTTAGGGCAGTGATCTTCAGTATTTTTCAAGCAGGAGCCACTTTGGCTTCAGGCACTGCCAGAGAGGCTACTTGGAGGCCTTTCCCAAGCTTTCCCCCCCAGCTGCAACACTGTGCACCAGACTCAGCTGGTGCTCAAAAGAAATTATTGGGCTCAGAATTCTTTAATTTCAATGCATGTCTTTTGCACCTGGCTCTAGTTGGTGGATCTTGGGGTTCTAATTAAAAAACATGGCGATCCCACCACAAGCCTGAAGTCTGCCCACCCATCATCTTACAGGGGCCGGCAATCAAAAGGAACCAGACAGCTTTGAATAAATGCGAAATGTAGAGAGATTAAGGAAAACAATGTGGGTGTGGCTCCGAAGGTGGAACCTATGACTCAACAGTGAAGAAAGGGTGGAAAGCCCTGGAGCAAAATGCAAGTGAAAATCTTGCTAGCATACATGGTAACAAGGAAGTGTGTAGGTGGCTTCCAATTATTCAGTGAAGTCAACTTAAGATCAAGAGGAAATCAGAACTTGTATCTTATGCATGTTTGAACTCTGATGAGCTTTCTTATCCTTCATTGAAAAGGATGAATGAAAACCTCATTAATGTGAATGGTCTTAGGAGTCAACAGAAAGACCTAGGCCTGAATCCAAAGAACCCTGTGGCTAGTTCCACCTAGGCTTTTGGTGCGTAATTCAAAGGTCACACACAATTATCTTTGTATTCTGACTGCAACCAGTACTATTGCTAGATTAAGGTTTATTGTCTGAAGGTATCCAGAGAAAAGTTGTGTGCATTTAGTAGCGACAATGCTGATAGCCATTAAACCATATCCATCCATCATCCAGAGCACCAAGGGCGCTTGAAGGCCGCACCTCCTGCCTTCCAGAAGAAACATCATGGCAAGGGGAAGACCTGCCTGGCCCTATTCATTGGCCAAAGAAGCAGTAGCTGCAGGGAGCTTGCTTCGACTACTGAAACCCCATCGCCAGAAAGAACATTTGGCTCCAACTGGCAGTTTCTCCTTCTCTTGAGGGTGATTAGTTAGAAAAGAGGGCAGCACTCCTGTATTTTTATTTACTAGTACAAAAGAGGGAATTTTGGGAAGTACAGCTTAGCATGCAGGGGTGAAAGCTGCAAATACCGAAGTATCTACACAGCTGTTAAAGGGATTCTTGTCAGCCTTTGCATATAGTGACCCTTCTTTCTCCCCACTTCTACTTTGTAGACAAAATAAATGAATCAGTGATGGAATGGAACCTATTTTGTTAGGAGCAAATGAGTTTGTGGCATGTGGCTGATGAAAAAGATACAACCCACCAACACGGCAATCTATGTTGAGCTATCAGGAAGTCCTAGAGGAAAACAAAAAAGCAAAACATTAAAAAAAAATGCCTAGGTGAAACACTTGGTTTATAGTAAATCCTAGAAGGGGTCATTGTTCCCAAATAGACTAAAAGTCATCCCACCCCACCCAAAACACACACATTACAAATAAGAAATCGGTGTTGCAAGTTTGCACTATGAGATCCAACTCCTGTCAAGATAAACTTGGAGCAGAATTAACCCCCTAGCGCAGGCATGTGGAATCTCTAGCCCATGGGCTGGATACAGCTTTGGGGGTCCCCATCTAGTCCACCATTTTCTTCCCCAGGCCTCACCCCCTCCCTGAGGCAGGAAAATGCTCTTATCTGCACTCAGCAGCTGATTACAGATAAGAGCTTTCTCATCCCTCAGATTTTCATCCCCATCATGGTGCACTCGGTAGGGAGATTTGAACCTCCCCACCCAGCATGCCATAGAATCATAGAATCATAGAAAAGTAGAGTTGGAAGGGGCCTACAAGGCCATCGAGTCCAACCCCCTGCTCAATGCAGGAATCTAGGTCAAAGCATCTCTGACAGATGTCTGTCCAGCTGCACCTTGAATGCCTCCAGAGTGGGAGAGCCCACGACCTCCCTAGGTAGTTGATTCCATTGTCTTATTGCTCTGACAGTCAGGAAATTTTTCCTGATGTTTAGGTGGAATCTAGGTTCCTGTAACTTGAGCCCATTATTCTGTGTCCTGCAAACTGGGATGAACGAGAAGAGATCTTTGCCCTCCTCTGTGTGACATCCCTTCAAATACTGGAAGAGTGCGATCATATCTCCCCTCAGTCTCCTCTTCTGAAGGCTAAACATGCCCAGTTCTTTCAGTCTCTCCTCATAGGGCCTTGTTTCCAGTCCCTTTATCATCCTTGTTGCCCTCCTCTGAACCCTCTCCAGTTTGTCTATGTCCTTCTTAAAGTGAGGTGCCCAGAACTGGACGCAGTACTCAAGATGAGGCCTAACCAGTGCCGAGTAAAGGGGAATTATCACTTCCCGCGATTTGGAAGCTATACTTCTATTAATACAGCCCAAAATTGCATTTGCCTTCTTTGCAGCCACATCACATTGCTGGCTCATATTCAGTTTGTGATCTACCACAATTCCAAGATCCCTCTCACTTGTAGTATTGTTGAGCCAAGTGTCCCCCATTCTGTAACTCTGCATTTGGTTTCCTCTCCCTAGGTGCAGCACTTGGCATTTATCCCTATTAAATTTCATTCTGTTGTTTTCGGCCCAGCGCTCCAGCCTATCGAGGTCACTTTGAATTTTGTTTCTGTCTTCCAGAGTATTAGCTGTTCCACCCAACTTTGTGTCATCTGCAAATTTGATAAGCATTCCCTGTACCTCCTGATCCAAGTCATTAATAAAAATGTTGAAGAGCACCGGGCCCAGGACCGAGCCCTGTGGTACCCCACTCGTTACCTCTCCCCAGTTTGAGAAGGAACCATTGATAAGCACTCTTTGAGTCCGATTCTGTAGCCAATTGTGGATCCACCTGATAGTTGTTCCATCTAGCCCACTCTTAGCTAGCTTACTAATCAGGATATCATGAGGCACTTTGTCGAAAGCTTTGCTGAAGTCCAGATATATAATGTCCACAGCATTCCCACAGTCCACAAGGGAGGTTACCCGATCAAAAAATGAGATCAGATTAGTCTGACAGGATTTGTTCTTGACAAATCCATGCTGGCTTCTAGTAATCACTGCATTGTTTTCAAGGTGCTTGCAGACTGACTTCTTTATAATCTGCTCAAAAATCTTCCCGGGGATTGATGTCAGACTGACTGGTCTATAGTTCCCAGGTTCCTCCTTCTTGCCCTTTTTGAAGATGGGAACAACATTTGCCCTCCTCCAGTCGTCTGGCACTTCACCTGTCCCCCATGATTTCTCAAAGATAATAGACAGTGGTTCTGAGAGTTCTTCTGCCAGTTCCTTTATTACTCTAGGATGCAGCTCATCAGGCCCTGGAGATTTAAACTCGTTCAGAGTAATCAGGTGCTCCTTGACCATTTGCCTATCAATCTCAAGCTGCAATCCTGCCCCTTCAGTCTGCACTTCAGGTTTGCCAGGGGGGTCATAGACCCTCTTTTGGGAGAAGACCGAGCCGAAGTAGGAATTGAACACTTCTGCCTTTTCTTTGTCTTCTGTTATCAATTTGCCATCCTCATTGCGTAGTTGAACCACCAGTTCTTTCTTCTGTCTTTTACTGTGCATGTATCTGAAGAAAGCTTTTTTGTTGCTTTTAGCATTCCTCGCTAACCTTAGCTCATTCTCAGCTTTAGCCTTCCTGACACTATTCCTGCAGTTCTGTGCTACCTGCCTGTACTCTTCCCCTGTAGCCTGTCCTTCCTTCCACTTCCTATACGTGTCCTTTTTTGTTTTCAGGTCATCTTTGAGTTTATTGTGAAGCCACATTGGCTTCTTCTGTTGCCCTCTGCCTTTTTTCCTTGTGGGAATTGTTTGCAATTGTGCCTTTAAAATTTCCTTTTTTAAAATGAATAGGGATGAAAATGCTCCCCCCCCCTCATCTGATCTGGGAGGAGTGAGGAGGGGATTTGGGAAGTATATGTGTATGGGGGGGGGGGAGAATGAAGTTAACTGTGTGAGAATAGTGTGACTATCTAGCCTTTGGGCCAAAAGAAGTTCCCTACACCTGTCTATGGTAATAGGCCTGTGGCTTACGCTGGCTCAGCTTGTCTGAGCGTGGAAAGCTAAGCAGGGTCAAGCCTGGTGATTACTTGGATGGGAGACCCCTCCTCTAGTTTCCTGCATTGAGCAGGGGGTTGGACTCGATAGCCTTGTAGGCTCCCTTCCAACTCTATGAAATAATTCCTGAGGCCCAATGGACACTTCAGTGCTTTTCAACTGACTTTTTTTTATTGTCTACAGGAAAAAAATACAAAACCAGAAAAGATCTACCGGTACTTCAGTGCTTTTGAAGCGGCACAACCACACAAAATAGAATGCATGATACAAAATGTGAAGATATTTTCCCTGATCTGCTTTGAATTGTTGCTAGGGATAGAGTGGACCAGTTAATTTAGGCATTTTGTAGTTTCACCATCTAATTTCAATAGTGGTACATTGGACCCAATACCTTATTAAGTTAAACATTTAAAAAAATTGAAAGGGGGAGATTATGTAACATCCCAGGACAGCTGACCACATAATCGTTGAGGGATACAGTTGGATCCAGAGATAGACAAACATTCTACTTGTACTATGGGTCTTTCCTGGTATCTCCCCCTCCACACTCAATCTTGTCCTAGTGTCAAGGAACCCTCTGGAATAGCACATGATGGGGCACAGGAGTCACAGCGGGGCAGGGAATTTGGGAGAACTCAGAAGGGCTGTCTTACAGAGCTTTTTTACTTGAACATGTATCAAGAATATTGGCCTGTAGTTAGTTGGTATTTGGCTTTTGACACACCAAAATAGAAAAATCTGGCTACCCTTAGATAAAATTATTCTTGACATGTGGAAAGTAGCACAAAATAACTAAATATGAAATAATTTAGAACTTAGGGCAGAATCCAACGGGGCGCTTATGCCTCCGCCGATCCTCTTATGCCCCACAGATTCTTGTCTGCAAGCAGCGCCTACTGCTTAAATAATGAAGATTTAGCACTTCTGGGGCAACTGGAAACAAGCAAAAATGCTGGTTTCTGGAAGGGAGCAGGGCGGAGCACACATAAGGGAGCTCTGCCGAAACTGTCCCAATTGAGAAACAAGAGCTTCTGCTCATTTCGGGGCTTCCTCTGGGAAGCACTGTGTCTGCTGCGCAAGTGGTGGGTTCCACTTGTGCAACAGAATCAGCAGGTCCCACCGCTTGTGCAACAGAATCTGCGGGGCACAAGAAAATTGGCAGGGACATAAGTGCCCCATTGGATTGTACTGTTAGATTGGTAACAGGTTGAGATTATGTAGCTAATTATTCTTCGTAAGAACATTCTGCATTTTTATACAGTAGTAATTTGTCCTAGGAGTGTGAATTGTACTCAGAAGAATTGTAACTAGATAGTGTGGTATATGTCTGCATATACCCACCCACGCAGTGTTGGGGTACTGTGTTTTATTGTTCCTACCCTAAATTTGTTTTAAAAGTAAGCTGCACAAATACATGGAGGTCAAATTTTACTTACTTCCACAATAGTTTGTTCAGTTAAGCTATGTCATTTGAGTTTGACACCATAACGGTCAAAATACTTGAAGTGGTCCTTCAAATAACTGGGAAATTTCAGAACTAATTAGAAGTTCTACGATTTCACTGATAAAATCCAGGAAAGAAAATATGGATAGATGTCACTGAAGCATTGCATTTGGGCAGGTGTAGCTAAGGTTTCCAAAGAACGTGAAGTAGCATTGTAATCAAGTGGAACACCACTTTTTGGTAGGAATCAAAACATAAGACCAAGCATATTGCATAAAGTTATTCACACATTTTCATTTTGTTGTTTTCTTTACAGCATATTACAAGTGAACATTACATTATTCAATATGAACTAAGAGCGGCCTAGAGGCAGAACAGACTTAAACAGACTAGGCAAAAGGTTCCATAACCAAATCTACAGATTAAGAGACTGAAGGAAGTGGGTGGGGTGGTTCTTGACCAAACCTAGAATGTTTCCTATATATATATGGGTACTTGTTTTTCTACATTTATACTGTGCAAATACATTTAACAAAACTGAATGGGGAAAATGTTGGTCAGTTAACAGAAGTCAGCATAGAGTAGAAAGATCCCACTTAGCCCAGCCACCAGGTTATGAAGTAGACTTGCAATGTACCAAACAAAGAATACCGAATTATTGTTTGAAAGTTGTTTTAGACAAATGTAGAAAAATTACCATATGACATAATATAGAAAATGTATGTCCCTCATCTCTCCTTTAAATTAAATTGTGACTTGTGAACAACTGTATCCATTGGATGAGAAGGCAGAGTTCTGAAGAAAATCCCATTACAAATTATAAATTTTCTATTTCTAATGGAAAACTGTGCCATAACAACTGTTATTAATTTGCTATTTAAAAAGTTGTATAAAAGGAAGCTACTATAAATTCAAGTTGAGATAGGTATTTAAATTAAGTTTGTCTGTGTTATTGTTAAATGATCAACATTATAACATACCAAACTTTTCTGTAAGCAAACTTCTGTATGCTTTGATTAAAAAAAAGAGAATAACAGTACTGTGTGAATGAGATGAGTTGCTCTCCTACCTTCTCCTGAAACCTCCCCCAAAAAGCTTTCATGTGATCTATAGTCATCTACCTCCAACAGCTTTGAAACAAAGCGCCTATGTTATGCCATCAAAATGAAGAAGTGTTTACACAAATATTGACTTGAACAAAATACAAAGCACTTTATCTTTCAGAAACTGAATATACAAAGTAAGTTTCTTTCCAAAATATTTTCATAGGCAAAGGATTAAAAAGGATTTTAATTATACACATATGGTCACAATTCTGCCTTAAAAAGGAAATTGGGAAATGTACATAAGGCCGCTTGTAAATGTACACCTTTATCTTACTGTTACAGTGTCATATTCAGAGAAAAATTGACAGTATCATACATATTTGCTTTAGGATGAAATCAGCTGTTCAAAAATACAGTATTCTTCTGTACAAAAACAAATCGTGCCACATTTAAGATGGAAGAAGCACTGGATTGTGTGATCAGTAATTCAGTACATTAATTTGCCTTTATTTTAATTAATGTTTAAACTGATTAGGTTTCCCAAATGTCCATATTAACAGAATAGCTATGTCATAAACAAAAAAGTTTCTCATAATAGATAAAAGAAAGCTGGTTCATATCTCTGAAACCATATAAAGATAGAATTTTTAAAAAATCAGTCTTGATTTGTTGAAATAAATTTACATTATACAACACTATGTCAGGGCCAAAAGGGACAGGGATATGAATATACACTAAAAATGCAAATTTTCTTCCCAAAAGGGGTAAAACAAATTACATTTACAGCATGAAGGTTTACAAATGTACATCTGTACAACCAAGATAAGCATCACTACTCAATTAGCAAGGCTTGTAAAACATTGAAAACAATAAATTTGTTTACAAACAGTAAACTTACATCTATTAACTATACTTATACAATGCTTATATTTATAAGGAAGCAAAAAGCTATCGGAATATTTAATCATGCTTTAGATGTTGAGCTATCAAGTTTAAGTAGGCCCTGTCCTCCTCCATTAACTGCCTACTATTTCATCTACTGTGAGAACACAAAGCATATGCTCAACACTTTCAAATCCTGTCTTACAATTGTATATTTAAAGCAAAACACACACGTCTTACGTCAACTGTCTGTCTATTCATTTAATGCAGGTTTACTCTTTTCCCAGACAGTACATTGCTGGATCGAAGAACCACCTTGATTTTATTCTCCTACCTTGCACACCAATTAAATATTTAAGTATATACATGGCTTTTATACACGGCTAGAGAAAAGGGCATTACACTTAAAAAAAATGTTTCCAAAGTGAAAGATAGAAACGACTCAATGTTCACATTTTATCATTCCTTTACTGGTATTTGTAGTGCCCTGATTGCTATTTGGATTATAAAAATTGTGAACCACCAAAATACAGAACTTAACTTTCTGTAACATGTTAAATAATAATTATGCAATTGCTCTATTTTCAATGGTTATAAAAAAGGTTCCGCACAAAGGGGAAAAAATGAAAACTAATTCTATATACAATTATATAAACATGTTGTGCTATGGTGATGAGTAGACCTACCAGATTGTAAGTCAGTATATTAAAAGAATACTGTACTTTTTCCCTTTAAAAACTATTTTATTCAGTGACTTTACAAGGTAAAAATTTACAAAATGTGAGCGCTATTCTGATAGTTACATCATTTACAGGCTTTCTGTGCTTTATGAGCCCTGCAATCTGATAGGTTCCTGATAAGAAATGGCAATATGTTGCAATTCATTCCCCAAAAATATACACATGAATAAAATTTTTACAAATGGATGAAGTCAATAAATATATATTTTAAAAAACCACAACATCTTTAGTTAAGTCTTGTGTTTTGATAATTCACAATAAAATTCATCTTCAAGATTGCTGTTTGAATGTGTCTTTAAAGCATTCCATTTGGTGGCCCTCCAACTGGCCCCAGATCAGCACTGTTCTTCAGGTAATACTTTTCCAGTTTGGCAAGGATATGTTTGCCATAGGTGTATTTACGCAGGGTTGTAATATGGGGCCGAATCTGCAATAAGAAAATGCAGAGTTAAGACATTCCCATCATCAAAATAGATTGACTTCAGGCAGGTCAGGGAGAAGGGAACAAAGATTGAGTCCTTTGCTGAATATTCAAGTTATCTTTTGTTAGTTTATCTTCAATATTTACCAACTCCGAGATCTATGTTAGAATTTTGAACATCTGAAGAACAAGCAAGATGCAAGGGGATCCCAACTGAGGGCCAGGTTCAAGCAAAATTACATCATTTGATGGCAAGAACTTCTAATAAAGGCTATTTAATGGTTTCCCCATTATCCCAAGATAAATCTTAACCCACCCCATATTCAATTTTAAAGTTAAGAGAGGAAATGTTAGGAAATCATACGAAAAGAAACTCTATATAATTTTTGAATTATGTAGGAGATACCATTCCAAAAATAACTATTGCACTTATTTGCAGTCAAATACTGAAAACATCTGAATACATCTAGTATTAAGAGGAATAATTTAAAAAGAAGTGTGATCACTTGGTTGGACCTAGAGGAAAACACCTCATCAAATAAGGGTTTCCTGCCTCCCCCTCCACTGCAGCTGCTGTGCAGAAAAGCTACAGCTGAGGCATGGAAGATTGCCCCACCCCCCATGTCCTGGGATCTGGTGCAGGGGACTCCAGCAAGCCAAGGGAATTGATAGAAACCGAGGACCTCCCCTTGTGCGAGCAGAAACGTCTTCTGAGCACACAGGAGCACTGACAGACCCAAACTAACGTGTTATATTTTATGGAGGTAAAATTTGAAGTTTTGTACAATATTAGGCTTTATTCCCAAGTTTTTGAAATAAAACGTATTATTCAAACTATACAATGACTCCTTCCTAACCTCTTACTTTACATATTGTTATATCTATCTATTGATTTATCTATCAAATTTATATATCACCCAACTGGCACATGTCCTCCAGGCAGTTTTCAATCATACCTATAGACTAATAAGAATTTTTTATATTGTTGAGTAAATTGTTTCCATTCATATTTATGTAAAGAGCAGAAAAGCTTTCAGAGATACATTGTGAAAAACTGAACTGAAACTAAATTTGAACCAGTGTGGAGTAGTGATAGGGATGTACAGATCTTGTTAAATCTGTTCCATCTGTGTGTTGTAGATTGTCAGACATCTTTTGTTCCATTGTCCAATCATTGACAGAATTCCAATTTTTGTAGGAGAATTTTGTTATACTTGCACTAATCCACATGTGCACTAATGCACGAAAGTTAATGTAAATTTGTGCAAATCTCCCCCAAAATGAAAAAAAAAGAGTGAAAAATGCATGAATCCACCAAAAATCTGCATTTTCACACTTTAGCCGGGGGGGGGGGGGGCTAAACAAGTCACAATCACAGTGGGGAGGGGGAGACAAGTTGGTCCTGCTGTGTGGTCCCCTGGGATACCTGCAGGAGGACTGAGGGGGCAAACAACCCATAGTGAGCCCAATCGTCTTTTGGGCTGTTCACCTAACAACCAACCCTCCATGGCTTATTGCCAGGGTAGGTTAGCATGACATGTGAACGTGCCCACTATCTTTCAACCTAACATACCTCACTCACAGGGTTGTTGAGGATAAAATGAGAGGGGAGGAAAAGAAGCATGTATGCTGCCTTGAACTCCTTGGAGGAAAGGTGGAATATAAATGTAACAATAAAATAAAGCAAATAAATTTAACTTTAAACTTACTTGTAATACACTATTTACAAATGCTCACAAAATAAGGAATTAAAAACAAGGTCTTATGGAGGGGAATGACTGTTAGACACAACAGCATCAAGAGTCATTCAAGGGTTGTCAAAGATGGGAAATGAGAAATGTTGATTTAAATGAACAGTTCTTTCTAACTCTGAAGCAGATGTCTACAATTACCTTGTGCATTATAATCTTACGCTGAGCGGGTTCAGCCATGTCAATCATCTTTTGAACAACGTAGTTTGCATACTGGTCCTTCATCATGGTGTATAAGGCACTATGAGGACCATCATTCTGGCAACACACCTCATCAATAAGCAAAGCTCTTTCAGCACGAGATGCATGAGTTACACATTTTTCTACCACATTGCTGAAAAAGATTTTGAGATTTGTCAATACAGAAAAAGATGAAATTGGTTCTTTCTAAAATGTTTTAACCTAGCACACTTGAAATGAAATACATGGGTGCCACTTAACTATATGCTAAGTAGAGATGTAAAATTTCAAGAAATTTTGAAGCCGTGGAAAACCCCATTTCCCCCCAGGTTTGTTGTTTTCTTTTGGGGGGGAGGGGAGGGAAGGACGGAAATTTTGGGGAAAATGGAAAGATAAGCAATACTCTTTTTTTTAGTGCACTTTACATTTTGTTGCTTTAGGACAGCCTCCCCCAACTGGTACCCTCCAGATGTTTTGGACTTCAGCTCACATCAGGCCCAGGCAGCATGGGCATTTTAAAAAGGAATGAAAGAAATAACTATGCTGGGAATCTTGCAGAGAGAATTAAAAAAAAAAAAACCATTCCCCCTGCCCATGGCTTCATTATTTTATGAGTGCCGTTTTTCTTGGCAGAAAGGCAGGACACAAATCAAATAAATAAATACATACATATCCAAAAATTTTACATCTCTTAATCTTTCTAAAAAGGTCTTCTTATTACATCATTTTTAGAAATCATTTTGGGGAAATAAAGGCTGGGTAACAATATATAAACATGTCTTAAAATTTATTCATAATTCTAAAAGAAAATATGTCATAATACAAAGCTGTTCAATTTTTCGGAAAAAAACAAAAATGGTCCTTGGAAAAAAACAAACAAACATCCCCCGCCCCCAAATTCTTCCAGGTTTTTTCTAGACCTTCACATCTGTAATGCTAATACAAAATAACTGGATCATGCTAATCTCAATTCCTGATCTCGGCCCCCTTATGCGAACCACTATGATACAGTAGGGGTGGGCAATATGCAACCGTTTCAGCCCCCCAGGGTGGTCCCAGCCACCACCCCAAAATTCAGGGAAAACCCACCAAAATCGAAAAGAGGTAATGGGGGGGGGGGAGGCTGCTGGAGCTGCTTGTCTGCAAGCTAATTTTGACCCTTGTGGTGCTCCACAGCAGCTACGGTGGACATTTTGGTTTTTAAAATTTATTTTTAATTCTCCCCCACCCCCCGTTTTTGGGACCCACAGAGGCAGGAGGCAGCCCAGTGAAGGGGGTTTCTGGCGGGGCAAAAATTACCCCTGGACCTCCCAAACTTGCCCACCCCCTGTGATACAGGATTCTTCCTGAATCACAAAAGTAACACCAGAAACACTGGGACATAGGGGCGGAGCTCATGCTGCACCTCCTCCCCATCCCAGTTACTAGGAAAGAAAATGCACTACAGTAACTTGAAAAAGGATTCTGTATTTTTTTCTGCAACAAAGTATCTAACAGTCAAATTATACATAATCATGGATCTTTCCAAATCATATAGCATACAGTGGTGAAAGTCTAATTTCTCCCACCTAAATATTTTTTGGACAGAATTTAGGAAAACTGGTCCTGACAATTGCTCCCCAAGTGATTTTCTTCCATCTGCACACACCAGGTGTCCAAAGGGTCCTTGAAGAGGCTTGGTCTTCTACTCAACTCCACCCGGTATTCGGCAGGGGGGCTTTCCCCCCTCCCTTTTCAAGTGAATGGCGCAATTTCCCCATTGACTTGAATATGGAGAGGAAAAGCTCCATCACAAAAAAAATGGCTGGGGTGGGTGGGAGTGGGCCATCCTCCACTAAGGACCCTTGGGGCAACTGGGTTCTTGGCTGGGGGTGAGCTTCTCCCCCACTCCAGCTGATTTTCAGCATGGCACTTTCTCGTTGACCCATGCAAATGAACAGAGAAATTGCTACATTCACTTGTATGGGGCTGGAGGAAGGGAGAAAAGAGCCAGAGTGAGAGAGAAAGCACACACAGGATGCATTTGCCACCCCGCTCCACCCTCACACACAAAGGGGGGCCCTCCCAACATTTGTGATTGGCTGCTGTCATGTCTTTGTTTTTTCTTTTTGCTGCAGTCATGTCTAGTCTGACCCCAACTCCAATTTAATGAGCAAGATCCAGGGTTTTTATTTGAAAACTGCTTATAAGTATGTTTTTTCAACTGTCAATCTTACTATTTTTATATTTGCCTAATTTTTGAACCTCAGCATTTTCAATCTCAGCATTTCCTCTACAATCATAAATTAAATATTTTCTTTCCAACCCTGGATATTCTCATGATATCAGCAGCTTATTTTTGACAATGCAAAATAGTGAGACTTTCAAGTTGGCCTCTTGATTGCAAGTGCCATATAGTATCCAATTTTTGATAGCCACATTGTAGATCATTTGATGGAAGCGCAAAGTATACACATTTGAAGTAAATTGTTCCAGCATCTATTTCTGTTTAAGGCTGCAAGTTAATCACTCTGAAATTATCAGCACTTACTTACAAACATAGTGTAAATGAAGTTTGAAGGTGAAAACACAAATACTTTGGGATCTGCAGTGACAGAAGCCAGGGATCTGCATATGGCTGCAGCTCCCTCTTAAGTGTCCACTGCGTATTGGAAAGACAGGATGATTTTCACATTTCATGCATTATCACAATTAATTTCTGTCAAATACAGATGTACCTGTGGTGCCATGTAAAGTGTGGAGCATAACTTGGGATAGTTCTCTGGAAACATAGCGCGAAATCCAATGTTTGTTCCACTGCCAATGGGAGGCTTCCGTAAGTGATCCTCCTCCCTTCCCCTGATCCCCCCCAAATCTACTCCAGAGGGTTTGGGGACCCACCGGAGCAGATTTGGGGTGTGTGAGCGCACAGCATGCAGGGGGAAGAGAGGGAGGGGAAGTTTCATTGCATGAGTGGAAGTCTGCTTGCACAATGCTGCATAAAAGCTTTATTTTGGCATACAGACTTGGAAAGCTTAAAGCAAACAACAGTAATTCAATGCCCAACACTAAAAACAGTGCAATTAAAAATTTGTTATTAACTATACCTGGCAAATTTATGCTGACTTAGAGTTAGAACTTTTCCTCTGATTTCGGTAACAATTTTACTCTTGTCTTCAGGACGGCCATGTTCCAACACATGTTGGATAACGTAGTTTCCATACTGATCCTGAAAGCAATATACTTAAATTGTTTTAAACAGGTTTATATTTTTAAACCTTTTTGAAAATATCCCAACACCTATGTTGAAGAGACAAACATTTATTGCATATCCACACTCTAGAATGGTAACATTTAAGTTATATGAGCAAAATGATAATGTCCAAGATAGAAGCCCTCTTCAGGCGTTAATTTAACAATGTGTGAAGGGGCTACAAGAATGAGCAGGGCTAGTTCTGCCACCTTGATGACGCCTGTGTGCTGGCAATGCTCCTGGAGCCAATTCACAATCAGCTTCAGTCTGAAGGGGGCTGGGTTTTAACACGCATAGGCTTTACCACATGGTACCACATGGGGATGGGAACTGTGATTATCCAGTGTGTGGTAAAGCCTAATCACAATTAAGCTGGCCCCCTTCAAACTCAAGCCAATTGTGAGTTGGCTTGGAAGCATTCCTGACATGTTGGTATCATCAAGGAGGCAGAACTCGCCCCATACATTTTCACAACCCCTTCAACATTTATAAATGAATACCCGAAGAGATCAAAATACTAGGCCAAAATCTAGTGAATGAAAAGGTAGACATGATCCTTCTTTAGAATGTGCTTCCAATACGCAAGTTCTGGTTAATATTTGATAATTAAAAATACCATTTTGCTCATTTATTTTGTGTTCACCTGAATATTTCAGGGTACACCAACCTGCACAAGCTGTTCTGTGTGTTGATGGAGTTCTTCCAAAATGGGCAAAGTCTGTTCAGCAGTGCAGTGCTCCAGTATACGCTGAATTACTCTGCAGCCATAAGGATGAGTTGAAAGTACAAACACCTTAAAATAACAGGATTACAAGTATTAACATAAGTTTTAATAAACCTGTTGTACTTGAGACAAAATTCCTTGATGCCTCAAAGTCTTCAAAATGAAAAATTCTCATCCTTAGTAGCAGCAGATTATGGGAAGCTTTCGATGTTGTGTATCAGGCACGCTGGGGGGGGGGGGTTCTTCATAAAACAAAGTTACTTACCTGTAACTCATTTTTCAGAAGCAGTACATACACAGTTAAACAAATGAGTGATCAGCTGAGCTGGTCATCTGGTGGAAAAACCTTCAATTTATATGCCAAGAGCTATGGAGAGGCCCTTCTCATCCACCTGGTAGCAAATCTGAAATAGCATAGGCTTTATGTGATAGAGAAGGGGTTTTACCTCCTCAGTTCAGAACCAATCTGCCAAGGCACAGTAATTAATGTGGAGACTCCAAGGACAGATTACTCTCACAGGTAAGCATCTTTATTTCATCATAGATCGTAGAGTTGGAAGGAGCCTACAAGGCTATCGAGTCCAACCCCCTGCTCAATGCAGGAAACTAGAGGAGAGGTCTCCCATCCAAGTAATAACCAGGCCTGACCCTGCTTAGCTTTCCACGCTCAGACAATCTGAGCCAGTGTAAGCCACAGCCCTGTACTTAGCCACAGGCCTGTACTTGGTAGCATGCAGAGTGAACATATAGTTGACTAGCAAGTTTCTCTGGCAGGGAAGAGTATATTATAATTGCATGACTAGAAGCATCATGCATCCCAAGCTACGTGTGCCAGTGACAGCCAGATCCAATGGCTGTAATGGACAGTGTAACTCTTATCTTCATCCCACTCCCCACCAAAATCTTAGTGCTCCTGTAGAATCATGTATGCTGTAACGAGCACAGAAGCTGCACCTGGGCACACACAATTCTCTATGGCAGCCTTTCCCAACCTGCGTGCTCAGATAGCGTTGGACTACAACTCCCATCATCCCTGGCCATTGGCCATGCTGGCTTGGGATGAAGGTAGTTGTAGTCCATCATCATCTGTTGGTTAATGGTGAGGTCAATGTTCCTGTTGGTTAATGGTATGGTCAATGTTGGCCTCAAAGGCTTGGCCTCAAAGCCCTGTCCCCTGGAGGAATCCCTGCTGTCATCTGAGATTGGAGATAACAGCGAGGATGCAGGTGGCAAGTGCCCAGTGCTGGGAGAGAGGCATGGAACTCTGTACCCTTTTCAGCATGGAAAAAGGCAAAATAGGCGGAAGTGATCCTCTGTCATCAGGCATGGTTATGCCACTGACATCACCTAGCCCACAGAGGGCCTAGTGGGTGGCAATTCAGATGGGCCATGCTCTCTCTGAGCAGAGGGCTATGCATGACAACCTGTGAATCTTGTGTTTATGCACCATCTTTTCAATTTTCAATGTATCATTTTTTAAAATTGATTGACAAAGCAGCTTATAAAAAAATTACATTAACAATAAATAAGATTAAACATACCAAAAACCATGAAAAGCAGTACTGGGGACAACAGTAGCCATTTCTAGTGGGCCTGTGTTTAAAATACCCCAGGATACTTAAAAGGGGGTGCCACTTTTTTGCCATTAAAATATTGCATTTTCTATTTCTCTCCAGCTGTTTTCTTCCTTTAAAAATAATAAGACACTGCTTCTTCTAAGGAAATTCAGGAGAGCATGATGCACCAACAATGGTACTGCCACCTGAAAAACAAGCAAGGAAGGGAAAGATCCTCCAACTTATAACTTTGTTACCACAGGCAGCTACCAGGTAGGGACAGGGTCATCTCTACAGCCTCACATGACTGCTGAAGGTTTTCTTGCCAAGTACCGTGTGTGTGTGTGTGTGTGTGTGTGTGTGTGTGTGAGAGAGAGAGAGAGAGAGAGAGAGAGAGAGAGACTGTTGAACCATCTGAAGACCAATATAATACATTGCATTTCTATACAGCCCAACAGCTGAAGCTCTCTGGCTGGTTCACAAAATAGAAGTTAAAACACCACAAAATACACAAATATAATAAAACAATGTGAAATCTAGAACAAAGTAAAACAGCCACAGAATAAAACCAAAGTAAAACAGCCGCAGTGGACAATAGCAGTGCAAGGACCTAAAAAGCACCAACATATTTTTTTAAAACTACAAGAATAAAAGAAGAATAAAAAGGTCTTCAATGGGCACTGAAAGGATCACAACATAGGTATGAGATAAGTCTTTCTGGGAATAAAAAACTGTATTATGCAAGTCTTTACTTGTGGCAGCATGCCTATAATTGTTATCTAAAATTTTACAATTATGGAAAGCAACAATCATTCCGTCAAAGAAAGCAAATGAAAAACTAATTACCTGTCCTTTGAAAGCATCAATAATAAACTGCAGTGACTGTGGCTGGACACATTCAATACACTTTTGTACTACGTGGTTTCCATTTTGATCCTTCACACACTTCAGGACATGACCATCCAGCTCCTTCACCATTTCATTCTACAAAGGAATAACTTGAGATTACTAAACTGCACATGTTCCTAATTGATGCTTTTGCCACAAAAGTGCATTTTTGAATTACAATTTACTTTAACATTAAAACTACTTCCTATACAGAATTAGCATATTTTATTAAAAGCATGTTTCACAATAAAACAAGAGAGAATATTTTAAGTTAAGTTTTGTATAGAATACAAAAAATATTGTTCTAACTTACAATTACCTGCTGGTCAGGTGAGATAGACTCTAGTGCTTTCTGAATAACACGACAACCATACATCTGTAGAGCTAATGGGAGAACATGTCCACGAATGCGTGTTGCAAGTGCTAATTTCTGATCAATGCTTCCAAACTACAAGAAAAGTGAAGGCAATGTTCACTACATGTTATTCTGAGGAAAGGTATGAGAGGTTTTAAAGAACATTAAAGGGCTTCTTTTGCATCTTATAACCTCAAAATATAATCTTGGAAATGGGTATTTCAAACAAAAGAATTCTAAATGCAGATTTTCAAGTAGGAAAATTTGGCCCTAATGCACTTAACTGATTATGCTTTATGAATTTTATACCACTGGAGTGAACTCCCTTAGGGAAGAACAACAATAAAATCCATTGTTTCTTAATAAAAAATTATACGGGCCCTGTCACCAACTCTTTATCAGTTTAATTTCTGAAACTTGCAGAATATCCCAGAAGATAAAGTCAAAACCTCCACTCTTGCAGGCTATGCAGAAAATGATTTTAGAGCAGTGCAGGAAGCTTGGAACTATTGTTATGCCTTGGAAAGCCCTATTCTTCTTCTAACTGCCTATTCAGATGATACTGCCCATCAAGATTCTACCTGGAATCAAGATAAGGAAGAAGGTATTCTCTCACCAGAAAGAGTGACCTAGGGAATCCCTGTTATTTAATTTATTTATTTACTATATTTATTCACCACCCATCAGCCAAAAGGCTCCCTGGGCGGTTTACAAAACAAATCAACACAATAATATCAACTAAAATAATATAAAAACACAAGCATACTAAAATATAACATGATAAAAACAAGCAGCCAAAATGATGATCTCAGGGTTCGGGCAGGCTCGTATGGGATGAGGCGTTCCTTCAGATAACTTGGCCCAAAGCCGTTTAGGGCTTTAAATGTTAATGTAAGCACTTTGAATCGGGCCCAGACTTCAACCAGTAGCCAATGTAAATCATAGAAGACTGGCTTAATATGCTCTTGTTGGCCAGCTCCCGTTAGCAGCCTCACTGCCCTGTTTTGAACCAATTGAAGTCTCTGGACCGTTTTCAAAGGTAGCCCCATGTAGAGTGCATTTAGTCCAGACGAGGTTACCAGGGCATGGATCACTATTGCTAGGCTCTGCCTGTCCAGATAGGGTCGTAACTGGTAAATCAGCCTAAGCTGATAAAAGACGCTCCTTGTCACCGAGTCCACTTGTGACTCCAGCGACAGTTCAGAGTCCAGGAGCACCCCTATTAAAACCCTTGCTTCTACCCACAGAGAGGGGAGTGAGGTAGAAGTGCAAGGTCAAACCCTAGTCCAGGCGCCCTCCCAATGTCCCATCTGAACATGCTCCCAAGAGGGATAAAAGCTGATTCCACACTATGGATGGTGTGTATGGTATCACTGGAGCCAAACACTCCCTCATCTCATAATAGTTTTGTAACTAAGTTTTAACACATTGTGTGTAGTAAGATGAAGGTTGGACATTTATACATACAATATTAAAGAGATATATATGCACAACACAAGCGGTTTGATTGTGGATGAGGGGGCCAACCTTGTATGTATAACCAATACTTGAGTGGAGGAAAGGGGAGGAGTTAGTCTCCCAGTTGTGTCCACCTGGGTACTCAACTCAGTGCAACACCAACATCGACTTGAGGGACAGGGAGGGGTGGTTGCTGAAGTCTATAGAGATTCCATCTCCCTCTCCAGGCTTCCTGTCCATTTGAGTGCTGCTCTTGAGTGTACGAATCTTGTGTTGGACAGCTGGGACAAATTAGGGCAGGGCAGGGTCCCCAACCTTTTTGGAACCATGCGCACATTTGGGAATTTGAGACACTGCTGTGGGCGCCGTGAGTGCCACCACAAAATGGCTCCTATGGTGGATGTGGCTAGCCACATAATGGTTGCTGTGGGGGCCTGGCTAGTCAAAAGTGAACTAAAGAGGCAGTGGTGGATGCAGAGAAATAGCAAGGCTAGAGGCTGGGCGGGAGGGGGGAATAGCAAGGCAAAGGGGTAGAGGGGAGAGAATGAGCAAGGCTAGAGGCTAGAAAGGGAAAGAAGACTGCCCTAACTTATTCCTAGGTTTTCTTAAAACAGTTTTTTTTAAAGGGAACAGGGAGGGGAGAGCTTTGTGGGTGCCATTTGAGGTCACTTCAGGTGTCATTGTGCCCGTGGGCATTGCACTGGTGTACCATGCAACCCTCTGCCCATCAGTCTCTGAGCCTGAGCTGATGGAGATGGTCTCAGATTTGGTGCTGAGGACTCTCAGGATGATGGTTCTGGGGGACCTTAATGTACATGCTGAGGCCACTGGATGCGGGGCAGCTCAAGACTTTATGGCCATCATGACAAACATGGGGGTCTCCAAACATGTCATTAGCCTAACACATGTAGCAGGACACACTCTGGATGCCATTTCTCAGTTGGGCAGGATGATGGTGAACTGAAGATGAGGGATTTAACATCTATTCCTTTGTCATGGTCAAATCATTTCCTGTTGAGGTTCAGACTTTCAGTAGCTTTTCGCCTCTGCAAGGATGGGGGATCTGTTAGATGGTCCACCCGGGAGGCTAATGGATTCCAGAGGCTCTGGGGGATTTTCTTGCTGGTATGGCTGGCAGTCCTGTTGATGCCTGGTCTCTCTGAGGAACACATAGATGTCCCAGGCAGTGGACATGATTGTGCCTGAGTGCACTCTCTCTCTCTGCAGAGCCCAGGCAACAACTTGTATACCATCTGAGCTGAGGGCAATGAAGCAAGTGGGACGATGGCTAGAACACAGGTGGTAGGGGCATGTTGCAATCTGCCCCAGAAAGGGAGTTGGTTGTACCCTTGGTGGCACACTGTGATAAGTTTGTGTGACACTTTGAAGATAAAGTTGTTTGCATCCATCATGACTTAAGACTCCACAGTTAGTGCAATCCCAGTAGTGGAGGTGTCCAGAACACCATCTAGTCCAGTTGCATTAGATGAATTTCAGTTGTTGAGGCCTGAGGATGTGGACGAGGTGTTTGGTCATGATCGGCCAGCCACCTGTATGATTTACCCTTACCCCTCTTAGCTTATTACATCCAGTAGGGAGGGGATATCCAGCTGGGACCAGGAAATTGAAAATTCCTCTTTGAGAGTGAGCATGATACCAGCCTCTTTAAGAGGTAGTAATCAGGGCACTCCTGAAGAAACCTAACTGGACCCAGAGGATGAAAACAACTATAGGCCAGTTGCTAACAACTCCTTCTTGAGCAAGGTGCTCAAGTGAGTGGTTGCTGATCAACTCCAGGCTCTTTGATGAAACTGATTTTCTAGATCCATTTAAAGCCAGTTTCAGGACTGGATTTGAATGGAAACTGCTTTGGTTGCCTGGTGGGATAACCTGTGTGGGATGTGGGGTGTATGACTCCACTGGTTCTCTGGGACTTCTCAGTGGCTTTTGATACCATCGAAGATGTTATCCTTCTGAACAGGCTGTCTGAGTTGGGATGTGGAGGCACTGTACTGCAGTGGCTCCACTCCTATTTAGATGGCCAATTCCAGAAGGTGGTGCTGGGGTTTATTGCATTGCCACACAGCAATTCAGGGCTCTATTTTATCTCCCACGCTTTTCAACATTTTATTTTTTTTATTTACAACATTTATATACCATTCCACATCTAAACAGATTCCAGAGCAGTGAACAGATTGTGGAGCAGGTTATCTACATGAAACCACTGGGAGAGATTATCCAGGGATGTGGGCTGAGGTGTCACCAATATGCAGATGTCACCCACCAGATCTACTTCTCTTCTTTATATAATGCAGATGAAGCAAGTTGATATTTTCTGAGCCAGTGCTTGGACAGCATAATAGACTGGATGAGTCAAATAAACAGACTCAATCCAGACAAGGAGATATTTGTTGTGGGTGGTTTGTCTGCCCAGTTAAGCAGAGTTCAACTTGTTCTGGAGGAGGTTGCACACCCCCTAAAGAACTTGGTTCATAATTTGGGGGTGCTCTTAGATCCATTATTATCACTAGAGGCACAGGTGGCCTTGGTGCTTCAAAGCACCTTTTATCAGCTTAGGCTGCTATATCAACTACAACTCTACCTGGACAGAGATAGCATCGAGACAGTTATTCACACTCTGGCAACCTCCTGTTTGGATTATTGCAATGAATTATATATGGGGCTGCCTTTGAAAACAGTGTGGAAGCTTCGGTTAGTTCAAAATAGGGTGGCGAAACTGCTAACTGGGACTGCCTGACGTGATCATATTATGCCAGTACTTTGACATTTGCACTGGCTTCTGGGTCCAACTCAAAGTGCTGGTTTTAACCTTTAAAGCCCTGAATGACTTGGGGCCAAGTTACCTGAAGGAGTGTCTCCTCCCATATTTATCTACCTGGACATTAAGGTCATCATCTAAGGCCCTCCTCCAGATGACCCCACCAACTGAGGTGAGGGAGGTGGTCACAAGAGAAAGGGCCATTTCAGTCGAGGCACCCGGTCTGTAGAATGCCCTCCCAAAGGAGGCTTGCATGGCACCTATGTTATGGTCTTTTCAGTGCCAGCTGAAGACCTTTTTATTCTCCCAGGTATTTTAAGAACTGTTTTAGTGCTCTATGATCATTGCGCTTTTATTTTGCTGCAAGTTTTACTTTGGTTTTGTGTGCTACAGAGTTTTTGCTCTTTGCTACTAACCTTATCTTGGTTTTATAATGTGCTGTTTTTATTCATTGTTTTGTTGTTCGTAGTTTATGTTTTTAATGTATGGTACAACGCCCAGAGAATCTTCGGTTACTGGGCAGTTTAAAAGATATGTCCATTTCTAACAGATCAGCAAAAAATACTGGGCGACATCCAACGTTGCACCAGTGGATATCCATTCAGGCAACAGAACTCCCCCCCCCCCCGAAATCTGCTCTGCATAGTTCCCGAACCCTCTGGAGCAGATTTGGGGTGGTGTGGGGAGAGGTGGAGTCCCCTCCCCATCCCATTAGTGGAAGCTGTTTTGTCAGCAGAAGGCACCAGCTGGGTATTGTTTGTTATTAAAGTTCACTAACAATTTGCTAAAATATTAAAAACTGGTCCTGAAAACTATTCTGCCCAAACTATTCCCAGATATAACCCAACTGACAGCATTTCAAGTAAAAATTGGTTTAATGTGGCTCACGCTGGCTCAGTTTGTCTGAGTGTGGAAAGCTAAGCAGGGTCGGGCCTGGTTATTACTTGGATGGGAGACACCTCCTCTAGTTTCCTGCGTTGAGCAGGGGGTTGGACTCAATGGCCCTGTAGGCCGCTTCACAAACAAATTAAGCCACTGTATGTTCAATTAACCAGAGCCAGTGTGGCGTAGTGGTTAAAGTGTTGGACTGGGACTTGGGAGATCCAGGTTCTAGTCCCCACTCAGCCATGAAGCTCACTCGGTGACTCTGGGCCAGTCACTCACTCCCAGCCCAACCTACCTCACAGGGATGTTGTGAGGATAAAATGGAGAGGAGGAGGATTATGTAAGCCACCTTGGGTTCCTTGCAGGAAAAAAGGCAGGATATAAATATAATACATAAATAAAAACAAATAAACCTGATTACAAGCCTTTACACATTTACTGCAATGCAACACTGGCCTCAGTAGCAAGGAGTGCATTCTACCAGCTTCAGCTGGTGGCCCAGCTACACCCCTATCTGGACAGGGATAACCTGGCTTCAGTAGTCTATGCTCTGGTAACCTCCAAGTTAGGTTACTACAATGTACTCTATGTGGGGCTGCTTTGAAGATAGTTCAAAAGCTTCAGCTTGTGCAAAATGCATCAGCCAAATTGACAGAAGGGACCAGGAGGTCCGAACATATACCCCCAATTCTGGCCTACTTGCATCGGCTACCTGTATGTTTTCAAACCCAATTCAAGATGCCGGCTTTGACCTATAAAGGGTCACATGGCTCAAGACCACAATACCTAATGGAGCACCTCTCCCAGTATGAACCTACCCATATACTACACTCATAATCTGACACCCGCCTCTGAATGACTCCTCCAAGGGAGGCAACAAGGGAGAGGGCCGTCTCAGTGATGGCCCCAAGTGTGGAATGCTCTCCCCAGAGGTCCACCTGTCGCCAACAGTCATATTTTCAGTGCCAGGTTAAGACAGTCCTCTACTGCCAGGCATCTGATGGCACACGACGGGCTTTTAATATCAGTTGTGTTATCGGGTTCCGGTATCTTATTGTCACTGTTTTAGCCGTGTTAAATTGTTTTTAAATTTTGTATTTTCCAGTTTTTTATACAGTCATGCCTTGGATTGAGAGCATAATTCGTTCCGGAAACATGCTTGTAATCCAAAACACTCTTATATCAAAACGAAATCCCCCCAAAAAAATTTGTACAGAGATTTTTAATTTAAGCCGTACTACAGTACTTGTATTGCAAGACGTCGCTTGTATATCAATAATGAGGAGGTAATAATGAGGAGGTGGAAACTGTTGCACATGTCCTTTTTAACTGCAGCTTTTATCGAGGGGCTAGAGAAAACATAATACATCCAATCACCCAGACTTTCCCTGGACGATCCTCAGAGTTTCTTTTGTCCACTCTGCTTGACGGCTCAGATAGCTCAATTACCAAGAAAGTTGCAAAATTTTTGAATATTGCTATTGTGACTAGACCTTTTATGCTTGTCTGATTCTGTTTTTATTTTCTAAGTTTTTATTTGAGTGTATAAATAAGAGCTGGTGTATCTTGTTTGTATTGTATTGTTTTACGTATTGGTGTGGTCGGTAGACAGTAAATAAAATATTCATTCAGTATATCAAGTCAAAAATTTTTAAATAAATATTTAAAAATTTGCTTGTCTTGCAAAACACTCTCAAACCAAGTTACGTGCAATCCAAGGCATTACTGTATTGTTTTTGTTTTGTAATTTTTGTGAACTGCTCAGAGATTTGGCAGTATAGAAATGAAATAAAAGAAATTAAATTATACCAGTGCACCTATGAGGGACTCCCTAGTGTCCATGACATAATCTGCATGCAGAAATGTCTCATTTTTCTCTGAAGGAGAACAACTCTTTACATGCAGTGGGAATTCTCCATGTACTGGAACAAATCTGGCAGAGAATGCATCAGTATCTACAATGTGCTGGATCCCTGTCTGTATGTGGATGTTCTTAGAAATGAGAATTACTTCCATATACTGTTCCTTATTACTTCCATATGCATGGTTTGCACCTCATGCTTTTCCTTTCAGAAAGTTTTTTCTCTTCTGTATTAAGCTCTGATAGGTAAATGATAATCTTCAAAGAGAAAAATGGACTACATGATGAAAAGGAATCAGGAAGACTAGATGAAGGGTTTTTTCAATAGATGCATAGGAAACTGTCTTATACCGAGTCAGACCATTTAGCTCAATATTGTCTACACTCACTAGCAGCAGCTTTCCAGAATTTCAGACAGGGTTCTTTCCCAAACCTTTCTGGAGATGTGAAAGATCAAACCTGGGACCTATTCATCCCAAGCCTTTGACACAAGGCTGCATAAAATCAAAAATATCCAGTCAAAGTTGAGCACATTTCAGTCCCATCAATTCCAATGGAAGAGAGTTAGGCATGAGCTGAACTTCCACTGAAATCAAGGGACTTAATTAAGTGCTCGGTTTTGGCAGGACTGCACTGCACTGCAAATAGAGTGCGACTCTTATGCTTCATTAGAAATTCTGTTCCAACAATTTAGGTAAAGTGCCATCATCTGAGTCTTCTCATGCCACTATGTGAAATTTGTCTTTATCTGGGGATAAAGCCTGGGGAAAACTGGGGGGGGGGGGGAGATGTTGCAACCTTCAATATAACAAACCTAGGGTGGAAGAGAGTCTAGAGCAGGGCTCTCCAACCTTGGGTCCCCAGATGTTGCTGGACTTCAGCTCCCAGAATCCCTTGCCATTAGCCCATGCTGGCTGGGTATGCTGGGAGCTGTAGGCCAGCAACATCTGGGGACCCAAGGTTGGAGAGCCCTGGTCTAGATCTTCCTCCATTTGGACAAAGATGATCAAAACCTTCGATAGTGACCTTGACATACTTACCTCAAAGAACTTTTGTATTACATAGTTTCCAAACACATCTGTCATCAGCTGATATGCTGCTTGCAGAATCTCACTAAATACCATTTGGCGCTCAGCTGGAGTAGCTCTTTCTAGTTTCTGCTGTATAAATCTGTAAGCATCAGAAATGTACATACCACTATAAATGGAAAAACCCAAGTACTATGAAATCCTTAAAGGTCTTGATGATCACAGCAAGCCACTCAAATAAAAGCTGAAGACCATACAGACACCCAGTATTTTTTATGACATGTGAGTTAAATAGTAAATTGCAAGCTACACTGGATTTGCTGGGATGGACTGGGCAGTGTTTTAGATTGCTGCTTTAGTTTTGTAATTATAAATTAGCTGACTTTTAATTGTACATTATGTTTTGATTTTGTGTGAGAGTCACCTTCGGGGCGCTTTTTGCCCTGAAAGGCAACACAGAAATACTGGTAATTAATAAATACACATACATACATAAATTGGGATATCCCTAGTGTAGTCCTATTGTAAAATAAGATTTCCATTACACTAGTACCATCTCATTAACTTCACCGGGATGGCATCAATGTAAATTACTCATTGCTGACAGTGACATTTCATTTCCCATTAGCCTTCTTTACAAGAGGGAGTGTGCAAGCTGAATGCCCACACCCAATCTCTCCCTGGGAACCTTGGGAGTGAAGTATTGTCTGAAGAGACCCATTAAGAAGGACCATCCAACTATTTCTATGCTGAGTATTAAAATGATGAAAGTTCAATATGTTTTCTTCAAAGACCCAATTAAAGGGAACACTTATTATTGTAAATAGTCTCCGAACTATTCAGCATTGTTACAAATGCTTACCTAGAGCCATGCTGATCTCGTGAAAATTCAACTATGTGTCCAACCAGGTCTCTTAGCTGAAGATTAGGGAAGCGATTGTTTCTGAAATCCTCCAGTAACCTACTACGTCCAGAAGGCATAATGTCAGACCTACTGTAACGGAGACGTGAGGGAGGAAACAACTGGCTGCTGGAGCTAAAAAGACTGGAGGTACTTGCTGCACTGCGATACTTTGCTTCTGCTCCAGGTGCTGCAGAGATATAGCGACCACTACCGTTGGTCAGTCCTCCTACAATGAAGCAGCTCTGTTAGTAAGAAGTCTTAAATATGCTATAGTTAAAGTGTACTAGAACTAGGGAAGGCTAGAATATTGAATGTCTTTTCACATTTCCTTTTTGTTAATTTCTAATTAAGTAGTTTCTTATGGCAGGAAGGAACAAGCAAGTCTTTTTTCTCTCTCTTTAACTGAGGGCCAAGAAGCAATAAAACTAACCAAGACAACTCCAACATGAAACAAGAACCCCGCAACTAGCTTCTGGACATCAGTGCCTTTTGTACAAAAGAAAACTTAACTTTAACACTGGGCAATGTGTGCACATGTGTATGTATGTGTTTGTCTTAGGTCACCCAGATGAATTAAAGCAAACACTCCTTTCCAGTCTCTCTCACATTATGGCACACTATCAGGATGCAAATAGTTCATACCTCCCATTACTTAGGCTATACCTCTTCTAAGGAATTAACATGATAGTCCATTAGGCCAGCCTCCCAGTCTGCTATGATTACGTTCACATGGGAGAAAAAAAACATAAACTCTTAAAACTGTGGTTTTAAGGGGTATTCTAAGACATATTCAAGCCAAAATATTCATTTTTTGTAACCACTTCTTTCAAAATATCCACGTAGACCCCCCTCTATGCACCTTCCTAAACCAACCTGATGCTTCAACTTCCTGTACTGAAACAGTTGCTACCAGAGGACACCATTAAAATTGAAGTGTTTGCAAACAAGACATTTTTAACCATGTTCATTAGCCAGCTCTCAAAACATGCCAACAGCGCATATGATTTAAGCAGTTGGCCTAGACTTACAGACAATTAAAGAATAGTCTATGACTTGGTGCACACAATCAACTTGGTTGTTTGAGAATGCGCAAGAGTGAACTGGCTCCTGCCCGCTTGCCGGCTTCCACTTCGCTAAACAACCCAGGAATGCCCCATCCTTGGGTTGTTGTTGTGAGGTGCGAACCTAGCACTCTGAGTTATTCAGGGTAAAGCAACCTGGAGTTTAAACCCATGGTTCGTTGATGGATTAAAACTTTAGGTTGTTTAACCCTAAACAACCCAGAGTGCTGGGCTTGCACAGGGCATTCCTGGGCTGTTTACAAAGCTGGATGTCACACGGAAGCTACAAGCATGTGGGAGGCAGCACACTTGTTCCAGTGCAGCCACAGCGAACTATGGGCTGTAAAACCCATAGTTAGCCATTACGTGAGACCTTGGTCTATAGCAGTGTTCTCCAACCGTGGGTCCCCAGATGTTTTTGGCCTACAACTCCCAGCATGCCCCAGCCAGTGGCATGCTGGGAGTTGTAGGCCAAAAACATCTGGGGACCCAAGGTTGGAGAACACTGGTCTATAGCAAACATCTACTGATAATCAACCCTGTGAGGTAACAGGTCAGGCCAATCCAGAGCTCACTGCATGGGATACGTAAGTATGGAAAGTCTCATATGTATTTGAAATATAGAGCTATAAGCATGTTTTCATATAAATATGAAAAATATAGGTTTTTGCATAGGGAACAGTAATCTAAATTAACTAATATTAAGTATATAATTCTAGCTAACATGTCTTAGTTTAGCTAATAGTTTATGAAGGGTGATAAAGCATTTCTAAGACAACACTGGGTCAGATCCAAAGGTTGCGTGAGTGGAAAGATGCTTATCTTTCTTCTCCCCTTTGGAGGGGCGTGGGCTGTCAGAGACATCAATTTCCACACACATTTATCTGGATCTATTACAAGCTTTCTAGACCAAGTTATTGTGGTGATCCAGTAAAACTCCCCAGCATTTAGGACATTTGTTCAAAGTGAATCAGAAAGTATGTTTATTGCCTTATGCAATGTATTCTGCTAAAGGAGAGATACATTTATTTATTTTTGCTAGATTGAAAACAAGTTTAGGGCATTAGAATAAAGCCAATAGGATGAATAGTGATTCATACAGAAGATTAAATATACATACAAACTGTATTGCTTATAGACAAATGCCATCACAAAGTTTAATTAGCTTGACCTGCTACTTCAGTTTCAAGACAGGGGCTGGGTTCGCACAACCATGGAGGAGAAATAAGCCACGGTGGCTTATTTCCCCTCCTTGCACGTGCCGGGGGGGGGGGGATTAACATAATCATGGGTAACAAGCCACCCAGAACCCATGGCCTGTTGTAAGGTTCTGCACGGCCTGTTACCCATGGCAACAAGCCACCCTGGCCGGGTTCACATGACATGACAAGCCGCGCTGCTGTGAGTAATTATGCTAATCCTTCTGGCACGTGCGGGGAGGAGAAATAAGCTACCATGGCTTATTTCCCCTCTGTGATCATGCGAACCAGGTCAGGGTAAGATCCAGAGAGCCTGCTGCATGAACAGAAGGTACTTCTACTTGCACAAAGGGATGGCCTCAAATTTCTGTAGATTCTCTCCCCTGCATGCCACATACCATGCTATGGCAGAAGGCCTTCCAACCCCTTGGGAGCAGCTCTTTGGAAGACCCTGGGACTGTAGTGGGAAGGAGATAATAGGAAACCCACATTCTATGAGCAAAATGCTAGTCACGGTTCTCTGGATCTCACCAACTGAGCTTCACTCTTAGACGCTATTCAGTGCACCCAACTCTTCAGCCATTATTTTTATAGATTATTAAAAAAGTATTTTTTAAAATGACAGTGACAGAAATAATGCACATGTGACATAGTAAAATAATAATAACAACAACAACAACAACAACCATAATAATAATAATAATAATAATACATTAATTTTGCATTTGCTTAAACATCCAAGAAAAGGAAGGGACAGAACAGTGAAGCAGCTTTGTGTGTTAAGACTAGATCCTGAATATTTCTTCTGCCCTGAAGAGGCAGAGGGATAAAAATAATCAATTCTTGTTCAGGAAATTAGCCTGAATGCAGAAGAAGCTTACTCTGCAGTGATATTAATATGGTTACCTGAAGACTAAATATTGATTGGTAATAGGTTCAATGTAGTAACATTTGAAAGCCACAAGGTGGCAGCAAAGTTTGCTTAATAATTAATAGTGAAGCATTATTTACCATTTTCTGTAATTCAAATGCATGGGATCTAAAGTCTGACCTACATATAAGAATTCATATTTTCAGGTTGAATAGTGATAGGTATTTGTAAGAATTTAGTTCCCATAAACTTTATGATGTAATTAGCGCACACAATCAAGGCATAATAGACAAATTAGGAATTATCTTGCACACAATTTTTTTTAAAAAAAAAAAAGTACATGAAGCTAAGTAGAATAATATTTGCCATCAGTTTTAATTTACTGAGTAACCAAGGTTACTAAATATAACTGTTGCACGACCAGATCTGCATCTAGCATGTGATACTTCAAGATATGAACACAACTTATTAATCTTATTTGGAAAATTGTCCCTGGAAACAATTTTTTCTTCTACTATTTGACAGCTATTCATAAATACCAAATGAACATAATCTTGCTTTCATTTCCATCTTCTACAGAAAATCCTGCCCCAATCATTTAATAAAATGTGACATGAAAGAATCAGTTGATATTTTTACCACCATCTCAAGAAGAATTAAACTTGGTAGAACATGTATCTGTATCCTACAAGAGAGACTTCTACATTTATTCAAATATGTGGAAGGGAAGGCAGTGACAGAACAATGGCAGACATAATCCTAGCAGAGGTAAAGGGAAGAGAAGGCAAAGAAGCAGGGAGTAAAAACGTTGGGAAGAATGATCTGTAAAAATAGGCTAGAGAAAGAACCAATGCACAAAGAGGAAATGAACTTGTATTCTGAGCCCCTGTTAAATGGTTTGGGCCTCTAAGGTAAGGAGGAAGAAGGTAGAAGCAAAAGACTGAGAAAATGGTTTTTATGATACACAACAGATGTTTCTTCGTGGTATTCTTTTTCCATGTGGCAACAGTTACCAAAAAATTAAGCATATCACAGTCCTCGTGTATAATAAATTCAAAACTGAAATCTTACCTGTTTTAAATGTAACAGTAGCTACAAATACTGTTTGGCATGCAACATAGTTTTTGCTAAGGTGAAACTTAATATTTCCTTCCATGGGCTCCTTCTGTCCATGAAAGTGATTTGATGCAGCAGAGCATTTCTGCTGGCTGAACAGGGGAGGATCCAATATCCCTTCCCTTCCCCTGCAGTGCCCTAAGAATCTGCTCTGGAAGGTTGGGGGCCCCTCCAGAACAGTGTGGGAGGTGGTGCTGGGAGTTGCAGAAGAAAGGGGGAATTGGCAAGAATGACCTCCACACCCCTCCCACTGACCATAGTGCCCTGAGCAGAATGGGAACCCTGGACCCAACTCAGAATATGGAAGTGACCTAACAAAATGAGATTTGCTCATTTGGATACGAAGTCTAGGCTATTTTTTTGCAGTAAAAACTGCTGCTGAATTTATTTAGCTAACTATTTGCAAACAAAGTGCACATTTCACAGCCTGTCACTGAAAATTTGTATAAAGTTATGTGTTGGAATAACAAGTACACTGTCCTGACTGCTTAACTACATTTAAACTCCCTTTTAAAAAGTTTTAAAACTCAAGTTTTACAATTCATTTCATGAACAAATTTGTTTTAACTTTGCAAGAAGTTCTTTAGAACAGGCATCAGTCAAAAGTACAACACAATCCTTATTAAAAAATCTTGGTATACATAAAAAATGTCCTTCAGAATTTGTGGTCTCTCTAAACTGTCATCAAGGGGAGAAACTATTAAGGTCGTCTTTTTTTTTTTTTTTTTTTACTGTATGAAGACAATAGTAGCATTTGAAAGCTGGCCAGGGCCTTAAATTATGCATTATAGTTAAAAACAAAGCTATTTTTAGAGGTCTGCATGGATTCAGGCTTCTGTACTGAATTCTAATGTAAGGTCATGTTCATTCCACAGCACGTGTCTGCTGTAATTCTAATCAGGGACAAAAGGCGACAGAATGTGTATTGGGTACAGATTTCAATTTCCTATTAAGTCATCTTCATTTTTAGACATTTAAATTTTTTATTTTAAAGTTTAAGCCCATATGGCTGTGAAGACTTAATTAAAACCATTTGATCAATGCATCTTGAAACATAAGAAGCCAGAGGAGCTGCTGAGTTCAGGACTTCCAGCAGGCAAAGCTTCAGTGCTTTGCATACATCTTTTGCCCCTTCGGGTAACTAGTCAGCAGAACACACCATGCAGCACAACCTATACAAAATAAGAAATTCTTAATTCACATAATTTATACAGGTTATATAATTTGTTTTTGTTGTAGAGTTTGAATGATCACAGTGCAGAATTTAACTCTTTTAGCCCATAGTACACTCAGCCTGATCAGATATTATTTATAGGGGGGTAATCTCAGATCTTGGGGTCAATTATGCTCCTAACAACAAACCATGGATTAACCACTGGGTTGTTCAGCCCCTAAACAACCCATTGGTCTGGGTTCGGATGTCACATTCCCCAACCTACAAAGGAGCTAATCATGGGTTGTGCAGTAAAAGTCGAAGTGGCTCTGCCCATGTATAATTCATGTAGAAGTAGAAGTGGCTCTGCTCATGTACAACAACCCATGGGTTGTTGAAATGATGGGTTGTCGTTACATGCAAACCAGGTCACAGACCTGGCTGACACATAATGTTAACCTGTGGTTTAATTTAACCCATGGGTTGTTGAATTCTGGGTTGTGACAAAGTGCAAATGCAGCTGCGCTAACAAACCAAAGTTTGTTAATACAAGCAACCCAAAAAGAGAACCCATGGTTTGTTGTTGTGTTGGAAATTCGGGCTTGTTTAAACCATGGGTTGTTATTACATGTGAACCCTGAACCATGCATGGGTTGTTCATGAGTTGTTTCACCTGACTACAGAGGCAGCAGGCTAAAGTGGTAAAACAACAACAACACCCAGCCCCTCTACATGCCAGTACTACAGCGCTGCAAAGACATTCCGGATACAGGGAGTGAGTGAGCAAAGTAGGAGGGAAACAAACAACCCAGGGACTGAGAAAACAAACCACGGTTTGTGAGATCATCTGCCTATGGATTAACCATGGATTAAACACACCATGGGTTAGTATTACGTGCTTACCATGAAAGACATTACTTTCTCCTCATAAGAAGGAGTGCAAGAGAACCTGGGACTCTTCCCAAGTAGAGACTCCTCCATGGTAAACAACATCCAAAGAGGCCCTAAAACTCTGACACCTGAAGCCTCCCCAAAACCTTGTTTAACATCTGGTAGGACTTGTTTAATTGTAGTTAGAAGTTAGAACCAATTTAAGTGTATGGGGATAAATTAAGTGGCATTTTCATCTTCTAGCTATGCAACTGTCTTATTTTAGAAAAAATGAGCACAGAAAAACAATTTAGGTAATGAAATCTGTCATTTGATTTTTGGAGAAAATCAAATCATTTATTATAAAGTTTAAATATTGTAGATAGGAGCTTCATGAGGCCATTTTTAAAAAAAATAAGGACACTTTGCATATTAGTTAATGTAAATCTTACATAGCTTTATTTAGTACCATCCTTCCTAAACATAGCCAGGTACTCAATATAAACACGGCCAATAACATACCCAAACACCAAGCCCCCGTTTGCATGATTAGATTAGATCAGATTAGAGTGTTTTGGGGTGCATGGGAGTGAGCGTGCTGGCTCCCAACCACTTACCAGCCTCTACTTTGCTAAACAACCCTGGCTTGTTCATAATGATGTCCGAACCTGGAAATCTGGGTTGTTCAGTGAGAAACAAACCAGAGTTTTAACACCCAAGGACAAGCCATGGGTTGTTTCTTCCTCAACAGCCCAGGGTTCCAAATTCAGACATCATGGAGAACAAACCAGGAACAGGGTGTCCCTGGGTTGTTTAGTTAAATGGAAGTGGGCGAGGAGTCGGCATACTCCCTCCCAAACAACCCATGGGTTAACTGTGGGTTAACTGTGCAAACTGTGTCTAATTGCCTATTTTTACAAGTCAATGGGAAGTAACTAGGTGTATTTACTTGGGTAATGTGCCATAATGCAGCAAATGGATTTTAAGCATTACAAGATGTGTGACATTTTGAAACATTTCTGGTAGCCAAGCTTTGGATCTCATTTATATTCCCTTCCCTAGCAAAATGTCCAGTGACTGTACAGTTCACAAGTGTAAAGAATACAAAGTTAATTTATATACAGCTTATACCAGCCTCCGTCAACCTGGTGTGGGCCAGATGTTTTGGACTTCAACTCCCATCTACCCCAGCCAGCATGTGCAATGGACAGGAATGCTGGAAGTTGTAGTCCAAAACATCTGGAAGGCACCAGGTTGGTGAAGGCTGGCTTACACCAATTACAGCATTATTAAAAGGGAAATATAGAATTACAAATGGCAAAATATGCTCTCCAAAGTATGTGATTTTATAGTGTAATTTGATCATTACAATTTTTAAAAATAAACCAAATACCATCATACATTCTCACTGGTTCAAATATGAAAATATTACTGCGGCAGTAGGTGCAATGGAAATAATGCATTATAGACTAAATACCTCTGCTATTTACCTCTCAGATAGTATGTTATTACCTTCACCTGTTTTGAAGGTAAGTTCCTAAAAAGAGTTATTGGGAATTCATTAACCTGTTGGTTCAGAAAGCAGTTTTCAGTACTGCAAACTTTACTTGAGCTTTTCTTTAACAAAGATGTGAAACTTGTGTCATTACCACGCACCAAACATTAGCCTAAAGCTGACTCCATAAAAAGCAGACATATGTTTAACACAAATACAGGGAAAATATACCTTTGCCTGTCAAACAACAACAACAACAACACAACAACAACCACAACCCAATCTTAGTTTTAGTAAGTATTAGGCTTTCATTTTTGTGTGGCAAATCTGCAGGGTGGTATGAGAAACCTTGTTGCTCCCATAGCTGATTACTTTCGATGACCACATCAGTTAAAGATTGACTGCACTGAGCAACATACTGGGACTAGTCCCACTATACAACATTGTTACTGAAAAGGCAAATTGACATCTTTAACCCAACATAAAATATTGATATACATATAAAAATACATATACACACATACATATACAAACAAAAAAGGGCTTTGGTTTTTTTACCTAAATGCAAACTGGATGAGGATCCATGTGATGAAAGTGATGGCGGTGGCGTAAGTGAATGTCCTGGAGTTTGGCTTGGCAGAGGCATGCCTATTGGGCTTGGAGAGGAGGAAAATCCCAGACTATTGTAAAATGGCTGCCCTATGGGTGCTAGGCTGCTACTAGATCTTTTGTACAAGTCAGAACTAGTAGATAGAGACTCTCTCCTTGTGGCACTACTACTTGCAGAACTGCCAACTGAAGAAGAAATAAAAAGACCCTATTACATACAGTGTCAACCAAAGAAAACCTAGCCCCAACCTACAGCTGGGCAATAACAGATGTGATCACAATAATTATAACAATAAAATTATTCTGAAGACAATTACTGTGATAACCACACATGATTTAATAAATCACAAAATGAGTACAAGCATTCCTCAAATAAGGAAGAAGTTTACGCAATCTCCAAGTCTTGATACACTCAAGACTTAGTAACATTTTATAGTATTTGATACTCTGGAGTCAGGCTTTGGGACCAATAGTCAGGTATGTCGTACTGTGTTATTATGAACCAATAAAGCTAAATATTAAGTGGTAATAATTTTTGCAAACAATTCCCCTCACTTTATTCAGCTGATTTATTATTTTGAGAGGAACCCCCCACCCCACTCAATGATAGCTTAAACATGCTTCAGGATTTGTTCTGCATGAGAGACCCTAAACACTACAATTAATTTTACCCTACTCCATAACTGCCACTAAAAATTACCCCTAGGTTCTGCACTTTTCAGGACCATACAAACTGACCGCACTAAACATTCTTGGATTTTTTTAAAAAAAAAGAAAAAGAAAAAAGTCTAACAGTATTTTGAAGGCAGATCATAAAACGACGTGGACTGCAGATGCAGAGTATAGGGCTGGGGGGACACGGTCAAGCAAGGAAGTGGGATGTGTTGATAAAAGGTATGGACTAGAAGCTTACGTTAATTCTAACTTAGTGACATACTTGTATATTGCCCAGTATTAGAGGATAAGTATCATACAAGTGGTTTTCCAAATAATAAACTATCACTTATTGTGAAAATTATGCGGTAGCAAGATGTTACAATGGCCTGGTTACCTAGGTATACAGTAATACCTTGGATTGCAAGTAACTTGGTCTGAGAGCATTTTGCAAGACAAGCAAATTTTTTAAAATAAATTTTGACTTGATAAACAAGCGACGTCTTGCAATACAAGGTAGGGATGTAACCGCTCGCCTCGAGTGGGCGTAGTGGGCCGAAATCGGCCCCGCTCACGCCTGCCAGAGACTCACTTTGATATAAGAGTGTTTTGGATTACAAGCACGGTTCCGGAACGAATTATGCTTGCAATCCAAGGTATTACTGTACTTGAACATTTTGCCTCCCTATTTAGCAAATGTGAGCAAATATCCTAAACTTGGTTTCAAAATGTGTCTTCACCTGTCTTTGTTAAGTTAGTCAAATCTCCCCTTTTGCTCTTAATTTAAAAATGCAGTCTATGTCCACAATAAGTACTATTTGTTGTAAAAGCAGATATAGAAGCAGACTGAAGTTCATCTGCCATGCAGAACTCAAGAAATGTACATTTGTACACATCCCATTGGATATGTGTACAGATTTTTTGCCATATTTCCCTTCTATTTAGAAAATAATTTTAGCACACTCCAGTCAAGTTACTGTATTACAGAAAAGAATGTGCAGTGGCATCTAAAGACATTAAAATGGCATGGTAAGCCAGCTAATTTCTAGAATGCCACAGTATTATTTCTGTGTGTGTGTGGCTATCTTAAGGTATTTTGAGCAGAGATTAATGATATGTGGGTTTAAATGTGGGTAACCCAGTTTCAAATCCCAGCTCAGTTTTCAAGCTCACTGGATGGCCTTGAATAAGTCACTCTCTCAAAATAACCTACCTCAGAGTTGTTGTTTTTGTGAGGCTAGAACAACACTCTTGAGCTTCTGGGAGGGTAGGAAACAAGTGCAAAATAAATATAATTATCCTAGAGGTAACAATGCCATATAGTATTTTTAAAAAACGTAACTTGCATAGACTTATATTGATATGATCAGCCAGGATTTCCTTAAGCAGAATTAACTTTGAAATGGCATAGGGCTGCAATTAAATAGAGCCCAAGAAATGCAAGACTATAAATAAAGTTGTTGTTTTTATATAAATAGACTTATCAATTTCATGCTAAACCACTAGAGCAAAAAACAAAACAAAACTTCAGAAGTCTACCATAAAAATGTGTTTTAAGGGTATTCTTCTCCCTAAGCAAAAATAACAGGAATATAATTCTAAGTTTTGCCATTCATAGGTTTCAGCTGAAAACATTTTAAGACCTGCATATCAGGTACATTTTTACAGTACATTTTGCCTGTCTACTCGTTTTAAATGGACATCTACCAGCTGAAATAGACTCTACAAGACAAAAATGGGGAAACTGCTTGTAACAGTCAAATTGAATAGTTCTAGTAAGTTCCCTAAAACATTTAAAAATTGTTTCACATGGGACATTTTCCAAGGTCAAGGTGTGCAAGCTCACTTCTATTCTTTTATAAAGTGCACAAAATTGTGTGTGCTTCACTCACGCCTTCTCCTATGCAATGTAAACAACTGACAACTGCTCATCTGTGTCTCACCATATGTTAATGTTTTCTTAATAAATAAACCATTTCCACAATCTAAGTAGTTTACCAGTTCTAGAAGGATGTTTATGTACTTGTTATCACACTGTGAATAAAGCAATAAAGATCACTTCACAATGAAAATAAAAGAAAATGACAATGTTTACACACTTTTGAACTGAAGCAGTTCAAAGAATAAAGTAAAGCCTAGATATTGCAAGATGTTTGAAAGACCAAAGGCTGCATTCTGAGACAATGGCAAAAGGAAGTCCCCTTGCCTCTGCACAGAAGCGGTGTCTGCAGAGCAATATGGTATGAAAGGTATTTGTTTCCAATTTCTCTCACCATAGGATGCTCTCGGTGACAGGAAAAAGAACGCTCATCTCACTCTCCCAGACGTTCTTGAGAACGGACTTGTAACACTGAGAAAGGAAAACCACTTTCTCACCTCCAGCAATAGTACTCCTGATAACTGATGCTGCTAGAGGTGGTAGAGATAGGATATCTGTTGCCCACTGCTTAGACTAAAGCAACCCTTGTCACATTTAAGGCACACAGGGTGATTCCCACCCTATGGAATGCCCTTCTAACTGAGATCAGGCATGCATCTACATTACTTTGTTTTCAGCATTTGCTGAAAACTTTTTTTTCCAGGCAAGCATATCCTGACTGATGAATAAATTCCAGCCACTGTTTTATTGATCTCTTTAGTTTTACTGTAACCTTTTCTATTTTGTGTTTTAATTTTTTGTACACAGCTCCAGTATCTCTGGAGCAGCTTGTAAATTCTATAATAAATAAACGTGACTATAAGACCAATAAATCACAAGAACAAGCTGTTTAAAAAGTCCCCAAAATGTGAGCTACCTGTCACCATCACTAACACACTAGACACTGTTCCTTATGTGTAAGATCTTGTAGGACAAACTGCCTTCCATTAAACTCCAGATGCAGCATGTTTAGCATACATGTAACAGAGACTAGGTTTTTTTAAAGTCAGAGCAGTTCATACATCCTCTTCACTGTTTTCTTTAAAAAAAAAAAAACGAACAAAAAACCCCCAACAACTTACCAGATGAGCCAAATCCACCAAGTGCAGAGCCAATAGCAGCTCCTAAGGAGCTGCTGCTTCCAAAGCCAAGAGATGTGTTTCCTGGTTGGCCAGGACCATGTGAAAAGAGTGAACTGCTCTGGGAGTTATTGGTCAAGGTATTGTTGCCATAAAATGAATTAGATTGCAGACTGTTGTTTGTTTGCTGTTGCTGTTGTTGAGGCTGGGCACCTAGGGGCCGAAAAAGCCCATTTGTGGCTCCTGTGAGATTATTTGCTGTTCCACCAGCTGAAGCTGCTGCAGCTGTAAGACACATGGTTTTCAATCATTATCAATAGGATTCTAGAATAATTTAACTTTAGAAACAGGCTACTATTCTCATTAATTTCTCCCCAAAAGGCGAGCTTTCACTGGGCCGATTTGCATGATCAAAACAAGCCATGGTGGTTTGTGCTGGGCGCCATTTCCCCAATTACCTGCTGGGCACGACTTGTCATGTCATCCGGGCAATATGGCTTGACTGCGGGGCAAACAACCCCCAAATAACTTGCCATTGGTTATTTGAGGGTTGATTCCTCCTCAAACTAGCTGTCCCGCCCAGGTTTGGATAACACGTTGGAGTCTCTCTCACTGCTTCCCCCTTTCAGTGTCTGCTGTGAAATGGGAGAGAGCTACCACTCTTCTTCCCTGCTCATTGTAGAGGAGAAATGGTATCTTAAGCCCCATCACAATTACATTCTGTTTTCACTGTACAGCTGGGTCCCATTATTCCCACCTCTGCTGTCTGCTTGGAAACAGCCAACAGAGGAATAGAATGCAGCAGCTTTCCCCTCCTCCAAAACAAGCAGCTTCCATCTCCTGTGCAGTTATGGTAGGTTTCAGTCTCTTTATTAAAGACACTATCCACCTTATGCCAGAATTTTGTTTTTGTTTTTTGAGGTTGGTTTGGGAAGTGAATCAAAGATATACTGAAACAAAAGCGAATGATCAAACACAACATTAGAAACCACTCACCGTAGTTCATTTCTTATTATTCAGTCAATACTTACACCTAGCTTATCTTCAAGATATCAAAGCATATGAACACAGGAAGCTTCCTTATACTGAGTCAGTCCACTGCTCAATCTAGCCCAGTAATCTCAACACTGACTGGCAGCGACTCCTCAGGGTTTCAGGCAGGAATTTTTCCAGCTCCACCTGGCAATGCCAGGGACTGAACCTGGGACCTTCTGCATGCAAAGATGTGCTCTGCCACTGAACCACAGTCCCTCCCATGACAACTCCCACATGTATGCTGGAATTAAGCAAAATGCTGTTGAGACATTTATCCACTCCCAACACTGGGCATGGCATCATATGGTGAAATGCCTGTGTGCACCAGGCTGGACATATCTACAACGAGCAACATCTGAAAGCTATTTCTAGGATTGTAGCACATTGCCATCATGGAAATGGCTATCAGTAACTGCTGACCATAGTATGTTCATAGCTGGTTGAAACAGGCATTTCTCCACACAACCCCATATCCAAGAACTGCACTGGGTCAGGAAGCTTCTGAATCAATATAGAAAATGGTAATTCAGCCTTTTATGCCTACAATGGACAAGAGATGGAGGAAACACAAAACTTGAGAAACAAGCGATAAAAATACAAGCAAATAGGAACATAGGAAGCTGCCTTATACAGTTGAACTATTGGTCCATCTAGCTCGGTATTGACTCTACACTGACTGACAATGTCTCACCAGGGTTATATTCCTGCACTTACCTGTAGATGCCAGTGATTGAACCTAGAACCTTTTGCATGCAAAGCATATGCTCTATCACCAAACTATAGCTTCAGGGAGATAACTATTACTGTTAGAACTCGTGTTCTTCATCAAATTCTGAAAGCACTGTGGAAGATCTACCTACCTGCTTGTGCAGCTGCAGAACTGATGAGAACAGGTGCTGAAGCCACCAACCTGACAGGTGCTCCAAGTCCAGTTCTGGCTCCAGGACCTACCACCAAGGCACCTGTCTGATCATAATAGGCTGTGGGGGCTAGCACTTGATAGCCTAACCAATACAAAAAACACACACTCTAGTAAATGTCTTTATTTGGGGACAAACACCTTATTTTGCATCTATATGAATATATATATTTAAAAACACTGAGCAACCTGATAACTTTTAGAAAACAAATGGCAAAGTTAAGAACCAGTTCTACTCTTTGTGCCTAAACTTTGGTCCACTCACCTGCTTGCCTAAGACTAAAAAGAAATTGTCCCCAGGTGAGCAAACAAGTGATTTCACCTACTCTTCCCTCCTGCCTTCATCTATTTTGCGCACTCATCTGTCAACACAGTACAAGACTCCCCAGGCAGCTTGCCCTGACCCTTTAAGCAAGGAGAAATATGAAAGATTTCCTAGCCAGAACAAAAGATACTACAAAAATATTGCTGCTGCATCAGCTGTATAACGCAGTCTTAAAGGATCCTGCTTGTGCAGGTGGGCAAATATTACCAAATTATAATAGCAATTCAGTTAGCTCATGACCACCAGGTTATACCCAATTCCCTGTTTTTAGTTACAGGTCCTAATTTGAAGCTCAAATTTTTGGCAACCAACTCAGTCCTCCACAGGAAGGGCCACATCTATTTTGTTTGGGGGATGTGAAGAATGGAGATGAAGATAACCTTCCAAATACACTTGCATTTCCTTTACTTTTTTTTACTCCTAAGACCCCTATTGCTTTCCACAAAAAAAATATTCAAGTTCAGAGATATATTGGCCATCAATGCTCAGGAACATGCCCTTGCCAGTGAACCTCCATATCTTGGGAAGCACTGCCCTAACATCACATTTACTACCATACTGAAAAGCCAAGTATTTTGATCTAGAAGTATTTATAAGCCTAAAGTTTATTCAATTGGCCCAAATGCTGGAGACAGTGTGTTATGTTTGCTCCTTTTGGAAATGGACCGAAGTGCTTCACTATTTTAATAAGCAGTTCTAAATAAGCTGCAGCACTGGAAATTTAGCCCTATTTAAGAATTTCTAGCAAAATAGCTTTCATGTTATCCTACATGTGTAAAAAAACCCAAACCCTCACACGAATACTAAAATGATCAAAGTAATCCAGGGTTACCGTAATTTAAACAAGAGACTCATGCACATCTCACATAGAAGGGCCCAGAAGCCCCATCCCCAAAGAGCTCAGGCTACTCCTGCTCTGAGTGACAGTAGTCTACATGTGTACTCATGGAAAGTAGAGTTATTGGATCTCTACAGAGATGTGCACCCCGCAACTCTATCTGAGATAATAACTGGAAAGGGGGCAGACAACATGCAGCCTGTGGGCCGTGTGCAGCCCCCTATGGCCTCGAATGGGGACCCTGCCACACCCTCACTGCCAAAATTTGGCTGCAGCAAAAATTTGGCAGTTTGCTGCCAAAATTCGGCAGTAAACCACTGTGGAAACTGAAAAATGCCAAATTTAGCTTGTTTTCAAGTAAAATATGACCCCTTTGAACCTCCTAGTTGCTGCTGCCACACCATCCAAGTTTCAGCCACAGGAGTATAGCCCTGGGGAGAGGGGGAACTGAGGGCTGGAAAGTCCCTGAACCACCCAAAGTTGCCCACCCCTGACCTAGATGCATTGCTGTATGCTTGGCACAATGTGTGTCTAAGGCAAGGGCTAGTCAGGGAGAAGAGGAAAAGGCTTAATGGTGCCTTTTATGGATCCCCTGCCACACATGTGTATCTGTGTAAGGAGAAGTGGTGGATTATGTCCATGAGTTTTATTCAAGTAAGTATATCAAATGGAGATAGTATCTGCGTATTTGTAGGCATTGGAGATTACACATCTGAAATCAATAAAGAACTATATAAACTCAAAAGAATATGAAAAGGCTTCCTCGAAAAGGAATTACAGCGTTTCATATTACAAATGTATACACAAAACTAAACTGTGCTGTGCTGTTCTGTTCTACTACCTTCACTACCATTTTCACATGCTAGCAAATGGTCAGGCTTTCACTGCACTCTCCTTACTGCTCTTCTGCAAAGAATGTAGAATAGGCTGTTAGAGAATAAATGTTACAAGTAATATAACAAAAATTCTTTACAAATGAACTTACACTATACAAAGCAATGGATACACAAGCAAATAGCAATTACATGGGTGTCATCAGGATGTGCTGTAGTTAGTACAAAGATAGTGGTCCTAACACATTGTGTATCTCCCTGAACTGGGACTCTGAACAAAGAAACAGACTGACTGTGTTTGCACAAAACCATTAGCCAGAATTCTGGAGAATACATTGTGCACACTGTCAAATCTCTCTGCTTGGCTCCTCCCACCAGTGGGAATGCCTACAGTAAAGTGGAACTTACCAGCAAGAAAAAGCTTAGCGCTATGTCCAAACGAGACTCCTGGCTTGGTGCCCCCAAACAAGACAGGAATTGGAAACCAACTTCAAATCCTGGCTTCAGACTCAGATTTGGTAGGGGAGCAACAAACTGGGAGTCCTCGTTCAGATACAATGTTAAGTTTTTTCCTTCCACATGTATTTCTGGTTACTGTTGCCAGTGCCACACACTTTGGAGGGAAGAGCCAAATGGAAACAATCAGGCAGAGTGCTACTTGTGAATGATAAAACTAGAATTCTATTTTGTTTTGTTTTAATTTATTTACTACACTACTATTTGATTAGTAGGAGAGTTATAGATTTCATAGATCATGGAGTTGGAAGGAGCCTACAAGGCTATCGAGTCCAACCCCCTGCTCAATGCAGGAAACTAGAGGAGGGGTCTCCCATCCAAGTAATAACCAGGCCTGACCCTGCTTAGCTTTCCACACAGACAAGCTGAGCCAGGGTAAGCCACAGGCCTGTATTATGTGAGGGTTGTTTAGCCCTTGAATAACCCATGATGGCCAGGATCACACAACACGGCACAACCCTCTATCGCCCATTTTGGGGGCTGTGTATTCAAAATGGCAGCTACACACACCTGGCATGCACCATGGCTCATCGTGAGTTAAATAACCCACAAGGAGCCAGCCGTGTCATGCGAACTGGCCCACTCTCTTTTCCAAACCAACCATGATCTGATCTGTCATCTCTAATTATCTAAGCTAAAGGATTCTGATTTTTTACCTTTCTTTATAGAAAATAGAAAAGTTATTGCTATTTCTGTACCTTTTTTTTTTTTTAAGGGGGGATTTATGTCCTATCCTTCAAAAAAACTTTCCAGTATGACTTTTGGATTTATCGCGAACATTTATTTATTTATTTATTTATTTCCTATACCGCTCAATAGCCAAAGCTCTCTGGGTGGTTCACAACAATTAAAAAAAAAAAAAATTGGTATCATCTACAACTATTCTTATGTGGATCCTGAGTTAGACACAACATAAACAGTCAAAACTGAGGTACAGGCTATGATCTTTTTCTATGGCATTGTCAGTCCTTGTACTGGTTTTCTCTTTTCCATAATACCAATTTAAGCCTCCTGATCTCTCTAAGCCCCTTCAACAACAATCCCATCAAGGTTATTAGTTCATCCACAATTGCATCATTTTGCCAGTGCCTTGGCTCTGTATATTAGCAATTACATTAATTCTTTGAAGCCCTTGCTCACCATGCCTCTCTGTTTTTACAATATCAAGTCATTCTGCTCTTCAACAATATCTAACTGCAACCAGAAGAACAAAACCTCTGGCACCCTTCTCTTTATAACACTTGGATGAATCAAAGAACATACAAAATAAAATTGTTTGATTTGCAAAAAGGTACAAGTACTCTCCCACAATTAAAGAAAGTTATGTTTCAAACTTTGAACAATTACCCTCTATACATAGCATAAATGAGATTTTATATAAATATAACGAATCAAACAAATAGCAACCCACCTCTACTCCTCTCCAGCTACAGAAGGTGCATGACTAAGGCTACAATCCTACAGACACACACATAACTGGGGGGAGGGGGGCATTGAGTACAGTGGGACTTATCTCCAAGTAAACATGAACAGGATTGCACTGTAGCAGTGCAATCCTATGCATGTTTACTTAGAAGTAAGTTCCACTGTATCCAATGGGGCTTCCTCCCTAGTTATATATATATGTGTGTGTGCGTGTGTGCGGGTGCAGATTGTTGCCTTAGTGTATGTTTAGAAGTGCCAAGTCTAATGGGATCCGGTGTGGCTGACAACAGTAAAAGATGAAGCCAGCAATTAAGTCTAGTTTGATTAAACAGAATAATCTGAATTCTGAAAAACACCATCATTGAATGTCAAAGGATTCCTGTATTAATTGTTTAGGTGTTCACTTAATATTTAGAATGGAGTCAAGAAAACACTTCAGAGCAAATAAAGGCAAAAATTGCATTATTATCATGCAATGGCTCAAGTTCAAAGTGCTTGCCAGCAAACCAATGCCAGAACTGAAGTTTAAGTCAGATGCACCAAGAATCCTACTTTCAGCTGCCACTTTTCTTTCTCTCCCTATAGGGAAAATATCACCCACCTTATTTGCCATGAGTAAAAGATGCAATTTTTGCATGGCACTAAGCCCATAATGAGGCTACACTGACATATGAAGTTATAGGTTCTATCCTGAACCCAGTCAGATGACTAATTCACCAGGGAGCTGAAATGATCTGAAGAAAAGCTGCTCAAAGCAGCATTTTATATACAGTCAAAGCAGCAACAGCACGATCAGTATATATTTATCATGTCCAAGCTGTCTTACAAAAATCTTGCTGTTGTGCTATTAAGACATTTTGGACTGCCAGTTCCCGCTTTGTGATTTGCATAAAAGCAGACAAACACAACTATGAAATCAGCATTACAAACCTTAAAGTGAGTGCCATTCACGTAAGTAATGCATGTAAACAGTAACTAACAGTAAAATGCATGTGACACAAATTTAATTTATCCATTAACAAAAGGCAAAGTCATTCTAAATGCATCTTTTAACATGGAAGTGTATTGTGCCCCAGTATAATGAATGGGGTTTAAGATCAGTTATGCCAGAATTTTTCAGAAGCAGCATTGAAAAACTGATGACAGAGTACTAAGCTACGTGTTAAATATGATCACAAATAGTCAATATTACATATTAAGATACACACACACACACACACACACACACACAATGGCTTGGATCCAAACAGCTCATTACACACAAGGAAAGCATTTCTGGTTGAACAAGGGGATTGTCTCAGATTTATAGCTCCCCCCCACCAGCTGCAGTCCTCACCCCCAGTGCATCACACCCCATTCCCATTCCAGAAGGACCCCTGACTCTCAGGAGAGGATTGTTGGAGGGTGCAAGGAACTGCAGCAGGAAGGAGGGAAAGTGCCGTTGGACAACTAGAATGCTGCCCATGTTTCTTAGGATACAAGCCATTATATTCCTTGTTCTTCTGAAGGTGTGTTAGGAAGGCAGTTAATATTGGGCAGTTGAATTCTCTTAGGGATAGTGCAGACGTAACACCCTGTGCTAAAAGGATTGGGAGCAGGCTACAACATCACACACTCTCCCCCAACCTTTTCCTTCTCGTGCACACATTTCTCCTGCCCTTATTCTGTCAGTCATGAACATGGTTAATGAAAGTCACATTTCAAAGTTTTACCCAAGCTAAACAACACAGTTAAAGAGATTACAGCTAGTCTATTGTGATCACATCCAAATTTTAGGATATTTAACGTGAACTTGTTCTTCGTTTCCTTAACTCATCATTATATACCTGGCATGCCTGTGGCAAGACCCTGACCAAAAGCCAAAGCTGGATTTGCTGCCGCAGCTGCTGCAAGTGACTCTGCCTGCTGCCCTTGCTGACCCTGATTGGGAGTAAGAGGGCGCTGACTTCCTCCAGTACGAAGAACCTACAAAAGACCAATGGCGACACTACTTGCTTAAAATGTGAAATATAAAAATGGTAATATAATAAAAATGTTGGAACATCTATTGTGTACTGTTGGGCTGCATTTTTAATATGTATAAACAAAGAAAAATGTAGCAGGTGTAGACTTCTTTGATAGAGGAATTATGGCATAAGAGACACAAATTCAATATTCTAGGCCTTCTGTAATTCAGAACCACTCAACAGAAGTGCAGAAATAGCAAGGAACCCAAGTCCAGACATTTTAGTAGATAAGTGTGGCAAGCAGGTTATAATCTCAACATCCATCTTTATACCGACGTTCAGCCATTAAACTTTTATTGCTTAACATTTTAAAAATTGCCATTAAACTGGGGCAATGCAGCTTAGTGAGATATTTACAATCTTGGACCAATGCAGATGTAATGCATGCTGGCCCTAAACCATATTTAAGGGATGGTCAGCAGGCTGTGTAATGACACTCCCTTCCCCAGTGCCTCTCCTGTAAAGCAAATTCTCCTCACCACCTTTAACCATGGCTCACTGTTATTGTCTCGCTGATGTCAACCATAGTCAATACAAGTTAGGCTGCATTCCTAACCTAGGATTTGAACCAAGTATTGAACAAGAGTTTCACATTCTGGGCACAATCTTATTTGCATCAACCATGGTTAATGGAGATGCAGATATAATTTCAAACCATAGGTGAAGGGGAAGAGAATTTGTGTTTGGGAAGCTTAAGACCCCACAACCCATTCCTGATCACTTAACCATGGGGAAGGGCAGCAAGTGCTACGTCTTCACTGGCCCTTTCTAGTTAATACACATTAATAAATTATGCACATCTTTTAAAATGTTATATCCCGCCTCCCAAGACTGAAATAAAGAAAGCTCAACAGTTGTCAAGGTTATCTTACTGTAGCATGTAATAGGCAATAGTTTTAAATACAAAAGGTCCACTCATGAAATTCTACTCTAAGGGCTGGTACAGATATAACTTGATCTCCTAAATTTGCTTAAGCGATTGCATCACATGCAAATTTGCCCTTCTCTTACCTTTTCATAGCTAACCATGGAGCAGTGCACATGTTAACATTAACCATCGTTAGCTAAACTAGAATTTGTAAAACCACTTCCAAGCATGATTTAAGCAAACCATTTCTACAATTATCATGGAGACATAACACTACATCGATTAACTCTGAAAAGGGGAGCCAGCTGGGAAGGGATCCTAACCACGATTAGGAGCCTAGGAATGTTACATCTGCACTTGGCCTAAGATGTACCAACTCATTTCTAATAACGTGTAGAAAACTGAAGTAGAAAGTTGTGAGAGAACATTAACATAGACCAATCAATTTCATTTAAAAATCACACTTCTATTACTACATTATGCCACTAGAACACATTTTTCTTGAAACTTTTTCAGTGAAATGAAAGTACCTAATTATATGTGATATGTGGGTTGGATAACTATCTTCGTACAAATTCAGCAAAATTAAGAAAGAAAAGAGGGTTGTGTGTGCAATGGTGGCTTTGCACTAGCAGAAAGCACTTCTGCTTCTGCAAGATGGGACTCCTGATTTTCGCCAAACCGCACTTGCACTGCAGCCCCCAAGAAACTGCTATCGCAAAGATTATGGAGCAGAGGGCTGCAATAGGTAGGGGGGAGGATTGGGGAAACCTGCATTACCACCACCACCCAAGCATATTAAGAGCGAAGCCACCATGAATCAGACCAAATAAGATTAAATGATAAGCCTGAATGAAAAGCAAGAAAAAAGGGAAATTCTAACTTTCCTGTGAATTTCTGTTCTTCTCTGTGGGAAGCTGGCAGCTGGTGTTGGGAAAAGCCCTACTAAGTGGAGCATGGAAACCCTACAGACACCCAAGCTGTAAAAGCTCCTATACCAGTATCACGCAGAATAAAAACTAACTGCAGCAACAGGCCTTCCCATAAAAAACCATACCCAACTTTGAAAGAAGCTGTGAGGCAACAGCTCTAGCTGTGGAGAGAATGGTACAGAGAGGTACTAAGCTCATATCACCCCTCTCTCAGAACATGAGAACTGAGGACTATGAGATGGAGCAGCCTCAGCAACCTGCCAACTTCTAAAATAAATATCAGGTTGATATTTTCCCCAAACCAGAATGCCAGAGAAGCCATGGACACCTTCCTGCCCAACAAGAATGTCTAGAAAGAGACAGAGACCTGTAAATAGTTGGTAAATGACAATTCTGCACATTGCTTTCTCTCATGGCCTGGTAGACCATTGTCAAGATTGTACAGCAAGTGCTTGAGCCATGTAGAAGGCCACGTTTACCTTGGGAAACAAGGACAGATCAGGCCTGAAGACCACTTTATTTTGGTGAGAAATACATAACTCCTTTTCCATCCACAGGACTCCAAACTCAGACACCTGATGCACAATATTAACTGTTGCTAGAAAAAACAGTTTTCAGAGTAAGAATCTTGTTGGGGTACCCCTATGGGTAAAACCCATAGGGTTTTTTTCAAACCCTATGGGTTTGAAAAAAAGTTAGAATCAGGCCCCCAGAAAACAATATTTAGGCTCAAGGTAGGTACCCTATCCATCTGTGAACAGTTGACAAGAGAAGTTGCTCTCAGGAATTGACGGGTGTGCAGTTGAGAGACTAGGAAGGAAGAAGCTGAACAGGCTGAAACTTGCCTGCATAGAGTATTTGGGTTTGACCCTAACAGACCATCCTGGAGAAACCCCAAAGCTACTGAAATCACTGCAAATAGCAAGTTCTTATCAGCATGTTTCCTTTTCATGCTCTAAACAGAGTGTTGTTTGATTATTACTTTTTGCTTTAAACAAATAAATCTGACCAACATCTATGGTGCCTTCCACTTGGAGCTTCTAACCCTGCAGCAGATACACAATTTAGCAAGACCATCTCCTCTATTATGGGGGAGGGGTGATGCTGCTCAGCTGCCCTGGGAGACATGCTTATGCATCCACAGTGCAACTGCACTCCTTTCAAACATGCCTATAGGCAAAGCTCAGGTGAGGATGAGTCAACAGGATTCTCCTTCAACTCTGAGCCAGTGCTGAAGTTTAAGCAGGAGGATGGTTTGAGCAGGAGTTATCCTTACCGCTTGGGCCCTTCTCTGGCTCTTTCCTCCATTTGGTCTTTGCTACTTTTGGGGGGTGGGGGTGCTCGACAGGTTTGCAAACATAGGCTTAAATCCAACATTGTGTGAGCGGACCTCCACTTTTGCAACAGGACTTCTACTTGCTCTCCTCTCCCCTGTAGCCCCAGCACATCCCCCAAATCTGCTCTGGAGGGTCCCTCAACCTTCCCAAGCGTATTTGGAGGGTGCACGGGGCTGCAGAGGAGAGGGGAAATCCATTCTGCCAGTGGTTTCCATTCTACTGGTGGATGGCCAACATTGGATCCAACCCACAGAGCTCAGTTGAAGCTTGTCTGAAGTCAGTTAGGCTACAGCAAAGGGAGAGGCCTGTCCTCCTTCAGTTAAAAAATGGAGGCTACCTTCATGGTTCAGAAGCCAGAATCTAGCTTTTGAACCTGAGAAGGAGCTTTCCCCAAAACTAGCTGCCCTCTTCCCTGGGAGGTGAAGAACTGAAAACTGCTGATAGTTTGAAAATGAAATATGCGGGGAAAATTAAAGGCCTATGAACTGAATACAGACTGCTGTCCAGCATGACAAATACACAAGCTGTGTGCTATTATACATGCTAATATTTTTTCCACAACAGTACACTCTGCTATATGACAAACTGTACAAGCAGACAACCATTTTTTTAACTGTCTTAAGGTGTGTCTCTAGACAGTTTACCTGCTGCTGTCCTTGTTGTGCCTGTGATGCAGCCTGCTGATTGGCTGTGTTGTTTGCTGCAGCTGCTGCTTGCTGCTGAAACAAGTTGGCTGGATACACTCCCCAAGGAACTCCATAATACTGAGGAGGGACCACTGCTGGGCCTAACAAACAAAAAATGTTTCACACACAAATATGATTTGTAGTAATTGTACCTTTCAAAGTTTTGAGAAGAACGCAAACTCCACTGTGCCAAACAAACCACACATATACACAAGACTTATCTATTTATACCATTCTGCAGTGAAGTGATTCTCCACACACCCCACCCCAGAATCCAAAACATAGATTTTGCCTCTTCCCCCCTCTAAATGTTCTGAAATAAGTTTCCACGCTCTGGACAGAAGAATTAGTGAAAGAATTATCCTCCCACAGGAAGGTAATCAAGCCCAGCCAGAAACAAAGAAAAAGAAAAAAGGGATATAGAGAGCTGAGGCTATTTGCCAGAAATGACCATTTGTCTAAAACCTTTCTTCTCATGTTTAAAAAATATATAAGATCACTTAATATAATGGGAATTATCCTTTCTTACAAAGGGATCCCCCATACAATCCAAAGCAAATACATTTTTCTCACCTGCAGCATACACGCATAGGATGCACACCATTACGGGTTTGAGCAAGCTTTCTGTAATTCCCACCAGCCCTCCCCATTTCATGCAGCCAAGAAACACAAGCTCCAAGACTCCTGTTAAATGAGTGTGCCAAGCAGGACTGGATGGGGATAGGGAAAGTGTGCAAAAAACCCTCCCATTCACCAGAACAGCAAGTGGCCCGGGGGGGGGGGGGGACACGACCTGGGACTGGTATAAAAACAGGGATCTACTGAACCCCATTGTCAGCACACAATAAATTAAAAATTACAATTAAAAGTGTACAGGCACTTTTAAAAACATCTTTGGCACAAACCAGCCAAATGAAAGTAGTACTTTTCTATGCCACTGATTTCAATTAAGCATGCCATTCTCCCACTCAAATCAATAAATGCTTACTTGGCTGGATGGTGTCCCCTGTATAATTTGGTGTTATGACCATAAATCCCTATGACCACTCCCCACAACCCCAGGATGGCAGGTGAAAGAACTAGGGGGGGGGGGGGGAAGGGAGAAAATTGGAAAAAGGGTGGGAAAAGTAGAATAAATATTAGCCGGGGTTGGGCACTCCCAAGGCCTCCACCCATCCATGATTGCTCCCACACACCCCAAGACACCAGGTTAAAAAATACCATTAAAAAAAAACATTACAAAAAATTGGAAGAAAAATGGAATTAAAACTAGCAAAAAGCTCCCAGCCACCACCATCCCTCTCTCTCTCTCACACACACACACACACACAAACACACTCCTACACCCCCAGGATGCCAGGCCCAAAATATTTTTTTAAATGAAAAAGGGGGGGGGATTTCTCCTTCCTTCCCCCCCCCCCCCCGCCCACACATGAACCTGCATATTACTTTCCACCCTCTTTTTTACTCTTAAGCACAGGGGATCCAAACCAGACGTGTGTGTGTGTGTGTGTGTGTGTGTGTGTGTGTGTGTGTGTGTGAAGCAGGTCTTTAACCTTTTGCCCCGCACTGCAGCCTCAATCTGGATTCCCCCCACTCCACCCCCATAATTTACACTGTCAAAAAGTGATCCAACAAAGTGAGCAATTGGGTAGAATACTGTCTGCATTTTTCCTCTTCATCATCAGAAAAAAAAGCTAGATTGTTTTTTTCAACTGAAAGCTGAACATCCAGGGAAGGGACCTGGAACATCCCTACAACAGGACAACCCATGGTTATGGTTGTACGTATATTTAAAAAATGATTCTATAGTAGGCAGATCTCAAGCACAGATTCATGCTAGCGAGTCAGTCAGTTTTGTAATCTGCCATGTGCTTTTTCATCCAGGGTGAATACTATGGTGGTCCGCCAAGCATCAAACTCACTTACCTAACCTTAAAGTATCCATTAAGTATCCCACAAGGGGCAGGACTGGACATCCATGGGGATGGCAAAACATCAGTTTGCATATGTAGCTCTCTCCATCTTAAGGGCTACAGAGACCCATGTATGAAGCCTAACCTGATGTTTCCACTCCCATTTCTCTGGGGCTCCCAAGTCCCTGTACTCTTCTTTGCTCAACTGCAAAAAGCCAAACTAAACACAGGGATTAATGATCTGTGCTTCCCTTAGATCTGTGAACTCCCAGTGGTGACAGGACAGGCAGTGTGTGTGTGTGTGTGTGTGTGTGTGTGTGTGTGTGTGCATGATCACCCTCAGAAATTGGTTGAAAGCCTACACAAAATAAAGGAAGGCAATTTCCTTGAAAAAAGTCAACTGATGTTCGAAGCTGTAATGTTTGACATCCCACCAGGTGAAGCAGAAGTTATTCTTGCATCAAAATCTTTGTTCGGGTGAGCTCCTCATTATTTCGTACGGTGCGCAACATGAAAGCTCAGCGAAAAGGCAGAATGGTAAAGGAACACTGAGATGGTAAAGGATCCATGCTATTTCTCAAGACTTGAAAACTAGGAAGTGCAATTTAAAACCTGGATATCCCAACCTTCTTGTAAAGTATTGCTGGCTTATGCCCAATACTAGGCATAAACATTTCAAGAAAAAAAGAGATTGCTGTAATTGGGCAAAGGTATTGTCTTACCTGCTAATGTAGCTGCTGCAGCTAACCCTGCTGCTGTGTATGGGTCAGCACCTGGTGGAGCAGCACTGATAATGTATGGGTTTGGCACAAAAGCAGCTGGAGCCAAGCCTGCCGAAAATACACCTGTTACAGTAACAAAAAGTTCAATTTCACCAAAAACAGACAGCATGTATACTGTTGCACCATACAAGTTGTAAATTTATTAGCCTTAGAAATTTATGTCACTTACCCTTGATGGGGTTTTAGAAGGTATTAAGAGTAAACTATGTCTCACTTCTATCATTTAACTGCCAGGTTCATGTTCTACTGCCAAAAATGTTCATAGTTCTGACCTTCTGTTGAAATCTTTAAAAACTAAGGGTTAAATTGGGGGACTTCCCATTGTTCTCCTTCCCCTGCAGCCCCGTGTGTGTGCCCCAAATCTGCTTGAAAGGGTCTCTCAACCTTCCCAAGCATATTTGGGACATGCACATGGGCTATATGGGAGGAGGGGAAATCTGTTCCGCTGGTGGATAGCCAACACTGGATTACAGCCCTAAATACATTAAAATAGAGCATTTTGTAAGCCCAGAACATATTGACAAAACACATAGCTTTAAACCTGAGGTTGGCAACCCGGCACCCAGCAGGACCCCCTAGTGGGCCGGCCAGACCCCACTGACCCTCTCACTCATCTCCATTAGTCCTTTCCACTCACCCCTGTTGTTCTCCCCCGCCTCCCACCACACTCAGCAACTAGGAAGAAGTCAGCAGATCTGCCAACTTACTGCTTCCTCATTGCTGAGGTGAGTGTGGCAGGACACAGAAGCAGCGGTGCGGTGAGTGGAGTGGAACAGGTGGAGAGAGAATGGAGGTAGCGCGGGGCAGGAATAAGGAAGGAGAGGCAGCCGGTGAAGGAAACCCTGAGTGGGAAGGAGTGGGGGGAGGAAGAAGGGGGTGCAAGCAAAGTGGGAGTTCTGGAAGAGGGGCAAAAATATGTTTGTGGGGCACCCCAAAATGTAAAGTGTGCCCTCAGGCCTGGGGGGGAATAAATCTAAAACATGCCAACAGGCCTGAAAAAAATTGTCACATGTGCTGACAGGCCCCAAAAGGTTGCCTACCCCTCTTTTAAACCATATACTTGTAATCTATGTTAAGCAATTAAAATCCCAAGGGTGATATCCAATGCTGCATCAGCAGAGGGCAGCTCACGCAATGAATCTTTCCCTTCCCCTTGTACCACCTGCAGCACCCTGTACCTTCAAAACTCAGAAGGACAAGGCTCCTGATTTCAGGCTATTCCCCTCCATTGTAAGACACAGCCCACAATATTTGGCAGGTCCCCTGGACCCTTACAAGAGGCTTGGGGAGGGGGTACGGGGGGATGAAAAGTTCTGTTGTGTGAGCTGGCCTTCCATTCACACGGTGTTGGGTATCACGTGAAAAATATATCTGAACCTGATCTACATATATAGTTTTATCTATCAACATGTGTACATAATTTGACATGTTCTTTTTGATCAATTACCTACTCCACACTCCAGCCCAAACAAACAAGATTATCATTAACAGGAGAGTATACATTGTACTTTGCCAGTTGTTTACTTGATATGTGAAGCAGGTATACTTTGAAAAAAGTCTCACCTATGTGTGGTTGCTGTGCTGCTGCCAATGCATATTGTTGCTGTTGGGCTGCTGTTAACTGCTGGACAGTAAGAGGATTAGTCCTCTGAAAAAGCTAAAAAAAAAAAAAAGGAACAATTTAAACTCCTTTATTTTAAAAGGAATCCCACATTATAATTTAAACAATGAACTGTATGTAGTTCTATTCATACAGCTGTCCAAGGACTATTCCTTGGGAGTTCTATTCACAGGACTGTCCAACATAATGCCTGAATTTTAAAATTAAGGTAGAATTCATTCTTATGAGATATTAGGGCAGAATTATGTATTATAATAAACATGGGGCCACTGCCAAAAATGGCAGCCCTGTCTTGCATGCTTTCACTCATTCACTGTAATATCTACCAGTGACCTGAGGTTATCACATTGTTTGCTTCCCTGCCAGCCAGTAATGCGGAATTGATGTGGAGAAATAGACAGGATGACAACTCCAGGACATAGATAAAGACAGAGGGTGGAGAACTTTATGGAACTGCCATTTTCAGTGGCAGTCTGTGATTGTCATAATGTTCTAGTTCCACTCTTAACATGGCTGTATAAAACCACTAACCTGCTGCTGTGAATTGTAATCAAAAAGTCCCACAGTAGCTCCTGAAGAGTCCATTTGTACCTGATTTCCAGGATAATCAAACTGCAGAGAATCAAGACCCACTTGTTCCATAGCATCCAAATTCTGAGATTCAGAGTTTGAAAATTCTTCTACCAGTGGCTTATGGGTTGCAGGATTAGGAAGGGAAGCCAATCCTTCAGCAGTGCTTGAGTTAGGCCCCAGACGCTCAGTTACTTCAGTTGGGGAGGCTTGCCGACTTCCAGGAGTACGACTGCTTAGAAAAAGAAAAGAAAAAAAATAGACATCCGCTTTTACAAAGACAACTGTTTAACTAATGGAATTTAAGGAATATTTACACCTTTTATTTAAGAGTGGAATACTAAAATAAGCTTTTGATTGATCTACAAGAAAATTGCTTACAGTTGTTCTGAATGGCATTTACTAAACAAAGAGCTTGAAATGTTTGAAAATGATATTTATCTATCATTCCCTGTAATAGCAAATTCAGGTGCTTGAGTACAAAAACAGCCCATGGAGGACTGAGCATGCTACAGAATGTTAAGCAACAATTGAAGAAAACTGGAATAGAAAATAGGGAGGTGGGAGAGAAGAATTGATTGGCTTGCTTGAGCCCCTTACAGCTTAAGCGTATCCTGGAGGGCATGGCTGGATGGCTGACACCCTAAACAGGAGCACTCCTGTTAAGGGGCAATGATACACTGCAACATTTTGTTGTGAATTCCACTTGTTACTGTATCTGAAGTAAATGGACAAATTTATGAACAGAACGGCCTAATGGAAAAACTATTTAACACTGAGCGCAACCAGAGCGGATGGCACTTTTGCAAAATATGGAAAAAAAACTTCCCCCCTAATTATAAATTTCCCCTTTACTTATCGCCCACCTTTGTGGTCAAACAGGGTTGTGTCTATTGTAAAGCTACTGCTTTTGTCCTTGACCTTGACTAGTAACAAAGGAGCTGAAGAAATGAAGTAACACTTAGCCATCAAGTACCAAATGCTTGGTAAGTAATGTTCGGAAACATCACAAGGAGTGTGTGCAACAGAAGGCCCAGAGCCTGGATGATGACAGGCCTGGATTTGGTAAAATCATTCTCTGACTAATCTACATATAGGCCCCATTGCTAACCTAACAATTTTAAAGCTTTCTTTACACTGAGAACAGTTATACAAAATAAAGTAATGCAGATTTTTGCTGAGTTGCTTCAGGAAAGAACAGAAGCGGAAGCAGCTTGGACTCTTGCCATAAAGTTGCATGAGACAACTTTATCAAACATGCTGCCGGAATTAGCTACTCTGCTTATCCTACTGCTAATTTGTGCAGGTAAATTGAAGCCGGGTCCCAGCATGTTGGCCAGGGACCAAATGACATCAGGGGCATGGCCCCACCCCTAACCATTCTTCTGCCCATGGAGGGTGGGGGGGGGTGTCATCCAGGTCCCCACTGGAAACTTAGTTCCCCACCCCTGATCTAAAGGGGTCCAGGTTGCCCACACCTGTTTTATAGTAGTACAGATAGCACTTTAAATAATCTAAAACTGAATTTGTCTCATGAGATGCAGCACATATTGAGGTGTCAAGTATTATGCCAGGTAAGGCAGAACAAATAATTAGAAAATGAAAAACTTGATGTTCTACTCCATAAAAGTTTCATTTCTTTAAAATATGCTTGTCATCTTTAGAGAAGTTTAAGGCTTACATAAAATCTTTGCAATCAGCATCCATTCCATTTGGCAAACCTCTTCCATTTAGTTTAGTAACATCATCATCATCTCCTTGTTTAAGATCTCTGCTTTTGTCCTCCTCAAACGGAGAAGCTTTGCCTTTTTGGTCTCCTTTCTCAGGTCCATCTGTTTCAGCTTCTCTAGTACCCTGAGGAAAAGGAATGTTTGATTCTGAATCTAACAGCACCACAAACCAACCTAACTCTACAGTATACTGCATGTCAACACCATCAAATCTAATTGCACTCAGATACCTTGATTGTCAGGTTTCAAACTTATGCAAAATGTATTATCAGTGTATGAACTGACCAGATGAATACATATGCCAACCTTAGCTGAACAGACATGGTTAAATAATAGACTTGGAGCAGAAGGGTTCCTTCCATTTGTGGAAGGGCTGGAGATCCAATGGAACCTCCCACTCACAGAAACGGGAAGGAAGATAGTTTTTGCTGATTGCCCCTTCACTCGGCAGCCTCCTGTGCCACCTTCCATACTGTTCTAAAAGGTCTTCCTCCAACTTTCTGCAGCAGATTTGGGGAAATCAGCAAAAATAATCTCCCTCCCTTCTGTGAATGGAATACCACTTATGGGATCTCTGGATCCATAATGTCATATGCTGTAAAACATGAAAAGCTAAAATAGCCTCTATTTACCATATGAAGTTGTAAGAAAAAAGGTCATTTTATTCTAATTATTTTTCTAGTACATAAATTCAACCTTCAGCTTAACCAAAATAAGCCCATGAAACAGTTCATGCCATGGCCTCAGTAATGGAAAAAAATGAATATGAAACTTTTCTTCAGCTAAAGTGAAGAGAATTTAACAGGCAGACTTAACTATGAAAATACTTTGAATACACAAATACAGACAGCTGAGTGATAAATACTGCATCCAAAGTTCCCCTGACGTACAACCTGGGTTTTGGGAATCATTTTCCAGGGACAGGGGACTTCTGCAAAAGCTCCAGTGGGCACATGGAAACTCTGTATGCAGCACTGTGGATCATGGCTATTATTTTGAAGTAAAAAACTTTCACACAAGTAGCATGAGAAGAGTCACATGTGTACACAAGCGTACTATTCTTGTCTATGTACATGCAATACAGGAAATACTCATGCCTACACAAAGTGCTGCCTTCCACAGATCAGAATGGGAATCCAAGTTGTTAGTCCATCTTGTTCCTGAACTGCACTGGAGAACCAGTGAAACCTGATATAGCTTAGGACAGTCTACAATCAGTTTTACTGACATAACCAAGTTACTTACAAAAGCTCCTTTCCTAAACCGGGAGTCCAATTTATCTGCTGGAGAAGAACTTAACACATATTCTACCATGCTCACGCCAAGGCCACCACTCTCTGATCGAGGAGACAAGACTGCATTTACTTCACTGTTTCCATGAAAAACATGCCCAGGCTTTCTCTGAACCATAATAGGCTGGGACATAGAGTGGTCTGTTAAAAAAAAAAGGCATTAAAGTTAATAAGGTATAATGTACAGCAATATAGAATAGTGCAGATTTTTAGATCACCAAACATAGTGAATATGATCCACTAACTTAATTTCAGAATTGAGTTCAATTCAGATCATGCATAATTTAAATGCACAACTACTTACGAGGTGTTCCCCAGGCAGTTTCTCTCCATTCATCACCAAGGAATATGCCTTTTTGTCCATCCTTTGCTGGATCATCTGGTTCCCAAAATTTTTTGGCAGGTAGCAGCTGTTTAAGAAGGAAATACCACAGTAAATACTGATTAATTCTCACATTGATAGTAAATTGATGCTTACATAACCTTGCATAAAAAGGGTGATTATGGGAAGAAATCAACAATGTCTCCACCTTTGCCTCTAAACCTTCCTTTTAACTAAACCTGCTACTAAATATTAACGAAGTTCATGGCAATAAAACAGTGACCTGGTTCACATGAGCACTGTGGGTTAAACAAACCACAGTGGCTTCTTTAAATCACAGTGCATTCCTGGTACCATTTGCCTAATCACCTGCCTGGGCATGGCTTGTCATGTTGTCCGAATCCCACAGGCTGTTGTTGGGTTATTTGAGGGTTGTTTCCCCCTCCAACAAGCCATGCATGTGCCACTGCTTAGCAAGCCACCACGGCTTGTTTAACCCACGGTGATCACACGAACCAGTTCAGTGCGATGTTCCATTAAGTGATGTGTTGTAAATTTAGTAGTAAATATACTACATAAAACTTTGGATAGTATTGGGAGTCTAATTACTATCTATGTCCAGTTACATGAATTTAAGCACATCTGAAAGGACTAAACACATAACTATACGCAGGATTACAACATTACCAATTAGCTCCTAACCAATACAGACTATAATGCCCTTTAGTGAAATGTGCACAATTCAAGTTACTTAGTGGCAACGCCAGAGCCACAATGAATATGTTTTATACTTCAAAGCCAGTATACCTGCCTGATAATAGCTAGTTTAGGGGCATGATAGTGTAACCTATAACAAACTCCAAAAAGTAAAAAGATGTATTGGTGCTGTGAACCGAGGCTTCTTCCCAGAATTCATTTTCCATTCAGTCATAAGGTTGTTTGTAGAGTCTAATCACATCTGTACATTCTTGACAGGTGGAAATGATAAAAATCCTGTTACTATTGGTCTTAAGTTGTTTTATACAATGGCTATGGTTCTCATGATTTGCTCATTAGATCTGTGGGTTGGATCCCGATTATCTCCCATGGAAGGGGGTGAGTGGAAGCGGACTTTCCTTCTCCCAGTCAGCCTCCAGAGCCTCCCAAGAATGCTCTCTCAGGGGTTGGGAGACCTTCTGAGTGGGCTGTGGCATGGGAGACTGAGGGGGAGATTGCAGAAAATGAACAAAGGGGAGCAGAAAGTGCCTCCACCTGATTTTGTGTCTTCTTTCCCTCCTTTCTTTCCATTCAGAAGGGTACCCCCAGCCCTTGAGGGAGCATTTTCAGGGGGCTCTAGAGGATGGTGGGGAGAGGATGGGTGCAGGAAAGTCAGGTTACACCTGTCCCCTTCCACAGATATCTGGATCCAACCCAATTAGATTTAGCTTACTTACAGCGTATGAAGATTTATACAATGTTGCCGGCCAAATGGGTGATTAATAAATGTAAATAAATAAATAAATTTGGCATCCCTTTCTATATAAGAAATGGGGTTTCTGAATTACTAATTCAAATTTAAATGGGTGAGCTGATCTCCTTCCCCCACCCCCAAAACACAAAGATTCACTAGCCTCTGGATGATTTTGAAAGTTAAGCATACAACATGCAGCCCTTTGCAAAGATCTCTCTAAAATCACAAGATAGATACGGAGCTTTACTTCATATCCCATTCTGTGTAGACATGGGGTTTCCAAGCTACTAATTCTAAATCCAGGAAAATATGTCAGCTATTTCGGTACATTAAAATATTCTGGCTTAAGAGAGATTTGCTGCAGCCACGTGCACAGTTAGATATTTGTGGTCAACTGAAGTAGACGCTGTCCTCTATAAGAAGTGTTTGCTCTCTACTGAAGAAATGGAAGAATTACAATGAAAAAAAGTTGTGTATAAAAATGTAGTAAATTTGATTTTGAAGCATGGAGCTCTTTCCTTGTTGCCCTACCTACAAGGATGTGGGGAAGAGAAGTAGCTGCTTTTAAATCAAAGTAAAAATAGCATAGCTACTACCCACTCACCCCCCGCAGCCCAAAACTATTAAGAAATTTCCATCTTCATTCCCAAAAACTGGTGAAATGACCTGCTCCAATATGTCTCCTGTAAATGGAGTTGCTAACTGGGAGAAAGCATTTCACGGCACCCCTAAGTTTTTTGTTCTTCATGAATACAGAGGTGGGGATAGGCCATACAATAGTAAGCAATTTCTTCCAAGCACTCTGGCATTCAGGCAACCTGTTCCTGGGTTCAAGTATCACAGTACAGGGCATGGGAAGGTAGGGAAAAGACAGGTTGCTTACCTGTAACTGTAGATCTTCGAGTGGTCCCCTGTGCATTCACACATATGGGCTCCGCACAGGCACAGAGCCCTTATATGTGATGCACAGAGACCATGAAGAAGAAGATAGTGTACTGAGCACTCAGAGTCTGCCTATTGGGCAAGCTCCTTGTAAGTCTCCTTTGGTACATTTCCTGTCATGATGGACACGTAGGAGTGTACACACAAGTGAACAGGGAGAAACTCAGTCAGGTCAATCTCTTTGTACCCCCACCCTTTCAGTGACTGGGTTTACACAACACGCTAAGCCACGGTGGCTACATAGCCACCAGTGGCTTAGCAAGCTGTACAAACCAGGGATGGTTTGCTCGGGGTTTGCAAACCATGGCTTCAAAGCCACCCTTTGAAGGAACAGGTTGCTTATCTGTAACTGGGGTTCTTCAAGTGGTCGTCTGCGTGCATTCACACATGGGCTCTGCATCTGCGTGGAGCCTCTTTCAGGAAACCTCTCTAAATTCTGAGGAATTTAGGCGGGAACACACACACCCCAAAGCATGCCCCTAGCGGGTTCCCGCCTATTCCCTCAGTTTCTCTGAGACTGTCCATTGTGGCCTTGTTTGATACCGAGGATTCTCGGTATCAAACATTAGAAATGAGATCGACATCAATACCAACAATATTACCACTCCAGTCAGCTCTATCAAAATCAATAGTGACACTGAAGCAGGGATGGTGGGTGGGTTGTGTGAATGCACAGATTGTTGAATGATCAGACTGGAGAAGAGTATTGTTCTCAAGCAGCGGGAGGTGCAATGAAAATGCACCTCCATCAAGCAGCGGGAGGTGCAATGAAAATGCCGCGAGTAGCGATGCATCCAAAGCCAGGTCGCGCACCCGACCCAATTCTCCAGTGGGGGCGCCGACCCAACCCGATTTTCTGAGCGGCGCGGAGAGGTTCTCCACGCTGCTCGATCGGACTTCTCCGGCCCCGTCCGTCACTTCCGAGACCGGAAATGACGCGACGGGACCCTGCGCAGGCGCAGAACGCACCACAGGGGTCCAGCGCACCTGCGCAGGGTTCCATCGCGTCATTTCCAGTCCCGGAAGTGATGCGACGGGACAAAACGGGCCGCCCCAAAGAAAAAGGTATGGCCTCGCCGGGCGTGAGCAGGGCCAATTCGGCCTCGTTTTGCCCGGCGAGGCTCAATTTTACATCTCTAGCCGTGAGGTAGACCTTAATTGATGAAAGCTTCAGCCCTCGCAACATCAGAGAGTGAAGGAATTGCAACACGTGGTGAACCGAGCAAGACGAGGCATGGAAGCCCACTGAAGCTGCTTAGGCCCACTTTTTTGCATACAAGCGACAATTTGAAGGCTTTCGAGCCGCATCTAATACAATTTGAACTACAGCGGTAAGTCCCAGTGCAAGGCTCACTACTGCAGCTTCCATGCCGTGAGGCGGAGAGTCAGGAAATCAGAGTGCTGTATACAACCTCGATCCTGAGTCAGGAGAGTCGGTTCCAAAAGAATGTGCAGGTATTCTCCCCCGTTCCAGTGAAGAAGTGGAGCAAACCAGGCCTATCTTAGCCACCAAGGAGCAACAAGGATGCAGTCGGTGTTGTCGGAGCGAGCCTTCACTAACACTCGAGTCAGCAGTGGAAACAGGAAAGATGTAAAAGAGACCCTGGATCCAGGCCTGCTCTGCTGTAGAAACTGTGACAGGCTGTGTTCCCTGTTGTCGCAAACAGATCCACATCGGGTACACCCCAGCGGTCGAAGAGGTCTCTTCGAACCCAATTGTCAAGCTGCCACTCATGAGATGTCAGTGTCGCACTGCTGAGGGCAATGGCCAGAACACATTGTCTTTCCCCGCTACATGAATCGCTACTAATGACATCCTCCTTGGGATGGCCCAGTCGTAAAGCCACAGGGTCAGATGGGTGAGACTGGATGAACTTGTGCCCCCTTGCTTGCTCACATAGGCGACCACGGTGTTGTTGTCCGTGACGACTTGGATCTTGTGTCCCTGCAGGTCGGTCTTGAGAACCTTCAAGGAGTTACAGACTTCTAGGAGCTCTAGGTAGTTGATGTGTCCAGATTGTTCACAAGCTGACCGTAGGCCCTCCACAGTCCTCTCCCCGCAGTGCGCACCCCATCCCAGAAGGGAGGTGTCTGTAGTGAGAGTCCTGGAATGAGAGGAACGGGAGGCTGCTGGTCAAGTTGCTCTCGATCATCCACCAATGGAGGGAAGCTCTGACTGCAGTGGGGGAGCAACAGGTAGGTCCGGTGAACGTCGAGCTCAGTATCAAAGGTCCTCAAAAACCAGTTTTGAAGGACTCGCAGTCAGAGTTGGGTGAAGTCGACTACCGAGACCATTGATGCCATAAGTCCCAGAAGCCTCTTGATAAAGAGTGCACCAATGTAGTGTTTGAGCAATACATCCTCCTTGACAAGGTAAGTATGTCCTGCACTCAGTCCCAAGGCAGGTAGGCCCGGCCATCGTTAGCATCAAAAAAAGGCTCCAATGAAGGACAGGTTGCTTACCTGTAACTGTAGTTCTTCGAGTGGTCATCTGTGCATTCACACACATATGGGCTCTCTGCGCCTGCGCTGAGATCGATCGGAAACTTCTTTAGCTGAGATGAGCCGGGCGGGAGCCCCTCCCCCTCGCGCGTGCTCCTTAGCGCGGCTCCCGCCCGTCTCCTCAGTTCCCTGAGACCGCCTATTGCGACCCTCGGGACCGAGGCTGATTCAGGAAGAAAACTTTACTACACCTCCTCGAACCCGATGGGTACGAGATTGATAGAAAAAATTCCGAACCTCGATGTAATCGAGATCGACTAAAAAGAAAACACACGAAATTGGACCACCCCATTTCCACCTGGGTATCCATCGAACTCGATGCAGACACCGAGAGGGGAAGGAGGGCGGGTTGTGTGAATGCACAGATGACCACTCGAAGAACTACAGTTACAGGTAAGCAACCTGTCCTTCTTCTTCGTGGTCTCTGTGCTTCACACACATATGGGTAGATTAGCAAGCTGACTTACCGGAGGTGGGTCGGTGTCGGCAGTCAGATGGTGATCGATGACAGTACCGCCCTGCCGAAGGCGTTCTGTGCCCTGGATCGAACATCGAGGCGGTAGTGCCGGATAAAGGTGGAGGGCGAAGACCAAGTTGCCGCCCTGCACAAGTCCGTCAAAGAGACTCCTCTGCCAAATGCCGTCGAAGTCGACATGGCCCTAGTAGAGTGCGCCCTCACGGAGCTTGGCAAAGCGCGACCGGCGAGTTGATATGCCAGTTTGATGGTGTCTACAAGCCATTTGGATAGTCTCTGTTTTGATACTGGACATCCCTTCTTCGGAGGGCCGTAGCATATGAAAAGTTGTTGCGTGTGCCTTATGGACTCTGTACGCGCTTTGTAAAAGGCTATTGCTCTACGGACATCGAGGCTGTGTAAAAGTCTCTCGGTATCCGATGATGGTGTTGAGAAAAAAGCCGGAAGCACAATGTCCTGGCCTAGATGAAAATCGGAGACGACTTTTGGTAAGAAGGCTATGTCCGGCCGTAAGACGACCTTGTCTTTGTGGAAAGTTGTGTACGGAGGGTCAACCCTGAGAGCGGCTAGCTCGCTGACACGCCTTGCGGATGTAATCGCTGTCAGGAACAGAGTTTTAAATGACAGAAGACGTAAGTCTGATTTCGCCATGGGCTCAAAAGGGGGTTTCATTAAAACTTTCAAAACCAACTGGAGGTCCCATCCCGGTATAATAGTTCTCGTCGGAGGGCATAAGTTCTTTACACCCTTCAGAAATTGCTTCACGAGTGGGTGTACAAATAAAGATGAACCGGTCGAGGTTGTTCGGTACGCCGTAATTGCCGCTAAATAAACTTTAATAGACGAGAGTTTAAGTCCCCGGGCCATCAGAGAATGAAGGAAGTCGAGGACAGTCGATATCGAGCAAGTTATCGGGTCTTTATCGGACATCGACACAAAGTTAGAGAAAGCTTGCCATTTCCTTGCATAAGAAAGCCTTGTTGATTGCTTTCGTGCTGCTAACAGGACTTCCCTTACTGCCGAAGAGAGGTCTGTATGCCTTGCTATCTGATCCTCCAAGCCGTGAGGTTCAGCGATTGCAGATTCGGGTGAAACACCCTGCCCTGCTGCTGGGTGAGCAGGTTGTCCTGAAAAGGTAGTTGTAGGTAATTTCCCTGAGATAGATGTAGAAGGAGGGAAAACCAGGGTTGACGTGGCCACCATGGGGATATTAGGATACAGTTTGTTCTGTCCAACGATATCTTTGCCAGTACTCGAGTCAGTAGCGGAATTGGAGGGAACAGATAGAAAAAGTCGTTGCTCCAATTCAGTAGGAAGGCGTCGGTCATCGATTTCGGATCCATAGCCGCTCTGCTGCAGAATAGTGGACAGGCCGTATTTTCGTTGGTTGCGAATAGGTCTACGTTCGGCCGGCCCCATAGGTGGAAAAGGGATGCCAATATTTGTCGATCCAGCTTCCACTCGTGCGACTGCAGCGACACCCTGCTCAGTGTGTCCGCCAGGACATTGATTTTCCCTGCTATGTGAATAGCTACAAATGACATTCGTCGAGGTAGAGCCCACTCGTACAGCTGTAGCGTCAGTCTCGTGAGGCGCATCGACCTCGTGCCTCCCTGTTTGTTTAAATACGCTACCACTGTGGTGTTGTCTGTTACAATTTGAACGTGATGGGCAGTCAGATGATGTTCCAGCGCTTGTAGTGCTTTCCAGACAGCCATTAGCTCCAGCCAATTGATGTGTCTGGTTCTTTCCGCCGGATTCCAAGTGCCCTGTACGACGTGGTCGTCGGAGTGGGCTCCCCATCCTAGTAGCGATGCGTCCGTTGTTAGAATTCGGCTCGGTATCGATGGTCGGAAGGTCACGCCGTCGAGCAGGTTCGACTCTTTCTGCCACCACCTCAAAGACTCTCTTACGGCTCGTGGAACTGATAGACGAAGGGATGGTCTGTCCTTTTCCGGCTTGAAAGCTCGGACAAACCAGATCTGTAGCGGCCGCATGCGAAGCCTCGCATAGCGTACGACTGCTATGGTCGAGGCCATGTGCCCTAAGAGTCGCTGGAGTGTGCGAGCTGATGACATTGGCCGACTGTATATTTTCTTTGATAGAGCGACTATCTTCATTGCCCGTTCGTTCGGAAGGTAGGCCCGACCATCGGATGCATTTAACCTCGCCCCTATGTATTGAATCTCTTTTACGGGCTGGAGGACCGACTTCTCTGCATTCAGGCAAAGTCCCAGCTCGAGCATGAGGCCAAGGGTCTGTTCGAGCGCGTTTCGTAGCTCGAGCTTCGACGATGCCACCAACAACCAATCGTCGAGGTATGGAAAAATGGTGATGCCCCTTGTCCTCAAACTCGCACACACCGCCGCCACACACTTTGTGAATACCCTCGGCGCGGTGGAGAGTCCGAATGGAAGAACGACGAACTGGTAGGTGTCTTCCCCCACTCGAAACCGAAGGTATTTCCGGCTGTCTCCGTGGATGGCGATGTGGAAGTAGGCATCTTTGAGATCGATGGATGCAAACCAATCGGTCCTTCGGAGTAGGGGAAGGATCGATTGGAGTGTGACCATGCGGAATCTTTTCGATGGGATAAAAAGATTCACAGTTCGAAGGTCCAGGATCGGTCTGAGTCCTCCTCCCTTCTTCTTCACAATGAAGTACCTGGAGTACAGGCCGACCTCCATGTCTCCTGCGGGAACTGGCTGTATTGCTCCCTTTTGAAGGAGGGTCGAGACTTCCTCCAGTAGGACCCGCGTTGGACGGGTGGTCTTGATCCCGAGAAATGGGGGGAGGACTCCGAACTCGATCCTGTAGCCGTGCTCTATAATGCTTAACACCCATCGGTCCGTCGTGATGGTCCTCCAATTTTGGAGGTGGTTGCAAAGTCGGTGGCCGAAGAGAGTAGTCTGAGGTGGTGCAGAGGTGTCGTCGAGGTATAGCGTCGATGGTGTGTCGGTCGGGCCGGTAGGGCAGTCAAAGACGACGACGACCGAAGTCGCCCCCCTTCCTGCTGCCCCTTGGTCTTTGCTGCTGGTATTGTCGCTGGGGTTGGGTCGGAGGCTGCGACGCCCCAGGTCTCCGGTTCCCGCCCCTGTATTGACCCGCCGGCTGGTACTGCTTGGTCGGGAACGGAAACCGGGACCACCGCCGTGGCCTGAAAGACTGAGATGGTTGCTGGCGGACGAGCCCCATCTTTTTGGCCGTTGTGAAGGCCTTCTGAGCCGAGTCGAGGGAGTCATCAGTGGTGGCGTTGAATAACCCCTCGCCATCGAACGGAAGGTCCTGAATCTTCGCCCTATCGTCGGGAGTCAGAGCGGTAGAGCGAAGCCATGCGTGCCTCCTCAAGGCCACGGACCCGATCATCGATCTGGCATGACTGTCGACCTGATGCCGGGCAGTGTTCATCTGAAGTGCACCGATACTCGTTGCCTCCTTGATGTACTGAGCCGCCAGATCTCTCTTGTCGTCCGGCAGATAATCACAGAGGTCTCCCAGCTTCTCTGTGATATACATTTGATATCTAGCTAACAACGCCTCGTAGTTAGATATCTTTAGTCCGAGGGAAGACGATGAATAGATCCTACGTCCGTAGGAATCTAGCGTCTTACCCTCTCTATCTGCCGGAGTGGTGTGCTGTCTTCCCCCACGAGACTGCGCCGATTTGACTATGAGCGAGTTCGGGGTCGGATGGGAAAACAGAAACTTTGCTCCTTCCTCCTGGATCTTGTACATTGACTCCAGGCGTTTGGCCGTCGGTTTCAATGAGGCCGGAGTCTTCCAGGTTTCTTGCACCGTCTCCAACAATGTCGGCAAGAATGGAAGAAGCAGCTGGTTCGACTGTGTCGTTTTAAGGACCGCATAAATGTCGTCCTTGGCCTTCCCCTTTGACGATTTCGCCTCAACTCCCAGAGCAGTCACCAGCCGGCTGACATGCTCCGCAAAACTCCCCATGTCCTCCGATGGGGAGACTGCTTCTTTGGACTCCACCTGCCCGTCCGGGGAGGTGGAGTGGGAGGAGGAAGCCGTCGAGTCGGAATCCGACCGATACGCCGATCCCGACGAGGAGTGGCCAACTACATCAGTCGCAACCGGAAGATTTACGAGAGGTTGTGGCTGAGCTGTCGACGTCAACGCAGCTGACTCCCTCACCACTGTCGACGGGGCACGAGACACAGCCGTATCTCGGTGTGGCGTTGGGGAGTGCCTTCGGCTACGGTGTCTGTCTGGAGAAACGGAACGCCGGTGATAGTAATGGCGTTCCGACCTCTCGTGCCTTGGCGAGCGTCTCGACCTCGAGTATCGGCTCCTGGAACTCGATCCCGAGTAGTAGGAACGGGACCTCGACCTCTCACGGTATCGGGAGAGTCGAGATCGAGGACTCGAGGCCGTGGAGACCGACTCACGAGCCCGATAGTAGGGGGATCGTGATCGGCGGCGGTATTCCCGGCGCTCCTCTACGCGCCCAACTGACGGAGACAGTAACGGCGGGGGACCCCTCGAGCCCGAACGGGGTCTATCCAGTGCCTTTTGCTCCTCGAGCTGGGCTGGCGAAGCTCGTAGCTCTCCCTCCGACAGGGAAGCTGACGCAGCTGCTGGCTCTTTTTGGATCTCTCGGCCTCGAGGAGACGTAGTCGAAGCCGGAGTGGACTGGCGGGCAATCGATCCCGAAGCTCGATCCCGAGCACCAGCCAGAGCCTCTATCATCTCCACCGTACGCTTCGAGACCACCATAGTGGTCGAAGTCGACGGGACCGCCATCTCGCTAGCTGTAACCGCCATTTTCTCCTTAAGGCGTTTCGCCTTATCCTTACGGGCCTTCTTAGCGAGTTTTTTCGTTATGTCCGTTGGCGGTTTTTTTATAGACTGGGATCCCCCAGGTCGTTCCTCTGGCGCTGGTCCTTTAGCCGACAAGGATTGTTCCCACAGGAGGGCCCTCAGTTTCATTTGTCTGGCCTTCCTGGCCTGTTTGGTAAAGGCCTGACAATCCTTACAGCTTTCCACTTTATGCTCCTGCCCCAGACATAGGAGGCAGAGCGTATGCTTGTCAGCGGGGGGGATTTTAGTCCCACACCGCTGACATTTCCTAAATGGTGCCTTGAGAGGCATAGTGAAAGATTAGATAGAAATATATAGATAAGGACAAGAACGGGGGAGAGAAGGTTTTAGGTAGGATTTTTTTGGTAATAATTTTTTATTTATTTTTTTAGAAATGAAGGTATAGTTCGAAAGAGAATGAAAAAACAGAAGGTTTATGAGAGAAAAGTTTTCTAAAAGAAGTAACTAGAGAAAAATAAACTCAGCTTTCGCTTACAGAGAAGGAAGAGAAGAACCTATCGACTAGTCGCAGAGGCGGTCGAAGAGGAACTGAGGAGACGGGCGGGAGCCGCGCTAAGGAGCACGCGCGAGGGGGAGGGGCTCCCGCCCGGCTCATCTCAGCTAAAGAAGTTTCCGATCGATCTCAGCGCAGGCGCAGAGAGCCCATATGTGTGTGAAGCACAGAGACCACGAAGAAGAACTGTATGATCTTCGATGGTTGCAGGACAGACTTCTCACGGTTCACAGAGCCCAAAGTCCTCTAGGAAGTGTGGTTGCAAATGCAGCTCACAATCCCTGTTCCGTCAAATCTACAATCAACCAGTCGTCTAGGTAAGGAAACAGCTGTACTCGAGTGCGAAGGTGGGCACATACTACCTACTACCGCAACGCACTTTGTGAAAATTTGGGGCGCTGTCAACAGACTGAAAGGCAGGACTTGAATCTGGAAGGACTCTGGACTGATGCTGATCCGGAGGAAGTATTGACTGTCTGGGTGATTGGTCATGGGAAACTAGGTGTCTTTGAGATCGACGGACGCAAACCAATCACCCCTGCGAAGAAGCTGCAAGATCGACTGGAGCGTGGTCATCCGAAACCTTCTTGGGGTGATGTAGAGGTTTACACTCCATAGATTCAGGATCGGACGAAGCCCTCCATCCCTGCTCGGTATCGTAAAGTATCTTGAATACAGGCCTCTCTGCAAGTCGTGTGTTGGGATCCACTGGATCGCTCCCTTCTGCAGTAAGAGAACTCTTGCTGCAGTGGTTGAGAAGGCTGCGTGGTCCGGATACTGAGAAAGGGAGGGAGGCTGTCACATTCCATCCTGTACCCATGCTGGATGATTTCAAGTACCCAGGAATCGGATCGGATCTTTCTCCATGCTGGAAGGTGGGCCGCCAGATGTGTGCCAAATTGAGGAGTACAGATTTGGATCAGAGCCGAAAGGAAGTCAAAGCTGATGCTTTCCTCCATAGTTGCTTCTCCTGCAGGAGCCCGCAAGAATGTGCAAGGCTGACATTCAGGCTGCTGTCTCAGCTGATACGGAGGAGGCTGTCGAAACCAACGTTGTGGTCAGTATGGAGGAGCAGGTGGAAGCTGTCCCAGGCCCATCTTCTTGGCCATTGTTTTGGCCTTCTGAATATTGTCCATGGCTTCGTCCGTTTTGGAATTGAAGAGTCCCTCCCCGTCAAAGAGGCAAGTGGGAACATGTGGGGCTAGCCCCTCCCCCAGTGACAGCACATGCACCAGCCATGCCCTTGGCTGACATGTGATTGGCTCTGTTTGAAGGGGACCACCTTCTATGCAAAAAGGGTTTCCTCCATTGGACTGGGAACCCTGATCCACCAGAGTTCCTGTCCCCATTTGGAAATCCTGTTCTTGTAGAAGGTGGCTGCCTTCAGACTGAGCTGCTCACGTTTGGGACATGAAGCAGGAGCATCATCATCAGGCGATCACTCGTGACCGAGTAAGATTGTCTTCCGGGATAAAAGGAGGAAATTCTAAAGAAGATTGTGTAGACTCTAGCGATGGGTCCGTAAGTGACTGTGGAGGCCAATTCTAGATCCACACAGCTTCCCACAGTGAGGACACAGGTTACCAGATAGAAGATGGTCCTGTAAAGGATTCATTTGACGTGCTTTTCGCTTAGCACGTTTCTCCCTTTCACCTTGCACTCGGGCTTCTTCAAAGTCCATGGAACCTTTGTGAAAGGCCAACCTCCATTTAGATCGTTCATGGGCCAGAGCTTCCCAGTTTTCGATGTTTATATTGCATTTTTTTAGATTAGCCTTATGAACATCTTTAAACCTCTTATATTGACCACCGATATTCCGCTTTCCATCCTTGAGTTGGGAGTAAAGTAACTGCTTTGGGAGACGGCAGTCAGGCATTCGAACAACATGACCGGTCCACTGAAGTTGGCGTTGAAGGATCATTTTTTCAATGCTAGTAGTCTTTGCTTCTTCCAGTACACTGACATTTGTTCGCCTATCTTCCCAAGTAATTTGCAGGATTTTCCGGAGGCAACGTTGATGAAACCTTTCAAGGAGGTGGAAGTGACGTTTATACATGTATATCATACATGTATGATCGCTGAGGGGACAGGGTTAGCCTTACACATTCCAGCATGCCCATAGGTACCAAATGCCTGATGAGGACTATGCTTTCAAGGAGTTGAACATATCTGCACAGCTGTGGCACAATTTACTGGCTTTTGCTGGTTTTATGCCTTTTCGCAACTTAGATGATGCGGCCAAATGGAATCACTGTAAAATCTAGATCAGTGATGGCGAACTTATGGCACGGGTGCCACAGCTGGCATGCAGGGACCTCTCTGTGGGCACTCGAGCCATTGGTCACCAGATCACGAAAAGACTGTCCCCTTCTGCAAAACACTAATGATTTTGTTCTTTCTCACAGTGTAGAACACAATGATTTTGTTCTAGAATTCCTGTTACAGAATTCTTTTCTACATTGTTATCACATTTAAAAGATTTTGAAGAATGATGCACAGAGCATGGCTTGGATGTAAAGCCCTAACAGTTGACCTGAGTGCTGCATGTGTTGGCTCTCAAACTAACGGAGTATGAGCCAAGGTTTGACAAATTATCAGCATGCATGCAATAACAAAAATCACATTAATTGTGCAAAAGCATGCCCAATGCAAACTTTTACCTAATGCAGTGTTTGCAGTCCAAGACATAAAGTGTTTAAAATGTGTTAAGCACGTTTAGTTTTCTTGTTTATCTTGCTCATCCTAGTACAGGTTGACTTTTACTTTTACTAATCCGACACCTGTAGAAGCAGGGAAAGGACCCGGGGTAAAGCTTGCCCCATACAATTTCAGTCTGGCATATAATCATATTACAAGTTGAGAATCCCTTATCCAAAAATACATGTGCCTAATTATTTTAAAAGTTTGTATAAATTCCCTTCAGGCTATGTGTACAATGTAGTACTATAATAATTTTTTGAGTTGATTTTTTTTTCAACAAAAAACTGTATCATTGAAAGCTCTGTTATTGTGTTTTTCTTTTAAGACAAAATATGTTAATTAGTTCGGACAACTGTATGAGTTGTTTTTCTAAAACTAAAACCTCGGTATTCAGGTTTAATTGCAGTGTTGGCACTTTGAAATACCGTAAATAAGTTGGTTTTGTGCTGCAGTTTGGGCACTCGGGCTCAAAAAGGTTCGCCATCACTGATCTAGATGGATCCAGCAACTGTGTTCCAGCTTTGAGAAACTGTATTTTGGATGTTTGGGGATACAGTGGTTGGGTCCAGATTGTAATATGTAACATATCACTATACACCTTTAGTATCTCATATGTACTTTTTCTAGCATGACTAACTTTTTTCAATTTTGTTGAGGAACAGAACTATGTATCCCATTGAAATGTTGCTCCAAAGAATTCCAGCTAACCATCCGATTTTGAAATAGGCAGTGCTTGATCTGTAAAAATTAAGGATAAACACTGAATGTGTATGAAGTCCAAAGCCCAAAGGTTTCCCTTCAAAGCCAACAGAACCAAAGCTGCTCCAGAACAAAGTATTGTGACCAACTCATGTTTGAGATACAATACACACCCACAGACTTTTTGCCTTTGTTTCTCTAAATTCTGGAGGGTGAGAAATGGAGTGTGGTTCAATGACTGACAGGCCCACTTTCTAATCCTAGGGCATGTTTTATCTTGGGCTCCAATCACCATGCTTTGGGGAAAGACACATCATGGGGGTTCGGTGTCAGTAATACACTTCTAGTTCATAACCAGAAACTTCTCAGCAGTAGTTGAGCCTAGCAGGTTTGGGGCCTAGTCATTCTGTGGAATGTCAAGACCAGTGTGAGCTCATCACTGTCAGAGTTCTCAGGAGAAAGCTGGCGAGAGTCAAGTTGTCTCCCCCATCCAGCTGCAATTTTGACCTTGCAGAGATAGAAGCTGGCAGCTTTCTCTGGGACAGTGCTTTTTTTCTGGAGAAAAGGGTACCGGAACTCTTGGATTACATTTCCTCGGGAGTAGATGGCGATTAAATTGTAATGCAATTAATAGAAGAAAGGTGCTGGAACTCAGTTCCGGTGAGTTCCACCAGAAAAAAAGCCCTGCTCTGGGAACTTCAGGAGAGAGGAGGGATGGTTTGCAAAGGTGTCACTCTGGTTGAAGCCTCACCCCTGAAGGGTAGAAGGGAAACACCCAAGTGGGATTAGGGCCTCATGGATGGGTCAGTTCCCTTGTCAATTAGTGGTTTCATAGGGATGTTGGAGAATAGTTTGTTGTTCACAAGGGTGTTCGTGTGTTAATCGGCCATACCTTGTTTTCGCAGGGTGTTCACGATCACCCCGCCCGCTCGTGCCGCGAATTCCCGGAAACCGGAAGTGATGCGACAGGGATCCCGTCACATCACTTCCGGGTCCCTGGCGCTGCGTTTTTAACGTAGATACCAGGGTAAACTACCTAAAAACGGCCACGAATGGCAAATTGCGGCTGTTTTCATTGGGTTGCCCTGGTATCTACGTTAAAAACGCAGCACCAGGAACCCGGAAGTGACGCGACAGGCTCTCCGTCGCGTCACTTTAGGTTTCCGGGAATTCATGGGGTGTGTCGAGCGGAGGGCAGGTAAGTCACACGGGGGTTCGAGCTCGGTTATTTCGCAGAGCTTTCCCCCCCCTCGAACTTCGCACACATCCCTAGACTGGTTTGGAAGGAAAGTTAAGATGGCCACACCTTCGCTTTTAAGTCAGTGCTTAGCCTCCAGAGCCTTTGCTAGGAAACTTCTCTCTCATCTTCTCTGTCTGCATCTGTTTGGATTTATCACTGACTGAACTATTGGGAGCACTCTGCACATGGACTTTACCTAATTTGGACTTTCTTCTCTTTGGACTTTTACTGTCAAGAACTTGCCATGAAAAGGACATACTTTTCATAGACTGTGTATTCTTGTGGCTATGGATGTGTCTTCGCTGGAGAGCCCAGAACCTGGCTGGCTTGGGGCTAATTCCTGACTTCTGGACATTCCTATGCCTCAACCCATGTGGCATAGAGATCCCAAAGCTGGGAGCTTCGGACACTGGAATCTCTGTATGTGGGGAAGTACTTTGGACTCAAGTGTGATCATGTTTTGGACCCTTATTGTCGAGAGGTCTGGACGCACAGTACCCAGAGGGGCCAACCGAAGTGGCAGGGTTGGTCTTGACCTCTGTGGAGGTGTGCATGCTGGTTCAGGTCCTCTCCTAGAATCCCTTCCCTTGTCTCATGAGCAATAGGGCTCAGATCCTTCCCCTGTGAGAGGAGCAGCTAGGAGTCGCTCAGATCCTAAGGCCAAGACATACGGCACCCCGGAGGTTCCAACTCAGTGGCAAGGTTGGTTCAGCTCTCTATGGGGGTGTGTGGGTAAGTCAGGCCTGGTTCTAGGATCCCTTCCCTTGTCACAGGAGCATCTGGTATTGGCTCCCATCCTTTCCTTGAACTCCGATTGTGGAATGTCTAAAGGAGACATTTGAGTCCCTTTCCTTGAATGTGAGATGTCTGGAAGATGATCCCCAAAAGACATTTGAGTCCCTTCCCCTGGTATGAGATGTCAGGGAAGATCATCTACAAAGATATCTGGAACCCTTTCCTTGGTGTGGAATGTCGGGGAATTTGGTCCCTAAGAGACATTTCACTCCCATACCTTGATGTGGAACAATTTCAAGAGCCTATAGCAAAATGCCATCAGCTATATGATTTCTGAAGACTGTAACCGTTAAGTTTTCAAACGAAAGGTGTCAATTTCGGGCGAATCTATTTTCAAATCAAGACTCGTGGCCAGGGGTTTTTCACAAAGGAAGGGGGAGAGCTATGATGAAACTTTCTCTCCGATTGCAAAGGCAGAAACAGTAAGGCTACTACTGTCGTTAGCTGCAAAAAGAAATTTAATGGTGCACCATTTAGATTTCACCACGGCATATCTAAATGCTCCTCTGGAGGAGGAAATATACATGGAGCCAGCTCCAGGTTTTGAGTGTGAACAGGGAAAGGTCTGGTTTCTAAAGAAAGCAGTGTATGGGTTAAAGCAATCTGCTAGAGCATGGAACATGTGTCTGAATGAAACACTGGTGCAAAGTGGGTTCAAACGTGGTATAGCTGACACGTGTGTGTATACAAAGGGTGCAGGAAATGATTTCATGGTGCTAATCACGTTTGTGGACGATATTTTGTGTGCTGGGTCAAACAGCAGGTAGATATCAAAATTTGCACAGCAACTGGGACAAAAGTTTAAAGTGAAATCTTTGGGTGAAGTATCACAGTATCTGGGTGTACAAGTGGTTAGAACAAAGGAGTCTATTTGTCTCAACCAAAAGCACAAGGTGTTGGCATTGCTAGAAAAATACGGTATGCTGGAGTGTGCACCTGTACTGACAACAATGACTACAGATTTTGTGAAGTCCGTGAGTGCAACAGATAAAGTGTTTCCGGAGGTTGAAATGTATCAATCATTGATTGGCAGTTTGCTATATCTGGCACAATGGTCACGGCCAGATTTAGCAGCCAGTGTGGGAGTTTTGTGTAGGTTCACGTCACAACCCACTGTTCCAGCATGGAACGCAGCAAAGAGAATCTTAAGATATCTCAAAGGCACCCTGGATATTTGTTTAATGTTACCGGTTCAAGGTTCTGAAAATTTACAAATTTGGGTGGATTCTGACTGGGGAAATTGTGTTTTAACCAGGAAATCAGTCAGTGGCATGGTTATGCAATTAGGAAATACAGTTGTGAACTGGGTATCAAAGAAAAACAGACAAGTGTGGCTACGTCTAGTTGCCAGGCAGAAATGGCAGCAGTTTCTTTGGCATGTGGAGAGACAACATGGTTTATACAACTACTCAAAGATATGGGAATTAATCAAAAGTTACCGGTGGAGGTCTTTTGTGATAGCACTTCGTGCATATCTTTGGCAAACACAGAAAATCTAAAAGCTCAGACTAAACATGTAGCGGTGAAATTCTGCAATGTTAGAGACCACATACAAACAGGTGTAATAAAACTGGTGTACTGTCCATCAGAGGGGAATTTGGCAGATGTGATGACAAAGGCTCTGCCCAGGCCAAAATTCCAGGAAATAATTACAAAGTTTGGTATGGTGTCCTAATGTGAAATAAATGTTTAGTGAATGTAATAAAGCTTCTAGCCACTCAGGCAAGGAGGGGTGTTGGAATATGGAGTTCTCATATTCAGGTTTGCCTTCGGGCAAAGAAGCAACAGAACCGGCAGACATGATCAAGGTCATGCCTGAGCTAAGTGTCACCTTTGGCCCAGTGTAGTGGGTGTACAGTTTTTTGTCTTCAGGGAATCTGGAGCAGGGGTCATGCTAGATTGTGTTCAGCTGGGATGACATCATGCCATGGGTGCAGCTGGCATTGCATCATCTATGCATGTGACTGTACAGAAGTGTATAAAAGGTGTGCAAAGTCTTTGTGTGCAAAGTCTTTGTGTTCTTGTTGGGGGGAAAAGGAGTTAATTGGATTAGGAATTATTGATTAGAAAAGCATTCTGTAAGTAAAGAGATAGTTTGTGTGTCTAGACTGTATCTGTTTTGTCTGACATACTGTTCTTTCACTTTTTGTACCATAGCACTCTGTGTATGTTCTGTTCATGTTTTTGCAAGTCTTAGTTTAGTAAACCTCTGTGTTTAAAGAAACAGACTTGTTGTTTGCTTTTTGCCTACTGGCCTAGCACACGCTTCTCACGCTACCCTATCTCTCCGCTGCAACTTCTGCAGCCGCTGGGACAAGGTTGTTTAACTTTGTTCCCCCCCCCCCCCCGGCGGCTCAGATTTCCAACAATATGTGCCTGCTTGGACCCTTAGGTCATCTTCAGAGGCCCTCCTCTGGGTGCCCCTGCTGAAGGAAGTTATGGAATGCCCTTCCCATTGAGGCTTGCCTGACACCGACATCATTATCTTTTCAGTGGAAGGTAAAGACCTTTATTTTCTGCCCTGCATTTCAGAGACTTTGTTTTTGAATTTATTATTGTTCTTATATACCCAGTACTGATTATTTTGTATTGTATTGCATTGTATTCTTTTAACCATTTGTATTCTATTTTATTCTTTCAACTGTTTGTAATCTGTCCAGAGAACATTTGTTATTGGGCGGATTAAAAATACAAGAAATAAATATATGCCTTGTGCTCTCAGATACACAGAACAAGCCCTACTCTGCAGCCCTCCTTTTTAGGACTGAAGACATAAATCAAGGCGCTCTCTCTAGAATGCCCTACCTTACTGAGGTTTGTCAGGCCCCTGTAACTACTGCATTTCTGGTGACTAGGAAAAGCTTGTTTTTTCAGTAAACATTCCCTACAGGCTGATTGGGCATTTTTATTCTGTTTGTGGATTCTTTTATCTGATTGTATATCTTAGTTTCAGTGATTGTTTAATTATTTTTTAACTACTGTGATGACTGTTCAGGTTCTCTTTTAATTTTGGGGTTATAAATTCTAAATAAACAATATACAGTCATGCCTTGGATTGAGAGCATAATTCGTTCCGGAAACGTGCTTGTAATCCAAAACACTCTTATATCAAAACGAAATCCCCCCCAAAAAAATTGGTACAGAGATTTTTTATTTAAGCCGTACTACAGTACTTGTATTGCAAGACGTCGCTTGTATATCAAGTAAAAAATAAATAAATAAATATTTAAAAATTTGCTTGTCTTGCAAAATGCTCTCAAACCAAGTTACTTGCAATCCAAGGTATTACTGTATTCTATAAAATTTCATCTACAAAGATTTACCTCTCCCATTCCCCGAGATTCTAGTGCAAGAGCCTGAAACTCATGATTCATTTCATCCACAGAGAGAACCTACAGAAAATGAAAAAATAAAAATTAGAACACTGCAGCAATTTCATAGGAAATGTACATGCAATACACATAATGAGATCTATCCAATGGTTGCACAAGTGTAAGGCAGCTTAAGCAACAAATAGTTCACTTCCCTTCCACACACCTGTACCCACAAAAAAGCCTCTTCAGGGAGTCACCCAAAATTGGATGGAGGGATCTTGCATGAGACCAATTTTGGGCAATTCGCCCTTCATACTGCAGTTCCCTGTGACATAGCCCAAGCTTTTCAGAATATAGGGGACTGAAAAGGGGAAGAGAAAGATTGATTGGATATAACCCTATATTTTTAGAACTTACTGTACTAGATTTTTCCAGAATTTGCTACACACCTAACTCAAAATGTCCTATATTTTATTAATTAAGCTTCCCTAGTTGAAGGGCCCCAGCCAGTTCTCTTACTTATTTACTCAGCAAATGAAAAAAACTAAGAAAAATATCTGGAGAAACACATTCCTTAGTAGCCACCATGAACTCTTGCAATAATACTAGCATAAGTAAAATTGAAGTTATCAGCACATAGACAAACATGCGTAAGTTCATACTATGAGCATACCTGAATGGAAGGAAAAGCTTACAAGATCAAGCAAGAAAGATGGAACAGCAATCTTACTACAAACATAATACATTTCATAGGACATACCTTGAGAAAAAGAAGAAATACTGAAACGGTGATTTACCAGTACAGGACCTATTACTTGAAAATACAACCATCTCTCCAACAAGCCAACCATGCCCTGAATATTAACTCTAAATACAAGTCCTCAGAGTGGTTTTTAAATCACTAGTGTTTATGCTAGTGATATTCAAATGTTAAGGAACATCCATGTTCAGATATTTTAAAAATTAAATTAACACAAACAACACACAATGTTAAGTAAATTTACTACTGGGATTCTTCTATACAAAAGAAAAAACAGCAGAGCAAGAGAAGTTTGGCTAAAGCAAATTACTGGGTTTAAATGGCTGAAGATACTGCACAAATTGAATCAATTGTTCAAACAAATTTTCACATTATTATTATATTTCTAAGGAGTGACTAATCACATCTAGACTTGCTGGCAATCCACCATCTTTTGTAATTTAAAAAACCATTACATCTAAAACCTGAATACCCCACAATTTCATATATAATAAAATTTAAAACCTAAATGCACTAATTCTAATTAAAAGGCTTTTAGCAAAGTAGGCACCTTCCATAATTTATAGCAGACTTGGTTAGACAATAGAAATATAGACTAATGACAACATTATGAACTCTGGGGCACATATGACCCTGTTAAAATATCTGAGGTCCAAAACGAAGCAAAGACTTCCCCCTTGCTTTGAAACTGTAAAATAATGGGCACAGAAAACTTCTATCCAATCTGAAGGAGGCATGGGTTCTCTTGTTCCTTTCTAGAGTAGCACCTTTGTCTCTGAGATAAGGAGTTGATCAGCAACAAAAAATAGTGTGTGGGGGGGGGGGTACTGAATTCTACTGCATAATGCTGCTTGATGAATAGATCTCAAGAGATGTACCGTATTTTTCGCTCCATAAGACGCACTCCCTCCCCCCCAAATAGGGGGAACTGTCTGTGCGTCTTATGGAGCGAATACTGTAAAAAAACCCAATAATATTTTTTTTTACATACCTCCCTCTGCGCGGCTCAAACTGGTCCGGCTGAACAGCGGAGGGCTCCTGGGCGGAGCAGGGCAAGGCCGCCCGCGCCCGCCACAAACGTTGCCGCGGCAGCGCCCCCCCCCGGCCCGGCAGCAGGAACGCGAGCGGGCGCAGGGCCAGCTCTGCCCCACGCAGTGACCTCCGGAGCCCATCGGCCCTGCCCCGCCCGCCAGTGGAAGAGCGGAGGGCTCCTGCGCGGAGCGGGACAAGGTCACCCGCGCCCGCCACAAACTTTGCCGCGGCGGCGGTGGCAGCGCCCCCCCACCTGGCAGCAGGGACGTGAGCAGGTGGGCGCAGGGACCTCCAGAGCCCACCAGCCCTGCCCCGCCCGCCGGCGGAAGTGACGCGACGGGACCAGCGCGCCTCTCCCGGCCTGCCGCGCTCTCATTGGAGGCGCCGCGGCCGAGGGTCGGAGCCAGCCAGCCGGCCGGACAATGCTGCCGCCGCTGCCGAACCCAAAGGCTATGGTAAGTCCATTGAACTCAATGCAGCTTACTTCTGAGTAGGCACAGGTAGGATTGTGGCAGCTTGGTAAATAAGATCACAAAAGTCACTGGCCTACTGGGGCCTGGCAGAGGAGCCTCCTGCACTTCTGTCCTGTGTGCAGAATATTCCATCCCCCTTCAGCAACCCTGCTCACTTGCTTGCATGCAACTCTGTCACCATTGTTTAAATACAAGGTAGGTGAATGTGGGCATTCAGTAGTAAGACAGACAACTGCACCAGTGGCTAATATTTACACACCAACAGGTATCCATTACCACCACTAAGTTTCTGCAACTCTGATGCTGGTTTTTGACAACCAACAATTGCGGTGTGTTTACATGCATTAACAAATATTGTGTTTTTATAGCCAAACTAACTTTATAAGGCCCAGCTAATTTGACTTTTTCACTCTCTAAAGTGGCTACTTAGTATGTGTTATAGGATTGCAGCCTAAATACCTTATTAAAAACAAAGCATGAATGGATCAAATATTTAGACAGAAAGCTCATATAAGACAACCAACTGCCTCCATAATGAACAACAAAAAGGTAATTGCCAACTTTTCCAACATGCACAGGACCATTAATATTCCCTCAAATTCTAAATAAAATTACTAATTTCAGTAGTTACTAAACGTTTGCATTGCCATTGTAATGATCAATTTGGGGGAGCTTTAATTGATTAAATCTGCATACATTTTCAGAATATTTTTTTTCTTGTTTTTTTCTCATTTAAACAGGGGGCCAGTTCATTGTCCCTCAGACTGTTGGGGGGCCGGACTATAGTTTGAAAAAAATATGAATGAATGGATCAAGTTAAAAAAAAAGGACTGGGGTCCTTTTTTTTTACTTGATTAAATGGAAAGTTATTATAAATTAATAATAAATTAATAATAAATTAATTTGCTGTCTAAAATTGAAATACATTAAATTTTAAAAAGGTATAGAAAGGCTTGATTTGCACACTGCACATATCTTATTTGTAGTGCAAAAAAACCAGGAAAAAACAATACAATATTTAAAATGAAGAACAACTTTAATCAACATAAGCTTATTAGTATTTCAATGGGAAGTATGGGCCTGCTTTTGGCTAATGAGATGGTCAATGTCCGGTTCCATATTTGTCACTGCTATTCGTAACAAGTAATGCAAGAGATGCAGGGCGGTGGGCGGCCCACGCCCCGTCGCCGGCTCAGCCGCCACTCCTCCCCTTCCCCCGCAAGGAGCCTCTAGATCGGCCGCCAGGCCGGATGAAAAGACCCAGTGGGCCGGATGTGGCCTGCGGGCCGTAGTTTGAGGACCCCTGCTTTAAAACCTAAGTGCGTCTTATTGTCGGGTGCATCTTATGGGGCGAAAAATACGGTACGTGATCTGCTGCCACTGAAGGGACTAGCAAAGGCTGGCAGAACTGAGGTGAAGGAAGGAGTGAAAGTGTATGTCTCTACAAAGAACAACCAAATTGGAGGTGAAGGAGATGGGATCATGAAGTCAGCTCCCGCAATTAAGGAGTTTGAGTACAAACGATGATGCATTAGCAGGAGTTATATACAGATTCTCAATACAGGGTGCTGCATTCCTTTCCTTAGAGCTATTTCTGAACTGCTGGGGTGCACCAGCTGTTTGGGAAGCGGGGAGATGATTTAATATTGCAATGTTTTTGATGAAGAGGGAATTTTACCCCTTAAAATGGGCCCGTATGCAAGGCACTCCTTGCACCTTTTTTTTTCTTTTCAATTTTTACAATTGAAAAATATACTTTATATGATAAGGTTGCACAATGTGGTACTATATATTACAGCTTTGTAATATAAACATGAAACCAATTTTGGCTCTTAATCTGCAAGAATTACTATCCAAATATCTGTTCCATCTTTATTAATTTGGAGTCTACCACCCACAAAAAAAAAAAAAAAAAAAAAAAAAAGGCCAGCATGGGAAAATGATTTCAGTTTCTATCACTAATGAAGATGGCCAATATATTTGCAGGTTTGGTTCAGGGATATATCTCAATGTTTAATCAATAAAATTTTAGATTGGTATTATACACTAATCCAGATTTGTGAAGTGTACACTTTTTAATACAGCAGAACTGTATTAATACAGCAGAATTTTACACTCAAGGTGTAAAATTACATTAGCCGCATCAATGGATTATATGGACATTTGGTGGAGTTGTGCTAAGATATATTGGAAAGCGCTGGAATGTATAATTCAAGAAATGCTGGGAAATAATGCTGCGGTCACTGTTGAAATGGTTATGTTGATAGTATGAAGAAACTAACTGATACTAATAAAAGGAAATTAGTGGCAAACATGGAAGTTAGCTATTGTGTCTAATAACTGCTGATAGACCTATCCTTCATGGATATGATTAATCGCCTTTAATCCTTAAGGTAGTAGCTACCACCATATTTGTGGCAACCACTGTAAAATGAATTCCGAAGTACATTCTTCAGAATTCATTTTATGAACCATGAATCTATATGGCCAGTCCATACTCAGTCAACAGTAAAGGGCTGCAGCAAATGCTGGTGCCACTTAGTATCAGTTGCTGGAGAGCGGTGGTGGTGGTTAACAGTAGAAGAGCAGGACAGAGCAAGGCAAACTGCCATGTTCATCATCTTCACTTACTGCTGCTTTCACCAGATAGGCTGGACCACGTCCTGCCCTGTAAAGAATGGAATCAGGACCATCTGCTTGGCTGGGAATCCCATGTACCTCCTGAAACCTTTCTTGCTGCAGCAGGAGTGACAAGACGCCAGCAGGTTCCAGCACGGCCCCACCCTGTAAGGTCAACATTCGGCAAGGCAAAAAGAACTAATACCCTAGTTTGCTTTTTCCCATCTTCCCTCCCTTTTCGTGTTGTATCTTTTAGACTGTAAGTCTGAGGGCAAGGTCTGTCTTATTATTGATATTTGTAAACCACTGTGGAAGCCCTTTTCAGGTGAAGAGCAAAGAAACTATTGCCTTCATACCCTGCTTGTGGGCTTTCTGCAGGGAATGCCTTTAAAATATTCCCATATAGGATCTTTCTTATGACCAGCACCCATGACAGTCTGAAGTTAACAGTGCAATCCTTTATATCTCTATTCAGAAATAAGTTTCCATTAAGTTCAATGGGGTTTACTCCCAGGCAAGTGGTTATAGGACTGCAGTCTAAGAATGGTAAATGCAGGAAGGGCCCACTAGCCAATTTTGTCTTCCCTTTTTCTTTCTAATGTTGTTCCTTTCTGCTTTACCTTGGCTCAGTCTTGCCCTCACAAAAATAAAGTAGTAAACAAAACTGAAATGCCAATTACTTACAGGTCGAAGCAATTGGCAGTTTTCATCAGCTGAAGTGCTTGTGTTTGGTAGGAAGAGCGTAAATATTCGTATTTCAGAAGTGATCAGATTGGTTCTTCATTTCCATAGAAAATTCTCCCTTAATTTAATGTAACTGGTAGAAGCACTGATTCGGTTTAAAGATTAACAGTTCGGCTAACATACTTCTATCCAGATTATTTAATTTTGACATAGCTGTGTTATTCAAGAGAAACTTAGTATGCAATGTAAACAAAAATTTACATTGTAAAAATCTATTTTTTCTTTTTTAAAATTTGATTTTAATCCACCCTTCAATATTGTCTTTCTGTCTAAACTAAATCCTCTACTTTACATGGCCTATCACCACCACCACCACCACATAAATGCAGAACAACAGTACTATCCAGCCTGAGTCTTTGTACATGTGACATTACTCAGAGAAATTGAAAACCCAGACCATGCAAAAAGCAAGAACTTGGTAGTTATGCTGGACACAGTCATTTTCATTAGATGAATGCCCATGTTTGATTGGTAGGTAATTCAAGATGTTCAAGTGTGACAGATAAATTAATTCACTTTACAAGACTATAAAGGGTAGGTTTAGAATGTTTATAATGAGTTTTAGTTGCTCCTATGTTACTTTTAAATGAGAGAGAAAGTTATTATTTTATTTATGATTTTTTTAAAATAAAAAAAAATCAATTAAAAAAATCATTATTTTTTTATCTAGCCTGTTCACCCAACAAACAGTAGTTACAACTACCATTAATATCATGTCTTCTGGCATAAATCTGTCAACGTCGGGTCTCTAAAAAATTATTTGTCTGACAAATTCAACAGCAACCTTTCCCTGTAAGTATCAGATACAGGTCATCTCTCAACCTTCTTAGATGAGAGATTATATACATTTCTTTTCAAAGAATTATAGGAACAAAATGCAATACACATGTTTTATTTCTTCTACTCCTGTACACCCAGAATAACTATCCCACTTCATACTAAAGGCATTAGAACCCTCACTTCATGTATTAACATGCATTGAAAAAGGATCACCTTTCTAACATATCCAACTGTCAAGTACCGTATTTTTCGCTCCATAAGACGCACCGGACCATAAGACGCACTTACCATACGGCACGTTAAAAAAAAATTTTTTTTTTAAATCAGCTGTTCCACGGGGAATCAGCTGAGCGGCGGAGGCTTGCCCCGCCCCACCCAGGAGCCCTCCGCTCTTCCCCGGACCAGCAAAGGAAAGTAAAAATAAATAAATAAATAATATTTTTTTTAAAATCAGCTGTTCCGCGGGGAATCAGCTGAGAGGCAGGGGCTTGCCCCGCCCCACCCAGGAGCCCTCCGCTCTTCCCTGGACCAGCAAAGGAAAGTTAAAAATAAATAAATAATAATTAAATAAATAAGTAAAAAAAAATCAAAAAAAAATCAGCTGTTCCACGGGGAATCACCTGAGAGGCGGGGGCTTGCCCCGCCCCACCCAGGAGCCCTCCACTCTTCCCCGGACCAGCAAAGGAAAGAAAAGTAAAAAAAAGTTAAAAAAAAAAACACATTTGTTAAACAATATTCGCTCCATAAGACGCACAGACATTTCCCCCTATTTTTTTGTGGGGGGAAAGTGCGTCTTATGGAGCGAAAAATACGGTACTATACAGTGGCTAAAAGGTTCTAAGTAATCCTGAGCATGTGTGTGTTTCCTGCTGGCCAAGCAGCAAGAAATGATGTTGTTTACCAAAAGCATTCTCGAGTAATGCTTACCAATGTTTTTTCAAGAGCTACAGAAAAGGCATCACTGAATTTAACCTATTTAATTGCTGTGATTATTATTTTTCAGTTATGAATACAATACTGTAGTATTTCAGAAAAAAATTGCAGAACTCTTTGTTGCTGGTAGTATTTCTCCTCACTCCATCACAAATATCCCAAAGTCCATTTGATGGGACTGCTGCCATCAGGTCATTAATCTCCAAGATACCAGAGCCACACTTTATGTGTAAGTTTCACCAATTTTTCTTTAAAAAATTATATATAATCGCATGATCCACGTTATATACCACTTCTTTTTCACAAAGTGCCTTACAAGCTTTCTGCTCTCCTTCCACTATCCTTGTGGAGCAGGCCGCCATTTCCTTTTTACAAAAAGTGAATGGAGATTGAAAGACAGCAACTAGACCAAAGCCATATAATTGTAGTACTTGATTTTATTTACAAACAAGCGCTCCCCAATTCAAACAGCAACAGAAAAATTCAATATAACCATAAAGTGTATTAAGAATGCACAAATACAAGATTTACAAAAATGTACTACAAAAACATATACATATACAAGTCCAAAATACTGTAGACAGAGTGCCAACTGTTAGCACTGTTTCAAAATCTCCCTCAGTAAGAAAAGGACTCACATACTAGATTGTCCAACCATGTCCATACAAATTGCCTGGATTACATATAATCACAAAAGTCATTAATATTCCAAGCACAAGCTTCACATAAATTGGCAATAGCCAAGGCAAAAGACTAGAAAGCCCCGATACTAAATTTCCTAAGACATAAAAATTCAGCACGTCTAAACACAGTCCAGCCTCAGACCTCAGACCCCAGAGGCCATGCCACAGGCAAAAAACCAACCCCAAAATTGATGGCTTCATGCCAAATTTTGGTGGCAAACCGCTACGGAGGCTTCAAAGTTATAAATTTAGCTTGAAAACAAGCCAAATTTGTCTAACCCTCCGTAGCTGTTTGCTGCTGATCTGGGGGGCGTTGTTTTGCTGTCACACAACAAATTTTGGTGTGCCGCAGAAGTGCAGCCTATCATGGAGTCTGGGGGGAAGTGGCCCCCAGACCTCCCAAAGTTGCCAACCCCTGTTCTAGAAGGTGATGTGGTGGTTTCAGGTTTCACCAAAGGAGCCTGTGTGCCTCACCCAAAATGGAGACATTTCTGAGTAAGCAGCTGGATTTTATATTTTCAAAAATGGACGTTAAGTTTATCTGCCTTTTGTCACCTCAGCAGCCCTAGGGATAGCTCCAGAAGTTCCAGGTGAAATCTGAAACCATCACATCACCTACTAGAGCTTTATTTGAATGTATGCAGACCCTTCCTCCCCCATTTTATGTCAAGATTTTGATCATGGATGACTGCAACATCAAGTCAGTTTTTACTTTTTCTCCCTTCCTCCCCACCCCATCCTGCTTTTTGTAACATCTTGCCTGAGCAAGAGATTTGGGGATCTCAAAAGCTTGCATATTTGTGATCTTTGGTTGACCTAATAAAGGTACCGGTATTACATTAATATGAATTTTGGAATGTTGCTTATGGCCAACATGGGCATCTTTGCTTTTTACATATGCAGTTTTTATCATTAGGATTTCAAAATTAAAAATCCAAACTATAAAGAACAGGCTTTGTTATGAAACATTTGCTTCTCTTTGGAAGTTTCTGTAGAGAATTCTACAGAATATAATAATCAAGTTCCCTACCACTAGTCTTAACTATTCTTAAACAAGCCATAATTTCGAAATCTGGAATTTATACCTTCTACAGCTTAGCATATTTTATACTACTTTGTTTTTTTGAGCAGCAAAAAACAAAACTACACAAAAAGGCAACAAATAAAACAAAGCAGACAAAACCAATTAATTAAAATGCCTGGGTAAACCAAAAGGCTTTGATCTGGCACCAAAACTGAAGTGTTGGTGCTAGTCGCACCACCTTGGGGATTCCATAGTAGCAGCACCACAACTGAGAAGGATCTCTCCCTTGTTGACACATAATGTACCCAAGGTACTTGGAGAAGAACCTCCCCTGACGATCTTAAGTCATGGGCAGACTGGTACAGGGACAGGTGTTTGTGGGTACTACACACTTGCTCTTTCATGGGGAGTGTAGTCCCATCTAGAACATGCTGCACATCCAATTACTGGACATGAGAACCACCTACCCACAGGGCCTCATCTTGTTGGGATTTGGTTTACTGGCCCCCATTTAGCCCATTACCAACTTCAAACACCGGTTCAGCTCCTGCACAGCCTCACCTGACTCAGATGACAAGGGTGTCATGAGCATATTGACAGTGCTTCACTCCAAATCCACTGATGATCTCACCCAATGGTTTCATATAGATATTAAAGAGTATTGGATAGAAGATGAACTCATTCAGGACCCCACAGCTCAAATGCCATGGGGTCAAGCAAAACCTTCCTTGCAGTGCCACTTTCTGAAACTGACCCTGCAGGTAGGAGTGGAACCACCATGTCACTATGCCTCTTGACACCCAACCCGCAGAGTCGATCCAATAAGATATCATGGTCAATGGTATCAAAACCCACTGAGAGCAACAGGGTCACACTCCCCCCACCCCTGGCTCTCCCCTGACAAAAGATAATCCATCAGGCCATTCAAACCCATTGCAGTACCAAATCCAAGCCAAACTGAAATGGGTCTAGATCATCTACTTTCTTCAAAAGTGTCTGGAGTTGAGCCTCCACAACCCACTCCAAGATTTTGCCCAAGAACAGGATGTTAGCAATCAGGCGATAGTATTAAAAAAAACTCCCCAGGTCCAAAAAGGGTTTCTTAAGGAGTGGACACATTACCGCCTCTTTCAAGGTGGTTAGCATTACCCACCCCCACTCACAAGGAGACATTAACAACCCCTTGGATGCAGTCAGTCCCCCCAGCTAGTTGTTAAAACCCAAGATAGGCAAGGATCAAGAACAGTGATGTGGGCCGAAAATTTTCCATTGCTTCATTTTTCCACAGAAAATTTTCCATTGCATAAGTTCATTAGTAAAAATAAATGTATGCCAATTACAAATACAATAGTTGGCGAGCTTGGCAACTTCAAAATTGTAATTAATGTTTTTCAGGTGATTGTCCTAAGCAAGTGTGAGAGAGAATACATTTATGTCACTGAAAAGACTCAGAGTGAAATAGAACTACCGGTAATAAACAGTGACAGTGAAACTGACAGCACCCCAACTACTTTAGTGGAAGGGAGTTGAATTCTGTTGAAATAGATGAGAGGTTGTCATCATATCATGTACATCTCTTTGGGTTGCTAAATTTAATTACAGTATTATTTAATATTATTTAAAATTAGTGTGTTAACAGTTTTCAGTACCTTTGTTTTTTTCCTAAATTGAAACAATGTAAGGGAAGTACATGCTATTGTCCTTACATTTTACAAGTATTCCAATAAAAATCTCTACATGATTTAACAATTAAATCACATTACATGTGCTTTAATTTCTTCCTCAACTATTTCAGGTCAAATATTTGTGTATTGGGAGAAAAAAATAAGATGAGGTACTTTTAGCTTTCTTAACTAAATACAAGTACTGTAAAATAAACATACTAAATTACATCTCTGTGGCCTTCCAGATATTTTGGCCTACAGCTCCCATCAGCTTTAACCAACATAGCCAATGGTGAGGGCTGATGGAAGTTGTAGGCCAACACTTCTGCCACCCCTGCTTTAAGGCATCAGAATGTTTCCGAATGCAAACTGAAAATTTCCCTATGCAAATGACCCTAAATTTGTATTGAATTTTTTTCCGGAAACCCCACATAATCAAGAATGCAGGTGTAGTTGCTACACCCTCCAAGCACTTTGTCCACATCTTCAGACCGCATTAACTGAAATTGATCCCACAAAACCAAATTAGACAGCTCTAGACATATCCACTGGAACTGTATTGATGAGGGCATCAAGTTCATCTTGGATATGAGCAACTTTATCCTCAAAGTGCCTTGCAAACTTGCCACAACAGGCCTCTGGGTTCCATCACATCCCTACCTAGGTCTGATTTCAACAACTTATTCACCACCTGGAAAACCTCTGCACGACACCTACTTGAATATACAATGAAGGGAGAGAAGTACAACTGCTTCACCACCACTGCCATAAAATAGGTATGATAATGTGCTTTCACTTGTGTTCGGTCATATTCACTATGAAATATTGTATTGTGAAGCAAAATTGGCCTGTAATTAGCATAAATGTCAAACCTATTGATGATTAAAGTATTAAAGTATCTTTTGTTGTTTTAATGAAGTTAATGGTTTAAAAATATTGACCACTGTCAACTGACCAGAACACTATATAAAGGGCAGATTTCTAAGTAACAAAAATATATTGTTGCATGGACGGAGTCTATTGCAACTGCACACCATTGTACAACGTGGCAATATTCAGAAGCAACAGTAAACAAGAATTCTGGAGAATCCTGGCTTACTGTGAACAAGTGCATGCAGACAGTTTGCTCCCAATTGACTTCTCCAGCCAGTGGGAGCAACTAAACCAACCAAAAATGTAAGTTTACCATTTTGTCCAAACCAGGGACCCTGTCTGGGGGGGGGGGGGGGGCTTACAAGCCACAATTGCAAGCCAGGCTTTCTTCTTGGTTTACAATTTCTAGCTTCAAGGAGTGCAATCTAAGGACCCTTGCTTTGGACAACATGGTAAGATGTTTAACCTTTCCCAGTGGCAAGAGAGCCAAGCAGGAGCGAACCGGCATGAACCAGCAAAACAGCAGATTCACAGTAAGCCAGGATTCTCTGGAATTCTAGCTTACCATTGCATGCAAACAGAGTCCATGACCCGGTTTACAAGTCATGATCAATCCATGGTTGACAAAACATGGGTGCTTGAAATTGTAGCAAGTGCGAGCATGCATTCTGGTTACTGTGCACCCGCCTGCTCCTGCTACAATAAACAAACCAGAGAGCTCAGCTGACCTGTCCCATTCTGGAAATGAGCATTTCATAAACATGGAAATGAGCATTTCTGCTCATCTTCATGTTTATTTCAGGAACTGCTAGTTCCTGCTGTGCTAGCGGTCCATTCCACTGAAGCAACAGAACCAGCAGATGCGCAGCAGCAGTATGGGACATTGTCCTGATTTTACTTTCAAAAGTTTTTCATTTTAATGATAATTTTATGAGCAAACCAAGTTATACATAATATAATTTATGTTCCTAAAGCAGCCTTCCTCAACCTGGTGCCCTCCAAATGTTTTAGAGTACAACACCCAGCATTCCTGACAATTGACCATGCTGCCTGAAGCTGATGGGAGCTGAAGCCTAAAACATCTGAAGGGAACCAGGTTGGAGAAGCCTGTCCTAAAACAACAAAGTGAATTTAGATCTGTAAAGAGTGCTAAAAAAATAGTATTGCTTATTTTTCATTTTTCCTCAAAATTTCTGGGGGGGGGGGAACATTTTTTCCATGACTTAAAAATTTCTGGAAATTTTAGGCAACCCGGAACCCTCCACTGTAAGTGCTGTGATAATGTGAGACACTGAGCATCTAGGAAAGTGTTCTATATAAATACAAGGTATAAGCATTATTAAGATTCAATAAAAATAATACAATAGTCAACTTAGTGACTAGATATCCTTCTCCACAGCATGGCTGTCCAATCACAGTGAAATATTTTTGCACAAGTCTTCTCTTTTTGGGGGTGAACCTACTGATCTTTCTCAGTTGAAAGGCCAAGTTTTAAAGATACCAATTTGACTATACGCTCAGGTTCTGCAGCACTGTGTGTGTGTGTGTGTGTGTGTGTGTGTGTGTGCACCCCCCCAATTTGCAGAACAATTCCCCTAAAAATAACTTCGGTTTCCATCAAATAGCCATGTCAGGAAACCAGCACCCATGGACTGATATGTCTGAGGGTATGAACAAAGTGTATTATTTGCCATAAACAATTAAAATTATGAAACCAGATGTCAGCATCTACAGCAATGAAGAACTGCCTACTCTTTTCAGTGTTTTGGTACAATTTACCAAAAGAAAAGTATTGTAGTTTAAGGAGACTGCACACATTTATAAATAATTATGGAAAATTATCAGCTTCAAGCTGATAATCATTGATGACACACGCGCACACACACACACAGTTTTTCAACCAGATGTGAATCCACCTGATAGTATTATCATTTGCATTTAACAAAAATATAATGGGGAACTGAGTCAAGTGTTCTGCTGGAATCAAGATAAATTACATCCACAACATTTCCACAACTCACTGAACTAGTAACCCCCAAAAAAGTTAAGATCAGTCGGAGAGAATTTATTCTTGACAAATACATGCCAGCTTCTACTAATAGCTACTGTTACCAAGATGCTTACAAATCGATCCATTTATCATCTGTTCTAGCATCTTCCCTGATACTGAAGTCAGGATGATTGGTCTGTAGTTTCCCAGATATTCCTTCTCTTCTTTTTTGAAGATTGGGACAACATTTAGGAACGTAGCAAGTGGCATCATATCGAGTCAGACCATTGGTCTATCTACCCCAGTACTGACAACATTGACTGGCAGCAGCTCTCCAGGACTTCAGGCAGGGTTCTTTCCTAGCCCTAACTGGAGATGCCAGGGATTGAATTTGGGACCTTCTGCGCGCAAAGCATATGCTCTGCCACTGAGCTACAGCCCCTCCCTTGACCATCTCCAGTCCTGTTACACCTCATCTGTTTCCCCACAATTCCTTAATAATACAGAGCTCCTGAGAGTGCATCACAGTAAGTTCCTTAGTACCGTAGGACAGAAGTTATCACTGAACATTGAAGACTTGCATTCATTTAAGTAGCCAGGCATTTCCTGACCAACTTCTCATCAATCTTGAACTACAATTCTGTGCCTCAACATTCTCATTTTTGTGAAGGTGCACACAGTTCCCTCTTTTGGGAGAACACAGAGGCAAAATAGGAGTCGAGCATTTCTTTTTTGTCACCTGTTAACATTTCATCATCCTTACTGAGCAGCAGGCCTACCATTTGCTTCTTCCTCTGACCATACCTGAACAAGCCGTTTATTGCTTAGCATCCCTCACCAACCTCAACTCATTCCAAGCTTTAGCTTCTCTGACACTGTCCCTAGGCTACTCACCTGTGCTAGTGCTTGGTAACTGTCCTTCCTTCCATTTCTCATGTGCATCCTTTTTTAATTTTCAGATCCAGTTTCAGATCAGAGCCTTTTGTACAGCCACACTGGCTTTTTTTTTAGATGTCTATTTTTCTCTTGTTTGTGATTGCACCTTTAATAAATCCTTCAGAAACTCCCACCCATTTTGCCCTCCTTTCCCTATTAGTTTATCTAGCATTAAATTCTACCAAGCATTTACCTGAGCTTATTAAAATCATTCCTAGGCTCACCTTTAACTTTCCATACAATCAAAAATTCCAGCATCGCATAGTCACTTTGCAACAATGGGTGTGACCTGGTGTTAGGGCTGAAAAAATACATTGCAAAACATCAAGATGAGGGGGGGGGGAGTTTCTCCACCCACCATATGCCCGACTGCATCTTTCATACCACTAGCAACTGGCATCCATTTTTAAGTATCATGTGACTAGGCCAGCTGGTGATGCAGTTGCATGTGTAAACAGGACTCTTTCATGGTTGGCTGTATAAGAGAAAGACATGCCATGGGAACACAGATGTTACCCACTGTAGCAACCAACAGGAGCTACCCTGAAAAGGGTGGAAGGAAAGTGCTGTTGCTTGTCTCAATAAAGCCACACAACTAATTAAACACACTTTCCACCAGAAACACAAACACATTGATGTAAGAGGTCTCTTACTGAAACAGGTTTCCCAAAATAACCACCTAGTTAGATGCACAGCCCTGTTAGGAGAATTGTATGGACGTTATGCTAATAACATAATTAGATCCTCAAATAAAATGTGCAACTTTAGGTTTGATTCTACATTTACATTCTACTAATTTTAATGGATAGTTTCTAAGCCTTGTTGATCAGATCAAGGTTCTAACCAGTGTAGCATTCCTGGTGAAATCCAGTGGGGTGTGTCTGCCAGTGAAATGGATGCAGTTGGTGGAAAGATCCCCCCACCTGCCCACACCCTCCTGGTACATACTCCAATTTACTCTGGAGGCCTAAAGGACCCTCCCAAGTAGATTTGTGGGTGCATGGGAGAGGAGAAGGGAGTGAAGTTCACTCACATGACACTAAATGTCAATGGGATGGGGGCTGCTGACATGGACTATGTGGCACTCAGCTGAGAATGGGGGCGGGGGGGGGGGGGGAAGGCAAAAACAGCTATTGGCCCATGCAGCACTCCTGATTAGTTCAGCTGTGGGGGAGCCCTGCCCACCTTTTCTAGTGTGGGGTCATACCCTGGATTTGAACCTGGGACTTCCTGCATATGAAAAATGAGCAGGCTAGGGCTCACCTTTCAATCTATGTGATCCTGGTATATGCCTGGGTTTTGAGGCTGGGAGCAAGGAAAAGGCAAATGCCCGATGTCTGTTTCCTGTCTGCTGCTGTGGCTCAGAGGGCAGGAGCGGCCTCTGGTGTTTGCAGTAAGGGGTTAGAGTTCAATGAGCTCCCTCTTTATCTTCTGCATGACCAGGAATGTAAAAAGAGGGGCTGGGCATTTCTCCTCATTTCCCCTTTTGGGGCTAAAACTCTCAACTGCTGCTGCTTCTCAAGTCCACTAGCAAAAATCACATTAATTGTGCAAAAGCATGTCCAATGCAAACTTTTACCTAATGCAGTGTTTGCAGTCCAAGACATAAAGTGTTTAAAATGTGTTAAGCACGTTTAGTTTTCTTGTTTATCTTGCTCATCCTAGTACAGGTTGACTTTTACTTTTACTAATCCGACACCTGTAGAAGCAGGGAAAGGATCCGGGGTAAAGCTTGCCCCATACAATTTCAGTCTGGCATATCATCATATTACAAGTTGAGAATCCCTTATCCAAAAATACATGTGCCTAATTATTTAAAAAGTTTGTATAAATTCCCTTCAGGCTATGTGTACAATGTAGTACTATAATAATTTTTTGAGTTGATTTTTTTTCCCAACAAAAAACTGTATCATTGAAAGCTCTGTTATTGTGTTTTTCTTTTAAGACAAAAGATGTTAATTAGTTCGGACAACTGTATGAGTTGTTTTTCTAAAACTAAAACCTCCGTATTCAGGTTTAATTGTAGTGTTGGCACTTTGAAATAAATAAGTTGTGGTTTTGTGTTGCAGTTTGGGCACTCGGGCTCAAAAAGGTTCGCCATCACTGCCCTATGCACTTACTTTAGGCTGTTGCTGTCAGTGTGTGACATCTCCTGTTGCCTGTCCAGGTCTCTCCCTCTCTCCTTGGCAAAGACTCTTCTCCTCCCTCAGTAGGTCTTGAACCATGGTCCTGAGGAAGGTTGTTTGTCCTTTGGAGGTCTCCTGCCAAGGGATCTATGTGGATGCTGTGTTCTGTGGCCTGTCCTTCCTTCCCTTGATTTTGTTGTGATCAAAAACAGTGTTTGTGCGCAGTGTATGATATAAGTGGACTCAAATCCCTTTGTGCAGGGATTCTTGTAGACTCACGTCCGTGGGGTCATCACTCTGGCTGTGCCACAGGAGCTAATGAAGTGAGGGCACTGTAGTGTCATATGCGGGGGGATGGGGCAAGGAGGCTGTCTTGGGGCATGTTCCCATTGAGGTGAGTGCACCGATTCCCTCCATGTCTTGAGTGGCATGGGGCTGTTATGACCACAACGGCCTGCGATTAGCTAGCACTGGATGTGTTGCTAAGTTGTTGCTCTTCTTCAGAGCAATGTGTTTCTCCCCTTTTGCCTTTTGGTAAGCACATATAGGATATAGCAGCCATTGCACTGGCATAGCAGTGGAATCTATTGCTCCCCAGCATGGCTTGTGATAGGATGCACCCTGAAAATAGCTCGTCAACATGGACTAGAGAATAATTCATTGTGCATTGAGTTGTATCCTGAGGAGAGCAAGGTAAGGATGCATGCGGAAGGGGAATTTCTCACTTACTCTACCACCAAAAAGGTGTTCCTGAGATCCAGAATGGTGTGTGATGGTGGACAGATGCGTGTGCATATGCGTGTGCATATGCGTGTGTGGCATCAGCTGGAAACACATTCTGAAATCTCATGCTATTTAGGGTGGTTCCCCCGACTCTGAGAAGCACCTTTTCAGGGGTTCAGGAGGCTGCGGAAGAGGGAGTACCCTTGCTTGAGTATGTTTGCTCTTCTCCAGATAGAATCCATAAAGTTTTACCCCCCCTTAGTGTTAAGTTTATAAAACTGAGTCATAAAACATCCCCAAAATGGCTTAAAGATGTTTACAGACTCAGATAAACTATGCAATTTATTTAATTATTTTTTGTATTATTGACATGTAACTGAAACTTTTAAAAATGTACGGTATTTTAAAAATCTGTTTCAATAAAATATAGAATATTAAATACAACTTTCATAATTGTTTTTAAACTGTCAGAAATTGCTGAATTGTCCTGCTAAATATACAATGAAATGCGATATATCTCAATAGTCCTGAAAAAGTTATTTTTTAATTTCACTGATTGCATATAAAGAGCCAACAACTAATTAAAATCAAATACCTAGTTTACTCTCATCATATCCTACCCCCCAAAATAAAATTAAATATGTATCCTTAAAGTCTAAGAGGGGGAAATGCTATATGTGAAGCCACATCTACCAGAACTTTTTTCAGATGAGTTATTCATAGATGTTTACTTTCTCTACATTAACAAGACACTGTGTTTATGAACAATTTGTCAAAGTTACAGGATTTTAAACCTCTACTGCACAAGATTGGTGGCAAGAGGTTATGCACAGAGACATAAGATAGATGATGATGATGATGATGATGATGATGATGATGCAAATATGCAAGTGTCAGATTGTTGTTGAAAATTGCAGCAGAAAAACAAATGAAAGTTTTTCATTTTGACATCTATGTGCGCACCACATTATTTTATATGCCTGAATTACCTTTACTTAAATATCCCATTCTTTTCTTTCAGTCAAAGCATATTCTGAACACTTTTCCACTCAGCATCTTGCCGTAACTCCAATTACTAAACTTGTTCACAGCTCCCCACACTAGTTCCTGTTTGCTGACCTTTCTTGCAGCCTTTATTACACTTCTTGCTGCTCCTCCCACAGATTTTCTTCCCCAGGCACCAAAATAAATTCTCCTCACAAATTCCTCTTAAATAGACTAGAATAATTTATTCTATTGTTTTAAAAACAATAGAAATATGAATCCAGAGGAGTTACACAGCAAACAACTTAGACGCTTCCATCACACTTTCCCGATGTTTTCTGATGAACAAAACTGGTCAATGTGCAGTGTATTCGCTCCCCCACAGTCATCATATCAACTATATGAGGCACCTTCTAACGAACACTATTTCAAAGTGTCAGTGGAACCACACAATGCAATGTCTTCCTTTGGAATTAGGATTACTATAACAATGGAACTTCCAAGCACACACTAAGTCTATACAGTATATTTCCTTTTTGCACACCTTCTCCATAGGCCCATCCTCCGTGTAACACAAGAACATTCCTGTTTTTTGTCTCCACTTCTTTAATTGCTATTTCCCTTCTGTGCACTCTTTTGTTACATCTAGCCTTTCTCAGATTACCAATCGATAAAATGAAATCTCTTCTAGCCAAGGGGCTAACTACAATACAGGTTCCACTACAAAGATCCACCACCCATAAAGGTTTCCTTAAACCACTCCAGTCACTTGGGTGGTTGCTGCCATTTTGGTCCCAAAGACTACTCGCCAAAATAGGTTGAGTGTGCTGGGCCAGTTCCTATTGGCCGGACTCCACCAAAACAACAAAGGAAAAGATAACTGTCCATTAGCCAACCCACTGCACCTCCTAAAGCCTTTCCGGTCTCCAGTCACTCGTTCAGCTCCCACAGAGCAGGCCTTCAAAAAACCCCTTCTATAAATGGTGCACACACCCACACAACACAGACCCCTCTCTTCCACCCACCCCACCCCACCCATCCCTAACACACTCTGTGAAGGGGCAGGGGCGCGGAGAAGAATTTAAAACGCACCACCCAAGGAAAGCAAACATTCCCTCTTAAACTGCCCCCCTTGCCCTTCTTCCCCAAGACAGCGCCCCACCCACTTCCCAAATTACCTCCTCTGCTCTTGCCTCGCCTATACATTCGCTCCTTCAAACCCGCGGAGCTCCTTGCATTTTGCAAGACGACACCGCGCGCATCCCTCGAACACAAAACAAAGCAGCAGCCGGGACCGAGAAAGACAGATTAAAAAAAAAAGCACCAACCCAAACCCACCCGTTCAAACGTTCCCACAAGCACCATGTTGGCTCCTTCCACCACACCCACAACCGACGGTCTCGTTTCTTCTCTCTCTGACCCCCGCCCCACCACCACGCTTGGGGGGGGGGGTATGGCTTCCTCGCCTCCAGCAACCTGGTTCTGCACAGGCCTAGTTCTCCACCACACAAAGGGAGGGCTGTGGCGTGGGGTGGTGGGAAGGCTGGGACGTGCGCGCAGCCACCAGCCAGGCCCGGAGCAGCAGCTGCAGCGGCGCTCGCTCGCTCTCCCTCCCCATCCGCTTTCCCGGGAAAGAAACAATAGAACGCGGGAGAGCTCGGACAAGAGAGGTGAGGTGTGGGGGAGAATTCTCTCCCTCGCTCCTCCCTCGCGCGCTGCCCCCTCCGTTCCATCTACCCCTCCCACGGCCGAATACTCACGGGCTGGGCGGGCGGGCGGCGCTGCTCCCTGTAACGGACACGGGAAGGGGGGGGCTGCTGCTGCTGCTGTTCTTCCTCCTCCTCCTGGAACACGCTTGCCAATAATTACCCAACTGCCCCCTCTCTGCCACCCTCGCCTTCCTGCCACCTCCTCCTCCGCCCTCCCCCCTCCCCCTCCTCCACCACCAACGCCGCCACCACCACCACCGCCGCCGCCGTGAGGAAGGACTCACAACAACATGGCGAGTGAAAGAGAGAAAGAGAGGGACGGACATACACAGCGGCAGCGGCAACTCACTAGCACGCATGCGCCCCGCCGACCCATCGGCGAACGCCGGGAAAAGGGCAGGCCGGCCGACCTGACAGCAGCGTGTGTATGTGAACGCGTGCGTCCCGCGCGCTCCGCCCCTTCCCGCTTCGCGCGTGCGTACGAGCAGCTGCCCCCCCAAACCTAAAACAAAGCCGATACCCATAAACCAAAGAGGCTAGCGTCTTCATGGTTCACTGGGTAGACTTCCGGTTCTCGGTTGCAGTTGGTAGAATACTCTTATGTGTGGAAACTTAAATTAAGCATATGCGAGTCTAGAGGTTCCCTTTCACTGCAGTACTTTGAAATAAGCATGCTCTCTAGCCCAAAAGCGAGCTATATGTGGCAGGACCAGAGAAAGGGGCTGGTTAGCATTCTCCTTAATAATATCACTTTGACCACTGCACAGAAGCCACTTTTAAGAGAGCTGCTGCCTTGCACACAGCCTAGTCTTAATCTTGGATTTGGCCACAAAAGATCTATCACAAACCCCACAACTGGTATGCAGATTAGCTGACATAAAAACACGCATGCAGGGATATTTAACCTTGGGATTGTACAATGAATAGCACTACTTTTTTCGTTTTATTATCTTTTAACCCAGAATATGAAATCTGCTTACAGATACTTTTATGAAGTCTCCAAGATAGATTCAGATGGAGGTTGTGCAGTATGCTACTTACACTTCCCCAAAGTGGAAAATGTACTGTTTGCTGAAACATGTGCCTCACCATGGTGAAGGTCTCATATGAACCATTCAATGCAAGCAAACTACACAAATGCACATGACACCAGCTGCATATTCACAGAGGGGGCCTGGCCTGCACATCCTCTGGCTACAACACTGCAGAGATTCTCGTGGCATCTTCTTCAAGTTGAATTAGAGTGGAAGACCGACAACCTGGTCTTCTGCGCAGGTTCAATGCTAAGGGGGTAGCGAGTCCTAGGGCGGGCCTTCTCCGAGGTCCCCAGCGACTATCACCCTTAGCCCAGAACAAAGGGATAACTTATAGCCACAAAAGTATCTTTTATAAAACAAGTTTATTTACAAAATCACCAAAATCAGTACAGTACAAAGTAGCAAGCAAGAAGTCTCAAGGACACCGTGATTTCAGGGCTCTCAGCTAGTTAGTTCAGCTCGGGCTCCAGCAGAGGCCCGGTCAACCGCATGCTGCTAGCTGGGTTCCCGGCAGAGGTCCGGTCTACCCAAGCGGCTAGCTGGGTTCCCGGCGGAGGTCCGGTCTACCCAAGCGGCCAGTGATTTCAGCTTGGTTTCCCGGGGGTCCGGTCAACCCAAGCGGCCAGTGATTTCAGCTAGCTGGAGCACGCCGGGTGCTGCTACCCGGGGTTGCCGATCCCTTCGTTCCCTTACCCCAAGCATGGGGCAAGATTGCTGATCAGGTCCAACAACTCAGTTCCCTTGCGCAGGGTGTTTTATACCTTGGTGTTTCAGGTAGCCCCTCCCTCCGTAATCAGGTGGGTTGCCAATCAGGTGGGTTGCCACCCTCCCTGGCCTTTTGGGTCAGGTGGGGTGACGCCTTCCCCCTGTGGGGTGGGGTCCCTTTGAAGCCACTTGCTTAATGGTCCCATCCTGTGGTGTTGAATGGTCCTTTCTTATGGGTGCCGAAGTGTCTGCTCTGGCGAGGTATTCAAGTCTTATGTAGATGGGGCTGATATATGAGAGCATTGACGAACCTGGCGATGCTTCCTGTCTTCACCCCTGGGGTGATTCTATGCAGATGTTGTTTGTCCCCTTTGGTCTCTGTGGAGACTGGCTGTCTCCCCCCCCCCCCGGGTCTCCTTCCCCCCACCTTGGTGAGTGTGTGTGTGTCAGAAAGGGGGCTTAGGTTGGCTTTCTCCACATCTCCCCCCCCGGGGAAAAGATGGCATTGGGGTCCCACACCCCAATTTCCCATCGACTTGCCCATCACCTGAGAAAGCCCGGGAGAGTGCATCAGCCAAGACATTGTCCTTACCCTTGATGTGCTCAATTTCGAAGTCAAAGTCTTGCAACGCCAGACTCCACCGTAGGAGTTTTTGGTTGTTGCCCTTGACTCTATCTAACCAGCATAGGGGGGAATGGTCAGTCTGCAGGCGGAACCGTCTCCCCCAGAGGTAGGGGCGCAACTTGGTGATGGCCCACACCACGGCCAGGCACTCCTTCTCAATGGTGGCAAGACTACGTTCTCTGGGCAGGAGCTTCTTGCTCAGGTATGCAACGGGGCGCAGCCCTTCTCCCACCTTCTCCTGTAACAACACCGCCCCCATCCCGGCCTCAGAGGCATCTGTCTGTAGAACGAAGGGGGATTCGAAGTCTGGGGCTTGCAGAATGGGAGCTGCCGTGAGGCAGGCTTTTAACCCGTCGAAAGCGGTCTGGCAAGCCGCGGTCCACTGGACCCTGTTCGGTTGGCGCTTCTTACAAAGATCAGTCAGAGGGGCTGCTAGCTGACTGAAGTGTGGCACAAACTTCCGATAATACCCTGCAAGTCCCAGAAAAGCCTGCACCTGTTTTTTGGTTGCGGGTTGGGGCCATTTCTGAACCGACTCGATCTTAGCTTCCATGGGTTTGATGCTCCCCCCTCCGACCCGATGTCCAAGGTACTCAACCTCCCCTAGCCCACCTGGCACTTCTTTGCTTTCACTGTCAACCCAGCATCCTGGATCCTCTGGAAGACCCGCCGGACATGCTGCAGATGCTGCTCCCAAGTGGAGCTAAAGATAGCTATGTCGTCCAGATAGGCACAGGCAAATTCTCCCAACCCGTTCAGCATTCCATTCACCAGCCTCTGAAAGGTTGCCGGACCGTTCCGGACTCCGAAGGGAAGAGTGGTGAACTGGAATAAACCCAGGTGTGTGACAAAGGCAGACTTGAGAGCAGCATCTGCGTCCAGCGGAACTTGCCAGTAGCCCTTGGTGAGGTCTAGGGTGGTAATGTACTTGGCCCTCCCTAGCTTCTCCAGCAAGACATCCATGTTGGGGATGGGGTAGGGGTCAGGGACGGTCACCTTGTTGATTTTCCGATAGTCCACACAGAACCGCACCCCCCCCCATCCTTTTTGGCCACCAGGACAATCGGGGAGGACCATGGGCTAGAACTAGGAACGACCACCCCTAGGTCTAACATGGCTTTGACTTCCTCAGCAATGACCTGAGCGTGGGGTCCCACCGCCCGGTATGGCAGAGATTGCAGAGGGGGGCTGTCACCCATTTGAATGGTGTGCTGGATGAGTGGGGTCCGCCCAGGGCGGTCTGAGAACATGGTCCCAAATTCATCCAGCACCCGCTTCATTTGCTCCCGCTGAGCCTCGGACAGGGCGGGTGACAGTGAGATTTCTTCCATTCCCCCACCATCCCCCCATTCTCCCAACAGATCCCCATCAGCGAAATCCTTATCATTATGTTCCTTCACACAGCCCAGTCCCGCACCCCAGTCCACATACAATTTCAACATATTCACATGAAACACTTTACATTTTCCAGGAGTCCCAGCAAAGAGTATTTTGTAGTTGACTGGTCCAAGTTTCTCAACTACAGTCCCCGGACCCTCCCACTTAAGACACAGCTTGTCCGTTTTGAGGGTACGCAGAACCAACACTTTATCACCCACCTGAAAAGTATGAGCTACTGCGGTTTTATCATACAGCTCCTTTTGCCGCTGCTGGGCTGCCTTCAGATGCTGTTGGGCGGCTTCTCGAACGCTGTGGAGGGTGTCCCGTAGCCGCCGCAGAAAAGTGTGAACCGGCACGGGCGAACTGCCGGCAGCCCACTCCCACTCCTCCCGCAACAAAGCCAAGGGCCCCCGTAGTTCTCTGCCAAACATCAGTTCATTCGGGGAAAACCCGAGGCTTTCCTGCGGAGCATCTCGGTAGGCAAAGAGGAGGTAGGGTAGGGCTTGGTCCCAAGTTCCCGGGTGACGGCTAGCGTACGCCCGGATCATTTTCCCCAAAGTCTGGTTGAAGCGTTCAACCAGTCCATTGGTCTCGTGGTGGTAAGGCACCGAAGTTACATGGTCAACCCCCCCCCCCCCAGGTCTCACATCTTCTGGAATAGTTTAGACATGAACCCGGTGCCGCAGTCCGACACGACCGTGCGGGGCATTCCTAAGCGGGCAAAGAGAGAGAGTAGAGTCTTAGCCAGGCTGGCTGCAGAGATGGAGGCTAGCGCAAAAGCTTCCGCGTAGTGGGTGGCAAAGTCCACTACCGTCAGTACAAACTTTTTCCCCGTCTTGGTGGGCGGGTTCAGGGGACCCACTATGTCCATAGCAATCCGTTCAAAAGGGATCCCCACCACCGGGAAAGGCTGAAGGGGAGCTCTTGGGTGATCGCGATTGTGTCCCACTCGCTGGCACACATCGCAGGACCGACAGTAAGCCTTAATGTCGGAGGCGATCATGGGCCAGTAGAACCCCTCTGTGATTCGAGCTTGGGTCCGCTTCTGCCCCAGGTGTCCTCCCCATGCCACATCGTGGGCGAGGTGCAACACGGCGCGGCGGTACCATCGGGGAACCACCAGTTGCCTTTGCTTGCGCCCCGGTGCCACTTCCCCCTTTGGCTCGAACTCCCGGTACAAAGTTCCATTGTCCCAGACAAATCTTTCGGTGGCAAGGGATACCCCAGGGTCTTGGTTGGCCAGAGCGCAACACTCTCGCAAGGACGGGTCCAGTCGCTGGGCTTCCTTGAATTGGGCTTGTGTCCCAAAGTCTTTAGCCATCTGAGCAAACCCTTCGTTCTTCGGGGGCTCCGCTATGGCCTGGTTTTCCCCGGGGTGCCCCGCAGGGGATGGGGTCACCCCGGTTGGTGGAGGGGGCACGGGCTTAGGCTTTGGGACCGGTGCAGTTACGGGCGGCCCCCCTCGCCTTGCCTGTCCCCAGGTGACGACCCCCATCTTAGCTTTGGCCACCCGGGACGCGAGGTCGTTCCCGATGATGATGCCCCACTCCTTTTGGCGATGGATGATTACGTCCATCTCTCCTTCCCACCCCTGGTACTTGACCCGGACCCGGGCGATGAGGACGGTGATGTCGGGGGAGTTATAGGGTTTGATCGTACACGTACGTCCTGACAAAAGTTGGGACCTCTCTACGTGGTCCCGGGGCAGAGCCGTTACATCTGCCCCAGTGTCCCTATACCCCACCCTGGGAACATTATTGATATAGATGGACTCACAGAATTGCTTGCGGCTCCATCTCAGCTGGTCCGGGGAGGTGATGCGATACAGCGATGCACGGGGTTCAGGACGGTAGGAATCCCACTCCTGGAGATCCTCCTCGGCACCGCGATCCTCGGGGATGCTTGCATGGAGGGAGAGGACCGACCGTCGCTCGTCGTCGCTGTCGTCGTCCTGAGCGGTTGCAGCACCCGCGACGCGTCCTACTTTCCCCGGCGAGGGACGGGCATCCCGGTTCTTGGGTTGGAGCTTGGGGCAATCCCGCCGCAGGTGTCCCATCTCGTTGCAGTGGAAGCACGCCCCAGACCGAGGGTTTTGGTTCCCCTTGGTCCGAGGGGCCTCCCTGCGCCGTCGGGGCAGGCCCTTTTCCGGCTCCAGGTTCTTCTCGGCCACAGCCGCGGAACTTCCCTTGGTGGATGGGGCCGTCCGGTATAGCCCCATCTCGTCGGCCATGATCCCCACCGCCTCACAGGTACGGGGCTTCTGATCCCTCACGACAGCGGACAGCTCCTTCGGGATGGTGGTGAAGAACTGCTCCATGGCGATCAGCTCGACAACTTCCTTCAGGGTGGAGGCCCGGGAAGCCTCCACCCAGGACTCGCAGACGTGCATCACCTGGGCTGCCCATGCCACGTGGGTGGTCCCGGGGGAAGGTCTACCCTCTTGAAATCTCCGCCGGCAATGTTCGGCGGTGAGGGCGAAGTGTTGCCTGACCGCTGCCTTGAATGCCTCGTAGCTTGCTGGGGTCTTCCGCAGATGAGCCCCGAGGAGGTCAGCCAGGTCCCCACTGACCTGGGTTCGCAGGGCGGACAACCGCAAGTTGTCGGGGACCCGCTGCTCTTGGCACGCCATTTCGAAAATGTAGAAAAACATCAGGACATCCTGCCCTGGCTTGTAGTAGGGGAACGCCTTGCGGTCCCACGACGGAGGGGGAGGAGCGGAGGGGACAGTCGGGGGAGTTTTCCCCGCCTCGAGCTGCAGCTTGGCCAACTCCATCTGCATCCGGATCATTTCGCACTCGTGGGCCATCCTCTCCCGCTCGTGTGCCATCCATTCCGAGGGAAGCTCCAGGGGCTCCAGAGGCTCCAGAGGAGCGGGGTCCTCGGTCACCACATCCTCTCTCCCATCTGTCGGAACTGGGATAGGGCGGCCCCTGGGTCGGGCACCCTGGGCCAGACTCACCAGCAGCTCCCTCTGCAGCTCCGTCTGCTGGATCCGTGCCGCCAACCCCAGGGTGATGGGGGTTGCAGGCAGGGGCCGCCGTGGCTCGGCTCCCCCAGTCGCTCCGTCAGGCTCTGGGTCGCCCATGGTGATCCTTAGGCTCTTGCTACTTTGGGTCTGGGAGATATTCTGGGCTAATAAGTTATCCCAGTGCTGCCACCAAGTGGAAGACTGACAACCTGGTCTTCTGCGCGGGTTCAATGCTAAGGGGGTAGCGAGTCCTAGGGCGGACCTTCTCTGAGGTCCCCAGCGACTATCACCCTTAGCCCAGAACAAAGGGATAACTTATAGCCACAAAAGTATCTTTTATAAAACAAGTTTATTTACAAAATCACCTTCACAAACCCAGACACACGCCAGCAATACAGCTTATCAGTACAGTACAAAGTAGCAAGCAAGAAATCTCAAGGACACCGTGATTTCAGGGCTCTCAGCTAGTTAGTTCAGCTGGGCTCCAGCAGAGGCCCGATCAACCGCATGCTGCTAGCTGGGTTCCCGGCGGAGGTCCGGTCTACCCAAGCGGCTAGCTGGGTTCCCGGCGGAGGTCCGGTCTACCCAAGCAGCTTGTGAGTGATTTCTGCTTGGTTTCCCGGGGGGTCCGGTCAACCCAAGCGGCCAGTGATTTCAGCTTGGTTTCCCGGGGGTCCGGTCAACCCAAGCAGCCAGTGATTTCAGCTAGCTGGAGCACGCCGGGTGCTGCTACCCGGGGTTGCCGATCCCTTCATTCCCTTACCCCAAGCATGGGGCAAGATTGCTGATCAGGTCCAACAACTCAGTTCCCTTGTGCAGGGTGTTTTATACCTTGGTGTTTCAGGTAGCCCCTCCCTCCGTAATCAGGTGGGTTGCCAATCAGGTGGGTTGCCACTCTCCCTGAGGGGCGGCCTTTTGGGTCAGGTGGGGTGACGCCCTGTGGGGTGGGGTCCCTTTGAAGCCACTTGCTTAATGGTCCTATCCTGTGGTGTTGAATGGTCCTTTCTTATGGGTGCTGAAGTGTCTGCTCTGGCGAGGTATTCAAGTCTTATGTAGATGGGGCTGATATACGAGAGCATTGACGAACCTGGCGATGCTTCCTGTCTTCCCCCCTGGGGTGATTCTATGCAGATGTTGTTTGTCCCCTTTGGTCTCTGTGGAGACTGGCTGTCTCCCCCCCCCCCCCGGGTCTCCTTCCCCCCACCTTGGTGAGTGTGTGTGTGTCAGAAAGGGGGCTTAGGTTGGCTTTCTCCACAATTAGTTTTTTGCAACATGAGCTTCTAGGGTCTTTTCTACAAATAACTCTGGAGACCCTGAGGCCTGATTCAAACGATAATCTAAAACCATTGTTTAAATAATAGTGAACAAGCCGTGGTTTCTCTCTCACACGCACGCACACTCCATTCCCCTTTCCTCCTCCTTCACACACAAAAGGAGAAGTGTGAAAGACCAGAAACTTAAAAGTCAAGAATTGTATATATAAAAAATAACCATAAAATATAGTAAAATAGATTAAATTTTATAATGTAATATAAAAATTTCCAGAAATGTTTTTTAAAAAATTATATATATAAAACATGTATAAGACAGAAACAATTAGACCTGTAAAATACAACGTCTTAAGGGCTGAAGATGATACTAATGTCCTTTCAGACTTGAGGACCTCTCTCTCTAGATGAAGTATTATTAGTGCCAAAGTTTTTTTGTTTGGTGCTTCCAGAGAATGTCCTCACAGCATGTAAGCTTTCTTTACTTGTGTGTAGAAGCCAAACGCGTTTCGGCCCAAAGGCCTTCTTCAGTGGCTTAGGAAAAATACAAAACTTACAATGAATCAAACTACAGTCTGCTAGTTTTTCATAAGAAATTGGTAGTAATATAGAACATTTAAGTTTCTATGCTTTGTGTTTGTCAGGATTTTAAACATAGTCCCTTGTTGTATGTTTCTGAAGTGTGAAAGACCAACAACCAGGTCTTTGGCGCGAGTTCGGCACTTAACGGGTTAACCGGCACTGAGATATTGCCCTTTAAAGGACTCACAAGCGAATTAAACCCAACCGCAACCTAAATATAACACGTAACCGTATTTAAACCAAAGAATAGACTTTACAATAATACCTTGGATTGCAAGTAACTTGGTTTGAGAGCGTTTTGCAAGACAAGCAAATTTTAAAATATTTATTATTTTTACTTGATATGCAAGTGACGTCTTGCAATACAAGTACTGTAGTACGGCTTAAATTAAAAATCTCTGTACAAATTTTTTTGGGGGAATTTCGTTTTGATATAAGAGTGTTTTGGATTACAAGCACGTTTCCGGAACGAATTATGCTCTCAATCCAAAGCATGACGGATGACTGTATTTACTACAAGGTTAATGGTATTGGAGCGGAACTAATAGACTTCCAGGAATGTTGCACTATAAACAAAACCAGGTCGTGACCTGAATCACTAGAAAGCTTGAATACAGAGGCGTAGCGTATTGCATTAAGAGAGAGTCACTTCACACCAGGGACTCTGGACTTACGGATTTTGTGTAGCGGTCTGCATTGCCGACTTGACTCCCAGCCTGCCGTGCTCGGGGAAGAGAGCTGCTTGGCCCTAGTCTAGGGTTGGAAGAGATCAGTGTGTCCCGTGTTCCCAACAACTTAGTCCCTCTGGCAGGGGGGTTTTCTACCCTGCACGCCCCCTCCCCGCCCATTTGGCGATCAGGTGGGCTTATTCCTGCCCGGGAAAAGGTGGTGCCTTGGGTTTACTGGGGTCTTTTGGGATACTACTTGGCAGCAGGGATGTTGAAGAGTCCTTGGTCTCAAGTCACGAGTCGAGTCACGAGTCTTTGGACCCGAGTCTCGAGTCCGAGTCCGAGTCCTTGGTCCAAAATGGTGACTCACGAGTCACGAGTCCTGAGTCACTCCCAAAACTGACTCCACGAGTCCCTATTAAAATCAATGGGGTTTCCCCCCAACAAAATAAGGCTACTTCAGATGTGTGGCTTAAATAACTTCTAGGCACAAGTGTGCCTTTTTATTTCAAAACTCTGCAACTGATTTTGGCAAGAACAGACCAGGCAGACAAACCCAAAATAACCAGGCAGGCAGAGGAGGCAGGGAACCCCAAAGCAGGCAGACAGAGGCCTTTGTCTTGGACAATTCAACTGTTGAACAGGTCAAGAAGAGACCAGGCAGGCAGAGGAGGCTGGGAACCTCAAACAGGCAGGCAGAGGCAGCCAAACCCAAAATCATAGAATCATAGAATCATAGAAAAGTAGAGTTGGAAGGGGCCTACAAGGCCATCGAGTCCAACCCCCTGCTCAATGCAGGAATCCAGGTCAAAGCATCTCTGACAGATGTCTGTCCAGCCGCACCTTGAATGCCTCCAGACTGGGAGAGCCCACCACCTCCCTAGGTAGTTGATTCCATTGTCTTATTGCTCTGACAGTCAGGAAATTTTTCCTGATGTTTAGGTGGAATCTAGGTTCCTGTAACTTGAGCCCATTATTCCGTGTCCTACAAACTGGGATGAACGAGAAGAGATCCTGGCCCTCCTCTGTGTGACATCCCTTCAAATACTGGAAGAGTGCGATCATATCTCCCCTCAGTCTCCTCTTCTGAAGGCTAAACATGCCCAGTTCTTTCAGTCTCTCCTCATAGGGCCTTGTTTCCAGTCCCTTTATCATCCTTGTTGCCCTCCTCTGAACCCTCTCCAGTTTGTCTATGTCCTTGTTAAAATGAGGTGCCCAGAACTGGACACAGTACTCAAGATGAGGCCTAACCAGTGCCGAGTAAAGGGGAATTATCACTTCCCGCGATTTGGAAGCTATACTTCTATTAATACAGCCCAAAATTGCATTTGCCTTCTTTGCAGCCACGTCGCATTGCTGGCTCATATTCAGTTTGTGATCTACCACAATTCCAAGATCCTTCTCACTTGTAGTATTGTTGAGCCAAGTGTCCCCCATTCTGTAACTCTGCATTTGGTTTCCTCTCCCTAGGTGCAGCACTTGGCATTTATCCCTGTTAAATTTCATTCTGTTGTTTTCGGCCCAGCGCTCCAGCCTATCGAGGTCACTTTGAATTTTGTTTCTGTCTTCCAGAGTATTAGCTGTTCCACCCAACTTTGTGTCATCTGCAAATTTGATAAGCATTCCCTGTACCTCCTCATCCAAGTCATTAATAAAAATGTTGAAGAGCACCGGGCCCAGGACCGAGCCCTGTGGTACCCCGCTCGTTACCTCTCCCCAGTTTGAGAAGGAACCATTGATAAGCACTCTTTGAGTCCGATTCTGTAGCCAATTGTGGATCCACCTGATAGTTGTTCCATCTAGCCCACTCTTAGCTAGCTTACTAATCAGGATATCATGAGGCACTTTGTCGAAAGCTTTGCTGAAGTCCAGGTATATAATGTCCACAGCATTCCCACAGTCCACAAGGGAGGTTACCCGATCAAAAAATGAGATCAGATTAGTCTGACAGGATTTGTTCTTGACAAATCCATGCTGGCTTCTAGTAATCACTGCATTGTTTTCAAGGTGCTTGCAGACTGACTTCTTTATAATCTGCTCAAAAATCTTCCCGGGGATTGATGTCAGACTGACTGGCCTATAGTTCCCAGGTTCCTCCTTCTTGCCCTTTTTGAAGATGGGAACAACATTTGCCCTCCTCCAGTCGTCTGGCACTTCACCTGTCCTCCATGATTTCTCAAAGATAATAGACAGTGGTTCTGAGAGTTCTTCTGCCAGTTCCTTTATTACTCTAGGATGCAGCTCGTCAGGCCCTGGAGATTTAAACTCGTTCAGAGTAATCAGGTGCTCCTTGACCATTTGCCTATCAATCTCAAGCTGCAATTCTGCCCCTTCAGTCTGCATTTCAGGTTTGCCAGGGGGGTCATAGACCCTCTTTTGGGAGAAGACCGAGCCGAAGTAGGAATTGAACACTTCTGCCTTTTCTTTGTCTTCTGTTATCAATTTGCCATCCTCATTGCGTAGTTGAACCACCAGTTCTTTCTTCTGTCTTTTACTGTGCATGTATCTGAAGAAAGCTTTTTTGTTGCTTTTAGCATTCCTCGCTAACCTTAGCTCATTCTCAGCTTTAGCCTTCCTGACACTATTCCTGCAGTTCTGTGCTACCTGCCTGTACTCTTCCCCTGTAGCCTGTCCTTCCTTCCACTTCCTATACGTGTCCTTTTTTGTTTTCAGGTCATCTTTGAGTTTATTGTGAAGCCACATTGGCTTCTTCTGTTGCCCTCTGCCTTTTTTCCTTGTGGGAATTGTTTGCAATTGTGCCTTTAAAATTTCCTTTTTTAAAAACTCCCACCCCTCCTGGGCTCCCTTTCTCGTGAGAGTCATTTGCCATGGGATCTTACTAATCATTGTTCTGAGTTTGTTAAAATTGGCTTTCCTAAAATCCAGGGTACGTGTTTGGCTACACTCAGCTTTTGCTTCTGTTAGAATCAAGAACTCAAGTATAACATGGTCACTTTCCCCCAGAGTTCCCGAAACTGCCACTTTATCCACTAACTCGTCTCTGTTGGTTAGAATCAGGTCAAGGATAGCCGATCCTCTAGTTCCTTCCTCCACTTTCTGTAGGAGGAAGTTATCAGCAGCACAGCTCAGGAATTTCTTGGAGGGGCCATGTTTGGCTGAATAAGTCTCCCACAATAGATCAGGGAAATTGAAGTCTCCCATTACTACCACATCGTGCCTCCTTGAAACACTGGCAATTTGTTTTTCAAAAGTTCCATCCTCGTCTTCTCCTTGATTGGGTGGTCGGTAGTAGACTCCAACCGCCATGTTCGCTTTATTCTTTGCCCCCTTTATTTTAACCCAGATGCTCTTTCTGACCCTAACCCAACCCCCCCCCCCCACAACACATCAATCAAAATAAATCTCAACACATCGTTGGGGCTGCGCTCCTGGTAGCTGTCCATAGTGGCCGAGCAGCGGCGCGCCTCGCTTCCATGCGCTCTTCACCAGTGATAGCGCTCCTTCTGGCACAGCCAGAAGACTCGTCAACAGCCCAGGGATGTTGACGAGTCCTTGGTCTCGAGTCCCGAGTCGAGTCTCGAGTCCCATTAAAAATATTGGGACTCGAGTCCGAGTCGAGTCAGAGGGGGGACTCAGTCCGACTCACGAGTCGAGTCCTCGAGTCCGAGTCCCCATCCCTGCTTGGCAGCTCTTTGAGACTGCCTCTCACGTTGGGATTGTTTATGCCTCTTCATGTGGATTGATGTAGATGTGCCCTATTGAGGTTATGCAGATGTGGTCACATACTACAAGGGGAAAACTATGTCAGGGTTCATGCCAGGGTTCATGTCACCGTGTGTGTGCTCAGGCTTTCTCCACAAGAAGAGAGAAAGATCCCACTTTTACTTTAGAATAAACCACAGTTCCCTGTTACATAACCACAAACCAGTGGTCTAAGCCCTGTTTGGATCATGTTCACCGTTACATGACCATTGTGTGAGGAAGAGGCCAGGGCCACACCCACTAGCCCTGCCCCTGTTGTGTCCACGCCAGCCCTGTCCATGGGTTTGGTGAACACATCTGTGGAGGGGAGCCTGCTCTATGCACATAGGTTCCTCCTCTGATATAGAACCCTGATTCTTAATTGGGGGGGGGGGGATATGTACATAAGAGTCCCCTCTGTAGACATGGGGGAGGGGCAGCTGCCACATTCTTGAGGTAATTTGTCAGCATTCTTGAGTTAATTCCTGCATTTTTGTTGAAGTGCAGTGTACAATCTACCATACTCACCCCACACCTCTGCAAAAGATCCCAGCAATTTCTGGGTTCATCAGGTAAATGTGTATACATGCAATTTTATGTGCATATGTGCATATTTTGTCACCTCTGTTTGACACAGTGCCCAAGTATAAACTGAAGACTGTGTAAAGCTTTCTTCAACAGTGTCTTCAATGAAGGCAGATTCTAAAAGATTAATCCAGCTTGTCTGCCATTCCTTTGGTTTCCTCAAGCACTCCAGTTCACTTCTGATCGATTTTCTGATTGCTATGTATTTACATAAACGTTTTAATACTATATACCGTAATACTAATGTTTTGCTCTGCAGCCCATAAATAGGTTTGTCTTTTTGTATATTTGCAGGTACAGCCCAATCATTCATGTTTACTCAGAAGCAAAAGAGAGCCAGTGTGGCGTAGTGGTTAGAGTGTTAGACTGGGACTCAGGAGATCCGGGTTCTAGTCCCCACTCGGCCATGAAACTCACTGGGTGACTTTGGGCCAGTCACTGACTCTCAGCCTAACCTACCTCACAGGGTTGTTGTGAGGATAAAATGGAAAGGAGGAGGAGGACTATGTAAGCCGCCTTGGGTTCCTTGGGGGGGAGGCGGGGTATAAATATAATATGTGAAGGGAAAAGCCTCAAGAGTTTCCTGCACCACACACACACACACACACACACACCTCCTCACGTGTAAACAAGTATAATCCCAGCTGGGGGGCTGGAAATGCAAAAGGTACATAGTTCTGTGATGGCCCTGATGCCTCAATGTCTGCCAGGCCCTTCGGCATGCAAATGTGGTCCAAGCCCTGTAGTCATGAGCCACGCCCCCCTGCCTGGCCAGGTGAAGTTTGTCCTGATTGGCTGAAGACACCTAGGCTGCTGAAAGGGGGGGGGGAGTCTATACTGCCTGCCGTGGCATTTGGGTTTCGTTGTTGGGGTCTGCACGTGAAGAAGCATGGGGTAGGGCTTTAGCTGAGGCAAGTCCTGGAGAGGACCAACCAACCCACAGGTAAAGAGTGAGGCCTGGGTAGTGATATGGTAAAGGAACTAGCTTTGTTATTTTGCAGCTCTACTGTGTATACCAAAGTGTCTTCCCCACCTTTCCCCCTTCCCTCATTTCCCACCTTTTGTTGTAATCTGTTTACCTGAAATAAACTTTCCTGGTTTTACCCCACACGGTGTGTGTGGTTCCTCTGTGGTTCAGCGCTAAATACAGAGTATAGACAAGGCCAGGGCAAGTCCCTGAGAGAATCAAGTCAAGACTGCAGAGCTAAGGCTGGCAGTCTTGCACCTTGAATCTCTGGTCTTGAGTAAAGGACTGGTTGGCAGTACTTCTTCACATAATAAATAAATAAAAACTCACTGAGTTTGGTGGGTTTTACTTCCAAGTAATCTACACCTGAAAAATTAAGAATGAGTTTTGTTACACACAGACTGCCAGTAATTCTTGTAGCATGCCATGGAAGCTTGTTTTGCTAGCCAGGTTTAAATAATTCATGGGGGGTGGGATAGTATCCAAGCATGTTCCTTCAGCATCCTATCATCCCTTAACAGAATTTGTGCTTTGAGAAAGGCATTGCAAAAACAGCTGGTGAATGTGTCAATATAAGACTGGTACATTACTTGTTTTGATATATAGAATTACACCTTAATCAACCACAGGGTTATCACCAGCAGAGATGTTGTTTGGCAGGAAACTGAGGTGAAACCTGGATCTGTGAAATCCATACCTAACAGGATGTATATCAAAAGGAGAAACAACAACGATCAACATGTTTTCAACATTGGCCAAGCAAACGCTTCTGGGAAACATAGAGACAGGATATGTAGACAATAGTGTTTCTCCTCTTTTTGTCAGCAACTGGTATTCAGAGGTACACTGCCTCTGAGCATGGAGGCTCCACTATAATGGCTGACAGGATGAATTTCCATGGATGCAGTAGGTTAGACCAGATAGGTGGGGCCGGGCTGAGGTGGTGTGGTGGTGGAGAACTTGTAGCACATGTGCGCACGCACACATACACCCTTTCTGGAAACAGCAGACACCTCTGTTACCAGCTCCACAGAGAGTGATATAGGTCACAGTCCAGCTCTGGTTCCTCGTTGATGCCATCTGTGGAACTGATTTAATTTCATTAACTAATGAAAGGGGGGGGAGGGGTTGTGTTCAGTGCACATTGTAAATTGCTACCAATACAGGTACTTACAAAATGTTGTATTCCAAATATAATAGGCAATCCATACTGATCTAATTGTGAATTACTGTATTCAGCAAGTGACAAAGCTTGTGATACAAACCATATTGGATTCTTTGTTCCATCCTCCAGACCCAATGACCTGACACTGCTCCAATCCCATAAAAAGAATCCTCACATATTAAAACTGACTCTTTATCAGATGGATAGTACACCACTTTTAGTGAAATTCCTCAGTGCTATTTTAAACAAGTTACAGGAAAGTTGGAAAGTTAAGACATAAATTTGCTGCAGTAATTTCTCTAGCAACCCTGAGTAAGCTTTCAGCTCAGATTATTAACTACTTTACAGCACAATCCTATGCATGTTTACTCAGAAGTGAGTCCCACTGTGTTCAGTGGCACTTACTTGCAAGTAAGTGTGCATAGGATTGCAGCCTTACAGTGCAATCCTATACATGTCTACTCAGAAGTAAGCCCCATTAAATTAAATGGGAGTTACTCCCCAGTAAGTGCATAGGATTGCAGCCTTAGGGTGCAGTCCTATGCATGTTTAGACAGAAAAAAGTACTACAACTCCCAGCATTCCCCAGCCAGCCATGGCTGGCTGGAGGGATGCTGGGAGTTGTAGTACTTTTTTTCTGTCTAAACATGAGTAGGATTGCATCCTTAGGTGCTTTTATTTTGTACTTCACAGGGTGTAGTCCATGAGCTTCTACTTTATATCCCAAATACATCACTTTTGGTGCCAACCCACTCCCCTATTTTTTTCTTTTCTTTAACCACAATCCAGCATCCTTCAGTATCCTTTCCTAAGGGTTAACTTTTATTTGCCTGTGATTTATATGTCGTCAAGGCATGCTATCCTATGAAAGATTCTCTGAACAAATTCCACTATATCATTTTGAAAAATAGTTGGTGCAGAAGACAGTCCAAATGGTAACACTAATATTGAAAGCAGGGATAGGCAACTTGTGACCCTAGAGCCACGTGCAACCCTTGGTCTAAATTCAAAAGCTCTCTTCAAGTGATCAGTACAGATTTTCGGCACGGGCAACGTATCCCTCCACCAACAGGAAGGAAGAGGCAGGGAGTGAAGGGGGTGTCAGAAATAGAGAGGAAAAAAAAGGGGTTGCAGAGAGAGAGAAAGGAAAGGGGGCGGCGCTGCCCACTTTTGGTTCTGATCTCACCCACCACTGGCTTTGGCCAAGCCCACTGGTGGTATGCAGCCACCAACAGGTTACCCATTAGGGTAATGCAACCTTCAACAACAACAACAAAAGGGTTCCCACCCCTGATTTAAATGGTTTCTCCTGTGTATTGATGGTAACATATTGCTTGGGATCATCCAATATCAGGACCAGCCCTACCATTAGACAGAGTGAAGTGGTTGCCTCAGGTGGCAGATGCTGGGTGGTGTGGAAGGGGCAGCAGTGGCAGCCCACTAGATGTTCCCCTTTGTTGGAGGACAGGGGTCTATGTACTAGGCAACATGCCCTGCATCCCCTAAGCTAGCCTGTTGTCCTTAAGTAAGGCAGAGGATGCTATCCCATCGCCAGTGTTGAAGTCAGATTCAACTGCCAGTCCAGCTCACTTCTGTAGGTGGAAGGGGTGGCACCATATCTTGGGCCAGCCCTGTCCAATATGAGCTGTTGATAGACACGACTCATGTCCAGTTTTGTGAATACCTGTCCTCCAGCTAATGCCGCAAAACAATTTTCAGCTGGCGGTAGGATATTGCTTCAGCTGCAATGCCTGATTTACCATCAATATATATAACCACCACATGTGCACACACAAAGCCATCTGGTTTTAATAGAAGTACAAGTTGGGCTGCCCATTCTACAGATTCACCAGTTTTATAATAGCTTCTTCCTTTTCAACTGTGCTTCAACTTTTTGTTTAATTGGAAGAGTTACAAAGCAGGGCTCAAAATGAGGTGCACTGTAGGGTATAACTTTATTGCAGTGGACTGCTCTAGATCACCTAGTTCCCTTCTTGAAAAGTTCCTGATATTTGTTTAATACCTCTTCTAGACATAGTTCCCCTTTCTTTTTGAAGTACCCTTGATGTACCGTACTTCTTTCTTCCAATCTAATGATGAACCAGCTGGCCTTCCCTTGCCAAGTAAAGCAAGGCCACTATCTGGAACCAACACCAGACTGTCTCATTTTGACTTCATATTAAAGTCACTGTGGTGGTTCCTTGTATCATAAAAGAACTTTCTTGTACAGTAATACCTTGGATTGCAAGTAACTTGGTCTGAGAGCATTTTGCAAGACAAGCAATTTTTTAAAATAAATTTTGACTTGATAAACAAGCAACGTCTTGCAATACAAGTAGTGTAGGGATGTAACTGCTCGTCTCGAGCGGGTGTAGCGGCCCGAAATCAGGCCCCACTTATGCCCGCCAGAGACTTGCTTTGATATAAGAGTGTTTTGGATTACAAGCATGGTTCCGGAACGAATTATGCTTGCAATCCAAGGTATTACTGTATATGGATATTGATGGAAATTACAATATTGCCTGCTTAAATCAACAAGGTAATATAACCACTAGTTAGAGTGGGAGGAAAGGGTTAATTGAACTATCCCCAGGGTGCATGTTTTGTAACCCCTCCTCCCTACTTCTGGCCTCTCTGTGGCTACTGACTAGCTCTCTCTCTACCTCTCCAGCCATGATGGACACACGGTCTGAGCTGGCTTCCAGCCAGTGATCTCCAATGAAGCAGACTCTTAACACCCAAGACTCTAATCTGCCTATATGCATCCTGCATATATGAATAAACCAACTGAAAGTAAAACTAATAAATGTCTTTATTAGTTTTAAACCTTGTTTGGACAATCTGTTTAAGAGCCTTTTAGCAAGGGTTTAACAACCCACATGGTGATAACCAGTTTCAATAACCAGGCTGTGCATAAGGAGGAAAACTCTGCTTTGTCCTAACCAGTATAGGACCAACTCCTTTCCATATCCTCCAACAGATATAAGTTAATGTTTGGAGGTAAGGTGCCTCTCCATGAGGCTTCGTTTGATGCTTAACACCCAATCGCATCTTGTTCACATTCAGTTCAATATGAATAGGATCCAGTTTAGGGATTTTTGCTTCATTTAGGGCACAATCCTATGCATGTTTAGACAGAAAAAAAGTCCTACAACTTCCGGCATGGCTGGCTGGGGAATTCTGGGAGTTGTAGGTTTTTTTTCTGTTTAAACATGCATAGGATTGCTCCCTTATATTGTATTCAGGGGTGGGCAGAAGGTAGATCAGTATTTACTGCTAGCTACAGATAGATCTCTGGATGATTTTTTGTAGGCTGGCATGAATTTCTGACACCCAATAGTTTAATAACAGCAAGTAAAATTGAAAGTAAAAAAAATAAAAATCTTCCATTGCTTTCCTTCAGTTTATTTCATTTCTATACCGCCCCACAGCCGAAGCTCTGAGTGCTAATCACTCAGTGTTCCTCATCTGTAAAATAGAAATATTTATTTGTTGCCTTTGACCAAGTCTTTGTGTAGCTTCACTGGCCACTTTGAGAGTTTTGTGTTAGAATTCCTGTTCTCTAGAAATTCAGGTGCAGATTAATTAATTAATTAAAATATTTGTAACCTGGTCTATATCAAAAGATCTCAGGGCAGGGAAAAATAAATAAAAACAGGTTAACATCAAATCATAAAAACCACACAATCGAGTGTAAAATCAGCAATAGTAAGTCAGAACCAAGCCATGGTCACTAAGACCCCCAAAGTGTGGGTGAATAGCCAAGTCTTAACTAGGCACCAAAATGCAGCCAGCATCGGTGCCAGCCAGGCCTCTGTGGGGAGGGCATTCCATAACCGGGCACGACAGCCAAGAAGTCCCTCTCTCACATTTCCACATAATGTACCAGTCCCAACAGTGGAGTTGTTGCAAAAAAATATGCTCAGAGTTCTTTCCCGGAGGGACCAATGCTCACGAAAAGAGAAGCAGCACACCAGAGTGAGTTGAACTATTTATTCTGCACAGAAGGAACAGCTCTAGAGGCTTGTGCCACAAGCAGGAGCTGGACAAAGGAACAAAGGACAGGCCCAGTTTTTTATACACTTTACACGCGTTGGATCATTCATTCTAACAAATCAAATACATTTGCTTGATCATTCCAACCAATCAAATACATTTGTTTGGTCATTCTCATTAGACACTGTACCTCATCCCAATAAATCAGTCCTTAATCATATAGATATCCTCCCTTCAGGTGGACTTGACACTGACAGTAGAAGCACTTCATCATCTCCTCCCTTCAGGTGGATTTGACAATGCCCATGACCCCTGGGTTACATGAGATAGGAGATACTCCCAAGAATTCGCTCATCTCAGCACCTCTTATCTGCTCATTAGGCCTCATAGAACTTCCAATTAGTACATTCTGAGTCGGCAACAGAATAAACACATCTAGGGTGAAACCTTGGTCAAGGGGGGGTGGGATGGAACCAGGCATATGCAGCTTCTATCAGCAATTCTACAAAAAGCAAAACAATCTTCAAGTTTCTTTGATTATGGTAGCAAAGCAAATAGACAAGTTAGTTAGGCAAGTTAGTTAGGCTGGGGGGGGGGCAGAGAGAGACTTTTCTAACAGAGTCATAGAGGAGGACCCCCTCGGCAGATGGGGCAAGTCTTAATACTTAACCATGCTGGCTCTAGGTTTTGGAGGGCCCTTGGGCAAGGCACCCTCAGTGGGCCCCCTCCCTCAATGATGAATCTACCTTCTCACTGCCATTGTCACCAGCTGCTATTGCTCCTCATCCTCTTTCTCATAATTGCTACCACTTGCTTGCTTCACAGGCAGAGAGCCAGTATTTATTTATTTATTTATTGTATTTATACCCTGCCTTTTTTCCTGAAAGGAACCCAAGGCAGCTTACATAATCCTCCTCCTCTTCACTTTATCCTCACAACAACCCTGTGAGGTAGGTTAGGCTGAGAGTCCGTGACTGACCCAAAGTCACCCAGTGAGTTTCATGGCCGAGCGGGGACTAGAACCCGGATCTCCCGAGTCCCAGTCCAACACTCTAACCACTACGCCACACTGGCTCTCGTAGAGGCATCTACAGATCCTCTTTTTTACCACCACCCTTCTTACATGAATGGCAGGTGAAAAGCAGGTTGCAACAGTGAAAAGGAGGAGCAGGTCCGGGGGACTCTTGTAAGTGGGCCCCTACTGGGGTGTGGGCCCTTGGCAGGTGCCCAACCATGCCTATCCTTGTCACCAGCTCTGAGAGTTAATACTTAAAATTTGTAAATACAATGTATGGCTTATGGGTTGTATGGCAGGTAATTGACTCCACTGCCCGCACCTCACTATTTTGAACCTGGCTTTGGTTAGAAGAACTCGGGGTTCTAGTAAAAAACAAAAAAAGAAGTTGATACTGCAAGCCCGAAATCTGCCCACCGTAGTTATAGATAGTATAAGTTACTTCATCACCTACACTTTCAGAACATGCCTCTGCTAACACATAGCTTCATTCAGCAGGAAATTGCCTTCTCACATTGCTTTGCATATTCACAACTTCTTCTTTAACTCTTAGGCTCTTCTAATGTGGACCACAATTATGGCATATTCAGTTTTTAAAATTGCAGGTGTTTGGTGCATGCTTTCCTCTAGTGTGGCAACAGCCTTCTTGAGCCATTCCATTGCATTTGCTTTTGTAAATGTCAATACCTTTTGTCATGTTAGTGGTGTACTATTTTTCTCCTCTCCAGTTCCCAGGAATGATACCTGTAAATTCTGTGCATTTCTTCTTACTGATTCCACACCCAAGACCAGCCTTAAAGCAGAGTCATAGGGATAACTGTTCAGACTACCGGTAGTCATTTTTCATCATTAATGCCACATACAGTACTAGCCTGTCCCTAAATATCTCAGTCAAAGTTGCATCCTAAGTTCGGAGAAGGTTTCCTTGGTTCTGGCTCAAATTCACCTATCTCTCCCCAGGCCTCATTGGTTGTGAATTAGATTTATGTTGCTCTACTATTTCACTGGGAGTTGGCATAAAATGTTTCTTCAATCGATTTGCCAACTCCTCAAAAGTTCTGACTTTTCAGGGGTTATGGACTTCACATTAAAGCATAGTAGGAGATTCCACAGCACTACTAAGTAGAACTACTTTCTTGTCATCATATGTTCTTCTATCACTGGCAGTGAGTCAGCATTTCACAGGACTCCTCCCAAGTGTGCTGTTGTTGATTAAACTGCAGAAGAGCTCCCAATGTGGCAACCATTATCACCCAAGAGCTTTGTTCAACTTAGTCGCATCATGTACACATGTTCTTTCCCTGTTCTAGAAGAACTAGAGGAACACAAGATGACAAACTAAGAACATGCAGAAGCATAATCCAGTGGCTGCCTGAACACACTACGGGCTTTTCTATACAAGGCATTTACCGTGCGCTTGTGATTCCTTACTCATGGTTGTTTATGGGCTCTTTAGACGATAACTGTTCTGCCCCAGTTGGGCATTATGTTATTTTGTTATGTTGCCCCCTAGGCCTTGCATTTATAATTGGTCTAGTTTATTCTCTATGTATATGTTAGCAACTGATCAGGCCTTGATGCTATGCATTGATTAGCTCTCCCTAGGAAGATTTCCTATCCTGTTTGTACCAGCTCTTCCTCAGTTTGGAAGAAACCTCCCTCAGGCCTAGTTCGCTGCTGTTGCTGTAGATTGCAACCTGAAGGCCTAGCCTTGTATTGTTTTTTCATCTCATCAGTTCACTTCATATCATCTCATCCAGCTCATCTGTTGATCAACCTCAATGATTAAGTATTGATCCTATATTTATTAGTTGTTTATTGTTTATGTTGGGTTTCAATAAAGATGAAGTCACACAGAAGTGGATTGTATGTAAGTGGATTGTAACTGCCTGGATAGACATACAACAACCCCATGTGCGTTGAGGCCAGAACAGTTGTGATCATCCAGTTTCACGTCAGTTTTTTAAGAGCACTTTATGGGGGGGGGGAGTTAGAGTGGGGAAAATGGGGTATTACTTCTAAATTATTTTATTTATTTATTTATTTATTACATTTATACCCCGCCTTTTTTTCCTGCAAGGAACTCAAGGCGGCTTACATAATCCTCCTCCTCCTCCTCCTCTCCTTCATTTTATCCTCACTACAACCCTGTGAGGTAGGTTAGGCTGAGAGTCAGTGACTGGTCCAAAGTCACCCAGTGAATTTCATGGCCGAGCGGGGACTAGAACCCAGATCTCCCGAGTCCCAGTCCAACACTCTAACCACTACGCCACACTGGCTAAAAGCGAAAGAAAAAGTATTGCCCTACTTGTGTATTTGTGTCATTCTGCTCTAGCACAGTGCCACCTAGAACTTACATAGCAGGAAAGGAAAAGCTCTTTGTGTAGAGCTTGGATCTCAATTCTGTGACAAAACCAAAAGTAGATACAGACGTGATTAACAGCCTTGTGTAGAAAAGCTCTTGAACACTTTCTCAGAGTGGAAAGGTTGTTATACATATAAAGAATGGTGAGAAATCCCTGCTCAGCTATGAAACTCACTGGGAGACTTTGGGCCATTCAGTGACTCTCCTTCACAGGGTTTTTTATTTATTTATTTATTACATTTATACCCCGCCTTTTTTCCTGCAAGGAACCCAAGGCGGCTTACATAATCCTCCTCCTCTCCATTTTATCCTCACAACAACCCTGTGAGGTAGGTTAGGCTGAGAGTCAGTGACTGGCCCAAAGTCACCCAGTGAGCTTCATGGCCGAGCAGGGACTAGAACCCGGATCTCCTGAGTCCCAGTCCAACACTCTAACCACTACGCCACACTGCCTCTGAAGTTGTGAAGATCAAAATAGGAGGGATCATGTATTGTGCATTATGCTCCTCAGAGGAAGGGTGGATTAAACAACATATGTTTAAGCACACAGCATTATGTATGTGTGTATAGATGCACACATATGTACAGACACACAAACACACGCAAGTGGGACCTGTAACAAAATACTGCAGTGTGGATTTATCCTGTTCAAGTTCCAGCCAGCTTGCTGTGCCCTTTTCGGATACGCTATTCCATCTCCCTGCTCCACACACACACGCACACAACACACCAGTTATCTGGTTTCCTCCTTCAGTCAGACAGCATTCCATGGCTACTGGGCATGTTCAGTCCTGGTTGAGCTTTTGGGGGTGGTTGGAGGTCCCCCTTAGGGTTTTTTCCCCTAATGGTTTTTGTTGTACTTCTACAAACTTTTTGGTTTTCCTGAGCCTACTGAAAAACCTCCCTCTTCTGCATTGATGGTGCCATTTTGGCTACACTTGGAGAAAAAAATTCACTATCAATATATAGGATATATAGATAGAGATATACTTTCCAATGCAGAGATAGAAGAAATGGGTAAAAAGCTGACTTGTGTATGAAGCAAGATGCCTACTAGATGAGGTCTTGATCTTATAGGGATCTCAATCCCTGCTTCTGTCTTTCTGCATGGGCATCCACAGGAAGAGACAAGTGGGCGGGGGGAGTTCCTGGTTGGGCCATAATCTCTAGATTTCAGCTTCTTCTTTCTTTTTTTTAAAGCAAGTCTCCAGCCCTTGTACAACCTGAGATACGAGGCAAAATGTGCAGCCACTATTCTGCCCGTGTTGTGTAAGCAAAAATAGCCTGCTCTGGCTTTTCAGTGTTAGCCAACATACCTACTGTTTGGAGAAGGACTTCCTGGTTCATTTTTAAGCCTTGGGGGGGGGGGGGGTCTTCCCTGTTAGGAAGTAATTGCAGTCTCATTTCTAAAAATTTAGAAATCTAGGAGTTTAGTGTAGCTGTCATTGGGCAGTAGTGTGTCCATCAAAAATCAAAAGGTAGCACCAAAGATAGGAGTTCATGATCTTTCTAACTCAGGTCTTGTCCAATATTTTTTTTCTTGAGTTTATAAACATTTTAAATTTTTTCCTGACAATGTGTGCAGATAATCATATCCATATTGCATATTGCAAAGCTGTGGCTGAGGAAAGTGTGGGTTACATCAGCCCTGCAAAGTAGGCCAGTGTTTTTATTCCCATTTTCTGGGGAGGGGGGGCGGCGGTTAGCGTAGTGTATGACAACTCTGCAGTGTAGTCCAGTCTTGTTATCCAGTCTCCTGGTGTGTTGGTGTTTTAGGGGAATGGAGATGGGGCTGTGAAGTTGATTGTAGTTGCCATGCAATTTATTAAGGGCTAGGAGGAGGTTGTTGTGATGTATATAGATTTAGGACAACCTGCCATTTTTAGCTCTTGTGGGAGGCCCAAGTGGGAGCCTCTCCCCATCTCTCTCTCTTAGTGCAGGCCTTGGAGTTGAGACAGTGTGTCATGCAGCTCCTCAGAAGTTAGTGTTGTTTCATGTATTGTAGTAACAAAGAACCCTATTGTGAAGGTACCTGAATCTATGGTGTGTTGCCTACAGAGCAGAGCCTAGGACTGGACTGCAAGCTGAGCAGATCATCTGCTTCCCAATATTAACCATGCCCTTCACCCCGGTAATGGCCCTTGGCCCAAGGGCCATTACAGGGGTGAAGGGAGTCAGGAAAGAATCGAGGGTTTCAGCTGCAGGTGGAAAGACATTGTCTGGGCCCAAGATCTACCCACTGAGAAACAACAAAGGGGTTGACCTGGTATACAAATTGCTCAAAGGCCAGGTCTACCTATCTTGGTAGACCTGGTGCCCAGGCCTTGTTACTGCTTAGTCACCAGATCCACCAAATGGTTGATCTGTTCTTTGATGCTATCAGGCCTTTTAAAAAATGTGCAGTCCCAGGAAAAATATTTCAAAAGAATATTGCTGCAGTTCAAAATTCAAGCCATGCAAAAGTTGTATTGTTAGCTGATGTAAAAAGTGGCTGATAACAATGTGAAAAGTGAAGTGAGTAGTCCAGGCTCCTCTAGAATCCTAAACCCTGATCAAGCATACCCATTTCTCCTCTCACTTCTAAAGACACGCCCCACAGACTCCACTGTTATTCTCTAGCACAGGGCTCTCCAACCTTGGGTCCCCAGATGTTACTGGCCTACAGCTCCCAGCATACCCAGCCAGCATGGCTAATGGCAAGGGATTCTGGGAGCTGTAGTCCAGCAACATCTGGGGACCCAAGATTGGAGAGCCCTGCTCTAGAGCCGCCTTCCAGGTGTTTTGGACTTCAACTCCCATCAGCCCCAACCAGCATGGCCAATGGTCAGGAATGCTGGAAGTTGTAATCCAACATATCTAGAGGGCACCAGGTTGTGGAAAAGTGCTCTCGGTAGCATTCACCAATGTTTCCAAGATGAAGGAAATCATACTAGAATGAGTCATGTGAAATTGGCAATGTTATGATAAGGACAGGAATGCCATAAAATATCTCATACAATATTCTTAAGACAGCTGTACTGTGTTTGTGCATTTGTTTTTTTTTTTTTTTTTTTTTTTTATATCCCTCACTCCAAGTAAAGTTTTGTTGGAGTTCATGATGTTTCTACTCTCCTTTAGTGTTGTTCAATTCCCAGGATCTTCTGCTACGCTGTATAGACTTCTAAATGTGACACTAAGCAACAAAGCTCACACAAAAGAAAAATGCATAGGTGTGTTGTAGCGGCGCATGCTGTGGGCATGTATTACAACCACAAACTTCTGTGCAGCTTTGCGCCCCCCCCCCCCCCCCGTGGAAAAATTCCTGCAGGAGCCCATGTCTCTGTGGTCACAATACATCAAGCAACCAAGACAATAACAGTGGTACAGATTCCTCTGTTTTTTGACCACTGTCTCCTTTACTACTAGTCCTGCAGGGAGCATAGTACAAGCACAGCTTAATATATTTTATGGTAGACATATCTTGTCTCAAAAATCCTCACATTTTATAAAACAGAGTCGTTTTACTGTTTAATGACCAGTAGATGGCAACAGGTGATAAATTCAAGAGGAGATCAGCCACAATAATCCAGCCCGAGTCTCTACAGAATGTATCATTATAAATGTCCAGAATTAGCAGTATTAGGAGTGGGGGCTGCCCTTCCTCTGTGGTTTTTGCTGTGCCTTCATTAAGAAGCACAAAAGATTGCATGCTGGCAATGATCCTATCCCGTGGAAGCTTTGCATTCATGGTATACTTCCCTTCTTGCCCAAGATTATAACATGATAGGTAATATTCCTGTCACAATAATTGTCATGAATATTGCACTTAGATGCAAGATGATAAATGTACATAGACACGCAAATCCAGACTTGTCTAATGCAGATCCTTCCTCGCTTTGCTAACCTTTGTAATGATATATTTTAAGAATAAAATGCGATGGCAGTTTCAGACAGAGGGATTTTCAGGTACCAGGCACAGTGGCTTCCCCAGGAACTGAAATGGGAGGAGGATGTTTGAATTTTCAGTGGTGTGACAGATTACCTTGGTGAATGCGGGCCCAGGAAGTAAGGTACCACTGTAGTAAAACATGAAAAATTGTTCACAATCATAAATATTTTATCAGATTTAACTTAAATTTTAATTAAAGTTAGCTACATTTACATCCTCCTTGTTTTCTTCCTTGAATTTTGCACATCCTGTTCATGAAACTCTTGAATACAACGTGTCCATATTATTTATTTGTTGCCATCTATGTACAGTACATAGAATAACATTACAGTACATAGAAGAACAGCACAGTACATAGAAGAACATACAGAGAAGAGGTATGACAGGTCCCTACCCCCAAGGGGCTTACAGAATTTAAATTTTCAGTTGCTTCTTTTGTCTTTTATTTATTTTGTTTGTTTGTTTATTTAATTTAATTTATTACACTTTTTAACCACCCAACAACCCAAGTTCTCTGGATGGTGTACAATACATTAAAACATAAAATACAACAAATAACATAACATAAACATAAAATAAATAAACATAAAAAACAATAAATGAATAAAAGCAGCACACAATAAAACCAAGATAAAGCCAGCAGGAAAGAATAAAAACAGTACAGCACATAAAACCAAAGTAAAAGCAGCAGCAGAAAAGAAAAGTGCAATGATCTAAAAGAACTAAAAACAGTTCTTAAAAGGTCTGGGAGAATAAAAAGGTCTTCACCTAGCACTGGAAAAACCATCACATAGGTGCTATGTAAGCCTCTCTGAGGAGGGCATTTCACAGACAGGGTACCACCACTGAAAAGGCTCTCTCTCCTCTAGCCAGCTACCTCACTTAATTTGGCTTGGGCACCTGGAGTGGAGGAGGGTCTCAGTCAGATGATGACTTTAGTGTCCAAGTAGATAAATATGGGAGAACACACTCCTTCAGGTAACTGGCCCCAAGCCATTTAGGGATGTAAAGGTTAAAATCGGCACTTTGAATTGGACCCAGAAGCAGACCGGAAACCAGTACAGATGACAATGTACTGGCATAGTATGATCACATCAGCCAGTCTCAGTTAGCCGTCTAGCTGCTTTATTTTGGACTAATAAGTTTCCAGATCATTTTCAAAGGCAGCGCCACATATAACGAATTGCAATAATCCAAACAGGAGTTTATCAGAGCATGAATAACTATCTCAAGGCTATCTCTGTCCAGGTAGGGTCGTAGTTGGCATATAAGCCTAAGCTAATAAAAAGCACTCTGGGGCCACGCTGACAGGGTTTGACTTGGCAGTGACTGACCAGAAAAGTGATCCTCCATTTCAGATAACTCGATGAAAATGTTGATGGTTTGCTGTGAAAAAGGCAAATTCTATGTTGGGGATCAATAGGAAAGGAATTGAAAATAAAACTGCCAATGTCATAATACCTTTATACAAATCTGTGGTGTGACCACACTTGGAATACTGTATGCAGTTCTGGTCACCACAGCTCAGAAAGAATATTGTAGAGCTGGAGAAGATGCAGAAAAGGGCAATCAAAATGATAAAGAGACTGGAGCAAGGTTACAATGGGGGGGGCGTTAGCTCAGAAAAAAAGGCACGTAAGAGAGCACATGGTAAAGGTGTATAAAATTATCCATGGTGTGGAGAAGATATATATATATATGTATATATATATGTACAGTAATACCTTGGATTGCAAGTAACTTGGTTTGAGAGCGTTTTGCAAGACAAGCAAATTTTTAAATATTTATTTAATTTTTTTTTACTTGATATACAAGCGACATCTTGTAATACAAGTACTGTAGTACGGCTGAAATTAAAAATCTCTGTACAAATTTTTTTGGGGGGATTTCGTTTTGATATAAGAGTATTTTGGATTACAAACACATTTCCGGAACGAATTATGCTCTCAATCCAAGGCATGACTGTATATGTATATATATGAATATGTTTTTCTCCATCTTTCATAATACTAGAACCCAGGTCATCCAATGAAGCAGGAGGTTCAGGACAGATAAAAGGAAGTATGTCTTCACACAGGACATAGTTAAACTATGGAATTCACTACCACATGATGTAGGGATGGCCACTAACTTGGATGGCTTTAAAGGGGGATTAGACTAATTAAGGAGGATAAGGCTATACATGGCCACTAGTCCTGATGGCAATATGATACCTCCAGTATCAGAGGCAGCATGTGAGAACATAATGCTGGACTAGATAGGCCTTTGGTCTGATCCAGTACAGCTCTTCTTATGTTCTTACCTGATTCTTTTAACTGGAGATTCCAGGGATTGAACCTGGGACCTTTGGCATAAAAAGCATCTGCTCTGCCCCTGAGCTATGGTCCATTCCACCAACATATGACAATATTGTCTTTTTCCAAAGGGGTAGCCGTGTTAGTATATTGCAGCAAGAACAACAAAGCGTTTTGTGGCATCGGAAAGACTAAGGGCTTTTCTACATGAGGCGTTTACAGTGTGCTTGTCATTCCCTGTACACGGTTGTTTACGGGTTCTTTAGACAACTGCATGACCCACCAGTTTCACTTCTGTATCTAACAAGCATTTTCAGTGAGGTTTTTTAGAGCAGGGAAAATGTGGTATTTAATTTTAAAAGCAAAAGAAAGCGCAATTTCCTCTTGTGTATTTGCACTATCCTGCTATACCACAGTGCCATCTAAAGGTTATGTAGCAGAAAAGCAGGAAAGGAAACACTCCTTGTGTAGCACTCGGATCTCAATTCTGTGACAAAATCGAAAGTAGACGCAGCAGATTAACAGTCAATTAACAGCGTCGTGCAGAAAAACTCTTCTTTACACATTTATTCTGGCATAAGCTTTCATGGATACTGTCCACTTCATCAGATGCCTGAAGTGCTAATCTCAAATTGGCATATTTATATACACATGGTGGGGTGGGGGAGAGGTACACAGTGTTTTCAGAGTCAGAGGGAATTGTCTTCGTCAGCATGTCAAATATGCCACACCTATTTCATGGGACTCTTAAGAACTTTGATCCATTATTTTTGATCCACTATCAGTTATCTAGACAACAATCTTGTGACACAAGTTTATTGTGAACTATGCTCAAATTACTTTTCTCAATCAGTCAAAAAGAATAAAGTACGGCTGTGGGGGCAGCTTATTCCTGTTTCACCTAAAGCACAAAGCAACTAACCAGTCTAAGATTGAAAAGACCCTCCTTTGCTTGCATCTAGGAAATCAGGAGGAAGATAGTAGGATCTGGGCCAAAATGAAAAAAATGCTGCCTTCCCCACCCTGTCCTGTCCTAACAAGTAGAAAAGCTTAAACAAGCTGCTACAAGGGAAGGCTTAATGGAAAAACTCAAGTGAACAGCCAAACATGGCAAGACACTTTTCTTGGGCTTATTACCAGCAATCATTAACTTAAAAGTGTCCACTCTGTCTTTATTCCTGGTGATCTGTATTGCTTTCACTTATAGCTGAAGAAAAGAGTTCTGCTTCTCCCATCATGGAAAAGGAAAGAAGAAACCTACCAGGATCGGATCCTGAGCCAAGCGAGATGCCAGAGACCTTGAAACTGAAGCGAGAAATTGGACTGACCAGTGCTGTGTCCTTAATTGCTGGAACTATGATTGGCTCGGGTATTTTTATGTCCCCAGAGTGGGTACTGCATAACACAGGTAGCCCTGGAGGTAGTCTCCTTATTTGGGCAGCCTGTGGCTTACTGGCCACCTTTGGGGCCCTGTCATATGCTGAACTGGGAACTTTAATCAAAGAGTCCGGGGGTGAATATATCTACATTCTGAGGAATTTTGGCTCTCTCCCTGCTTTTCTTTTTGCATTTACCTCAGTCCTTGTGGCGAGACCTGCTGGCATGGCGGCTGTCTCACTGAGCTTTGCTGAATATGCCATGGCTCCCTTCTACCCTGGGTGCTCTTCACCTGAGGTGGCTGTCAAATGCACCGCTGTGGCCTGCATTATGCTTTTAGCCTTTGTCAACTGTCTCAGCGTAAGGTTAGCCACCTCCGTGATGAATGTGTTTACAGCTGCCAAGCTCCTGGCATTACTGGTTATCGTAGTGGGAGGGGTGGTCTTGCTTGCTCAGGGGCAAACCCAAAGTTTCCAGAACGCCTTTCTCAACACAAAAACAGGCGCTGGGGCTATTGGAATTGCATTTTATCAAGGGCTCTGGTCTTTTGATGGATGGAACAACCTGAATTATGTGACCGAGGAAATTAAGAAACCTGAAGTGAGTGAGGAATATATAATTTTTTTTAATATATATAGATAACACACTGGACTGTATATATTTTATATTGTATATATATATTTGTGTGTGTGTGGCCTGCAGATTTCAGACCTAGGGTTGCCATATGCCAGTGCTTCTCAATTATTTTCTGTCATGCCCCCCCTAGGAAGAAGAAAACATTTCGCGCGCCCCGCGCGACTGTAAATAGTATCATTTGTCTATAAAATTGTTATAAGTACACCTCTGCATAACACTGTATCCTTATTAACGTATAAGAGAATAAAAAAAGAAAGAAATGTGGATCAATTTACAACAAAGAATAGCTTTATTAACTGTAGCAGAAAAGATTTAAAGGAGCACAGGATTTAAAGGAACACAATATTAAAAAAAACTTTTAACTGAGGTCAAACGAGCCCCCCTTTACGGAGCCTCGCGCCCCCCCTGGGGGGCCCGCCCCACTATTTGAGAAGCACTGCCATATGCCAAGGTTTCCCTGGATGTTGGAGAAGCCACCTGGTGCCTGTTTGGCTCATTAGCTGGCCCAGATCCTCAGCTTTCATTTTTAAGCTAGCCCTTATAGCAAGGGTGGGCAGAAGGTAGATCGCAAGACATTTTGGACTTCAACTCCCAGAAGCCCCTGCCAGTATCACCAATGGTCAGGAATTAGGGGAACTGAAGTCCAAAAAAATCTGGAGATTTACTTTCTGCCCACCCCTGCCTTATAGAGCCAGTGGTATGAGACAAAACATGTAGGCACTATCAGTGCTTTTTTTCTGGAGAAAAAGGTACCGGAACTCTTGGATTACATTTCCTCGGGAGTAGATGGCGATTAAATTGTAATGCAATTAATAGAAGAAAAGGTGCTGGAACTCAGTTCCGGTGAGTTCCGCCAGAAAAAAAGCCCTGGGCACTATTATGCTTAATCATTTTCTGAGAAATGAGCCCACTCCCACCTTCAGTTGTTGTAGCCAATGAGGAAAGTCACATCTGTGACTGACATGTGGGAAGCTCTGTGATATTCATAGAGGTAGGAAAAGGATAGAGCAGACGTCCCCAACCTGGAACCCTCCAGATGTGTTGGACTGCACCTCTCCCATAATGCTCAGCCAAATGGCCATGCTAGTTGGGAATTATGTGAGTTGCAGTCCAACACATCTGGAGGGCACCAAATTGAGGAAGTCTGGAATAGAGTTACAAATCAATTATCTGAATTTTCTGCTTTCTTTTTAAGGCTTCCACCCTCCCTCAGGGTGGAAGTGAGAGCCACTCGAAGAAAACAATCCAGCAATTTAGCATAGCTGTGAATGGGAAGCACCATGTTCCCTGCCCACCAACTAGCAGCAAAGACAGGAGTTCTTGCTTTTTCTAATTCAGTTCTTAATTTGTGTGGGAAATGTGATTTTTTTTTCTTTTAAAAAAACTGTAAATGTTTTAAAATTGCCAGTGCCAATACAGTCCATTATTCCCATGTTGTAACCGAGGGCCATGGCTGAGGGAGGGAGAGAGAGGGAGAGAGAAATGCTTCTGACAACCTTGTAAAATAGCCCACTATTAATTTTGCAAGGTAGAAGTGAGGCTGAGACTGATACAGTCATGCCTTGGATTGAGAGCATAATTCGTTCCGGAAACGTGCTTGTAATCCAAAACACTCTTATATCAAAACGAAATCCCCCCAAAAAAATTTGTACAGAGATTTTTAATTTAAGCCATACTACAGTACTTGTATTGCAAGACATCGCTTGTATATCAAGTAATAAATAAATAAATAAATATTTAAAAATTTGCTTGTCTTGCAAAACGCTCTCAAACCAAGTTACTTGCAATCCAAGGTATTACTGTATTTGGATTTCCAGCCAAATGTCCCCCATATGGGACACCTTTCAGGTTGCAGCAAATGTCAGTCTAGGTCAATTACCCCAATTTGATCTCCATCCCAGCCTCAATCCAGTGGTCAATTGCATCCAGAAACCTTGTACTCCATTTATTGGCATGCAGATGTGTTGCATTCTTAAATATTTAAAAGAAAAAAAGCAAACAAGCTGAATAATATACAAATTACCCAGCTTTGGGGAACTGGAATATGGCAACCCTGTTTACATTTCCCCCACAAAATTGCACTTATTTCCTACCTAGGAATTCTTGTAATTAACGGCAGTGTAGTGCTGGAGGGGGGTGATGATTACAAGCAGGTACTTGTAAACAGTTACTATGATTAAGACCCCAATGTTAAATCTTTACACCAGAGGTAGGCTACTTGTGGTCCTCCAGATGTTTTGGCCTACAACTTCCACCATCCCTCACCACTGGCTATGCTGGCTAGGGCTGATGAGAGTTGTAGGCCAAAACATCTGGAGGGCCACAAGTTGCCCACCCTGCTTGCATATTCCTGTGCTGGGCATGTTCTGTTCATGGTTGTTACTTAATGTTTTCACTTGCTCATGATTTTAAGAAAACTACCCATGGTTTACTTTCAGCCCTGATGTGTGTGTGACTGTGTCTGGGTATGCTCATCAATTAATTGGGTTTTGAAGGTATGCTTTGTTTCAGTATGTGCTGATTAGGTTATCTCTATAGCAAACAACTTGTGAGGTTCTCACTTTATCAAAAATATGTTGATATCATTTATCTTCTGTTCATTTCACTCCCCGTAGCAATTTCACTATAAGTTCCTTTCTTCCTGACAAGTGAGGCTTTTATTTAAGAGTGCTGGCAAGTATGACTACTGTACTCTGGTCATCTTGTTTATTTGGCGGAGGCTTCTTCGTGAGGAATGTGGCTGACAACATATGGGGTTCTTGAAATGTTGCATTTGTGACATGAGATGGCAGCACTCAGTTGCAATGTACGCAAATATCAAACCATGAATTATGGATTCACAAATTACATCATGATAATATATGAATTGTGGATTCACAAATTTGTTGAGGGGTCAACAATCCATGTTCTTAGCTGGGCTTTGAAGTTCAGATTTTAAATTGCAGCTTATGCATCTGATACATACAAACTGAACTTTGATATTTCTTCTTGTGACTTAAATAGCAGGCAAAGTCTAGTGTCAGAAGTTTAGAAGTACGTGCGTTTTTAGTCAATCAATGTCAGCTTTTGGTATTTGTTTCCTAAAGATGTGCAAATAATATCATCAGCTATAAGAGATAAGTGAACATGCCAATGTAGTGTCAATAAAGCAGAGAACAGGAGGGGGGATAACTAAGATGTATACAATAAAATGGCTATCATGCTGTTCCACAATAGTTCCACAGAATGTTTCAGTAGGTTAGATGTTTAGCAAAGGGCAAAAGAGGGGAAACAGCTGGCTTAATGTTATAGCCACACATTTTGCATTTGGTTACCATCTAAAGATGGCTGGTAGAGGAGGAGACAGCCGGATTATAGTACAATCCTACACACATTTACGGTACTTAGAAGTAAGTTCCACTATGTTCAGTGAAAATTACTCCTAAATGGTTTAAGGTTTTATCATTGGTGCAGCTTGGGACCAGGATATCTGAGAGAGCACCTTCTACCTTACCAGCCTGCCAGATCATCAGACGAGGCCACTCAGAGTAGAGCCTTCCGTGTATTGACTCCCGCTCTATGGAAATCCCTGCCTGTTGATGTCAGGCAGATACTGATGTTTCATTTTCTGCACCTGCTGAAGACATTTTTATTTAAACAACTCTTCCCTGACTGACCATGGTTCTATTGACATAATTTGATTTTGAAGATTTTAATTCTGTGTTTTGTTTCTTGTTTCCTTCTTTTCATTGTTCACCACTTGGGAATCTTATTGGATGTAGAGTGGTATATAAATCCTGTAAATAAATAAATAAATGTGTTTGGATTGCAGCCAGTATATGTGTGTGTATAGATAAATATAATATATAGATATAGATATAATTTCACACTATATATTTTAAATATGAAACATTTGTCCTCCAACTAGTGAAAATGAGCAGTATGGAAAGTATTGTACAATACTAAGAGCTTTCTTGTACAACTTATTTGCACAGTTTGCTCATTTGTTCTTGTTGGATGTCATACTTTTACATTTCACATATACTGCTTAACTAGTGCCCATTTTACTTTTTGTTATTTCCCCCACCCACATTCTTTTTTCGTGACTTTTGGGGATAGATCTGGTTGTGTGTGTATTTTTGTCTTAATTTATTGTCAATAACTAGTTCAAATAAAGGGTTCTGTATGAGAAATGCCATGCAAATGCATATGTATGACACACATTATTGTGTGCCTTACTTTATTCTCTCTCCAGGTGAACCTGCCAAGAGCAATGATGATTGCTATTCCTCTGGTTACCTGCTTCTATTTGCTGGTAAATGTGAGCTATTTTGCAGCCATGACTCCTGCTGAACTACTCTCTTCAGGTTCTGTGGCCATTACCTGGGGGTAAGCTACGCTTCTAAGCTACACTTCTATTTACCGAAAGAAACCATGTCTTATCCATTCTACAGTTCTCACACAGGTATGATCAACAGCGCATGAAAGTGACTGTTCTGTTACAACTGCATGTTATCCCATTCACGCTATTGTAATGTAAGCACAGCAACTATACTATTGCAATTGTTCATCGGTATAGGAGGGCAGCAGGGTATAGGAGGGCAGCCTTTGTGTGAAGTGCAAAATTCTCTCACTTATCTTCCCCCACATCCAAATCCCATAAGATACACATCCCTTTGCCCAAGTGCCTCAAGTATTACTGTCTAGTATAGAATTGAGGAAGACATTCAGAAATGGTTTGGGTGAAGTGTTGGGAAATGCTTACCAACCTCCTGAGTTTAAATTTATATTTCACACCACCCTGGAATCTCATATGATGAAGGGTGGCATAGAGATGTTTTTAAGAAAGGAAGGAAAGAAAAAAGAATGCAAAAGTAAATCCAAATGATGCCTGAATGGTGGCGTGCTTGGATTCTCAAGTGTCCGACATCAGAAATGCACACAACCTTGTAAATGCAAAAATATTGAGTTTAAATTGTTTAAAAGAATTTTTTTTAAAAAAAGCTTGCATGGGGACGTACAGGAGTGTACCACAGTGTCTGAGCAATTGTTTCATCAAGTGTCTGAATGTAGCTGAGCGGCGGGGAGAACAGTTGTCACTCTCTATTACAATGCCACAAGCTTTGCGACCAATAATGCTCACAAAGTAGCCACCAAAGTTGTACAATAACAACCTGTGGCTCATGCTGGCTCAGCTTGTCTGAGCGTGGAAAGCTAAGCAGGGTCAGGCCTGGTTATCACTTGGATGGGAGACCCCTCCTCTAGTTTCCTGCATTGAGCAGGGGGTTGGACTTGATGGCCTTGTAGGCTCCTTCCAACTCTAAGATCTATGAAATCTATCTATGAAACTTCTGCTACAGTAACAAACTCTAGATCTGTGCACTGTCTGGGGCAGGATCTGGAAGCCCTTCAGTTTGTGAGGCACCACTGCACCAGTATTATTTTTCAAATGCAGTTGCTGTTTGGTGGGCGCACACCCCGAATATAGCACCATACCTGCTGTGTTCATAACGCAATCAAGTGCTATACGCCAATGCATAGTGTTGTCATTGCGGGAGAAGGAGGAGGAGTTTGGAAGATCACTTGAGTGGTGTTGTATCACTTTATAATGCAAATTTGTGCCACATGTCACTTTGCAGGGCTTGCATTGCATTAGAAGTAGGTGAGGGGATTGTAAGCCCTGCTGTCTCCGGGCTTTAAACCCCCCCCCCCAACAATTTAATGTATGCGCACCAGCGCAGGTCTGTTTTTTTTACCCTGCAACTGCATCAAGTGCACCTTATGCTCCCCCTTTCCCCTTCACCAGTAAGCATTCCCTAGTATCTCACTCTGCAAACCAGCACAAAAGCCAATGTACCCATCTCCCTATTGTTATGTCTTCAAGCAGTTTCCTCTTGGAGCTTTTCTACACAAGGCATTTATTGTGTGCTTGTCATTCCTCTACTCACAGTTGTTTATGGGTTCTTTAGACGACTTCATGACCCTCCAGTTTTGCTTCTGTTTGTAAACAGCAGTTTCAGTGAGTTTTTTTGGAGCAGGGAAAATGCAGTAGTGAGTTTTTCTACACAAGGCTGTTAATCCGCTGCATCTGCTTTTGGTTTTGGCACAGAATTAAGATCCAAGCACTGCACAAAGATCATTTCCCTTCCTGCTTTTCCATAACATAACCTCTAGGTGGCACTGTGGTATAGAATAGCACAATTATACAAGTGGAAAAACAGTTTTCTTTTGCATTCACAAATAATACCACATTTTCCCTGCTCGAAAAGAACTTGCTGAAAGTGTTGTTGAAAAACAGAAGTGAAACTGGAGGGTCACAACATCATCTAAAGAACATGTAAACAACCATGAGTACAGAACGACAAGCACACAATAAATCCTTCATATAGAAAAGCTCATTATTCCTCACTCAAAGTTTTTTTTACTTTAGATGGCAACGTGAACCTCTGTTTTTAAAGAGCACTTTCCTGGCTTTTTTTTTAGAGTGGGGAAAATACAGGATTATTTCTGAAAGCAAAACAAAATGCATTTCCCCACTTGTGTAATTATGTGATTCTGCTATACCACAGCACCATAACCTAGACTTGAGGTTATGTAGTGGAAAAGCAGGAATAGAAAAGCTCTTTGTACGAGCTCAGAACTCAATTCTGCAACAAAACCAAAAGTAGATACAGCAGATTAACAGCCTTGTGTAGAAAAGCCACTCATTACCTGAGAGTAAACACCAGTAATTTACAATGTGACTTCCTTCTGAGTAGGCATGTTTATTATCGCATTGATAGCTAGGCATTTCTTTTCGGGCAAGGAAAAAGTAAAAAAGTGATAATTAGGAAGGCTGGAAAAGATATTTTAAACTTTTTTTTCTTCTAAAGGAGGCAGGAGGGTGGTGGTGGTGGTGGTGGTGGAAGCAGCACTGATTTCACTCTCCATTTCACTGAACAAGGCAAAACAGAGAGACACAGAGAGGAGGAGGAGGATAGGAGGAGGGGAAGCCCTTTGCTGGGAGGGAGGTGAGAAAACAGTTGAGAAAGGCTGATTGCTGCCCTCAAAGCTACTGCTGTTTTCCTTGTAGGACTGCAAAGGTGCACGATCAGCCATTTTTAAAACAATATTTTTTCAGTGCACATGTACAATCTCTGTACCTGTGCAGTAACACTTTAATGGGAACTATGTGCTACTTGCAGCTGTGGATCCCTGTAAGCGTGCAGCACCAGCAAATACTGTTTTTTTAAAAAATTAAGGGGCTCACAATGCTCCCTCATCAATGATGGTCAGCAAATGGAGGACAGACCCCTGCTTCCTCCACACTGAAAAACTCTTCCACCCCCACCCCCACCCCGAAGGTGAAAGGAGAAAGCAGGAGGAAAGGTTGCCAAACCACTTCCATCGGCTGAAGCCACTCCCACCAGGATAAGTTACAGTACTGTGAGGTTAGCACATACCAGAATTTATACTACGTGAAAACTGCAAGGTACACCAAAAAAGCTGCCGTAAAAGTAGTCTGAAGAAATCAGGGGTAGAAGGGCAGAAATCACAGGGAGTTTGTGCAGTATAAATGAGAAATAAATGCATGGACAAGCCATGAGATACCTTGCTGTATTTGGTATGTTATTTGATTTAGACTAACAGTGCAATCCCACGAGCTGGTAGCCTGCACCAAAGCAACATCTTATAGGATCAAATGCCAGATTCTCTTCACTGGAGCAAAGGAATGACTTTTTCCACTGGTAGTGGGTCTCCAATGCAGTTCCCAAGCAGTAGCAGCAGCAGCCCAGTGGTATTTGGTAGTGCGCAAAAGAGACTAGCATTGCTCGACTTGTGTTCTTTGCTCCTGCATGTAGCCGTGCTAAAAATGACATCTCTGCGTTCATGATTATAAAGCAGCTGTCTTACGGAGATTCCGTCAAATTTCAGAAGTGAAGGAGAGAAGCATCTTCTATCATGCCTGTCCCTTTTGGTGTATGGAAGGGTTTTAATCATATACACAACAGAGCTTCTGCCACACCACCATTCCAGCACCAGTCAGTCACCACTTGCAGTGATGCAGGGCAGGACTTCGGGGCAGATGTCCATGGCCCCACGCAGCAGAATGAGCAGGACTGGCGTACCCCATTAAGTAATGCACTTTGCTGTTTACAGAGCCTTCCCCCCCCCCCCCCGGTAAGACCATTAAGTTCAGAGTCTAAACTTACCTAACTGCACCACTGACCACGTGTGCTATCTCACAAATGTCCTGTAAAGTAACTCCACTTTTTAAAAGAAGGTCGCAATGTTGTGCGGAGGTGGGCAGCTGCTATTTTAGATAAAGAAGGGGGAAGCCAAAACCCACACTGCATATTGGGGTTTAGCCACTGACTTTTCTGCACTGGCATGATGTCAGGCCTCCAGTCTAGGAAAACTTAGGTGTGGAAGCTGGATTGTAAGAACAGATTGTGAAAGCAAAATTGAAATAAGACCACATGACGGCTGTACTGATTTCAAAGAAACAGAGGCCTATAACTGGGATAATTATTATCTCTTCTCTTGGGCCAACCAACAGTTACATATATTTTGAGTTTTCCCTGAACTCTTTGTCAGGGAAAATGAGTTTGTACAACCAAGTGGCATAAGCTCTTTTATGTCCATTGTAGGTTTCTGTCTGGGTTTCTGCAGCAGACAAGAGAAGACTAAAGTAAAACAGACTCCATGAGCTTTATAATCCTGGATAGGGAGATTTGTAAGAACAATTTTTTAAAAGTTCTTGTGTTGCCATGGCAACATCTGTACTTATTAAATTCCAGAAGAGTGGCTGTGTTAGTCTGCAAAACAACACTGTGTCACCCTGAAGATTGATTTACAGCTCAATCCTATACATGTGTACTTGGCAGTAATTCCCACGCAATTTAATGAGGCTTACTTCCAGATAAAGGGTTGCAGCCATGTTGTGGCACAAGCTTTCATAGGCATGATCTCTTCTTCATCAAATGCATGAAGTGAGCAGTGAAGGCACTGCTTGAAAATGTTCTAAGCAAACACGGGTCTGAGTTACACATAAAACAAAAAACATAAAGAGTCTTATGGCACCTTAAAGGCTAACAGGCTATCCTGGCATAAGCTTTCATGGACACACTGTCCACTTCATCAGGTGCATGATGAAGTGGGCAGTGTCCAAGAAAGCTTATGCCAGGATAAATGTGTTAGCCTTTAAGGTGCCACAAGTCTCTGTGGTTTTTGCTGCAACAGACTAACATGGTTACCCCACTGGAAATTCTTAGATAAAACAAGGTCAGTGGTGTTGGTCCATCAGAAAAATTAAAAAATGCATGATCAGGCACTACTATTCTTAGGACCAACCAAAAATGGATAAAACTGTGGGCAAGCTTTCGAGATCTCCAGACCTCCTCATCAGGCAAGATGTTACTAAGGGGTGGGGGTGGGGAGAGAGGAGGAAAAAAAGTCGGACACTCTGACGTGATGCTGATGTCATGAAGTCTGCATGGAGAGTGGAGTGATGGAGGAAGAGGTGCAGCCTTAGATGGATCGGGCTCAATTAGGAGTCATGCAGTTTTCAGGTTGTACCGTGGATGTTGGGACAAAGAAATCTGTAATAGCAGCAGCAGCAGCAGCAACAACAACAATAATGATAAGAATATTTAATAATAATAATAATAATAATAATAATATTACTATTATATTTATATCCCTTCTTTTTTCCTTTTGCAAGGAACTCAAGGTGGCTTACATAATAATCCTCTCCATTTTACCTTCACAACAACCTTGTGAGGTCAGTTAGGCTGAGAGTCAGTGACTGGCCCAAAGTCACCCAATGAGCTTCATGGCTGAGTGGGGACTAGAGCCTGGATCTCCTGACCACTACACCACACTGACTGATTCCCCCATTGTTGAAAACTCTTATCTTTCTATCTATTATCTATCTATCTATCTATCTATCTAAAGTCTCCAACATTAGGAAACTACTTAGGCTGAGTGTTCCTGAGAAACTAGAGTCTCTCACTGCCAATAAAAGACAAAAGAAATGAATTCTGGAGATACCTCCAGCGTGAAGTTAACTGCTAGGCATCCACAGGTCCATAGTTGTTGATGGACCTGTGGATGCACATTCATGCACACTCCAGCCTTTGTAGGCTGGTGCTCCATAGGCACAGTGTCCCACATATTGACTGGGTTCAGACAACACAATAACCCACACTCAAGGGTTGTGTGTGGGCTGTTGAAACGTGGGTTATTGTGTTGTCTGAAGCCAGCTGCGCTAACAAGCCATGGCTTGTTAACCAAGAACAACCCATGAAGAGAACCCATGGTTTGTTGTTAGGTTGTGAACTGTGGGTTGGTCACCATGGTTTGTTGCCTCAGCTGGGTTCAGACAACATGATAACCCACGATTCAATGACAACCCACACCCAACCAATACTCAACCCAGGGTTCACAGGGTTGTGAGGATAAAATGGAGAGGAGGATGACTATGTAAACCACCTTGGGTTCCTTGCAAGAGGAAAAAAGGGATGTAAATATCATCATCATCATCCTTGAGGGTGGGTTATCGTGTTGTCTGAACCCAGTCAGTGTTTATGATTACTGTGATTTATCTTTTTATAGCATTTATGTTAATACATCCCCCAAGCTGGTGTCCTCTAGATGTTTTGAACTACAGCTCCCATCATCCCTGGCCATGGGCCATTTTGGCTAGGACTGATGGAAGATATAGTCCAAAACATCTGGAGGGCACCAGCTTGGGGAAGGCTATATATACACATTCACCTGATTAACAGCTGCACAGGAAAAGGCCAGTGGTATTCTACTGAGACAAGTGAGAAATCTCATTTAACTATGTCAGGATGACCTTTTCATGCACTCCCTTTACTTCTCTTTCCTGATTAACAAAGCATGTGCTAACTTCTCCTTTGTTGCTGTTTCCCTCCGCAACCTCCCCCCCCTTAAAGCCCTGTTCCCTCTCATGCCTGATTAACCTTTTCAATCCTGGGAACCAGGCCAGAGTGAAGGATGGGAGGACAAGTACCAAATGTTGTGTCCCAGAGAATGGCTTATCTCATGGAGCAGATGGAGAAGTAGGAGGTCACAGAGACATCAAGAAGTGGAATGTTAGCAAGTGTAACACCATGCTTACTTATCTCAGGATAAGGCACTGCTGACCTTTTCTCTCTTTTTTTGTTGTAGTCACTTATTTTTCCTTATTAAATCAAGAACTTATTTTTGTTCATGAAGTGAGAAGCTGGCTCACAATCAGACCCTTTGCTGTTGTGTCACAGTCTGGGTCAAGGGCACACACTTTGCTTGGCATACTCTTGCGTACTGGGTAGAGCATTTCATTTCATTTTCACTGGTTACATATCTGTATCACCCAACAGCCAAACCTCTTTGGGTAGTATACAAAGATTAAACCCCCAAAATATAATAGCATAATATAAAACTATTAACATTCAAAAATATAAAACAATTTTAAACAATCCACAATAAAAAAAATCCCAGGACCTGTTAAAGCCTTATATGCTGTCAAATACCAACGAGTAGAGGAACGTCTTAGCCTGGCACTGAAAAGATGACAATGTTGGTGCCAGGTGGGCCTCAATGGGGAGAGCATTCCATAACTGGGTGGCCACCACCAAGGCCTTCTCCTTTGTTGCCATCCTCTGAGTCTCCCTCAGAGGAGGCACTTGGAGGAAAGCCTCAGATGATGAGCTTAGTATATGAGTAGGTTTATACCAGTAGAGATGCTCCATGCAGAAATGTGGAAAACCTAACCAGTGGTGAAATTGGTGGTTGGGGTGGACTGACAATATGGAGTGCCTGCATGGCTACAAGGTATATTAGTTGGCACATATACAAATGCCAGTGCTGGCTCCAGGTTTTGGAGGGTCCTTGGGCAAGACACCTTCAACGTGCCCCCTCCCTTGGTGAGTATACTTTCTCACCACCATTGTCACCAGCTGCTAGTGCTCCTCTTCCTGTTTCTCATCATTGCTACCACTTGCTTACTTGACAGTCAGAGAGCCAGGGAGCAAGGAGGCAGTGACTAGGGATACTGGAGAAATCCACTACGGATTCAAATGAGTCTGGATTTCTATGAATCTGGTCTGCGGATTCCACAGTGGACTGGCTTTTTCTGAGTCGTGGATTCTGTGAACTTGCAGACTGGCTTTTTTTTAATCTGGGGGGAGATTTGTGCTAATTCAAATTAGCACTAATGCAGATTAGCACATTTGCTCAAGTGGTCATTAGTCTAGGGATGTTGGGAGAAATCCACAACAGATTCAAATGAGTTCGGATTTCTTTGAATCTGACCCACGGATTCTGCAGTGGAGTCGACCGGCTTTTTCCGAGGCGTGCAGGTTCCATAGACTTGCAGGCTTTTTTTTTACTTCCCGGAATTGGAAGCAGATTTAGTCATAGAAAAATATGAAAAAGGAAAAACCACGGTCCAAAAATGCGTATTTCCCCCACATAGACGAAAGCGTGAAAATGCAGATTTTTTTTCACTTTTAGGGAGAGTTGCGCAAATTTGCATTAGCACTCATGTGCATCAGTTAATGCACATTTGTGCAAGTGCGCATCAGTGCACATGCGAATTAGCACAAGTACACAGAAATTCTTCTACAAAAAATTAGATTCTGCCAATGAGTGAATGACAGAATGAGAGATGACTGGCAATCCGTGAAACAAAGACGGAACAGATTTAACAAAATCTGTACATCCCTAGGCTAATGCACACTTGTGCGCTTGCACAGGTGCACTCATCTGCAAATCAGCACTAACGCACATTAACTAATGTGGAGTAGCACAGTTACGCAAGTGCAGAAGTGCACATTAGTGCTAATGTGAATGAGCGCAAGCAGAATGAAATTCTGGTAAAACAAAAAATCAGATTCTGTCAATGGGCAGACGATGGAACAAAAGATGTGTGACAATCTGTGAAAAAGAAATGGAACAGATTTAACCAAAACTGTACATTCCTAGTGGTGGTATCTACTGCTCCTCCTCACCACCACCTTTGTCTGTGCCAGAGCAAGAGGCAGGTGAACAAACAGGTGCCCAGCCATGCTTATTCTTGATGATGGGTCAGCAAAATGCGCTGTTGTTTTTTTACAGCAAGTGGTTGAATACCCTCTCTACCACCATTGTGTGTGTGTGTGTGTGTTGGGGGGTGGGTGGGGAATCCACACAGGTCATGTACACCTAACACAGATACAATCCTTAGGCTGGGATCCTATAACTTTTCCTTTCATCTGAATCCAAAATACATTATTTGTGAGTAAGTGCCATTGAATTCCAGTATACATGTTCAGGATCCCAACTTTAGAAACATTTTAAACAAGGGTACTTCTCCAGTGGCCACTTATGCATTGCCAGAAAAAGAGTACAAGATGGGAGATAGATTTGCATAAAATCTGCATGTGCTAATTTATATGTATGGGTGCACATTTAAAAGTAATTATTTAAAAGTATCCAGGCCTGTGGCTCATGCTGGCTCAGCTTGTCTGAGTGTGGAAAGCTAAGCAGGGTCAGGCCTGGTTATGACTTGGATGGGAGACCCCTCCTCTAGTTTCCTGCATTGAGCAGGGGGTTGGACTCGATGGCCTTCTAGGCCCCTTCCAACTCTATAATCTATGAATCTATGAAACTAATTGAAATAGAAATACAATACATCTCACCATAGTGGAGAAGACTGTGGCCAGGTGACCCCTGTTTTCCTGTCCAGGTGCTCACTGCTGATGGGTAGCTAAAAGAGCACAACAGTGCCTATAATTTCTGACATTATTGTAGCAATTTAATTGCTAGGTAACTTCTCATATTTGTTTTGTTTTTATATTTCTACGCTTGCTTTGGTATCTTGTTGCTATTTGCTTCAGGCTTCCTTTTGGAACGAACATACAATAGTTTTCCTTGGCATTAGCCTTACCAGCTAACCCTTAGTTACTCTAATGAGATATTTTATTGTTTTATCACTATTTTATTGATTGCTTTTATTGTATTATGATTTTACACTGTGAACTGCTTTGGGATTATTTAAAAAAATGAAAAGCGGTATAATTTATTTTTCTGAAACAAGGGAAAGTGGGATGGAAATAGGAAATGAAAATGAAATAAAATTTGAAGACTTGTTCCACAGGCCAGAGATATTTGCATTGAAAGCAGGACATCTTCTAGCTAGATATCAAGTAGGAAGGTGAACTTTTCTGGAAAAATGACCACCAGTAAGGTGCGATGAGGAACCAGCTCTCTTGCATCTCAGCTCCCCGTTGCAGCATTGGTATAACTGAACTGGTTTAAACCAGCCTTCCCCAATCTGGTGCCCTCCAGATGTGCTGGATTGCAACTCTCATAATTCCCAGCCAGGAGTCCAACACATCTGGAGGGCATCAGATTGGGGAAGGATGGTTTAAGAGGAGGGGGGGAAATATGTGTTGTGTTGACAATGCATGTAAACTAGTTCATTTTTGTTCCGGTTTAGGAGTGCATGGATAAGTGTGGTGTAGTGGCTAGAGTGTTGGACTGGGACTCAGGAGATCCGGGTTCTAGTCCCTGCTCAGCCATGAAACTCACTGGGTGACTTTGGGCTAGTCACTGACTCTCAGCCTCACCTACCTCACAGGGTTGTTGTGAGGATAAAAATGGAGAGGAGGAGGAGTATTATGTAAGCTGCCTTGGGTTCCTTGCAGGAAAAAAGGTGGGGTATAAATATAACAAATAAATAAATAAATAAATAATAAACCAATACAAGTCTCCAGTGAAATGGAAGCAACTGGCCAGCCCAAAGAAACGTTGAAAAATCTTTGGCAGAACATGGATCTGAATGTCAGGGTGCAAAATCTTAGGCATAGGACCCTAAATACCGGTTTACCTTTCTAGCAACAGTTGCATGTGACTTAAAACAGAACTTTCTTAGCCATATTGTTTCTCAATTCTTAGCCATATTGTTTCTTTCTCAATTTCCCTCCATAGGAATAAGGTCCTGGGCAGCTGGGTTTGGCTGATGTCATTGTCAGTTGCACTTTCTTCATTTGGATCAGCAAACGGAACATTCTTCAGTGGAGGCCGCATGTGCTATATTGCAGCAAGGGAAGGCCATATGGTAAAGGATGTGAACCCCTTTGATATTTCTGCTACATGTGTGTGTGTACGCGCATATGCATAAAATGATTATTTACCCTCTTACATCCATTGTAATCCTATTGAAATCAAATCAGTCTCTTACTCTTATTACGTGCATATTTGACTCCTTTGTGGCTGCCTGAAAGCTAGCTAGGACAGCTGTTACAGATTCTCAGGGTCTGTGACCCATATTATAACAGGTGTTTTTTTTGTTTTTTGTTTTTTTTTAAACACAGTACAGTGCATTTGTGCGGTGGGGGGTGGGGTGGAAGATACTATAGCACCTAAAATTTTATTCTCTGACTGGCTTTCCTTTTTATGTAATTGGTGTTAGGTCCTGTTCCCTCTTTTGCAAGAGGGTTCTTAAATTATGTAACTGTGGTGGCCAACCTCTTTGTTAACTGCCTGTGACTTATATTATGGTGCTCTGGTGCACACGTTTGGTGCCCCCTGGTGCCTTGGTGTGGTTTTACCTTTGACATACTGAGCCAAGGTGCAGGTAAGCAGCACAGTCTGGAAAGCACACAACAGTGCAACCGTGCTGCTATTCTGTAGTCCCTGTTCTCTCCTGCCTCTGAGTGCCACAGAGCCACAGGTTGAGTCCATCCCCTATGTTCTATAATCTTTAAGAGACTCATTTTCCATAACCCGGTTGAACCAATCTGACAATTCAGCTTGGATTATGTGAGTTAAACTGACTGAATGGGCTGAAAACCAAGAACATTTCCTTAGCTGTCAAATAGATTGGGCTGCTAGATCCCAAATTGAATCTTTGGCCATACATAGGATTGGATCCAGAATTAGTAGCTATGCTATTACTAAGGGAAAAGAATAATAAAATATACAGTTAGGGACATAATCGTATGCATGTTTAGACAGAAAAAAAGTCCTACAACTCCCAGCATTCCCCAGCCAGCATGGCTGGCTGGGGAATGCTGGGAGTTGTAGGACTTTTTTTCTGTCTAAACATGCATAGGATTGCAGGCTAGGATAATTATTGTTGGAATTCCTGGTTATTTGATCTGATGTGTTGGTGTTCCTGGGGAGAACAGCTGTAATCCTATACTCACTTACCTGAGAGTAAGTCCCTTCAATGGGGTTTACTTATGAGCAGGTATGTGTATAAGATTGCTCTGTCTGTTAGTTACACTTAGGTTCCATTGAAATCAATGGAACAAGTTAATCACAACTTTAGTCCTACTTAATTTGAATGGTGAACCAAGTACAATTAACTTACTCTGGATCCAGTCCCTAGACTTTAATATATAGGCAGCACTGGAGAACCACTTTAATGATTCATCCATGAAGCTTCTACCTGTTGACCGCAGTCCTGTACGCCCTTCTCTGTGGTTGCCCGGTGAAAATGGCTCATTAATTTAATAAACAAAAGTATCAATCCATTTATTCTTCTCCTCTGTTTTAAGATTGCAATCTTTACCCACTTACCTGGATGTAAGCCCCATTGATCTCAGTGGTTCCTCCCACTGAACTCAATGGTGAACAACACAAAAGTGTTGTATAGGATTGCACTGCAAATCCATTTATAAAGGATGGATGCATGTATGTGTCATCCCACCTCCTCTGCCCTTTCTCTACCTCAGAAAAGCTCTTTAAACTCCAAACTCTCTGGAGTCCAATAGCTGGGGTATGTCTGAAGAAGCTGTTGAATGAAAGTGCCAGTTTGGGCCTCAATATAATTTCTTTTTCCTTGCAAAATCTGTGAATTCTGAATTTTCAAACCATACAGAATTGTTTTCAAGCATGTCGGAGCTTGGTACATGCCTTGTGTCATCCACACAGAGGAAGAGAATGCTATCTTAAGTGCATCCACTTGGAAGTAAGTACCATTGACATCCAATGGGCCTTACCTCGAAATAAGTTTGTTTGGAATTACAATGTTCAGAGATTCATCATGTGTTAGAAAGAATCCAGATTGGCTGCCATTTCGCAGGATGTTGGTTAAAAATTGTGGAATTCAAAATGAAATGAATGTCACAGAATAGAAATAATCTTGTGAGACGTTGATTTACGTCTCAAATTACCACTGCCATGTTTACTGCTCATTTGCAATTATTTGCAAATCAGTTCTGCTGATGAGAAGGAGCAAAATGACTCTTTCAACAATGCTTCTTATTACTGTCTTTTGTTTCGTGTCTTCATTTTCAGCCAGACATTCTATCTATGGCTCACATAAAACGCCTCACACCTTCCCCTGCTCTCATATTTACTTCAGCGGTGTCTATAATTATGGTTATACCTGGAAGTTTCAGCCAGATAGTGAACCTTTTCAGGTCTGTATGTTTAGCATTCTCATTAGTCCTCAACAATACTGCTTTCTCAGCATCATTTTGTTCACGCATTAGCCCTATTCAGGTGTTATTGCCTGAACCTGAGGAGGGAGGAGCTGAGCTGGGCTGTGCATACTAGCTCCACTTCCAGCATCCCAGAATGCAGTGGCTCCACCCCTGACCTCCCCACCTAGTGCTGAGCGGGAAGGTCTGAAGGAGGTTTCTAAGCTGTAACATGCAGGGCCATTGGGGGGTGGGGCTTCCGTATGTGGCCTAGTTTCTCTCCATGGATTCAGGCAACAATGCCTGAATGGGGCCTTTCTCTTCCACAATTGTCTCTTGTTTTAAAAGTAACAAACAATTAATAGAAAATGTTCTAAGTTCTTAATAAGACACTCATTATGAGTGTGTGTGTGTGTGTGTGTGTATGTAAGGGAGAGAGAAAGAGATGTGCTGCTATGTTGTTATCATTATCATTATTTATATAATACCATCAGTGTGCATAGTACTTTATAGAGTACAAAAGGACAGGTTCTTGCCTCAAGGAGCTTACAATCTAAAATGTGTGTGTGTGTGTGTGTGTGTGTGTGAGAAAGAGAGAGAGAGAGAGAGAGAGAGAGAAGGTGCATGTAAGACAGGTGCTCTGTGTACATGAGCAAGAGACAAGGAGATCACATATTTTTTGTTGTTGTTAAACGTACCTATGATTGTGCAGCTTAACATAAGTTTTGGAAGAGGTCGGCTGCTAGAACTAAAAATTGAGAATTTACAAGATGTCTTATTAAAGACTGAAATACCATTGACCCAAAATTCAGTGTTGCCCCAACCTGCAGTGAAAAAAGGACGGGGCTGAAAGCAACCTCTATGTGGTTGCATGGAGACTAATTTGTAAGTGAGCACAACACATGAGAGAATAATGTACATGCTACTTATGTGGTGCAAAACTTTGATGTATGAATGAATTTGTAAGAACCTCAATTGTCCCCTTAAACTTACTTTTTTAAAATTCCAGAATATCACATTATAAGAAGTGTCTTTTAAAGTATTCCCAATAGGGTTAGATGCCTCAGAATGAAGTATTTTAAAAATTGATCTAGGACATTCATGTATTTGGTGGGTTTACTACTGGGCAATATATGAGCTTTTGCGGCTTGGTTCTATGCAAAGTTAGGCACACCTAAAGCTCTTGAAACCAATAGGTTTAGCTGCACACAGCTGCATAGGACTGGGTTGCTAGTTAAAAAACTTGTTTAATGATATTTTACAGGGGGGAGAGATTCCTCCTTCTTGGAAACAATCTTTGACCATTTTAATCCTGAAACCAAATAAGGTTCCGGCAGACCCAGGATCTTATAGACCAATTTCATTAATTAATCAAGATGCAAAATTAATGTCTGCAATATTAGCTAGAAGAATGAATAGTTTTGTTAGTAAGTATATTGGCTTAGACCAATGTGGTTTTGTACAAGGTAGACAAATGGCAGATTTGACTAGAAGGGTGTTAAATAGAATATATTTAATTAAGAAAAATAATTTGAAGGCAGGGGTTTTAGCATTAGATATTTTCAAGGCCTTTGATTGTGTGGAATGGCCAGCATTAAAGAGGATAATAAAAACTATGGGGTTTGGTGAAAAGTTTCGAGGAGTTATTGATCAATTATATGCTCAAAATATGACGTCAGTTGTAGTAAATGATGGTATAACAGATCAAATTTTTCTAGGCCGAGGTACCAGACAGGGCTGTCCCCTTTCCCCAATCTTATTTGTGTTAGTTATGGAGGTTTTGGCAAATGTAGTTAGAGAGGATAATAATTTAAAAGGGATAGGGATAAAGGATAAGATAAAAATTAATCTTTTTGTAGATGATACTCTGTTAACAATTGAAAATCCCATGGAAATGATGGATAGGCTAGAGAATCATTTAAAGGAGTTTAGGGATGTTACGGGGTTGCAAGTAAATTGGGATAAATCTGAGATTATGTTGTTTAATTATAGTAAAATAGAGGAGCTAGAAGGGATTAAAAAAAGATCAAATATTAAGGGAAAAAGTATAATTAAATATTTAGGTATAGATATTTTAAAAGAGCTAGAAAAAATAGGAGAACAAAATTTTAGAAAGTTAAAGAATGAGGTAAAAAAAAAGATAGAGGAATATAAAAAAAATGGACTTTCATGGTTTGGTAGAATAGCTTTGATAAAAATGAAGATATTACCAAAGATAATTTTTTTTATTTAGAATGATACCAAGTTGTTTATCAGAGAAGGAAATTAAGGAATGGCAAGCAATAATTAATAATTTTTGTAATGGGGGGAAAAAGGCGAGGATTACTAAGAGTAAATGGTATAAATCCCAAAAAGAAGATGGGCTTGGCCTTCCTAATATCATATTATATAGCTAATCAGTTAAGGTTTATAATGGACATTTTAGTTAAGAAGAATATTTTGTGGTTAGAAATAGAAGCGCAGGAAATAGAAATTGGGATGGAAAAATTTTTATTTAAAAAAAAAACAAATAGTAGGGTAAAAAGAATAGAAAATCCCTTCTTGAAAAATATGGTAGGGATTTGGAATAGTAATAGACATATTTTTATACCAGGGATTTCCCCGTTAACTCCAGTGGTAGCAATGGAGGACTTTCCAGAAAATGCACAGCATTGGGAAGCTATATTTAGGGAAAATAAGGTTATCATATTAATGGATTGGATGGGAAAAATTGAGACTAGACAACAAATATCTGAAATGATTGGGCCAGGTAGAAATTCGTGGTTAAATTTAATGCAATTAGATCAGTGGACTAAGAAATGGAAGAAGAGAAATGAGCATGAGAGGGAGCTTACTGGATTTGAAAAGAAAGTGTTGTCTAGAGAACTTATAGAAGGGAATGTTTCTTCCAGAGGGTTAACAAAGGAGATATATAAAATGTTTCAGAGGATTGAAGCGAAAAAAGATAACCTTAAGATGATATGGGAAATGGAATTTGAGGAGGAGATATCGAATGCGGGGTGGAGAAATATTTGGGGCAGACGTATATTAAGAAATATGTCAGTAAGGATAAAAGAGAATTTTTAAAAAACTGTTTGGAGATGGTATCTGACTCCAGTAAGATTAAACAAAATAGATAGTAATTGTGCTCCATTGTGTTGGAGAGGATGTCAGGAACTTGGTACTTATAGTCATATGTGGTGGAGTTGCAAAAGCGTATTGGATTTTTGGAATAAAATTTTTGTAGAAATTTCAGAAATTATTGGCATTAATTTGGAGGTCTGTCCAAAATTAGCATTGTTATCAATAACGGAGAAACTTCTGTGCTCACAAGAGAAAAAGGAATTAATTGTAAGTTTATTAGCGGCAGGGAGATTACTGATAGCAAGGAATTGGAAAGTTCAACACCAGTACTTAATAATAGATTGGTATAAAGAGGTTTGGGATATTGCTTTAAATGATAAACTAACATGTAGTATTAAATGTAAAAGGGGACAATTAAAGAAAAATAATTTTAAGGATATATGGGGACCATTTTTAGATTATGTTTTAGTAAAGGGAAAAGGGAGTAAGTCATGTCATGATATGATGTCAGAGTATGTAATTGTGTCCTTGAGCAGAAAGGACTCTAGCAGAGCACCTGTGAACAGAAGTTCTGTTAGGGAGTGAAACTTGTTAAAGTCGGGCAGTGTGCCCAAGGTCATAAACAGAGTGTTCAGTGGGGAGGAGTTATATGCTGTAATATTCTCTCCCCACCAGTCTTTGACTCTATGCTTTTTGTGCCGTGCATGGGGAGCCTTGCACTGTGATGTACAGCTGTAAATTGGAATGAATCTATGCGTTAAAAACCTCAGTAAAAGTTTCTACTGATGAACTCACGTCTCCTCGTTATTCTCTGTGATTGCACACAACTCATCCTAACTCTGCTACGTGGGGCAACAGCAAACTTCCGACAGGTCATGGGCCCAGATTCTTCAGCTGCGCAACGCTGTGTTTCCTGGTGAGGAGGTGTGCATTGCAACCGAGGATAGTCCTTTTTGCTTTGTGAGACAGTTGGAGGAGCAGTGGTTTAGCTGCATTCATATCTCCGGAAAGCTGGCTCACGGGAGAAAGCTGGAGGGCGAGACAGACGGAATAAAGTCTGAGGAAGAGGAGGAAGAAGGTGAGGAACAGCTGATACAACCTGCTCCCAATATTGAAGACATGGCAGCACCTCTGCAACCTCTCGGTGTGTATGTTGAGAGACTTAACAACCGCAACTATCTCTCATGGGAGTTTAAAATGAGAATGTTGCTGAAAAGAGAGGATTTATGGGAGGTGGGAGTGAATGCTCCTCCGGCAGCGCCTAGTCCTGCGGAACGGAGACTGATGGACAGAGCCCACTCTTTAATTGTTTTGGGGCTTGAAGATTCTCAATTAATGTATGTCAGACGGCTTCAGACAGCTGCAGAATGCTGGACAACACTGAGGCGGATACATGTACGTATCACAGCTGGAACTAAAATAGCACTGGCACGGCAGCTGTATAATAAGAAGTTACAAGAGGGAGAAAAAGTATCTGAACACTTGCAAGTGATCATTGGATTACTGGCTCAGCTTGCTGAAAGGGGCCAGCAATTGGAAGAAATCCAGCAGGTCCAGATTGTTATTTCTTCTCTTGATTCTTCTTGGGACATTTTGGTGGCCAGTCTTGAGGCCATGCCAGAGGATCAGCTTACAATGGAGTACCTGTCAGGACGTCTGATTGAAGCTGAGGCCAAAAGGCTGTTAGAGCTGGAAGAAGCAGCTAAGAACAACCTTGCATCTGGCCGTATGGGAAAACGTGGAAATGACACAACCAAAGGAAAAATAACACCTCAGAAGGCTGGAGAAGACGGAACAGAAAGAGCTATGGTTATCATGAGGAAATGCTATCGTTGTGGCAAACCGGGACATATTCGTCAACATTGTCGAGTCAGATTAACTTCAAAGCCTGACAGGGAGAAGAAAGAAATGCAGTCGGAACGGAGGGGGGAGAAATCTACTCTATTCTCGGCTGCTGTGGAGTTGGACAGAAAACTAGGCACGGACTCTTGGATTCTGGACAGTGGAAGTTCAAGAACTATTTGCAATTCCTATGAACAGTTTGTCAAGTTTACTCCTGTCTCCAAGGACAAAAACAGTAAGACTATAGCGTTGGCAGATGGCCATAAATCGCCTATCTTGGGGGAGGGGACCTGTAAAATTAATTGTCTTAGCAATGTAATGCAGGGTGTGTTATTTGTACCTACGTTAGATTACTCACTGCTAAGTGTATCGTCCTTGATTGCAAATGGTTATAATGTCAGTTTTTCACAAGAAGGTGGTATTGTGTCAAAGGCAGGGAAAATAATTGCCTCAGGAGAGTTAATTAATGGTCTGTATGTGTTACAAAACCAAGATACTGAGGGAGGGAACATCCCTGCTGTAGCAAGCGTAAATACTCCCCCACATTTTCGCTGCGCGCACCTTTTCCATAGGCGGCTAGGGCACATAAATTTTAGCACTATTCAAAAGATGTCTAAGGAATGTGAAGGCTTACAACCAAGCAAATGTAACAAATATTTGAACTGTGGTGTGTGCAAAGCAGCAAAGTCCCGTATCCAGCCTATAAACCGTAAATCTGACAGGCAGACTGATACACTGTTTGTGTTAGTGCATGCAGATTTATGTGGCCCTTTCCCTCCGAGCTGGGGAGAGGCAAGATATGCTTTGTTGATCCTAGATGACAAAACTAGGTTTGGTTGGGTTTATTTACTTAAGAAAAAGGATCAAGTATATTCTGTTTTCAAAAGTTGGCTGACTTATGTCCAGAGACAGTTTAAGCAAAATGTGTTGCAATTGCAAACAGATTTGGGAACTGAGTTCATGAATCATCAGTTCCAGCAATTTCTCAGTACCCAAGGTATTGTGCACAGAAAATCCTCTGCATATTCTCCATGGCAGAATGAAACTATTGAAAGGCATATTGGCGAATTACAGAAAATTAAGGATTGTCTGTTAAAAGATGCTGGTTTGGAATCTAATTCAAGATTCTGGGGAGAGTCATTCTTAGCAGCAAATTACTTATGTAATAGAACTTGGACAGTAGCTATAAATGATATCCCTTACACAAGGTTGTTTGGTAAACCTCCTAACTTAAAACATTTGAGAGTCTGGGGGAGTTTTGCATATGTACACATCCCCAAGGCACAAAGGAGAAAAGGAGAACCAAAAGCTCAACGACTGCGTTTTGTGGGTTACTCTGGTACAGAGGGTTCAAAGTCATGGAGGTTTTTCTGTAGAAATAACAGGGTTGTTATCTCACAAGATGCAACTTTTGTTGAGGAGGGATGGGAAAGAGTTCATGCCAATCCTGAAGTTCTTTTTCCTGTCCATGATAAGTCTGAGCCAGCAGCTCAGCAAGAGGCGGAAAGTGAAAGCAGCGGAGAAGGCAGCTCGAGAAGCCACACACACACACATTCCACACCCACTAGCTCAGATGAGGAGGGGCTAGGGGGGAGTGGGGGGGAAGACAGCCAAACTGAGAATGTTGAATCTGCCGTTCGCAGATCTCAACGAGCAACAAAAGGTGTACCACCAGAGAGATTTGTAGTGACTGGGATTCGAGTGTGTAATGTCACATTTAGTGAACCAGAAACTTATGCACAAGTACAAGAATTACCAGGTCCAGAAAAACAGAAATGGCAAGAAGCCATGCAGGCTGAAATGGCTTCATTTCAGCGCAATGAGGTTTATACACCATGTGTAGCACCACCTGGTGTAAAAGTGACGGGCAGTCGCTGGGTGTTTAAAAGGAAAATCTCTCTAAATGGGGAACAAAATTATAAAGCAAGACTTGTGGCTCAAGGTTTTCATCAAATTAAGGGTTGAATTATGATGAGGTTTTTGCCCCAACTGCAAAAAGTGATAGTATGAGACTTGTTCTCTCATTGGCTGCACAGCAAGGTCTCATAATTCACCATTTTGATATTACCACTGCATATCTGAATGCAGATCTTACAGAGGAAATTTATATGCATCCTGCCCCTGGATTTGAAGAAAAAGCTGGGGTAGTATGGAAACTGCACAGGGCAGTGTATGGATTAAAACAATCTGCCCGTGCATGGAACAGGTGTCTCAATGACAAATTAATCCAGTTGCATTTTCAGCAGGGCATTGCTGATCCGTGTCTTTACACTAGAGGTTCAGATTCCAGTTATATGGTGTTACTTGCTTTTGTTGATGATATACTTTGTTTATCTAGCAACATTGAACAAATTCATGAATTGGCCAGACAACTGGGAGAGAGTTTTCTCTTAAAGTCATTAGGTGAAGTGTCCCATTATCTGGGGGTTCAAGTGTTAAAAGATGACAAGGGTAACATATTGTTGAGCCAAAAGCATAAAATACTCCAATTGTTAGAATCTTATGGAATGGCTGATTGCAAAAGTGTACAAACACCAATGACAACAGATTTTTTGCATTCTTCTGAGTCAGAGGAACTTTTCTCTGACAAAGAACGTTATCAATCATTGGTTGGAAGTCTACTTTATCTTGCACAGTGGTCTAGGCCAGATTTGGCCTTAAGCGCTGGAATTTTGGGTAGATATGCAGCACACCCCACGGTAACAGCTTGGAATGCCGCAAAAAGAGTGTTACGGTATTTAAAAGGTTCTTTAGACGTGTGTCTTAAATTGGGTTCAAAGAAGGCTGAAGTTCCAAAGGTATGGGTGGATTCTGACTGGGGAAGCTGTACACTCACACGGAAATCTGTTAGTGGTATAGTAATAAAGGTTGGTGATTCACTCATAAGTTGGAAATCAAAGAAGCAGTCCAGTGTGGCTGGCTCAAGTTGTGAGGCTGAATACACTGCATTATCACAAGCATGTGGTGAAATTACATGGTTCATTCAGGTTTTAAAAGATCTAGGCTTACAAGTAGCATTACCGGTTCACGTGTACTGTGATAATCAAGCCTACTCTGCTTTGGCAAAATCTGAATATTTAAAGGGGCTCACAAAACATATAGCTGTGAAGTACTGCAATGTTCGTGACTATGTGCAGAAAAAGACAATTGAATTGATATATTGTCCAACAGAACAAAATGTAGCAGATATGTTTACTAAGCCACTGCCTGGGCCAAGATTCAAAGAACTATGTTCAGAACTAGGAATGGTGATCTTTAATAAAGGAAAATAAAAACCCTTTCTGTCTGCGGTCAAGGAGGGGTGTCAGAGTATGTAATTGTGTCCTTGAGCAGAAAGGACTCTAGCAGAGCACCTGTGAACAGAAGTTCTGTTAGGGAGTGAAACTTGTTAAAGTCGGGCAGTGTGCCCAAGGTCATAAACAGAGTGTTCAGTGGGGAGGAGTTATATGCTGTAATATTCTCTCCCCACCAGTCTTTGACTCTATGCTTTTTGTGCCGTGCATGGGGAGCCTTGCACTGTGATGTACAGCTGTAAATTGGAATGAATCTATGCGTTAAAAACCTCAGTAAAAGTTTCTACTGATGAACTCACGTCTCCTCGTTATTCTCTGTGATTGCACACAACTCATCCTAACTCTGCTACGTGGGGCAACAGCAAACTTCCGACATATGATGTATTTTTGGAATATAGATTAATAATGGATTATGTGGATAGAATTGGTTTTGGCCCCGGGGTGACGGGTGCACTTGGAGTTTATGATTTGTAGGTTTATGTTCTATTGTATGTGTGTTCATTTAAAAATATATAAATAAAAATTAAAAAAAGAGAAAAAAAGAAAAAGAAAATGTAATTTTGATCACTGTCCAGGGCCCTACCATTACGCAGGCTGAAGCACCCGCAGCGGAGCGGGAAGAGTGGCAAGTTGCACCACTCCCCCCCCCCCGCCAGGAGGGCCTGCCACTGCCTCCCTGCTGCCTCCAGCAGGTTTTCTGGAGAGCCCTGCCAGCCGTTCTCCCACTGTCGCATTTGCCGCAGCAAGAGAGCAGCTGGCGGGGCTCTCTAGAGCAACCTGCTGGGCTGGGTGCACCGTCAGCCTCCGCTTCTTACCGTGCCACCCACCGTAGCTGCTTGGCCAGAAGGCTGGCCAGCCACTCCCTCACTTGCACAGCCAGCCAGCCCAGCTGGCCATTCACTCCTGCCCGCCAAGCCGCTCCCGCCTCCCGCCTTGTGTCCCAGCTGCGGAGATCCTGTGAGATGTTGACCAAACTATTGCAAGTGGTTGGCCGAACTCTCGCGGGAGCCCGTGGCTGGGGTACAAGACAGGAGCAGCTGGGTGGGCAGGAGCAAGGGGCCAGCCAGGACAGCTTGCCAAACCAGTGAGGGAGCGACTGGCCAGTCAAGCGGGTAGGCTGGCCGAGTGAGGGGGTGGGTGGGCGGTGGCTGCAGCAGCACTGCCTCCTCACCTGAGACAGCAAGATATGTTGGGCTCGGCCTGTCAATATCTGTTGCAGCTGCAAAATTAAGTATTGCTAAAATGTGGAAAGAACCGAGTGTACGAAATGTTGCCTGATCTTTTAGTACTTGAACATTGTCAGTAGCAGCAGGAATTGCATGATCAGCCATAGACTGGATGCTCCTAATTTTCTTGCTCTGCAGTTTTACAGCTTGGCTTTTTTATGGGATAACTATTACCGGTCTCCTGTATTTAAAGATTAAGAAACCAGAACTGCCCAGATCTTATAAGGTGAGCCCTTTAAAAAGAAGCATACTTTTTTCTTTGTTGTACAGAAAAATGGATAAAAGCAGAGTACACTTTATGTAAATCTAACGTGCAATAATGTGTGGCTTATGCTGGCTCAGCTTGTCTGAGCGTGGAAAGCTAAGCAGGGTCAAGCCTGGTTATTACTTGGATGGGAGACCCCCTCCTCTAGTTTCCTGCATTGAGCAGGGGGTTGGACTCGATAGCCTTGTAGGCTCCTTCCAACTCTATGATCTATGAGATCTATAATATCAAATAACATTAGAGCCAGCCCATCACGGTTAGATATGTAGGGCTGATTCTAGAATGATTCATTTGGATGCCACTTTGAGTGCAGTGCAGTTACCAGACGTTCCTTTAAGCCCTTCTTTCCTGTATCGCAGGGACGAGTTCCAGTTATTGCAGTCTTGACAGGCCACCTGGAGAGGGGTACCGCTTGTGCACTCAACCCTTGTCCACAATGGCTAATAACATGTGGCTGACGAGGATTGATCAGTTAGGTCCAGCAGGTGGTGAATACCTCATTTAGGCTTGATGTGGCAAATCTGTGAACAGGATCTTCTACTTTAAAAAAAAGGAAAAAAAAGTAGTATTAGCCATTGGGTGTGGTAGGATAATTTGAGCAATATCATGGCACTGGGTTAGGGGAATTTAAACTTTACCCCAGGGGAAGCTGGTGACTCCTATGTCAGTGGGGCTCCTTATCCATTGCAGCTTTTATTGTGAGCTTTATAGGAGCTATCCATGGTGGTGAACCTATTTTGGGGATGGAGTTCCGCCCCATGGATAGCTCCTATGAAGCTCAAAACCTGCAATGGACCAGGAGCCCAACTGACATAGGAGTCACCAGCCTCCCTTGCTTTACCCCTGTCCCCCTGTTTTGGGCTGGTGTTGACCTATAAAACCCAAAACTGAAGGACTGCTTTCTCCTCTATGAGTGCCATTTCCTGATTAAAATGCCCTCTGGCAGAATTTGCCCCACAGGGCAAAACATACAGGTGCCACATACTGTAGGTACCTGGGGGTTGTATCCAACTGTGTCTGTCTACTCCACCCCCCACAGCCTCCTGTACCACCCCAAATCTGCTCCAGAGGGTTGGGGAACTCTGTGGACAAGATTTGGGGGTGGAGGGACAGAGGGCTGGATGTCACCCTGTATGTTTTGCCCTGTGGGGCAAATGGCTGTGAGGCTCACTACTTTGAATATATCACGGATCTTCATTGGTTTCCAGTTTGTTTCCAGTTGCAATTCAAAGAGCTGGTGTTGACCTATGAAACCCAGAACAGAGTATCTGAAGGACTGCCTTCTCCAGTATGAGTCTGCCTGTTTACTGGAGTTGCCATCTGAATCCCAGCTCCAACTGTCCCTGCTTTTGGGGATCGGGAGCGGGGGGGGGGGAGTTTATTAGACACAAGGCCTTCCCCGTGGTGGCATGCAGCCTCTAGCAAGGCCTCCTGAGATGCCTATTCACTTAATGCCTGCTTTTTGTTCATTTGGCCCTAAGTTGAAAGAGCTGTTTATATTTGTTAGCTGTTTGCCGCTCCTTATTTAGATCTACTTTTCTTTAATGTATGTTTTTATCTGAATTGTATTTCATATCTTTTTGTTTTGTAAGCCACTCGGGCAACATGTGTTGATTTGTGGCCATATAAATCCAGTAAGGGTTGGGCCAGGTAGAAATTCGTGGTTAAATTTAAATTTATGCAAGTTTAGACAGGAAAAAAGGCGTACAACTCCCAGTATGCCCCAGCCAGCTAGGCTGGGAGTTGTAGTAGGCCTTTTTTCTGTCTAAGCTTGCATAGGATTGCGCCTTAAGGTGGTGAGGAGGAGGAGGAGGAGGAAGAGGAGGAAGAGGAGGATGTTAACTATCTGGTAGACTAGGCAAAGCTTAAATAAATAACTGTAGGGAGAGCAAAGCAATAGCAAACTTCCTTTCTTTTTCATTTCTTTTCTTTTTCTGCTACTGCCCTTGGCAGGGGTGTGGGTGGGCCTGCTGGCTAGAAAGCTTTGCCCCTCCCAAGTACTTCACTTGCTCCTGCTGGTTGGTGTGGAAGCTGGGGGAGTGTGTGTGTGTGTGTGTGTGTGAGTGAGAGAGAGAGAGAGAGAGAGAGAGAGAGGGAGGACATTTTTAATTTGAAACTACCCGCAGAGTTTTATTTTTAAATTTCACAGCCTGACTTTACTGAGACTGTTGGATAATCATTCCCTCTATTTCCAGTGTTCAGGCTTTGAGTGCTGTTGCTTATGGAGTTAAAACAGCACCATCCATGCACAAGAGGATAGTATTAGCAGGCTTGGTGGATCCCCAAGGTTTGCAGAAATACAAAAATAAAGGGGGGGTCCTCCTAAAGGGACCCCCCCCCAAAAGCCCAATGAAAACTGAACATGCTGAATGACCACTGAAGGCTGACTGGCTGACTTGATGAAAAAAATGGGAAACTGGGGGAGTCGAATGGAATGGCCGGCTGGATCCCTGAACAGCAGCAGCACTCCACGCCACAAAGTTTTGTTGCAAGTCCCACTTGTTTAATCGACTGTGATTCACGAAGCTATGCTACTTTTCCGGTCATTTGTGTGAGGTAGCAGGAATACCTGCTACCACTCACTCCCTGGTGGAAGTCATTCCCAAATGTATGTATGCCTACCATAAAAATTGTGTTCTCTTTCCACAGGTACCAATCATCATACCCATAGTTTTTCTGATGACATCTATTTACCTCATTCTGGCACCCGTCATCGACCAGCCTCAGATCGAGTTCCTCTATGTCATCCTATTCATTTTAAGCGGCATCATCTTCTACTTTCCCTTGATTCACTACAAGTATCACCCCGCATGCTTACGAAGATTCACTTTGCATCTGCAGCTGCTTCTAGAAGTTGCCCCGACTGAAAAGAATGTGAACTGATGTAAGATTCACATGGCTACTTTGAGAGAGTAATCCCCTGGACACTCCTTTATATCTGATCAGAACCATTAGGCTATAGGAAGGGGAGGCCAGTGACTCCTATGTCAGTGGGGCGCCTTATCTTTTTGTCTGAGCTTTATAGGAGCTATCCGTGGTGCTGAACTCCATCCCCCAAAATAGGTTCACCACCATGGAAATAGCTCCTATAAAGCTCAAACAAAAAGATGCGATGGATAAGGAACTTCACCAGCCTCCCCTGCCTATAGGGACTAAATGAAATGAGGACAGCACAAGCTTAAGTGTGGTACAACACCAAAACCTGAGATACAGTTCGTGAGCTTGCATGTTTCATGCATACCCATCCATATACACTATAACCGCTGACATCCCATAAAGTGAAAAGCTTGTATATAGAGCCCAATTCGAACCTTATATTTGCTTTCCCCAACCTGGCACCCTCAGGAGGAGTTGGACTACAGCTCCCATCATCCCCAGACATTCTGACTGGGGTGATGGGAGTTGTAGTCATCTGGAGGCCGCCAGGTTGGGGAAGACTGCCCTAGATCAAGGAGGCGTTTTGAATATAACAGCTTTATAGCTGCATGTGTTACCATAGGAACTGGACCCTTTTGAAAAGGTGTACATGGTGAAATCTGAAACAACATCTATATAAAAGAACCTACCAAAATAAATTGTTGGGTGTATTTAATTTGTATACTGGAATCCACTCTATTGATCACCTCCAAAGAGGGTGTTGGTAGCATCTCCCATGTCACAGCATAATAGCAGTTTTGCTTACACAACCCTCTTATCAAGTGCTTGGACCACTTTATGTAAAAATAATACAATAAATTACATTTTAAAACCCTTTAAAACATTTTTTTAAAAGGAGACATTGTAGGAGAATGGAAAAATAAATGCTTTGTGGAAACCTACAGTGGAGCTTTTAGAACGAATACTCACTCGCACAATGGTCTTTCAGATTAGAGAACAAAAGGGAAGGAGAAGGAATGGATGTGTCCTGGAGCATGTAAATGGGAAACAAAATAGGTCCTAGAGCACTATATCCAATTGATGCTCTCTCTCAGAACCAGATGCAAACATCCAAAACTGTTCTTCTTCGTGGTCTCTCTGCATCACACACATGGGCTCTGCGCCTGCACCGAGACCAGTTCGAGAAAGTTCTATAGCTGAGGAAAATCGGGCGGGAGCCTTTCCCCCATCACGCATGCTCCCCATTTTCATGCTTTAGTCATTTGGGGGAAAGTGTGCACTTTTTAAAAATGTGCACAGAAATGTACACTTTCCTCATTCGAACAGACGGAAAAATAGGTCACAAATGAAAATGGGAGCTGAACCAAGCTTCAAAGTGACAATCGGAGAATTTCAGCAAGCGTGAACATCCCTGGTTCCTCAGTCCCTAGTTGCAAGAAGTATCCTGGAAAGTGCTCAGCAACATCCCACAAGCTGTCCAAATTATATCATCAGTTGGCCCACAACCAGATCAGTAAGGTTGGCAAGCCCCATTCTAGAGGTCCCCAACCTTTCTGAACCCATGAGCACATTTGGGAATGTGAGAAACTGCTGTGGGCAACACCACAAAATGCCTAATCAGTGAAGAATCGCTGCGTTGGTGTCTATCTGTTGCATCTATGGATCTTAGGCTGCATCTTATTCAGCAAAAATCTTTGTTTCCTGTCTATTGGAGACCACAACATCTCTTTAATAAGGGATTGTCTAATTTGGCTAATTGCTGGTGGTACAATACAGCTAATGCTTCTTTTAAATGTATGTTTTGACAATGTTGCTTCTTTTTGGGAGGAGGTTATTGCACAGATAAATGTTGTACTAGAACAATCTTTAATATTCACTGATGTACATGCTGTTTTAAATAATTTATCTGCTTCGTGGAAGTTAACAAATGGTCAGTATAAATGGATTCTCCGCGCTCTTTTGGCAGCTAAAAGACTGGCACTACAACATTGGAAGGCTAAACACTCACCTCCTGTAATGCAAGGGATTGAGAACCTTACAACACTTTCGATATATGAATGGGTGACATAGAGACACCACCTTCAAATGGATACTTATTTGGATATTTGGTCCATTTCTGTTGAAGCCTATGTATAATTGCTAGAAAGCTGTATGTGTTTCATATGTATTCATTGCTATGGATATATACAAATCCACATACATATATTTTAAAAACAGGGAAAATAAATAATAATGATTTATTTATTTTTGGTGGGTGCCTGTGGGCGCTGAATAGGGTGCCATTGAAGGTGCCCACGGGTGCCATGGCTCCCGTGGGCACCACGTTGGGGACCCCTGCCCTAGACATAGGGCCTTTTCAGTGGTGGTCCCTACCGTATGGAATTCCCTCTTGAGAGAGATACAGCTGAACCTATCTGTCGCTGCTTTTAAGAGGGTTTTAAAAACTCATACGTTCATCCTGGCTTTTAATTGAATTTTTTAATGGTCTTCACTGCTGAGGGATTTTTGGAAATTGTACTTTGCTATAACTGGTTTTATTTAAAATGGTTTGTATTTAATATGAATTTATTCATATGTTTGTGGAATTGTAGTGTTTTTATGCTGCAAGCTGCCTTGGGAAGACTATTGTCTTGAAAGGCAGCTAAGAAATGAACTAATAAATAAATAACAAATCATTTATATAGAACATGTTTCATGTGGTCAGTCAGATCTGTAAGGCAGATCAATGCTATCACTACAGAGCAGAGGAGGTTGCAGAGATAACAATGGCTTGCCTAAAGCATACCGAGTTAATGGCTTCGGTCAAATTTGAACCAGGAACCTCATGGCTCATGCCTCCCGCAAACCCCCCGCCCCCCCGTGCTGCAGACAGCAGCCCTTGCAATTCCCTGCCTTGGATTTTCATGAGGGCATTATTTCCCTCAACAGGTGACTCGCCAAACACTGACACCAGTGTCTATAACACAAATCACACTAATGAGGGAGTGGAGAGCTGGACTAACACCTAAAGAAGGCACCCTTTCTCAGTCATTGATCTGTATTTTTCATCTATATGTCTGGTGAGTGATGCATAGGGCAGGGAGCAGTGAAGAAGGCCCTAGGAAACTTCAAAGCCACCCCCCCCCGCTCTTCTCTCTTCTGGTTGTGCACTTGGGTATTGCTCGCTTAATGTAGTGTGAGGCCAGCATTCTAGCCCCACGGCCCCTCCCAATCCAGAAGACTCATCTGCAGCCCCAGCACAAGTTCTCTCGCTGTCTGAGATGGGAGAGAACACATGCCGCCATTGCCGCTGCATCATGCTCCCTTTACCTTTGCTGCTGCCATCTGCCTGTTTCCCTGATCATGCAGAGAGCCACACAGTTGGAAGAAGTGGCTGCGGGGCTCTCGAGAGCTCTCACAAGACCCGGCAAGCAGAAGTTGGGTGGATGCTCTAGGGACCCCCACCAGCCCCTCTCTCGTTGCTGCAAAGAGCAGCTGGTGGGGTTCTCCGGGGCACCCGCTGGAGCCAGGGGTGGGCACTTATTGGGGAGTGGCGGAAGTGGAGGGGGAACGGTGCAATTTGCTGCTCCCCCCACTCCACTGCCTGATGCGGACGCCTCACCCTGCATCATGGGAGGGCTGGCCCCCCACTTGCCTGACCATCAGCCTCCATGAGAGCCAAGATGTGTATAAGGAGACACACACACAACATCTGCATCTATTCCTAAATGTTAATAATCCAGACATGAAGAGCAGTAGCCAAATCCTTCTTATTTATTAGTCACGCTGCCACGTTGTACCTTTATATAAAGATAAGATGGCACTCCATAGTATGATGCATAGTTTGGCTTCTGCCTAACTCCTGCCACTGCCTACGCACATGCATCTGGTATCCTAAAGATCATCTTAGGTATGAAATTTCTTCCGTCAACTGACATGACATCAGTGCATGTGGGTAGCTTTGCCTTATGCCTACATGATGGAAGCAGGACTTCTTTTCTTCACTAAACATATGGTCCCAGACAGCAGAGAAAATAGGCAGATGTGTAGGTGGGTTAAGTTACGGGGTGCTTTCGAGATGTTCTAGGAACGTCCTAATATCAAAAGGGAAAGAAGCAAACAAGGGCTGAGAGGTCAAGTCAAGAAGAGAGGTAGGTTGGGGCAGAAGAAAGTGCCAAGGCGTAAGATTAATTTCTGCAACCGTGTTTGAGATTTACAAGCATACCGAGGAAGGAATACACTGGGACAAAGAGGAGATGGAACAGAGATGACACTATGGTTACTGTCAGATACAAATGGCAGAATGAACATGAATGTAGCAGGCCCAATAGAGTGTGTGTTATGTGAGTCAAGGTTTTGCAATTCCATTCAAATCACGTTTGGGAAGGGGTTGTTAAATGGCAGCTAGAGAAGGGGAACATTTCAGCAGGTATGTTTCAACCCATACATTTGTTTTCACACATCTGACATCAGAATGTTTAAAATTAACCTCAAGCTTTAGCCCAATAACAACCTTCTCCAACTTGGTGCCCTCCAGTTGTGTTGGACTGCAACTCCTATCATTCCCAGCCAGCATGGCCAATGACCAATGGCACGCGAGCTGGCAAATCTGTGCTGGAACATTAAGGAAATACGAAAGCCAGGAGATAACTAGTAAGTTCCAATTAATCTGGGAGGTGTGGAGCAGGTCAATTTGAGGAATTCAGTCTTTGTGAATTCCAGTGCAAACACCCCTGTCTTGGATGGGTTTCTATTTGTTACAATCTATTCATCATGCAGCTCAGATTCCATGGCCCCTGTCACCCTATTGGCTGTGTCCTTCAGAATCAAGACACCCTACTATGGGTTTATTGGTTGTTTTATATGAGATGGGTTTACTTTGTATCTTGTTCATTAACTGTGGTGATGATGATGATCTGGAGGGGATTGATATGGCCACCCGTCAACATAGGATCCTTGGGTGGCTTGCGAAGCAAAGCGAACATACAAGAACACAATACAATATTAAACTACAGAATAATAATTAAAAACATTGCACACAGTAAAATGCAGCACAAAATGTCCTTCCTGTTGGAGAAAAATAAAATCATTTCACTCAAATTACCATCATCAGGCGATCACTCGTGACCAAGTAAGATTGTCTTCCAGGATAAAAGGAGGAAATTCTAAAGGAAGATTGTGTAGACTCTAGCGATGGGTCCGTAAGTGACTGTGGAGGCCAATTCTAGATCCACACAGCTTCCCACAGTGAGGATGTTTATAGTTTACCAAGCACAACTTGTTACAGAGCACCCAGATTTTGTTTGTTTAAAATGCAAGTTGGGTGAATAAAAAGGTCTTAACTTGGTATCAGAAAGGTGATAAAGGTGGTGCTAAAGAACCTTAGCCATGTCTATTCTTGTCTGACTGAGCTCAGTGGGGCTTACTTCCAGGAATGTAGATATAGGATTGCAGTTTAAGAGATTTCTCAGAATAGTGCTTTATGTGTCTTTGGACAGGATGCAAAGTTCTTTGCGCCCAAGGGACTCATGTCATGCTTATGTTTCCTGAACTTGTGTTTTGGGTGCTGCCTAGCAAGCTTTTGAAGGAGAGAGGACTCCCAAGAGCAATATGTATATCATGGGAGTCTGACACAAAAGTAAAAAAACCCACAGGGCATGCCAAAAACAACTCTTTCGATTGCAGTCAGACTGTTGATTTCATAATAAACAATGCCTAACAACACAATCCTATATATGTCTATTCAAAATGCCCCCATTGAAGCTTACTCCCTGGAAAGTGTATATATAGGATTCAAGCCTCAATCATGATTTTTTTACTTTTTGCAGAAAACATAAAAGTCATGTCAGGTAGGGAATCGCATTCATAGTTTTGGTACATTCTCAGAGGGCTTGTTCGCACTGACACGGGAACCACAAGTCCCCCCGCAGTTCCCGTGTCGTGTGAACGCCGACCAGGGGTGTTCCCGTGGGACAGCCGTGCGCGGGACGCACGCAAAGTGACCATGGTCGGTAGAGGGGTAAGCCCCTACCGCATGTGGTCACCGTGCCTTGCGAAAAGCGGGCGGCCGTCCCACGGGGTCCCCACAGAGACGGCAGCCCAGAGCGGCTGGAGCCTGCCGCCGCTCCAGCCTGTAGGGGCAAACGGCCCCTCTGGGCATCCCGGGGGCCCGCCCCCTAGCGCCGGGAGGCCCGCACTGTGGTGCGGGGACTGCGGGGTCCACCCACGCACGGGGCGCAGGTAGTCTGCGGCGCCCCACCGGACCCCGTGGGCGGCCCCGTGGTGCCTCCCCCGCCCGCAGCCTGGGTCGTGCGAACCGGCCCAGAGTCTGTGAAAGTAATTAACTGTGGTCCAGATGGTTTTGTTACCACACAAAAAAGTATCATTTGCAAAAAGTGTTCCTGACTCCACTTATTATATAATGTCTTTCACAATTTATCATGCTACATTTCCTTTTAAAAGAAGCTTTTAAAGGAGCTTATAGAGTTTAGAACTGTTTCCTCTGTAAGGAGCTTATGGAGACAAGGACCATTTCTCTTCTTTCTGTGGTCTAAATAAGTACCTACAGAATCTGACAAAATGAAAAGGCAGCCACTACAGTCCTAGATGAATAACTTTCCTCTTCAGAGACTATGCCCTACTTGCTTTTTTTTTTATTTTTTTTATAAAACACTGGTGAATATATGCATACAACTAGAAGACCAGACTTCCATTAATTAGTAGGAAAGCATGCATTCTTGACATTTTCTCCTATAGCTTGAATCACTATTACAGATTGTCTCTCACAAACACATTAAAGCTGAGGTGGGTAGCCAATATGAGTGCTCAGAATAGAACGCCATGGAGAAGGTATGTCCCTTGTTTATGATGGATAGCTGAATTTGAGAATCTGAATTATTGAACCAGTCTTCATATGTACAGTATAAGCTGTCTCACAAATATGGCCAGGATACATGATCTTTCAAGGAATTCAAACAGCTATACAGATGGGAGACCGTCTAGATACTATGCTGCTGATAATATACCCCAACCTTACAGATGTGTTGGACTGCAACTCCTATCATTCCCCAGCCAACATGGCCATTGGATGATGGGAGCTGTAGTCCAACACAGCTGGAGGGCACCAGGTTGGGGAAGGCTGGCATAGCCGGCTGATGAAGCTACCCCCTTTTCTCTGCAGCTGCCGCCGGCCTGAAACAGCAGGCGGAAATGGCGGGGCTGCAGATGTAACTTCAGACAGCTATGTGCATAGCCAGCTGGAGCGATCTCTGGTTCTCCACTGCCCCTGCCAGCCATTTTGGGCTAGCAGTGCCAGCGGGGGAAGAGGTTCCTCTGCTGCCTGCTGTGGAGGCAAGCCCCTTCAGCCATGGCGGGCAGTGGAGGTCTCTGCTGCTGGGTTGTCGGGGCATGGTGTGACTAGGAGCAGGGGAGCTGTGTTCACTGCCACCGACTCATGAGTTGGCAGCAGCAAACTCGGCTCCCCCCCCCCCGGGCGGTGGGCAGCAGAAATCCTGGCTCCCCCATTTCCTGCCACCACTGCGGTAGCGGTGGGGGAAACCTCGGTGCTCCCGCAAGGTCCCCTGGAATACGCGTGGGAGGACTGAGGGGGGAGGGCAAGGACCCACGATGTGCCCGATCATCTGTTGGGCACATCGTGGGCCCTCGGGCGGACAACTCATGCTGCATGGCTTGTGCCATAGTGTAGGTTGTCGTGTCCTGCAAACCCACCTGATGTCAGGCTGTGGTGGGAACACTATGGCTCCCATCCTATACATACTTAGCTGGAAGTAAGTCCCATTGAACTAACTGAGACTTACTTCTGAGTAGACATGTAGGACATTGCACTACAAATAGTGAAGTGCTAGAGAGGTGCTTGTGTCTGTCTTCAATGTAACGAAGACAAGGGGTTGTATCCATGGGTTGTATCCAATGTTTAGTCCAACTTAAGTCCCATTAATTTCAATGGGTCTAAGTTGGACTAACGTTGGATACAACCTAAAGTCCCATCCTGCACTTTTAAGACTTATGCAGAAAAAATAATAATTTTTGACACATGCAGTTTGTCATGCAGGGCTAAAAAGCAAAGCAAAAGCAAAAGCTGGAGCTGCTAAAAATTCTCTCTTCTACGTGATGATTAAAGTCACAGGAGCCCTGTCTTCTTTTGTATTTGGTTACCCAGAGAGATGGTATATGTGAGTAGATCACACAGTGATCTGAAGTCATTGCTATGTGCCTTTGCCATCCGAGTTAATGAAGGCTCCATATAGTAGTTCTTCAACAGAGTCTTTATACTCTCTGGGTGGAGCACAGATCAAGATTCATGGCTCCCTTTATGGGGGCAGGAAGGGCTGGCTACATAGATTCTCTACTGTGACAGTATTATAGCCCTGTGGCTGGCTCCAGACTGTGATATATTAAAGTGCACTGCTGGAAAGCATTTTCATCAGACCTACAAATCCCTGTCTTTAAAGTCAAAAGTCTTAAGAGATTGCTGGAAACAGATTGCGCTTAAGAGATTGCTGGAAACAGTGAAAAGAACAAAACAAAACAACATGCCCAAGCATTATTTCTACATGTTAGTGATCACTAAACAATTACCTGGAGGAATATAGCTTATTTTCCTATTTTACCTAGGCTGGATCCAGATTTAGTCATACTTAGAGTACACCCAGTGATATCAGTGGGGCCTAAGTTGAGCTCCATTGATTTCAGTTGGTCTACTCTAAGTATGACTAAGTCTAGAGCCAACTCCCTGTTTCCTACATATGCAAAGATGATGTTTGGACAATGACATTCAGATCAGTATATCAGTGGGGGGAATCTTTGTAAAGAAGGGGTCCGCCAGGAGGAAAAGTTATCCTATATAACTATCAATTTATCCAATTTTTGCTAATGATTATATCATTTAGCAAAAATTGGATAAATTGATAGTTACATAGAAAATAAATAAATAAAGTAAAATAAAATAAAAGCGTTGTGTCAAGCATGTCTCTTTGCTGTCCTGCAGTGGTTTTGCAGTGGATCACATTACGCATTAATATAAAATTTTAATTGACATGCAGTGAAAAGTTTGGCTATAGTTTCACTCAGGAAGGGGGGGGAATTGTTCAAGTTGGAATATCATATTTGCCAGTGCTTTATGATCTGCACTGGCTGCCAGTCCATTTCCAGGCCCAATAAAGTGCTGGTATTAACCTTTAAAGCCCTAAATGGCTTGGGGCCAGGTTACTTGAAGGATCATCTCCTCCCATATTTACCTGCCTGGACCCTAAAATCATCTTCGGAAGCCTTCCTAATGAAGTGAGACAGGTGGCTACTAAAGAGAGGGTCTTTTAGGTGGTGGCAACCTGGTTGTGGAATGCCCTCCCTGCCTACTAAATGCCTACTAAAGAGAGGCTCACCTGGTGCACAACACAACAGTATGTTGTGGTATTTTTGGTGCTAGGCACACAACTTTTTATTCTCCCAGGCTATTTAGTCCTTCAGATTAAAAAACAAACACCAAACTGTTAGAGCTTTTTAGATCTTTGCACTGCTGTTAGTTTTACTTTGCTTTTATTTGGTAGCCATTTTCATTTTTTTAATTTTAGGTTTTTACATTGTGGTTTATTGTGTTCTTATTGTATAGTTTTAGGCTCTATTTTGCAAACTGCAGGGAGCTTTGGCTATTGGGCGCTATACAAATGTAAAAAATAAATAAGTAAATAAGAAATGTAGGAATGCCCTGCTTTGACATTACAAATGCATACATTTGATTGCATGTGTAACACATATGTAAATATACCTTTTGAATGAAAAGCTATCCCTGAGTGTGTATTCTGAATAACAGTGAATTTCTTAATGCTGGATGGTGCCAATTTTATTATGGAATTGTCCAATTGTAAAGAGGGAACAGTTTGCCACAAGGTACACTTTTGGCCCATGGACCACTGTCTGAAGAAAAGAGTTGCCCCAAAGGATAAAGGACCTGGCCTTTGTCTTAAGGAATTCTTTTCTAAAATGTGGTAAAGTTTTTCAAAATCCAGCCAAATATATTAAGCACTTTTAGTTACATATTAAAAACTAAACTTAAAACTGACTTAAAGGTTGGTACCTTTAAGCAGCAGTATGAGGTTAAATCTCCCTGCCAACCAATGAACTATTTCATGATGGCTTAAGAACCTTCCAAGAAAATTCATATTTTATTAGCCTACTGTTCTTACGCATGGTTAGTGATAAATATTTTATTTGAACTTTCCATCTAAAAGTGCTAGAAGAAAGGAATAATTCATTTTCTTCCAGGTATAAATTTTAGGGATGGCTTTCTGTGGGACAGAATGCCATTTTTTACAGCACCTGCAGTGCCTAAACATGGCAAGTGGCAACTGCAACAAAAATGTTCAGTGTTTCCGCCACCCATCCATGCCCCTTTCCAGGATATTCTGTTCTGTTCTCCTCTCCTCTCCTCTCCCACCCCCAGTTTTCTCTGTGTGTTTTCCACTCCCAAGAGAGCCTCAGCATTCTGAGTATGTTGAGTCCTCCTTGGGCTCTTTCGGGGTGTTTTCCCTTTCCTTAGAATTTCCCCCTAAAGATTTTCTATTTCTCCAAATCTTGGGGTTCTCCCGACCTAGAATGCTGATATACAGGCCTGTGGCTCATGCTGGCTCAGCTTGTCTGAGCGTGGAAAGCTAAGCAGGGTCAGGCCTGGTTATTACTTGGATGGGAGACCCCTCCTCTAGTTTCCTGCATTGAGCAGGGGGTTGGACTCGATAGCCTTGTAGGCTCCTTCCAACTCTATTATGAAATCTACTAGCTTCTTGTTTCTCAGCAGCCCCATTTTGGCTATATAGCCGGCACCTGAGTTTCCTCTGTGTGGTGGTTGTGATGATGATGATGATGATGACGACGACCACGACATGACGATTTACACATAACAAATGCCTGCAGGTGATGATACCAATATTGTCACAGAATCAGTGTTTTTCACAAACACTGACAAACTGGTACAAGAACAACAAGGATGGACATAAAATGAGTATTTAGGGTTGACTGCCTGAAAGATGAGTACTGTGCCTCCATGCCACATGGCTAACCTCTGCCCCGTGCCTTGGTAATGTCAGTCCCTGAGGGCCACTGCTTTTGTTCCATATGAAAATACGTGAAATTGGTCTTCAGTCTGCCCTTTTACAGGAGCTGGAACCTACCAGCCAAAGTGACACAGAACACACATGGGACGTTTGCTGGGCTTCCTTCAATGGGTGTTTGAGGCAGTGAAAAACAAGAGGCGGGCGCTGAACCGTACATATTTGCTTTAGCTTCATTAGCACAAGCAGTGACTTGCATTGCTCCAGCTAATGCTCTGCTTGCCTGGAAACACCCACTCATTCCTTTTGTGTGGCTGGCCGGCCCCAAAGAAACCATAGGATGCAATGCAAGAGTGTGAAAGGAAACCCTGCACTCCACCAGACTGGCTCAGAAGCCTTTGTAAGACACAGGCAGCTTGCACAGAAGGGGAGGTGGGGAGCACCAGTATGGCTGCTACAGTGGAAGTTGGGGTTGAGTCCTGGCATTGGTGAAAGAAGAATTCAGAACCTAAGATGTCCCTCAGCACAGCAGCCCATAGGATAAGGCCCTAAGAGAGCACTGTAAGGGGTCAGGGGAAGTGATCAGAGGAGCACAAGCCGTCATAGATGTCTGGTAATCCAGAGCCTCCATGTGAGCTCTAAGGCGAACACAAACTCCCGAGAATTCAGCATCGCACACTGCATCACACTTGGGCATCACAGCAGCTGTTCTGGCTGTAGCCCCTCCCCCCCAATGCCCAAGTAAAAATGTGAGCAGGAGAATGTGTTTCACAGTTTGGAACTGCAGCGGTGGGCCCCCATGCCTCAACGATAACATCAGAAGAAGCCTCTAGGTAGATCAGGACGTTCCACAGACAAAGAGGGTGGCATAATTCTTATTCTGGCCTGTGTGTGTGTTCTGAATGCTCCTCTATATAAAACAGCAAATCTTCCCTGCATGAAGAAAAGCAAAAACAAACCATGAACTAGTATGCCAGGGAGAAAGCCTTAGCACACCCTTTTGTTTAGTGCACGCAGGGAGGTGTTATTGTTGTTGCTTTTACATGGAGGATGTAAACACACACAAGCAGTCCAAAGTGGCACAGTCCAGAATTATGCCACCACATTCTGACATCTCAGGGCAAGAAAGGAAACTGCATAAAAGTATCTCTGTAGGTGCCCTATAGAATGGGCAGAACAACAAATAATGACAGATATCCTCAACCTCTCCACACCCAGAAAAACAGAGATGTTGGTCCCATAGCCCTTTAAGGAACCTTCCTTCCAAATAAGCAGTAGGTATATGTGAAGGATCAGCAACCGGATCCTTTGCGTGAGTTCGGCAACTCTAGGGTTAACCGGCAGAGCAATACAGCTCGTATCGGCTTTCAAGTACAATAGGAAAAACCACAACCCTTTGTATGCCCAAATAAGGCTTTTTATTTGTTTATACAATAATCAGATCGGAACTAGCAGCCTTCTAAGAACACGTTTACAGTCAACACAACCTTAGCTGACCCGCGTCTTACCCAATGAGCGGGCTCCGTGGCTAGCAGATGGAATCTGGTCAATATCCTCACATCAAAGATAATACCCTAGTCAATGTCAGCCCAGCTCCCGATCGGCGCTTCGCAGCGGGGAACGGTGTACCTGGACGGCTGTTGCTTAGGAGGATCTGGCCCCGTGGTTCCCAACAACCCAAACCGGAACGGGAGAGGGGTTTTCTACCCCGGATTTCCCGCTCTCCCCCGCCCCCTAGGTCAGGTGGGGGCTTATGCCTGCCCCTTCGTTTAGGTGGGCTTATTCCTGCCCGGGAAGAAGGTGACGTAGGGATACTTTTGCAGCTCTTCGAGGCTGCCCTGTTTGCTGATGGTCCTTGATGGTCCTTCCTGGACTTTTGTGGATCTCTGCCGAGGTCCTCCTTTGTTGGGGCTGATGACTTGTCTGGCTACTCCCTGGTGACCTCATCCCTCCTCCCCTGCCCCCTCCTTTGGGGAAAGATGTGTGTGCGTGTGTGTAACTGAGTTTTGGGGCTTTCTCCACACCCTCCCATTTGGGGAAAGATGGCATTGGGGTCCACCACCCCAATCGCTATCTAACTGTCTCCTACTGAGAAAGCCCGGGACAACCCATCTGCCACGATGTTGTCCTTACCTTTGATGTGCTCTACCGAAAAATCAAAATCCTGCAGGGCTAAACTCCACCGCAACAACTTTTGGTTGGACCCCTTCACCCTATCCAGCCAGCACAAGGGGGAATGGTCGGTCTGCAGTCGGAACCGGCGGCCCCACAGATAGGGGCGAAGCTTGGTCACTGCCCACACTATTGCTAGGCACTCTTTCTCAACAGTGGCCAAGTTCCGCTCCCGAGGCAAAAGTTTTTTACTTAAAAAGGCGACCGGGCACAGCCCCTGCTCTGGCCGTTCCTGCAGCAAGACGGCTCCCATCCCCGCTTCCGAGGCATCCGTCTGCAGAACAAAAGGAGCTTCAAAGTCTGGGGCTTGCAGCACAGGGGCTGCCATCAGGCAGGCTTTCAGTCCTTCAAACGCTGCCTGACAAGCGGCTGACCATTGGACCTTAACGGGTTGCCGCTTTTTGCACAAGTCAGTCAGGGGGGCGGCTAGCTGGCTAAAATGGGGCACGAACTTACGATAGTAGCCAGCCAGCCCTAAAAAAGCTTGGACCTGTTTTTTCGTTTGGGGTTGGGGCCAGGTGCGCACCGATTCTATCTTGGCTTCTAGGGGCTTGACACTACCTCCCCCTACCTTGTGTCCCAGATACTCCACCTCCCCCCTCCCAACCTGGCATTTCTTTGCCTTCACCGTCAGCCCTGCATCCTGAATCCTCTGGAACACCTGACGGACATGTTGCAAATGCTGCTCCCAGGTGGAACTGAAAATGGCGATGTCGTCTAGATACGCGCAGGCGAACTCCCCCAGCCCATTTAGCATTCCGTTTACCAACCTCTGGAAGGTAGCCGGACCATTGCGGACCCCAAACGGGAGGGTGGTGAATTGGAACAACCCTAGGTGGGTCACAAAAGCAGACTTCAGGGCAGCATCCGAATCGAGGGGGACCTGCCAATAACCCTTTGTCAGATCCAGGGTGGTGATGTACTTGGCCCCCCCAAGCCTCTCCAACAGCACATCCATGTTGGGGATGGGGTAGGGGTCAGGGACGGTCACTTTGTTTATTTTCCGGTAGTCTACACAGAACCGGACACCCCCATCCTTCTTGGCTACTAACACGATCGGGGAGGACCAGGGGCTCGAGCTGGGCACAATGACTCCCAAGTCCAGCATGGCTTGGACCTCCTCGGCCACGACTTGGGCATGGGGCCCCACCACCCTGTAGGGTAGGGATTGGATGGGGGGGCTATCCCCTGTGTCAATGGTGTGTTGTGTGAGTGTGGTGCACCCCGGACGGTCCGAGAACATGGGCTGAAAATCTTCCAAGACCTGGGTGATCTGTTGCCGCTGCTGTTCGGACAGAGAGGGGGACAGTTTGATCTCCTCCATTCCTCCCCCTTCCCCCCACTCGGCCAACAACCCCCCGTCAGGGTCTCCCGGTTCCACACACTCTTGCACTCCCCCCACCTTCGTTACGCGTTCTACATACAATTTCAACATATTTACATGGAAAACCTTCTGCCTCCCCGGCTGCCCCGGGAAAGCCACTTGATAATTCACCTCCCCCGACCTTCCAATGACGGTCCCTGGGCCCTCCCACTTCAAGCACAATTTGTCCGTCTTTTGGGGGCGCAGTACCAACACCTGGTCCCCCACTTCAAAAGTCCGTGGCACAGCCGTCCGGTTGTACCACGCGCTCTGCCGCTGCTGTGCTGTTTCGAGATGCTGCTGCGCCATCTCCCTCACCTCTCGAAGGACAGTCTGGAGATGTTGCATGAACGTATGCACAGGCATGGAGGCTTCTGCGGCAACCCCCTCCCATTCCGCCCGCAACAGAGCCAAAGGTCCCCGGAGCTCCCTCCCAAACATCAGTTCGTTGGGGGAGAATCCCAGGCTTTCTTGGGGGGAGTCCCGGTAGGCAAACAACAAGTAGGGGAGGGCTTGATCCCAAGTCCCAGGGTGCTTCGCCGCATATGCCCTGATCATTTTTTCAAGAGTCTGGTTGAAACGCTCCACCAACCCATTGGTCTCGTGGTGATATGGCACCGAAGTCAGGTGCTCCACACCCCCCAGTTCCCACATTTTTTTAAACAGTTTGGACACGAAGCCCGTGCCGCAGTCCGACCACCGTGTGGGGCATTCCTAGGCGGGCGAAAAGAGAGAGGAGAGTCTTAGCCAGGCTGGTGGCGGAGATGGAGGCTAAAGCAAAAGCCTCTGCATAACGGGTGGCAAAGTCAACCACAGTCAATATAAACTTCTTCCCCGTCTTGGTGGGGGGATTCAAGGGTCCCACGATATCCATCCCTATTCTTTCAAAGGGGATGCCCACAATGGGTAGGGGTTGCAGGGGGGCTTTCGGATGGTCCCGGTTATGTCCCACCCGCTGGCAGACATCGCAGGACCGGCAATATTCTCGCACCTCATTTGCCACCATGGGCCAGTAAAACCCCTCTGTCACCCTAACCAAGGTCCGTTTCTGTCCCAAGTGCCCTCCCCACGCCACATCGTGAGCCAGCTGTAGCACAGCCTGGCGGTACCTCGCAGGCACAACTAATTGTCTTTTCTTTGGTTGGGGACCCGGTTCAGTCCTTGGGCAGAATTCTCTGTAGAGGGCTCCTGCCTCCCACAAAAAGTGTTCTGACTGGTCCCCTACCCCGGGCCCTTGACTGGCCCAATCCCGACATCCCTGGAGGGATGGGTCGCTTTGCTGCTCTTCTTGAAACGCCTTCTGAGTCCCAAAATCACGGGCCATTGGCACGAACCCCCCGGGGTCTTCTTCCCTCCCCACAACCGCGGGGAGCGGCGGGGGACGGCTGGCTGCCTCTGCCGGGGTCGCTTTACCGGGAGGCGGGCCCGGGGACCTGGGAGGCTGCGGGGCAGGGGCTTGTTTGGCCCGACGCCGGGTCACCACCCCCACCTTGACCTGGGCAGCCCGGAACGCAACGTCGTTCCCAATGATGATTCCCCATTCTTGCTGTCCATGCACTATAACGTCCATCTCCCCTTCCCACCCCCTGTACTTGACCCAGACCCGGGCGAGGGGAACGGCTATGTTGGGAGAGTTATAGGGCTTTATGGCACAGGTGCGTCCCTTTAGCAACTGTCTCTTCTTTACCTTACTCCGAGGTAAAGCAGTTATGTCCGCCCCAGTGTCCCTATACCCCACCTGGGAAACATTGTTTACAGAGATGGACTCACAGAATTTGTCTTGGCTCCACCGCAGCTGCTCCGGTGAGGCAATGCGCATCAATGATGCCTGCGAGATGGCCCCCAGCGAATGCTGTCCTCCGCTCCTCAGGGACCGCGCCGCATCTTCACCGTCTCCCTCGAGGGATGAGCTGGACTGCTGAACCTCCTCGTGCTCCTCCGGTTCGCGGGACTCAGGAGCAAGCATCCTCCCCACCTTGCCCGGCGGTGTCTTGGCGTGGCGGTTCTTTGCGATTAGTTTGGGGCAGCTCCTCTTCACAATAGAAACAGCCACTGGTGCCGGGGTTTTCTTTGGGCTTGCCTAGGGCTCCCTCCCGAGGTTTGGGGTTGCCCTTCTCCACACTTCCCTTAGCCCCGCCATGACTGGGGTTACCCCCCTTGGGTCCTTTGGGCTGCCGATACAGTCCCATTTGGTCGGCCAACTTGCCCATTTCCCTACAGTTCGGGGGGTCCCGATCCCTCACCGCCGTAGCTAAGTCCTCGGGGATGGTGGCACAAAACTGCTCCTGAATCATGAGCTCCCGCACCTCCGCCAACGTGATCTTCCCGGTGGCCCCGATCCATGCGTCCCAAACCTGCCCCAGGTGCGCCATCCAGGAGGCATACGTGTCCCCTGGGGTAGGCTGCCCGTAACGAAATTTACGGCGACAATGCTCAGCGGTGAGGGCAAACCTCTCTCTCACCGCTTCTTTGAACGCCCCATAGTCCAAGGGAGCAGTTTGGGTGTGGATACCCAGGAGATCAGCCAGTTCCCCGCTGACCTGAGTCCTCAGGGCAGACATCCTTAAGTTGTCCGGCACCCTCTGCTCTAGGCAGGCAGCCTCGAACAGGGTGAAAAAGATCAGCACATCCTGTCCCGACTGGTAGGTGGGGAATTGCTTCCTGTCCCATTTGGGGGTTGTGGTGCCCCCACCCTGGGGTGCAGGGGTTCCCCCTTGTCCGGTGCCCATGGTCAGCCTGGCCAACTCCAGCTGCATCTGTAACGTTACTTGTTGCTGCTGGCACATTTCTTGTTGATGCTGCATCAACTCCCTGGCTTGTTGCCAATTGAGTTGGGGAAAGAGGGCATCCAACCCTCCTCCCCCCATGGCTCCGCCAGTAACCCTTCTGCCGAGGTCTTCTTCCGCCTCTGGGTCCCTTATCTCGCTTCTCCTGCCGCTACTGGTAAGGCTGGGGCTACCCCACTGCTTGGGTTCCTGCCCTCCTAACAACGGTGAGGGGGCTTCCCCCCCTTCCTGCCTTGCCGTCTTCGGCCGCACCACCCACTCCATTGTGGAGGTCTGGGTTGGGGTTTCTGGGCTGCTCACTAGCTCCAACTGCTCTTGGCTCAGACTATTCATTTTTCCTTGCTCTGAGCGCTCCCCAGCAATCTACTAGCCTGCCCGAAGCCCTGTTAGTTCCGACTGTCAAATGTGGTTTCCAATTATCCCACCGCTGCCACCATGTGAAGGATCAGCAGGACCGGATCCTTTGCGTGAGTTCGGCAACTCTAGGGTTAACCGGCAGAGCAATACAGCTCGTATCGGCTTTCAAGTACAATAGGAAAAACCACAACCCTTTGTATGCCCAAATAAGGCTTTTTATTTGTTTATACAATAATCAGATCGGAACTAGCAGCCTTCTAAGAACACGTTTACAGTCAACACAACCTTAGCTGACCCGCGTCTTACCCAATGAGCAGGCTCCGTGGCTAGCAGATGGAATCTGGTCAATATCCTCACATCAAAGATAATACCCTAGTCAATGTCAGCCCAGCTCCCGATCAGCGCTTCGCAGCGGGGAACGGTGTACCTGGACGGCTGTTGCTTAGGAGGATCTGGCCCCGTGGTTCCCAACAACCCAAACCGGAACGGGAGAGGGGTTTTCTACCCCGGATTTCCCGCTCTCCCCCGCTCCCTAGGTCAGGTGGGGGCTTATGCCTGCCCCTTCGTTTAGGTGGGCTTATTCCTGCCCGGGAAGAAGGTGATGTAGGGATACTTTTGCAGCTCTTCGAGGCTGCCCTGTTTGCTGATGGTCCTTGATGGTCCTTCCTGGACTTTTGTGGATCTCTGCCGAGGTCCTCCTTTGTTGGGGCTGATGACTTGTCTGGCTACTCCCTGGTGACCTCATTCCTCCTCCCCTGCCCCCTCCTTTGGGGAAAGATGTGTGTGCGTGTGTGTAACTGAGTTTTGGGGCTTTCTCCACAGTATACTTTGGAAGTGCAGCTTAATAGCTCTTTATGATACTTTTGCACAAGACTGTTCCTTCATCAAGGCACGATTCCCAAGATAATTTCTCCTTAGATGTATGATTTTTGAGCAGTGAGATGTAACTAGTACAGATAGCTATGGAAGGCACCCTTTGAGCAATGGACTCCCTCCCCCCGCAGTGGCTTGAATCCAATGTTAGTCCTACTTAGAGTAGACCTATTGAAATGAATGGGACTTCAGTTAGACTAACATTGGATACAACCCATAGATTTCATAGATCATAGAGTTGGAAGGAGCCTACAAGGCTATCGAGTCCAACCCCCCGCTCATTGCAGGAAACTAGAGGAGGGGTCTCCCATCCAAGTAATAACCAGGCTTGACCCTGCTTAGCTTTCCACACTCAGACAAGCTGAGCCAGCGTGAGCCACAGACCCATGCCTGTTATTATTTGCATGCCTGTTTTCAAGATCATCTTCCAGACCATGAAGCTGGGAAACCAAGGTCACATTTACAACACTAGCGTCTAGAGCCCACCGAAGATTCCAAACAGGTGGAGGAGGACAAGCTTGCTCTGCACTTCAGTGCCAGGCTCGGGTGAGGACGTGCGAACAAGGCTTACGGTCCTTCATTTCTAGCATTGCACTACAGCACCATAATTATTTTTAATATTATTTTTATTGAGTTTTAAATCACATGTTTTCAAGATAATCAATGAGTATATAAAATATTACAACTTTTTCAACTAGCAAAACAAATACATTACATAAAAAAATAAAATTACAGTTAACAAGAATGCAGAGCTATGTGCACAGGTCCTACTGAAATCAGTGGGCTTAAGCATGCCTCCTGTTTGTGCTGGAATGTAGCCATAATCATTAATTCAGTCATTTCCTTAGGAACAGAAGACCAATGATGCATCTAGCTCAGTGCTGTCTGGGTTCAAACAACATTATAACCCACACTCAAGGCTTGAGTGTGAGTTCTTGTTGAACTGTGGGTTGTTGTTGAAACATGGGCTATCGTGTTATCTGAACCCAGCTGTGCTAACAAGGGAGAGCCCATGGCTTGTTGTTGGGTTGTGAACTGTGGGTTGTTCACCATGGTTTGTTGTGCTGGCTGGGTTCAGACAACACGATAACCCACATTTCAACAACACCCTACAGTTCAATGACAACCCATACTCAACCCTTGAAAGTGGGTTATCGTGTTATCGTGTTGTTTGAACCCAGTCACTGATGGGCAGAGGCTCTCCAGGGTTTCAGATAGAGGTCTTTTCCAGCCCTACCTGGGGATGCCAAAGATTGAACCTGGGACCATGGGCAAAAATCTTTTTAAAAAAATAAATGCACAGCCAGGAACACATGTAATTTCTTGCCGCAAGTTCAGCCACAAGATGGCAGTAGATGCCAGCAAAAATGGTCAGCTTTAACACATTTTGTATGCTTCTAGATCAGCCTTCTGATGTGTCAGACTATGCCCATCATCCCCACTGGCTATGCTTGCTGGGGATGGTGGGAGTTGTAGTCTGACACATCTGGATGGTGCCAGGTTGCAGAAGGCTGATCTGGATTAAGTAATAACTGTGAACAGGGAGGATAAAGGCTGGGTTCCTATAAAGTAAAGCAAATGTACGCATCTTTGAAAATGAGGCATGACAGTGCTTGTCATAATAATAATCTTTGTGCAATAAAACATGCAAATGTTCTACAAATTGGCTGGCAGATTTCATGGGAAGTGTTGCATGTTTACAGCTAGGTTTGCCAACTTTATTTCTCCAACAGCCATCTAAATTGAGCAGGTGAAGCTTTTCCTGCCATACTGATAAAGTGGAAGTTGCAGCCATGATGGCTGTATATGCTCTCAATACCAGCTGCCAGGGAGCACAAGCAGGAGGGTACTGTTGCACTCCTGTCCTGCTTGTGGGCTTCTCATTGGGGCTTGTAGTTGGCCACTGAGCAAACAGAATGCTGGACTAGATGGGCTTTTGGGCTGATTCAACATGACTCTTCTTATGTAATAAGAAAGGCTCTACCTGTCTAACAGTTGTCAGAGGCGGTGTTAGGGGGCAGCCCACTAGGACTAGTGCCCAGAATCTTTCCTTTGGGGCCCCGAATTTTTGGGAGGCCCTCTGCCCCACCACCCTGCTATCCATGGCCACTAGATGAAATAAAGGTACAGGGGCCCTGATGATCTCTGTTGCATCTGATCCCCTGGATTAGCTGGCTTTTTGCCCACATGTGCTTCACCTCCTGTTGCTGCCCCCTTGAATCTTTCTGCCTGAGGTTTCTTTCTGAAATCAAATGCCCTCCTCTCCCCTGTCCATACATCCCTTTTTACAAATAGGGGTGTCCTTAGGAGGCAAGGTCCTTTAAAGACACACACCCCCAGAGACGTTAGAGCCTATGTAAATTAGCATATGCAGATTTGTGCTGCTGCTTCTTTTTTTTGTCCTGTGGGCCTGAGCCCTGGATCATTTCGGTACCTAGCACTGCATGTCAGTTTGTTGCTAAGGGAATGAGAGAACAAGGTCAGTAAAAGGGTGACTACCATATTTACAGAGGCCCTGGAGTCGATATCAGGCCTGCTATGGTAAAAGACTAGTACTTCTAACAGCCTGACCCATGCTATGAATCCTTCCATAGGTGCCTTCCCTTTACATGTGATGCAGCCACCTTGCTGAAGCTAAGTAGGACTGGGTCTGGTTTGTGCCTGGATGGCATCTCCATATAAACTATAAACTATCCATTTAATAATACATAAAAGCAGAGGGAACAGGAGGCGGAAGCATGAAGGATAACGTATGCACAGGGTCAAGGAGTGGGGACCGGAAGGTAGAATGAGTGGAAGAGTGAGAGGGCCAAAGCGGGGGGCGGGGGGCGGGGCGGACACTTTTAACAATAGTGTTCCTCTGGTCAGTTTTTTGTTCTTCTGTTTCTGCTGGTTTTATTGAAGTTGGCCTATTGTATAAGTGGAATGTATTTATTATACTTTATAGTGTTTGGTTACATGGTTTTATTTTAAGACATTGGAAGGTGCCTTGATGGGGCATTTTGGCTAGGAGGGGTTTATATACATTTTAACATGCATACATGAAACCATGAGAGAAGGGGCTGGATCGCGCGCGCGTGTGTGTGTGTGTGTGTGGTGTAGAATCTCACACAGGGCCTAGGAATAGAAAAGGTTTCTGCTGGTGGTAGGAAAGAGGAATGCGTAGGTCAAGGATCTGGTGAAGCTGCTAAACCAAGTGGAAGCAAACTCTTTCCTTATTAACACGGTCATACTTTTATTTTTAAAATGGACCTGTCATCAATATGTCTGGGTTCTCCACATACAACATTCAATTTTTGTCCTGCTTAATGACGATGGTATTTGTAAGCAAAATAATATATTTAGGTATAATCCTGCAACCATTTGTTTTTAAGCAACTGCCACTGCACAAACTGTGTGTGTGTGTGTGTGTGTGTGTGTATTCAAATACACACACTTCAAATACAAAATAGACGGTGTAACATTGAATGGCCAGCAAAGTTGTTTCCCCTTACATAACTGCAACCCCTTGCCTTGGGAGCAAGGTGTTATGGATCTGGGAGGAGAGAGAGGAGTTTCTAGGGTGGCCAATTAGGAATCACCAAAAAAGAGGGCACACATCACCAAAAAAGAGGACACACATCACCAAAAAAGAGGACACCTTTTTGCATAAAATACACACATGTAAAATTATATGTATAAATGCAAATTTAGAAATAATGACTATAACTTAAAATAGAAGTACAGTACATCTCGCCAAGGCGGGGAAGACTTTGACCCGGTGGCCCCTGTGGGCCTGCCCGCTCACTCTGCTCTCCAGGTGCTAATTGCCGAGGGCCACCTCAAGGCTCCTCCTCGCTCTCCCTTCGGATGGTTCTTCAGCTTAAACCAAACTTGGACTGGCCAGCCTTTCAGTCAGAGGACACCTTCAAAATAGAGGACAGTCCTCTGGCAGCCCTTCAAATAGAGGGCTATCCTCTGTAAAAGAGGACATATGGCCACCCAGAGTTTCCCTGTTGGTAGGCCCCTTCTTACAAGGGTTCCTCCATTCATCCACCCAAAAGAATCACAGTAGGCTGCCACCAGTCAGATTGAACCTCCTGACATGCCCTAGTCTGTCCAGCTGCTTCTCCAAGGACCCCTCCCTTCACCCAGCTCTAGGAAATCAGAAGAAAAAGGTGCTTTGGCTTTTCTTGCCCAAAGCCCAGAAGCACAAAACGTAACCAAACAAACCTTATGTAAATCCTAAGGATACAAGCAGTCGCTTGTACAAGCAGTCTTGCATGTGAGGAAGGGTTTTGTGAGAAATTCCCTTTTAAAATGACACAGTCAAATGTCAGATATAAAAAGGAGTTTATTTGAGAAGAGGGGGAGTTTATTTGAGAAGGGGGGAAAAAGAACAAGGGAAGGCAACAATCACACAGAGAGCGGCGGCGGGCGGCGGGAGGAGAATTTCAAATAAAAATATCCATAAAGCCATTATTCATTCATTTATTTCATTTATATACCGCCCCATAGCCGAAGCTCTCTGGGCGGTTCACAACCCTCAATACATAAAAACAACATTAAAACATACAAAACAGTTTAAAAAATTAAAAACCAAATTTAAAAACACAGTTTAAAATAACAATACAAAAAGCCAATAAAACTGAGCCTACAGGTGACAGTCCCCTCCGTGCTATTCCAAGCTCCTAACTAAATGCCTTGGCATAGAGGGAAGTCTTAACCTGGCGCCGAAAAGATAGTAAGGTTGGCACCAGGCGGGTCTCAGTGGGGAGCTGATTCCATAACTGGGGGGCTACCACCGAGAAGGCCCTCCTCCTCGTTGCCACCAACCGAGCCTCTCTTGGAGGTGGCAATCGGAGGAGGGCCCCAGATGTTGAGCGTAGTGTCCGGGTAGATAACAGTTGGGAGAGACGTTCCGCCAGGTATTGTGGTCCTAAGCCGTGTAGGGCTTTATAGGTTAAAACCAGCACCTTGAATTCGGCTCGGAAGCATATTGGCAGCCAGTGCAAGCGGGCCAGAACTGGTGTAATATGCTCGGACCTTCCGGTCCCTGCAATAAGCCTGGCTGCCGCATTTTGCACTAGCTGCAGCTTCCGAACAGTCTTCAAAGGCAGCCCCACGTAGAGTGCATTGCAGTAGTCTAGTTTAGAGATCACCAGAGCGTAGATTACTGAGACCAGGCTATCCCTGTCCAGATAGGGGCGTAGCTGGGCCACCAGCCGAAGCTGGTAAAAGGCACTCCTTGCCACTGAGGCCACTTGAGCCTCAAGTGACAAAGATGGCTCCAGGAGCACCCCCAAGCTACGAACCTTTCTCCTTCAAGGGGAGTGCAACCCCATCCAGAACAGGTTGAACACCCTCCATCCGGTCAAAGGAACCACCCACTAACAGCATCTCAGTCTTGTCTGGATTGAGCCTCAGTTTGTTAGCCCTCATCCAGTCCATTGTCGCAGCCAGGCACCGGTTCAGCACATCCACAGCCTCACCTGCTGAAGATGAAAAGGAGAAATAGAGCTGCGTGTCATCAGCGTACTGATGGCAACGCACTCCAAAACTCCGGATGACCCCACTCAGCGGTTTCATGTAGATATTAAATAGCATGGGGGATAAGACCGACCCCTGAGGAACCCCGTACTGGAGAGTCCATGGGGCCGAGCAACATTCCCCAAGCACCACCCTCTGGAGCCGGCCATCCAAGTAGGAGCGGAACCACTGCAATGCAGTGCCCCCCACCCCCAACTCAGACAGCCGCTCCAGAAGGATACCATGGTCGATGCTATCGAAAGCCGCTGAGAGATCCAGGAGTATCAACAGGGTCACACTCCCCCTGTCTCTCTCCCGACATAGGTCATCATACAGGGCGACCAAAGCCGTTTCCGTGCCAAAACCAGGCCTGAACCCCGACTGAAATGGATCCAGATAATCAGTCTCATCCAAGAGCACCTGGAGCTGGTTGGCCACCACCCGCTCAAGGACCTTGCCCAGGAAAGGAACATTCGCCACCGGCCTAAAGTTGTTAAGATCTTCCGGGTCCAGAGAGGGTTTCTTCAGGAGTGGTCTCACCACCGCCTGTTTCAGGTGGCATGGGACCACTCCCTCTCGCAAGGAGGCATTGATCACCTCTCTGGCCCAGCCGGCCGTTCCCTCCCTGCTAGTTTTTATAAGCCAAGAGGGGCAAGGATCCAGAACAGACGTGGTTGCACGAACCCGTCCAAGCACCTTGTCAACATCCTCGAGCTGTACCAACTGAAACTCATCCAAAATAACTAGACCAGGCTGTGCTCCGGGTACCTCTCCTGATTCTACTGCTATAACATTGGAGTCTAAGTCCCTGCGGATGCAAGAGATTTTTTCCTGGAAGTGCCTAGCGAATATATCACAGCGGGCATCAGATGGGTCGATGATGTCCCTGGGGCCAGCGTATAACAGGCCCCGGACGACCCTAAAGAGCTCCGCTGGGCAGCAGAGAGATGTTTGGATAGAAGCAGTGAGATGTTGTCTCTTTGCCTCCTTCACTGCCTCTAGGTATACCTGGCTATAGGCACATACCAGGGCTCGATTGCATCCACTAGGAGTTTTCCTCCACCTGCACTCAAGCCGTCTCCTGTTTTGCTTCATCACTCTCAGCTCCGGGGTATACCACGGAGCCGTACGAGCTCTGCTACAGAGAGGGCGCTCAGGAGCGATCGTGTCAACCGCCCGGGTCATCTCCCTATTCCAGAGATTGACCAGAGATTCGACAGGACCGCCAGCCATATCAGCCGGAAAACCCCCAAGGGCCCTCTGGAAACCATCGGGATCCATCAGCCTCCGGGGGCGGACCATCTTAATAGGTCCCCCACCCTTGCAGAGGGGGAAAGCTGCCGTTAGCCTAAATCTCAGCAGGTAGTGATCTGACCATGACAAGGGGACCGATTCAAAGTCCCCCACCTTCAGATCACTATCTCCATGTCCGGCTGAAAAAACCAGGTCTAGAGTGTGCCCTGCTACATGTGCTGGGCCGATGACATGTTGGGACAGTCCCATGGTTGTCATGGAGTCCATGAATTCCTGAGCCACACCAGACAAGGTGCCCTCAGCATGGATGTTAACATCCCCCAGGACCAACAGCCTGGGGGACCTCAGCATCGCCAGCGAGACCACCTCCGTCAGCTCAGCCAGGGAGTCTGTTGAGCAGCGGGGTGGGCGGTACACCAACAGAATCCCTAATCTGTCCCGCTGGCCCAACACAAGGTGCAAACACTCCAGACCAGTAGTCAGACGGACAGGGAGCCTGGAGAGAGAGATAGAATTCCTATAGACCACGGCAACCCCCCCTCCCCGGCCCTCAGGTCTACCCTGATGCTGCACCAAGTACCCCGGTGGGCAAAGCTGGGAGAGACTAACTCCTCCCTGTTCTCCCACCCAGGTCTCGGTAATGCATGCCAGATCAGCCGCCTCATCCACTATTAGATCGTGGATGAGGGAGGTTTTATTTTGCACCGATCTGGCATTTAGAAGCAGCATCCGGAGACCCGAGGGCAGGCTGATAGGGCAACCAACAAACCTGCGGGTGCGAGGAGGGCCGGAATACGGCACAGCCATTAAGTGTCTGGGCCGTGTTCCCCTTACCTGGCTAGTCCTCCTCCCAACGCCATATCTCCCTCTACCCGTCACTACACTAATTGGGGCCCCCACAGAACCCCCCACTTGACCACATGACTCCCCTCCAAGGCACATGCTCAGGCCCTAGACAGGGAAAAACAATCTCCCCCACCAAGGGCACCGAGCAACAATAGCAGTGTTAGGGGGAAGGCCCTTGCCCTTGTAGCACCCCCGAAGTGGCTCCCCCCAAAGGGGCGACCCCCCCTTTGGCGTCGTCCCCTTCGGGGCCGTCGCCGCCAGGGCGTCGCCGCCCCGCTCCGGGCCGGCAGATAAAGGCCTGCGGAGCGTATAACTTTAAAAATATTTTAGGGTGCAATCCTATGGCTGCTAGGAGGAGCGTGGAGGCAACCTTTTACTCCGCGCACCTTCCGCCCTCCATAGGATGCCCATAATCCCCCGAGTTCAGAGGGTCACAGGCAGCCACATTGGATTGCCCTGCCCAATAACTGAATAGCTTGACTAGGTATCATAGAATCATAGAATCATAGAAAAGTAGAGTTGGAAGGGGCCTACAAGGCCATCGAGTCCAACCCCCTGCTCAATGCAGGAATCTAGGTCAAAGCATCCCTGACAGATGTCTGTCCAGCTGCACCTTGAATGCCTCCAGAGTGGGAGAGCCCACAACCTCCCTAGGTAGTTGATTCCATTGTCTTATTGCTCTGACAGTCAGGAAATTTTTCCTGATGTTTAGGTGGAATCTAGGTTCCTGTAACTTGAGCCCATTATTCCGTGTCCTGCAAACTGGGATGATCGAGAAGAGATCCTTGCCCTCCTCTGTGTGACACCCCTTCAAATACTGGAAGAGTGCGATCATATCTCCCCTCAGTCTCCTCTTCTGAAGGCTAAACATGCCCAGTTCTTTCAGTCTCTCCTCATAGGGCCTTGTTTCCAGTCCCTTGATCATCCTTGTTGCCCTCCTCTGAACCCTCTCCAGTTTGTCTATGTCCTTCTTAAAGTGAGGTGCCCAGAACTGGACGCAGTACTCAAGATGAGGCCTAACCAGTGCCGAGTAAAGGGGAATTATCACTTCCCGCGATTTGGAAGCTATACTTCTATTAATACAGCCCAAAATTGCATTTGCCTTCTTTGCAGGTAAAATAGAATGTAACACAATTGTGGGTTTCCTGTGGGCAGCTGGTCGGCCACTGTGTGAACAGAAAGCTGGACTAGATGGGCCCTTGGTCTGATCCAGCACAGCTCTTCTTTTATGTCCTCTGCTCTCATCTCTGGCCCTGTTTGTATCTGATCTTGGCCTGCTCTGGACCCTGCTCTCACCTCTGGCCCTCCCATGCCTTGCCAGTATCTGACCCTTGCCCAAGTAGTCTCAGTTCTCTGTCCACCTCTATCACCCCTGGCCCTGATGTTTTAGTTGAGGACACCTGCTGCTCAAGTCCTGGACCTGACACTCCCTCACTTGCTGGCCACTCGCTCCTGCTTGCCTAGCGGCTCCCACCTTGTATCCCAACTGCAGAGTTCCCCCAAGAGGTCGGCTGATCTCTTGCAATAGTTTGTCTGACCTCTCATGGGAACCCTGTGGCCAGGGCACAAGGTGGCAGTGGCCGGGTGGGCAAAAGCAAGTGGCTGGCTGGCCAAGTGAGGGAGTGGCTGACTAGCTGGCCGGCCAAGCAGCTTGGGTGGGCGGGTGGGCGGGTGGGCAGGCAGGTTGCTCCTGCCTGTTGCTCTCTTGCTGTGGCAAATGCCACAGTGGGAGAACAGTTGGTGGGGCTCACCAGAATACTCGCTGGAGGCAGCAGCCAGCCCTTCTGGTGGGGGTGGGAGGAGGGCAGAGTGGTGCAATTTGCCACTCTTTCTGCTCCGCCGCCTGATGCGAGTGCATCAGCTTGAGTAATTTTAGGGCCAGCCCTGGTGGCTACAGTGAAGATGAGCTCCTGCACTTCAAAATTGACCACTACCGCTGGTAAACATGCATAGGATTGTACTGTTATAAGCCTTAGCAATTCTTCTGGAAGTGTACAGTCATGCCTTGGATTGAGAGCATAATTCGTTCCGGAAACGTGCTTGTAATCCAAAACACTCTTATAGCAAAATGAACCCCCCCCCAAAAAAAATTTGTACAGAGATTTTTAATTTAAGCCGTACTACAGTACTTGTATTGCAAGACGTTGCTTGTATATCAAGTAATAAATAAATAAATAAATATTTAAAATTTTGCTTGTCTTGCAAAACGCTCTCAAACCAAGTTACTTGCAATCCAAGGTATTACTGTATTTCTTTCTAGCCCATGGTCTGACACCATCATCATCATCATCATCATCAGGCGATCACTCGTGACCGATGTCTTCCGGGATAAAAGGAGGAAATTCTAAAGAAGATTGTGTAGACTCTAGCGATGGGTCCGTAAGTGACTGTGGAGGCCAATTCTAGATCCACACAGCTTCCCACAGTGAGGACACAGGTTACCAGATAGAAGATGGTCCTGTAAAGGATTCATTTGACGTGCTTTTCGCTTAGCACGTTTCTCCCTTTCACCTTGCACTCGGGCTTCTTCAAAGTCCATGGAACCTTTGTGAAAGGCCAACCTCCATTTAGATCGTTCATGGGCCAGAGCTTCCCAGTTTTCGATGTTTATATTGCATTTTTTTAGATTAGCCTTATGAACATCTTTAAACCTCTTATATTGACCACCGATATTCCGCTTTCCATCCTTGAGTTGGGAGTAAAGTAACTGCTTTGGGAGACGGCAGTCAGGCATTCGAACAACATGACCGGTCCACTGAAGTTGGCGTTGAAGGATCATTTTTTCAATGCTAGTAGTCTTTGCTTCTTCCAGTACACTGACATTTGTTCGCCTATCTTCCCAAGTAATTTGCAGGATTTTCCGGAGGCAACGTTGATGAAACCTTTCAAGGAGGTGGAAGTGACGTTTATAGATAGTCCATGTTTCGCAGGCATACAATAAAGTTGGTAATACAATGGCTTCATAAACCAGTGTTTTGGTCTTCTTACAAATATCCCGATCCTCGAACACTCTATGTTTCATTCGAGAAAATGCGGCACTTGCGGAGCTCAGACGATGCTGGATTTCACTGTCGATGTTAGCTGTAACAGAAAGATAGCTGCCAAGATAGAGAAAATGATCGACATTTTCCAGTATTGTCCCGCCAAGCTGGATAGATGGCATCACCAAAGGATTGGCTTGTACTTGCTGATGAAGCACTTTGGTTTTTTTGATGTTAAGTGAGAGACCAAGTTTTTCGTATGCTTCTGCAAAAGCATTTAGGATAGTTTGGAGATCATCCTCTGAATGTACGGAGACCACATTATCATCAGCATACTGAAGTTCCACAACGGAGGTTGTAATTACCTTACTTTTTGCTTTCAGCCTGCTGAGATTAAAAAGCTTTCCATCTGTTCGATATATAATTCTATTGCACTGCGTTGGAAAGAGCATTATTATGACCTTTTAAATCGTAAGTCTAAGGTGGATAATGAGATTTTTTCGCAAATCCCGCAAAAACAAATTAAAGAGGAACTTGCAATACTCCCCACTTTGGATGAAGTAAAAAAAGCCATTAACCAAATGAAGAACAACAAAGCTAGTGGACCAGATGGGATTCCTGCTGAAATCTTTAAAGAAGGGGGGCCCGAACTTGTACAACATCTTCATAAACTCATCGAAAAAATCTGGATAAGAGAAGAGATCCCAGAAGACTTCAGGGATGCCATAATTATCACCCTCTTTAAGAAGGGTGATAGAACAGACTGTGGAAACTATCGGGGCATTTCTCTCTTAGCAACCGCAGGTAAAATATTTGCTAGGATTCTCGCAAACCGTCTTCTATCTATTTCAGAAGAGATCCTCCCTGAAACTCAATATGGTTTCCGCCCCTCTAGAGGGACAGTAGACATGATTTTTACTGCACGTCAGCTCCAAGAAAAATGCCGGGAGCAAAATCAACCCCTTTATATGGCATTTATCGATTTGGCTAAGGCCTTTGATACTGTAGACCGTACAGCTCTCTGGACTATCCTTATGAAAATTGGATGCCCCAATAAATTTGTGAATATCTTGCGACTTCTCCATGACAACATGACTGGCAACGGTTTTGGACAACAACGGCTCTCATGGTGCTCCATTTAAAGTGGGATCAGGTGTTAAACAGGGATGTGTTATCGACCCAACATTATTTGCCATTTTCATCGCCATGGTCTGACACCATAATGTATTAAACAAGCAAAGCCTTCCTTGATTATATATATATATATATATATATATATATTCAAAACTCCTTATCTCAAACTGACCTCTCTAAATAATCCCCAAGGAGCTGAGTTTCATTTTGTCAGAACTTTAATTATTGTCTCTGCTATGTAGCGGTTATACCTGGTGATGGTTTTTTTAAAAAAAAGTTTTGCTGCTCATACATGCAGCAGAATGGGGAAAAATGTGTCTTTGCACTTCAGTGTTCTCAATGGTGAAACTATGTGGACCACACATCAATGAGCTTTGCTTAATCCTGCCTGTGATGGAGTATTTTTGCTGTAGGAGGTGAATGTTTCTATTAGCACACTGGAGATAAGATGCTCTCCTTCCTCATCAGATCTGACACTTGCAGAATAAAAGACACACCCCAAAAAACCCAGCAAGAGCCCTGTATGAAGAAGATGATGGTGAAGTTGCACATGGTGTGGACTACAACAAGTTAAGCTTGTGGAATAGATCAATTTTGTTTCATAATTCCTGGGACACTTATTCATTCATTACCTTATGTTGGACTACTCCAGTGTAAGTTTTGAGGACCATCTCCTTGAATTGGAGAGTGTGGAGTTGGCAACAAGTGACCAACTGCAATTCTTTGTTGTCGTGGTTATTATTAAAAATAAAATAAAATGTGACATTTGTAAAACAAACAGGGCTCATAAAGTATGGCAGAGCCTCTTTTAAGCCACGTTTTGCGGCTCTTTTCTGATTCAGCACAGCTGCTGTGTCTCAGACAAATCGGGAGGGGGGGACGGGGGGGCTGCAGGGGAGAAATGCTTGAGTGTACCATGGAGAAAAGTTTAAAGAAACTTCCAGACCACAGACAGCTCATCAGAACTGAACTGGGCATTGGGGAGACGCTGGGAATGCTTTTTGAGCGATGCGGGTGGGTGGAGACCAGAGATTTATGAGCTGTCTCCCCTTCTGTCTCTCTCAGATGCAATCTCCATTGAAGCCCCCTCCCTCAAAATCCCAGCGATTAAACAGCCGACAGGGAGCTCCTCCCTCTCTCATTGTTGCCTGTCGGTTACTTCTTCCTTTGCCCCGCCCAAGCGTCTGCAGCACCCTCCACCAATCACTCGCTTTCTCCAAAAGGATGACCTCACCCTCTCCCTCTCCATTGGCTAGCTATATTAAGAAAGTAGCCGGCCCCTTTAAATAGCTGCGTCCGGTCGCCGCGGCGCTATGGACTAAAGTATAGAGCTGTCGGGAGCGTGGAGTGGTGACTTCCTTAAAGGCGCAGCCGCGCGGAGACACGTTGCTTCCAGAGAAGAGATCGTTGCAAAAGGACAGAGGCGGGGAGCTGGCGAGGCCAAAGGCAGCGCTCCAGCAGCAGGAGGAGGAAGAGGCGAAGAAAAGCTGCATCCGATTCCTTGTTGCTGAGCTTTTTCTTGCTCCATAGTGCCTAGTCACTCCTCCTAACCGGTTGGGCAAAAGGCAGGAACAGAAGAATAATCCACTCGAGTTGGTGCAGAGGAAAAAACGAGCAGCGATCCTTCTTCCCTCCACAGCACGCAGGGACGGGAGGAGATCGGGGAGAGGCAGCCACAAAGAGAGCGCTGGACGGAGAGAAGTGGGCGGTGCCCCCCTTCCCAAGGCCGGTGGCAACGGAAGTGATCCACACGGCGCCTAGCGAAGAGACCGCAGCTCGGTTCCCTCTCCCTCCGCTATAGCTCGCCACGGTGCCCTGTAGAAAGCGGGAGGAGGCAGCCGCCGCCGCAGATCGTGGGGAAGGGGGCGTCTCGATCTCCCTGCTGGAGCAGCATAACCGGGCGGGATTGGCAAACCTGGCCATGGCGGCGATCCGCAAGAAGCTGGTGGTGGTCGGGGACGGGGCGTGCGGTAAGACGTGCCTGCTGATCGTCTTCAGCAAAGACGAGTTCCCGGAGGTCTACGTGCCCACCGTCTTCGAGAACTACGTGGCAGACATCGAGGTGGACGGCAAGCAGGTGGAGCTGGCGCTCTGGGACACGGCCGGTCAGGAAGACTACGACCGCCTGCGCCCGCTCTCGTACCCGGACACCGACGTGATCCTCATGTGCTTCTCGGTGGACAGCCCGGACTCCCTGGAGAACATCCCAGAGAAGTGGGTACCCGAAGTCAAGCACTTCTGCCCCAACGTGCCCATCATCCTGGTGGCCAACAAGAAGGATTTGCGCAACGACGAGCATGTCCGCAACGAGCTGGCGCGCATGAAGCAGGAGCCCGTGCGCACCGAGGACGGCCGCGCCATGGCCCTCCGCATCCAAGCCTACGACTACCTCGAGTGCTCGGCAAAGACCAAGGAAGGCGTGCGGGAGGTCTTCGAGACGGCCACGCGGGCCGCCTTGCAGAAGCGCTACGGCACCCAGAACGGCTGCATCAACTGTTGCAAGGTGCTATAATAAGGCGGACCGGGGGAGAGTGGCAGGGACTGGGCTGGATTGAAAAGGCCCGGTAGAGAGCCGCAAGCAAAACAACCAAACAAACGGGGGGTGGGGTTCGGACGGCACTTCTCCAGAGGGGACGGGAAGGGAGCGTGTGCGTGCGTGTGTGGCCCTCCCCTGGACAGGGGGAGCCTTTGATCTATGGAGAGGGGGCGTCCATCGCCCCGTTTACTTAGCCGAACTCGCCCGCCCGCCCACCTCCAAAAGGGCTACCGAGAGACTTGAATGTACCCAGCCGCTTTCCCGCCTTCTTTCTTTCCATGAAGGGGGGGGGAGGGAGGGCACCACTGTGTGTACGCGTGTTGTCTTAAGGCTTCTTGCACGGAGCCAAATGGAAAGCCGCTCCCAAGATCTACTCTGCTGGTTCTCGGACTCTTCACACTGTATCGCCGTGTTCCTTCGCCTCTCTCCTTCTTTGAACGGACAGAAGGGATACACAAAGTCTACAAAAGAGACACTGGCGGACAGATGTGCTTTTCTTCATCCTCCTTGGGGATGAAGGAACGGACAGAAGGGATACACAAAGTCTACAAAAGAGACACTGGCGGACAGATGTGCTTTTCTTCATCCTCCTTCCAACCCCCCCTCCATCCTGCTGTGAATTTGTATTTTCCTTGAGGCTTTGAAAGGGGGTGGGGTGTATGTGGCGATACTTTGAGGGGTGGGGGTGGTCTGCTGTTGTGTACATATATATATATATATATATATATAAAATATTCTCTTGCTTGAACTGGGATCCTGCAACGGTGTGGCCTATTTAAACACTGGACTGAGGCCCCAGCCTCGCTTGGATGCTTTATTCCAGTTATGCGGGGGGGGGGGACGGGGACCTAACAGGGGGCTTCATTCTTCCTGTTTCCTCCATGCTGAAAAGGTTTTTTGCCCTTGGGGTGACGCTTCTAAAAAGGAGATTTGAACTTCCTTGAGTTGCTGAGGAGTAGGCAGTGGGAGAGAAAGGGAGAAAGTGGGCGGGGCTGGGAGGAAAAGGAAAATGGTTTGAAAATTTTCATGAGTCTGGTGCCTGCTCTCTGGTGTTCCCCCCCCCCTTTTCTTTTTTGTTGGAGGGGTGAGTTTGCCAATGCTTCAGTTTGGTTTATTTAAATAAATTATCTACCTTTGCAAAAAAAAAGAAAAGAAAAGAGAGAACTTATTTTGCACAACTAGGGTGTTTTTATTTGAACACTTTATATGCACTTGTAATTGCAATCCGACACTGTAGCATTACAAAAAAATAATAATCCTTGAATCGGAGCCTCATTTTGAGCACAATTCAGCTACCGTAAGCACTTTCCAAGCCCCCATTGATTTCCAGATTTGAGCCTGTGAAATCACTTTTACCAGTTGATCATCCATGGGACTTCAAAAGGCTTAACTTTAATAGATCATCGAGTTGGAAGGAGCCTACAAGGCTATCGAGTCCAACCCCCTGCTCAATGCAGGAAACTAGAGGGGTCTCCCATCCAAGTAATAACACAGAAACTTTGTTTCTGTGTAACTGATTGACTCAAGAAGCAAAACCACTGTAATGTTCGTTTTGTTGTTGCCTCTAGAAACAAGTGGAAACACTCTCCCCCCCTTTTTTTGTAGGGGGGTTGACATCTGCTTGTTCTTTTTGTAGTACTAAGTGCAGTCCCTGAGCTCATTTAAAACAGTAGTACACTTATTTTCACAGGTCAGCTTCTGCGTGAGAATAACTGGTGCGTTTGTTTTGATTTGATTTGTTTTGTATTAGAGAACTGGTTGATTCCCCCACTCCTCATTACCATTTTTTAAAACAACAACAACAACAACAGTGGTACTAAGTACTTTATTTAAAAAAAAACAAGCCCACAACACTAAATTGACCTGGATGTTTACATAAAATCAAATAAGCTGTGTATGCAGTTCTTGTTTTTGGATAAAGTATTAAAAGATTCTATGATTACACTCATGAGATGCTCTTTCTTTTTTGGTTGGTGTAGTGAATGAAGAAGCCCTGCTGGCTCTGGACAAAGTATAAGCATTTAGGCTCAAAGTGCAGCTGCGAGTATTATTGGTGGTTCAATTACTCATAATTCCAACTGGAACTCTGCCCTAACAAAGATTATTTATTTCACTGATGGAGATCTACAGTGATAGGACCCCCTCAGTCCTTAGAAGTATGTATACTGTTTTGGTAACATACTGGACAGACTAGGAATCCTGGGTGGAGTTCAGTTATTTAAATGCCATTGACCTCATAGATTTAAGCACCCTAAATGCATGCAGGATTGCCGCCCTAAGGGTAACTTGTGCCAAGGAGATACCTATCTTTTATGATGCAGTGGGGAGGGAAGCTGCTCTGAAAATGGTATTTGAGACTGTTTTCTAGTTCCATAAGGAAACAGTTGAGTGGCATTAAAAAGCCTTTGTCCTGCTGGGGTGAGGTCAGTGCCTCTTGCCCTGTGTCTTCTGGGTCCTAATGCCCCTTCTTTTTGCACAGCCTAAATGGCAAAAGTCTACACATTTATGGGATAAGGCCTGAGTTACATGTGTAATGCCAAGCGGGCAAAAATCTGTTCTGAAACCAGCAACGATTTGAGTATATGCATGAACCATTCTTGCTGTCTTGCATTCATTCTTGCAGACTTGAGCTTTACTGTGCAAAAGCAACCAATGATCTCAAATTTCCTCAAAAGTCTGTGCTACATTTTGTTCTCTTTTTTTACAGTGAATATGGAGGAAAATTTAAATTCTGGGTAATGCCAGAGTTACCCAGAATTTAAATTTTCCTCCATATTCACTGTAAAAAAAGAGAACAAAATGTAGCACAGACTTTTGAGGAAATTTGAGATCATTGGTTTATCTTGGTTTTCCCTTATTACACTAGTGTAGGTAGGAAAAAGAGAATTCAGCACCCAAGAGCAGCCTTTCCCAACCTGGTACCCTCCAGGTGTTTTGGACTACCAACTCCCATCATTCCTCACAATTGGCCATGTTGGCTATGGTGGTGGGAATTGAAGTCCAAAACATCTTGAGGGGCATCACATTGGGGAAGGCTGCCCAAGAGAATGCCATCTCACGCAGGGATGCTGGCTGGGGCATGCTGGGAGTTATAGGCCAAAAACATCTGGGGACCCAAGGTTGGAGAACACTGCACTAGAGAAATCCCTGGAATGGGTTTCCCAGGTAATTCTTTTGGAAACATCACCTGAACCCAAATGTAGTTTCACTTCACTTCAACCAGATTGTATCAACATACCGTAAGTGGCCTTTCAATTGTCCTTGTAGGATCAGAGTTGTCTTGTGATTTTGACGCTGTATACAGAATTTTAGTTCTAGGGAGAGGAGAGCTGTGTACATGTAGGAGTGGGGGGAAAGTGCATTTGCTGAGATGACCTAACGTTGAGTCATTAACTTTTAAAAACACTTTATAAAGGCTATTTTTGCAGAAAGCGAAAGGGTTTGTCACTTGGAAAGCAAGGGAGTTGGCTGATGGACCTAAAAGGGTGGGGATGGCATTCACTGCAGAAGTAATGCAGAGCCAAATACTTTCCTTCTGCAACATAAGCTTAAATGCCTTCATCTCAACAGCCTAAATGAATTCAAATAAATGGCCTGGCAAAGAATTGTTTGGGTTGGGTCAGGTTTGGATACGAATCCTGTTTAAAATATGCATGGTTCTGGAGAAGAAGGTGCAGAAAGCCCAAGCTAATGCTGGAGGTGGTGCCAGAATAGGTTTCATACACATCACTTGTTTTGTCATGAAGGCATATGTAAAGCTTACTCTAAATAAAGCATATTTTTCTTTCTGTTGCCTTTAGTCCCGGTCCATAAACCAGTAAAGCTGGCATGTTGGACTTGCACTGATTTTCTCCAACCTACTCAGTGACATTTAAATGGATTGAAATCTGTCTGCTCTGATTCAGCCACTTTTCTACAGTGGACTGCCAGTACGCTTCCACACACTTATGGGTCCAAGGCCTGCTGCAAAATCAGTAACAGAGTGATGTCTTATTGGCAACGTCATCTCCAAGGTTTCCTCAGATGCTGCTGCAGGCATGCATCAGTCACCCCCATTCCCTTCTATTGCTTCCCTAAACTATCATGACATAAGCTAAGCAAGCCCATAATATTTTTTTGTTGTTGCCCCGTTACAGGAAGGGTGATACATGTACAGAGGCAGGCTTATGTGTACATAGTTACTATGCACCCGGATTTAATTTTGCACCCACACTCCTGCACTTTTCCAGGTTCACTGAACCAGCGACTTGCATCTATGGGTGTGGGCAGCAAATGCCCATTATTCTCACCCAGGATCAGGATGTCTTGTGCCAGACTAGAGCGAGATGGCAGGGGCGGGGGGCGTGCTTGAAGATTAGTCCTGACATGGCCATTCTATGTGCATCTGTCGATACTTTTTGTGTGCGCGCTGCTGTGTAAGTATGCAGAGAAAATGAGGGTTTCTCAAATTGATACTGTAGACTAGTTTATATGGAGAAGGACTGTGATTTCAATATGCACTACATAGCACAATGTGAATGACCTGCCATAGGTTGTGACACAAGCACGTGTGTTGTTATTCTGGGGGCATATTATGGCTCAGCAGTTGCAGTGGATAGATTTGCTTAGTGTGGGAGGAGGTTCAGATCTTTGGCCTTGACAATTTTTTGAATAGCCTTGAGAGTCTTACCTCTCTCTTAGTTGAACCTGCCTTGCAAGATTGCTTCAAGGACTAGAAAGAAGAATCATGAAACTGTGGGCTGTGAACCCTAAAAACTGAAATGTAGCTATGATGGCATCACTCTTTCCCCTCCTCCTCCTCAGTCTCTGTGGTATTGGATATTTACAGAGTTCTTTGTAAACTCTAAACCTGCAGTTCTCCCATAAGTCCTGCTGTCTGTACTTCTGAGGAGCCAGAGGGCTCTTTTGTAGATAGATGTAGCTCCATCCAAAGCAACACACACGGGTCTCTATTTCTGAAAATTCAGAATGATTGGGAGGCCAAGCCTTCACTGTTTCCATGAACAAAATCTTCCTTCAAATATAGCAAGAATGAGACCAGCTTTCCCCAACCTAGTTCCAGATGTGTTAAAATCCAACTCCCATTATCCCCAGCGAGCATGCTCAAGGGCCTGCTGGTTGGGGATGATGGGAGTTGAGGTTCCACACTTTTGAGAGCCAGTTTTGGGAAGGCTTATTTAGGCAAATAATTGGGCATTTGATTTAATAAGGAGTGTACCAATTGTTTTTATTTACATTTCTTTCAAACAGTATCTTTTCCTCCTTTTACCTTCACAACAACACCCCCATCTAACAGAGGTCAGCCAACAAGTTGCATAACCAAACTGATACCTCAGTCTTCTTTGCCTACACTTGTTACTCAGTTTGCTGCATAATACTCTCAGCTTTATGTTCCTTGGGCTCTAGTTATGGGAAGTTGAGGTTGATGAGCATCCTAAAGAAAAAGTCACTAAGCATAGCCACTGTTTGTCCACCCAATCCTGTTGATGTTAATTCAGTTCCTTTTAAGAAGCTGTTGACTCTCGTTGGCACTGAACAGACGAGGCAAATATATTTCTGCTCCAAATATTTACTCAGCTTTTCATTAGCCTTCTCCATCTCCAGAAGGATAAAAATATTTCCCTCTTCCAGACACCCCTCTCCCTACACCTCTTTCTCTTTCTGATACTTTCCCTCTCTATCACACACAGTGTGTGTGTGTGTGTGTGTGTGAGAGAGAGAGAGAGAGAGAGGGTGTCACCCTTCTTCCTCCACCCCCCCTTTTTCTCTCTGTCTTCTTCCTTCATGCCCAGTAAGCTGTGGTGGGAGGGACAAATAGCCATAAGTCTCAACAGATTGCTTGCAGAGGGCTTTTGAAATTAGCTTGAGGGCTGCATGTGGCCCTACAGCTACTGGTTGCCCACCCAACTAACCCATAGGTAAAGTGCTCATGCCATTCCATGTGCAAATAGGTTAATAGCTTTTAATGTCCTATAAAAGTGAAATGTGATCTGGCCTTGATTTAGGTTGCAATCCTATATCTGCTTACCTCAGAATGAGTTCAGTGGGACTTTTTTTTTCTGAGCAGGCATGATAGACTTGCACTGTTAGTAAAACAGTGAGTCCCCAGCCCCATTGCTTTTACTATACCACCAGGGTTTTGCCCAGGGTCTCGACGGACGGGAGAAGCAGCCATATCAGCCAGAAACTTCCCAGAGCCCTCTGGAAGTGGAAACCATCTGGCTCCATTAGCCTCTGGGGACAGACCATCTTAATAGGCCCCCCACCCTTGCAGAGGGGAAATGCTGCCATAAGTCTAAACCTCAGCAGGTGATGATCTGACCATGACAAAGGGACTGATCTGAAGTCCCCCTACCGTCAGAACAACATCTCCATGTCCAGCTGAGAAAAGTCTAGAGTATGCCCCGCTATTCGTGTTGGGCCGATGACAGGCTGGGACAGTCCTATGGTTGTCTTAGAGACCATGAAGTCCTGAGCCACGCCAGACAAGCAAGGTGCCCTCAGCATGAATGTTGATATCCCCCAGAGCCAACAGTCTGGGGGACCTCAACAGCAGACCCGACACCGCCTCCATCAGCTCTGATAGGGAATCTGTTTAGCAGCAGGGTGGGCAGCACACCAACAGAATCCCTAGTCTGTCCTGTTGGCCCAACATGAGGTGCACTGCAAACACTCCAGAGCAGTAGACAGATGGACAGGGAGCCTGCAGAGGGAGATAGAATTTGTATAGACCACAGCAACCCCCCCTCCTACCTGCTGCCTCTGCTGGGTGAAAAGAAAAGGAGGTGGAGGCTGCACCCGCTGTCCTGGGCCCAGGGAGAGGTGAATGAGGGAATTTATCACATAATTCCTATCCTATCTTTATATTGCCAAAGATTTTATTTCCTAACAGAGCTGACTCTGTGCCTCTAACAGCTGAGGTACAGTGTCAGAAGGAAATGCAAGAAAGTTTCCCTTCTCTCTGAAGCTCCGTGTTTGGGGGTGTGGGGTGGGTGGGTAAGCTTCACCTGCTGAATTTGTGCCAATCCTGACCATTTTAAAACAAAAAGAAAGGGATTGCCCTGCAAGCACCGACACCCCCCCCCCCCATGAAAAACACCAGATATCAACAATTAAGGGTTTATGTAAGGTTAAAAAAAAATTACAAAAGCCACTTATAATATAATAATGTAATAATAATAATAATAATAATAATAATAATAATAATAATAATAATAATAATAATAATAATAATTATATATATTATATAATATAATAATATAATTCTGGAAAAGTCATCCTAGCACTGCTGCTGCTACCTCTTCTAGCAAGGAGCAGCATTTCACAATTATCCCTCAATTACACGATACTTCTTCACACAATGCATAATCAATTTGCTGCCACAAGATGTGATGGTCAGTGTTGCAGATTGCTTTAAAATATACACACTTTCCTGTGAGCAAGTCCCATTGAAAGTAATAGGACCTACTTCTGAGTACACATGCATAGGATTGCACTGTTGTTCTGTTTTCAGAGCAATGGTAAATTTTACTTGGCTCTACCTGTGTACCCCATGTGAAAGTCTTTTTCTAACATATGCTGAAGTGCAATGGAGAAAGCTCTCTACAGTAATGATTAGGATTATTCTGCAGGGATTTTTTTTTATGCATTAGAAGGGAGTTAGCAGAAAACACACCCTCCTCAAGAGAAAGAAAGAAAGAAATCCCAACTACTTCAAATAGCAGCAACAAACATCATCTTTCTATTTTGGCCTTATTGTTCAATCACAGTGTTGTTCTTGTTTTTTGTTTTTGTTTTTTGTTTTTTTAAAAAATCATTCTGGCTAAAATCATCATCTTTAGCCAGAATGGTGAATGACCAGTGATGACAGGATTTGCAGTCTAGCAACATCTGGAGGGCCACAGATTTTCTTACAATTGCTCTACAGTTTTGGATGGTTGGTAATACATGATGGGGGCGGGGGTGTTTCTAGGCCAGATTTTCCCCACTAAGGAAAGATCAACAGTTTTGTCTGTGCAGTTACTTTACAACCCAAAGCTGGTGCTTTGAAGAAGTGCTTATTCTATACCATACTAAATTTGAGCTCTATTTCATAGGACCTGAAGGGACAAAAAGCTACCTTTATTTATCATATGTATTTTTATACCACTCTTCAATCAAACTCTCAGGGTGGTTTAGAAAAAGAATAAGAGAACAATTAAAACATAAATATGAAAAAGAGTATGAGCTAAAAGCCACAGAATCATAAAAGCAGCATAAAATAGTCAGGAGGATTAAATTTTTATTTAAAAAGCTCAGGAGAATAAAAAGGTCTTTGTCTTTGCTGCTGAAAGGTCAAAAAGGTAGGTAACCGGAGGAGAACCTCTCTGGGGAGACCTTTTCACAACTGCGGTGACATCACCAAGAAGATCTTCCCTCTGGTAGATACTTCCCTCACCTCAAATGCCGAGGGCACCCACAGGAGGCCCTCCACTGAAAATCTTAATGTGGAGACATCAACTGCCATAATCCTGAACCATGAAGGCCTTTGAAGGTCAAAACCAGCACTTTGAATTGGACCCCAAAACAGTCTGGGAACCAGTGTAGTTGGCATAGCATAGGCTTAATATGATTATAATGCCCAGTCCCCATTTGTAATTAGCAGTTGCATTCTGCACTGCCTGAAGTCTTCAAGGGTAGCCCCACATATAGCACGTTACAGTAGTCTAACCTGGAAGTTACCAGAGCAAGGATAACCAAGGCCAAGCTACTAGTCTGTCTGTCTGTCTGTCTGTCTGTCTGTCTGTCTTTCACTCTCTCTATTTCTCTCTGCCCCTCCCCCACTTTCAGGATAGAAGCAGTGAGTCTCAATGCCAGCACTGGATCTCTGTTCCCAAACTGCTATTCTATGAAGCCCTCACTCCTTGTGCAACCATATAGGGTTTTTGTTTGTTTTTGTTTTGTTGTTGCTTGTCTCCCCCTGTTTTACTTAACTATTTTTAAAGTGTAAACTTGTGGCAGGGATCAGTCATTAAAAAAAAAAAAGTATGGTAATTTGTACAACTGGTAAAAAGTGACTGTAATTCACTGTAGCTGGATTGGGGCCCAGATGTTTCCATCTTGTTGTTAGATAGCCATTAAAAGTTCCTCTGTTCTAAAGCATGCATACTTGGACCTAAAGCAAGACACAGCGTTGGAGCTCCATCACCAATGGGCATAGATACCTGTATCCCACCGTCTATGGCATGGCTAGTCATAAATTCTGGGTTTCAGCCAGAGAACTCTTAACAAAATGGTCAGGGCACTTTTTCACCACTTGTCCTCTCCAGCAATCAAACAATGTATGGCAGAATGTCAGTTTCCTTAATTACCGGTAACAGTTATTTTTTTCCTCCCAGACAATGAATTCTCTTTTCCTCTAAATATGTTTCTAAAAATGCAATAGCTCAGCCGCCCTCCCCCACAACCCGGTGCTCTCCAGACCCCAACTCCCATTATCCACACCCAGCAGGCTAAATTGAGTGGAGATAATGGGAGTTGGAGTCCAACACATCCCAGGTTAGGGAAAGCAGCAATTGCTGAATTTCCTGCAAAATGTTGTTCATCAGAGCATCCAAGCCGATGCAAGTTAACCCTTTGGTGATGCCATCTATCCAGCTTGGTGGGGCAATACTGGAAAATGTCAATCATTTTCTCTATCTTGGCAGCTATCTTTCTGTTACAGCTAACATTGACAGTGAAATCCAGCATCGTTTGAGCTCCGCAAGTGCCGCATTTTCTCGAATGAAACATAGTGTTCGAGGATTGGGATATCTGTAAGAAGACCAAAACGCTGGTTTATGAAGCCATTGTATTACCAACTTTATTGTATGCCTGCGAAACATGGACTATCTATAAACGTCATTTCCACCTCCTTGAAAGATTTCATCAATGTTGCCTCTGGAAAATCCTGCAAATTACTTGGGAAGATAGGCGAACAAATGTCAGTGTACTGGAAGAAGCAAAGACTACTAGCGTTGAAAAAATGATCCTTCAACGCCAACTTCAATGGACCGGTCATGTTGTTCGAATGTCTGACTGCCGTCTCCCAAAGCAGTTACTTTATTCCCAACTCAAGGATGGAAAGTGGAATATCGGTGGTCAATATAAGAGGTTTAAAGATGTTCTTAAGACTAATCTAAAAAAGTGTAATATAAACATCGAAAACTGGGAAGCCCTGGCCCATGAACGATCTAAATGGAGGTTGGCCTTTCACAAAGGTTCCATGGACTTTGAAGAAGCCCGAGTGCAAGGTGAAAGGGAGAAACATGCTAAGCGAAAAGCACGTCAAACAAATCCTTTACAGGACCATCTTCCATCTGGTAAATAAGTGTCCATCTGTGTCCTCACTGTGGGAAGCTGTGTGGATCTAGAATTGGCCTCCACAGTCACTTACGGACCCATCGCTAGAGTCTACACAATTTCTTTTTAGAAGTTCCCCCTTTTATAATTTTCTTTTTGTAATTTTATCCTGGAAGACAATCTTACTCGATCACGAGTGATCGCCTACTACTACTGCTACCACCAAGCCGATCCCAGTTTTTGTTTTGGAGAAGGCTGGTGTGTGCTCTTCCAAATGTACACATCAGTTGTGTGCATCTTTGAAATGTACACATTCTTCTCCCATTAATTAAAGCTTATTTGTACGCATTTTTCAAAAGCATGCATCTTTTTCATGCACATTTCTCAAATGTACACATGCTGTCAAATGCATTTTTTAAATTTATTTTTGGTTCTGTGAATCACACTGCAAGCTCAGAAATGTACAGACTTTGACCTCAGACTGCATCCGAGTCTGTGTTCAGTCTGGAAGGTGCAAACTGGGCAAATCCTTATCAAAAACTAACTGAAATGAATTTCTCATACATCCTTACTCTCAAGTAAAGATGCATACGATTGTAGCCTAAAATTGTGGTGGAAGATGTGGTTGTGGTGGAAGATGGGGGGGAGGAGCGGGAAGGGAAGGGGGCAGGTATGCTTGGATTAGGGTTTAAAGCAGTGTATTCTTATGCTGGTGTGATGTTTGTAGAATAAACCCAAATGGTGCAAAAGTGCTTTAAGAACAGGATGTTGGGCAGCTGTTGACAGGACTTTGGCAGGATGCTTGTATGGAGAGTTTGGCAGAGTAACAATCAGCTAAGAAACAGGCTTATGTGGGAGTCCCAGACAAAAACCTGTTTGTATTATGAAACAAACTCGCGGCTGGCTTTCTTTTTGTTTAGTTGTTTACTTATCTCCACCATAGGGATGACACGTAGCTCCCCAAGCAGTTTGTAAACTGCTCCCACACTAATTGAAAATCACCGCAAACAGAATTAATTTTGTTTCTGGCACTCTTCTTTTGAAATCCCCTGTTGGAACTCACCTGGAACTCACAGCTACCTTCTTCCAGTCTTTGGGGATGTACAGGTGGGGTGTTGTTGTTTTTTTGTGAGAACCCAGCGTCCCGTCCTCTGCACCACACTGGATCCTTGTGTTTGTCATTATTAACTCTGTGTGTAAACTGAGAAAGGTCTCTTGCCTATGAAAGGAACTGTGCATCACCCAAATTATTTTGACAGCACATAGGAAGCTGCCTTATACTGAGTCAGGCCCTTGGTCCATCTAGCCCAGCACTGACAACATTGACTGGCAGCAGCTCTCCAGGATTTCAGGCAGGGTTCTTTCCTAGCCCTACCTGGAGATGCCGGGGATTGAACTTGGGACCTTCTGCGTGCAGAGCAGGTACTCTACCACTGAGCTATGGCTCATTCCCATCCCATGTGTTTTCTACCAACCCTAAGGAGTAATAACTTCACAGAACAGCCTTCAACAAACTAGTGCCCTCCAGATGTCTTCGACCTCAACACCCAACAGCCCCAACCAGCATGGCCAATAGTCAGGGATGCGAGGAGTTCTAGTCCAAAACATCTGGAGGACACCAAGTTGTGGAAAGCTGCCATAGAAGGTTTCATATTTGCTCATTCAGGATTAAATAGAGATTCAGTGCTTATTTAATCATGCTTTAACTCGAGAGAATGTGACTGAGAGAATGCCAAGGAAGCCATCAACATCTTACTGAGCCATGCTGGTTGGGGATGATGGGTGTTTTAGTCCAACAAATCTGGAGGGCACCAGGTTGGGAAAGGTTGTTTTAGTCTATGCCAGGGGTGGGCAAGTGTGGGAGGTCTGGGCCCCCTCTGGGGGCAATTTTCAGCCCATGGGCTGCAGTCCATGGGGTGCTGCACAGTCCACAGCACACCCTGAAAAAAAATTCACCACTTTGCCACTGAAATTCAGAAGCAAATTGCTCTGTAGCACTGAAAGGATTAAATTTAGCTTGTTTTCAAGCTAAATTTGACACTTTTAGCCATCCGTAATGCCAATTATTTTGGTTGGGGGGGGGAAATCACCATTGAATTTGGCAGTGTGGAAAGGGGGGCACATATAGCCCACCCCTGGCCTATACAGTTAGGGTACAGTTCAAAATACAGTTTCCCTCTGTCTCTCACATTTACTCTCACGCACAACCCAGTCGTCCATCTCCCTTTATCCCTAATTTCCAAATTTAGTCCTTCCCGCCCCCTATTTTGAGCCTCCCCTGCTCCTCACTCACATTAATACATTAGCTGTTGCCAGCACTCATTCAATGAGGCCGGTTTTAGCACACAGGATGGATTGACTCAGATCCCTGCAGTGCCCCTTCCACTGCCAAGTGAAGATAAGCGAAAGTGCAAATAGGGACAAGAGACAAGGCTACACCAAGAGCATGCAAGGCTCTTGTATGGCTCTTGTACAAGTAGTTCCTCAGCCATGTATAATGCACGTAACTTCTACTGATTAGTCGTGACTCACACAACTGGATAATATCCAGACCTAAGATGGGTTGACCGGTGGCACTATTTACTTCTTTGCGTGCTTAATGGGGGTTGGTTGGAGGGAGGGGGTTGTTTTTTGGGGGGGTTAAGGAAAGGAGAACAATGTAAGGTGGGAGAGAGAAGGATAGGGAGTAGTAACCAGGAAAAAAACATAAGTGGAGAAAAAGACTGAGAAACACAGTTAACAACTAGGAGTGGCTTCCGTATTGCCGATTGGGGTTAAAAATGGATCTTCAGTCTGGAACGGTTGAGGACTATTGATCCTAGAGAATCTCACTGAGAAAAAAGTGGTTTTCAAGCCTTGGCCCAGAACCTGCTGTCAGAAAGATTGCGCATTTGCTGAGACCCGGGTCAGTTTTAAGGGCTTAACATGGCTGGTGCGAGCACATGTGCTTGGTTCCAATCCTAGCAGGGGGCCTACTGACAAGAGCTCCCTGGACTTTCTCCTTCTCTTCACTGTTGCAACCTGCTTGTTCACCTGCCTCTCAGTCTGGCCCAGGCAATGGTGGTGGTGACAAGGAGGTGCCACTGTCTACTTGCTCTCTGGCTCTCTGGCTGTCAAGCGAGCAAGTGGTAGCAACCATGAGAAAGAGGAAGAAGGGCAAGAGCAGCTGGTGACAATGGTGGTGAGGAGGTAGACTCACCAAAGGAGGGGGGCCATTGAGAGAGTGTCTTGCCCAAGGGCCTTCCAAAACCTGGAGCAGTCATTGACTGGAGCCAGCCCCCTTTCTAGCTTGGCCACTGTAAAATCTTTTTTTTTTTTTAATGGGCACCAACAATTAAGCATTTTCTCCTTTGGATTCTTTTCCCATTTCCCCACCCAAGCCTTCTTCATAAGTATTCTTGGCACAGGCTCTGACATTTGTTGCAGGCTCTTCTCACCTCTTCACTTCCTGCTGCAAATTCTCTCATTCTGCATCTGCACACTTCAGATAACTTGCCTCTTAGGAAGCCTGGGGCTAGGCAAGATTGGGGTGGGGAGATTGGTTATCTTTGTGCCCTGTATGTGTGCTTCCCAGAGGCATCCGGAAGTGGACCCTGTTGGAAAGAGGATGATGGGCTAGATGGACCCGTAATCTAATCCAGTAAGGCTCCTGTTCAAATTCCACCTCATCCTACAGCCTTCCTGGATAGAAGGCAGCAGCAGATTATAGTCATCTATACAAATGACCAGTTAAACTTATTTATTTGTTTGCAGTATTTTTACCCCACTCTTCAGCCAAAAAAGGCTCCAGAGCAATTTACAAAGATTAATAATGAGACAGTCCCTGCCCTCAGGTTTACAGTCTAAAAGACATGACACAAAAGGAAAAGGGATTGGGAGGGAGGAGGAAAAAAAAGAAGAAGCAAAACTCAGGCACCACTTCTTAGTTTCAAATTTCTTAGGGCCTGCATATCACTTTATGACTGGGGTGGGCAATTTGTGGTCCTCCAGATGTTTTGGCCTACAGCTCCCATCATCTCCCACCATTGGCTATCCTGGATAGGACTGATGGGAGTTTTGGCCAAAACATCTGGGGGATGCAAGATGCCCACCCCTGCTTTATGAGGAGGAATAAGTGGTGACAGGGGTGGGAAAATGCACTAAGAGCTGGACTGACCCGGGTTCAAAAGCTTACCTAGCCAGTGACCCTCAGTCCCAGTCACACAGACGGAAGGAGGAGATAGCAGCAGTTAATAAAGATTAAAGAGTTTATTTGTAAGACCCAATTACATGGGATTAAGGCAAGCAATACATCTCTTACGCAGAAGAGATGCTCCCATCTCGCTACATCATTGCAGATACAAGTCCAAGACCCCAGTGGTAAGGCTGAGATGCAGTGAAGTGACTGACTTGAAGTAGAAGTCCAGAACAAGAGACAGAGAGTCACTGTGTCAATAAGTGTCTTAATTTATAGTCAGACCCTGTACCTATAAATAGGATATTACTCACCAGTTGTATAACCTATTCTTCACAACATGTTTACTGACTACAATTGTCCACATGATTCTGAGTCATAGACCTTGACATTATGTCTGGTGACAGAAGACCTTGTGTACTTCACCTCAGGAGACATCCTCCATGTCAGGTGACAATCCTGATGTCAGGTGACAATCCTCGTTCTGCCCATGCAAAACCTAACAAGTAACGGTGCTGTGCCACATTAAACTGGGCAGGTGGTTGTCGGAGGAACCCATCACCAGGAGGCACCTGCGGTATTGCATGAGCACACCAGATCTCAGTGTAAGGTCCAATGGAGAGAATAACAGACTCGGGTGTTGGTCCAAATAACGCCCTAGCCACATGGACTCATTGTGGTTGCCTCGGGCAAGTCGCTCTCTCTGGCTCAGTTTCTCTATCTGTGTGAAGTGGGAATTCTAGCAACTGACCTCACAAAATTGTTATGAGGGCAAGCACATTGGACACGGCCTAGTGTTCAGCCAGGTCCTTCAGGTTGCCTTACTGCGGCTTCAGCTCACATGGTGAGGGCAGTTCTTTTCTCCAGTTAAAAAGGGGAAGGAGCCCACTGTATTATTTTCTTGATTATCTTGGAAGTGGTGTTTTTTCCTAAGTCTTTTTATATTGCCTGTGTCACTCCTGATGGATTTTAGGCAGCTGCTTCCTGCCACCCCCACATAATGCAATTATATCCACTTGAAACAAACTTAACTGAAAGTGTCCATCAGATGTGGTATTCTATGTATTAGTAAAGTCTGACTGTATGGAAATCCTTTAGACAGCCCAATTTCAAGTATAGTGACTGTAGAAAGTCACCATATGTAAGGTCAATGCAGCAAGCCATTTGAAAACTAGCTTTAGCACAATGTTCATGCAACTGCTCGACAGGAGAATACAGAGTGACCAGGTTATAAACTGGGGAAGATAATTTTACCACACTTCTGCACGCAGTCAAAAATCAGTGGAGCAGCAGAATGGTGAATTTTTCCGTACTCCTTTGAAGAATGATACTGATGACCAGCTTACCTAGTGGTTATGTGTGGACACTGTGTTAAATTACAACTTGGTATATGGCTCCCTGTATTCATACAGTATAATTTGAGTTTACCTGTTGTCTAACTTATTCACTTAAATCCATACCTTCTACCCCCGCCCCGAAGCTAATTTTCCTATTGTCTGTAGTTTTGAGGTTATGTCATCCATTCCTAGCTTTAGAGTGTAATTTATTTTTCCATAGTGACATTCGGTAAAAACAGTTCTGACTGATTTGTTTGCCATTGTATTGATTGTTATTGTATTGTGAAACCTGAAACTTCTTTGGGATACAAAGCAGTATATACCGTAAATTGCATAAACAAACAAACAAGGTTCCCTATCCAGAAATGCTACATCTTCTAGCAGACAGTTAGAGGTGTGAAAAAGCAATCTGGAGATTACTCTCGCACCTATGTTTGAAGACTGCTAGAGGCAACCCGAATGGAATGCAGGAGTTACCCAGTATATTTGCCTTTCCCAAAGACACTGCCCATTTGCTTAGCTATTTGGGGCAGGGAAGAAGGAGCACTTTGGTATGTTATCTGCACTGCACAACAGCATGATGAGGAGCTCAACTGTGGTAATGGGAAAGGTTCCCCAATGTTCATTGCCACCCCAGCCAGCAAAACAAGAGCAAGGGCACAATCCTATGCATATTTAGACAGAAAAAAGTCATACAATTCCCAGCATTCCCCAACGCAGCACCTGTGTCCTCCAATGGAGCCCACAAAGGGGGTCCCCAACATGGTGCCCACAGGCCCCTGGAATTTTTGTATGAAATGCATACAACTTTCTAACAATGATTTTTAAGCACCAAATGTAGACTGGAATAAATGTGTCTTCAGGATTTTCTTGTTGTTGTAAAAGCCAGCAGTGATGAGGCCATACATATCTCCCAGGGGAGGAAGTCTCCAGTACTGGCCAGCCTAATGGCTCTTGTAAGTGGGCCAGCGAGTAGGGACTCTGATGCTGATCTTAATGCTTGGGCAGGTTCATACAGGTGTAGGCTATCTACGGCTCCTCCTTCTCACCACCACCATTGTCTGGGCCAGAGCAAGTGGCAGGTGAACAAGCAGGTGTCAGTGGTGAAGAGGAGGAGAAACTCCAGGAGGCTCTTGTCAGTGGGGTTCTGCAAGGGTGTGGGCCCTCAGCAGGTGCCCGTCCATGCTTACCCTTGACACCAGCCCTGAGTGCAGGCACTACTTTTGGCCCCAACTGCAGTCCAGACAGATATGGGGGTGTGCGCATGAGACTTAAGATGCACATTGTCTTGTAGGAACCACAGTGAGCGCATGTGCAGGGTCAGCCTGGTTGTGTAAGCAAACCAAGCAGTTGTTTGGTAGCAGTATTCTTAGGCTAACACAGGCAAGCAGCATCTGATTGAAAACGTACAACCGAACCCCCGCCCTGGATCCAGCTCCTCTCGATGGGTTTTGCAGTTTTGCTGACTACAGATGGTTTTAGCTGAAATGGCTGCATCCAGTTCCCCCACCATCGGCTTTTAGCTATTTTTGCTTGTTTGTTTGTTTTGGTTTTTGTTGTGTCATTTTGATGTTTAGTACTTTAATGGTTTTGTTTTTAGACACTTTGAAAGTGTGATTTAAAAGTGTTTTAAATGAAAAATAAAGGAATAAATACTATCACAAAGGATGCTGCTGGGGTGCAGCCACATACAGTCCCTTAACTGGACTCCAGCATACTTTGCAACATTGCAAGTACTAATTCTGTGGTCCCAGATCACGTGGCTTATCCTTGGAGTGGATGGGCAGGTGTAACAAAATCTCTTGGGCCAGCTCTGCAAATATGATGATTAAAAGGCTTCTGCATGGTGTAATGCAGGGGTAGGCAACCTGTTGCCCAGATATTTTGGGCTACAATTCCCATAGACCTTGGTCATGCTGGCTAGGGCTTATGGGAGTTGTAGTCCCCAAAAAACCTGGAGGACACTGGGTTGCTGTGACACAATCCAGGGATCCATCTATATCTATATCTATATCTATATCATCACCTCCACTTAAATATGGAGTTGTGCGACATGGAATGTGTGGGATGTTTACAGTCAAAACCATAGAGTAATGGTTAGCCACAAGGAGGCCTGATAGAGTTTTCCTGAACATTCCCAGAGAGGACTCTATGAGGCAAATTCCCTTGTGTCCTCTGGCAGGAAGTGGGTATAGCTTATTGCTTCTCTTCTTCCTGCCCGCGGACACACAGAGACTTGAATCTTGAAACTCATCGTGGAAGCAATGTAAACTCTTGCTCCTGATCTCCGAACTCGTCACTCAGAGATCCAATGAACCTAGATGAATGAGTACTTTGCAACTGGACATATCTTTTTGTCTGCCTGAAGTTGAACTGCAATATCTGAGTGAGTAAATGTTATTTTTAACCTTTACAAGACTGTTTGTCTGATTGACATTTTAAAGGGAGATAAACAGGGGCAAATCCAGGGAAATTCAGTCGGCTACAAAGCATCCTGAATTACCAAATGCCAATACTGCTGTAACAGGCAGATCCAAGCTTCCAGTTAAAGCTGAAAAGGGACTAACTGCTGCTCTTGCAAACGCGGGAAAGGAGGGATAATATCACAAATATATCCTCTCCTAGTTTCTTCGCGTCAGTCCCAACAGAATGATCTGCCACCAATGCTGCTCCTGAATCTGCACCCTGTGATCAAGCAAAGGATTGTGCCAGATGGTGCAGCTGCACTTATCCAGTGTCCATCGTACAATGAACCCATGCCATGGTGAACCTAGGAAGACTTCTGCTGCTGGCTCAGACCAGAGGTCTGTCTAGTAGTCCAACATCCTGTTTCCTGCTGTGACTAACCAGATGCCTCCAGAAAACTCACAAGCAGGACATGAGTGCAATAGTTCTCCCCCATTGTTGCTCCCCAGCAACTGGTATTCAGTGACATCTGACATGTTGCCTCGATGCAGATCTCATGGGTCAATTCCATCTTGGCATGCAACCAGTTGGAAAAGCAAGCCATGGATTTGTGTTCTACCTTGAATGGTTCTCATCTGAGGCATAGGGTGGTCCCCTGTTTTGGAGGCATCTTCTATTTGAAGCATTGTCCAGCCCAAGTCTGGTAGTATAAAGGTAAAGAACCATAAGAAGGGAGAGGGAGCAGGGGCCTTGAGGCTGCCTACCAACAGGACCTGGACAGCAGACTGAGCAAGGCACGCAGGTCGCCTGGTCACAGTCTCCCACACTATGGTGAGATGTACCATATTTCTATTTAAATTATAATAATTATTTCTAAATTTACATCTAGACATAAATTAACATAAAATCAGCATCCTCATTTGTCCTCTTTTTTTGGCGATTCATAAGTGGCCATCCTACTGAAGCCTGATTTTAAAAAACCCCAAATACCTTATATTATGAAGCAAACTATTCTCCTTCTTCCCCTCATCTTCCATTAGGCCAGGGCTCAGTTAACTTGCTCTCACTGTATCTAAAGCAGCTTACTGGAGAAAAAAAAACTCAGCCTAGCAACAAGCATCCAAGTCTGCATGGAGGAATTAGTGAGCAGCCAATTACAGTTTAGAATGGAATGGTCGACACAGAAGGACTGGGATCATTCTTTTTCTTTATACATTTACTGTGCCTTGTTTTTCTTCTTTTAACTCTCAGTCCTGACAGCAGGACAGGATAGAACAATTTTAATGGCCTTTTCCACAATGCACCATCTCTTACTGGGAATGATAGCATTAATCAGGTTTTAAACTGGAGCATCCCCCTGCCTGCCCTGCTCCCCCAAAGAAAAAGTGCTCAATGTTCATGGCATCCTATAATATCTAACCACCTACATCATGGACAGACCGTCTGTTGGGGCAAAGGTGTCCTTCTCCCTACTGGCTGTCCTTGATCTTAAAACAATTTCTCCCTCCTAGAAGGAACACACAGCTCCGTCCAAATGACAGTTCCCTGGGACAATGCTGACTCTGGCCTCATCCATTGGCCAGAGAACTAAGGGCCACTGGGAGGCTGCACCCCATGCCTCCCAGGATTAACATCACAGCAAGGGGGAGACCAGCCTGACTCCATACATCAGCCCGAGAGGGAGCAGCTGCATGGAGCTCGCTTCACCCCTCCCTGCCATAAGGAACACACAGCTCCACTGACAGTTCCCTGGGGCGGCAGACTCTGGCCTCATCCATCGGCCAGAGAACCAAGGCTGCACCCCATGCCTCCAAGAAAAACATCACGGCAAGGGGGAGACCAACCTAGTCCCCATACATTGGCCAAAGAAGGAACAGCTGCAGGGATTAATAAATAAATAAAGTAAGTGCATACCATCAATTTATATCAAGATTAGGCAACCTGATGCCTTCCAGTTTTGGACTACAACTCCCATAATCCCTGACCATGCTGGCTGGGGCTTGTGGGAGTTGTAGTCCAAAACATCTGAAGGACACCGGGTTCCCTATTCATTTCATTTCATTTCATTTCATTTCAATACTGCCCAATAGCCATAGTACTTTGGATGGTTCACAAAAAAGGGGGGAGGGGGAGAAAATAAAAATAAAAATAATATAATTTTGTTTAATATACAAAATTTAAAAACAATTTAAAATAGCTAAAAACAGTTAAAATACCTGGACCTAATACAACAACTGACATTAAAAGTTCCATCATATGCCAACAAATGCCTGGGCGCAGAGCAAAGTCTTAACCTGGCACTGAAAATATGACAATATTGGTGCCAGGAGGACCTCAGTGGGGAGAGCATTGGGGGCAACCACTGAGAAGGCCCTCTCCCTTGTTACCATTCTCTGAGCCTTCCTCAGAGCAGGCACTTGGAGGAGGGCCTCACATGTCAATCGTAATGTCCAGGTAGGTTCATAATGGGAGAGGCACTCTGTCAGTTATAGTGGTCCCGCGCCATGTAAGGCTTTATAGGTTAAAACCAGCATCTTGAATGGGGCTCAGAAACATACAGGGAGCCAGTGCAAGTGGACCAGAACTGGTGTTATGTATATGCTCAGACCTTCTGGTCCCTGCTATCAATCTGGATGCCACACTCTTTACAAGCTGCAGCTTCCAAACAGTCTTCAAGGGAGCCCCGTATAGAGCATATTGCAGTAATCTCTTGGAGGTTACCAGAGCATAGGCTACTGAAGCCAGGTTATCCCTGCCCAGATAGGGGCAGCTGAAGCTGGTAGAAGGCACTCTGTGCCACTGAGGCCACCTGAGCTTCAAGTGACAAAGATGGCTCCAGGAAAAACCCCAAGCAATGAACCTGCTCCTTCAGAGGGAGTGCAACCCCATCCAGAACAGGTTGAACACCTTCTATCGGTTCAGAAGAACCACCCACTCGCTGATCTATATAGTACTGCAGTGAAAAAAATTACTGCCTCCAAGACAGGATTGGGCAACTTGTGGTCCTCCAGATGTTTTGGGCTACAACTCTCATCATCTCTCACCATTGGCTACGCTGGCTTGGGCTGATGGAAGATGTAGGCCAAAACATCTGGAGGGCCACAAGTTGCCCACCACTGCTCTAAGTTGACCACTACTTGTTCACACTATCGCAACTTTACTAATGACCAGTGTATAAATTTTTCTCAGTCAGAAGCAGAGTTTGTTGGAAAGATCTCAAAGAAGAGGTAGAAGTGGTGTTTTATAGAAGACAGATGCCTCCCTTTTTCTCCTGGGAAATTACATCCCTATAAGTCTTCATTTTTGCTGACATACCAGTTTGCAGCTTCGGCGTCACCACGAGAAAGGCTTTGAATTTTTGCTCCGGTTAATGAAATGCAGGACGGAAAGAGTACAAAAAAGGGGGGGAGATTCAGCCCTGCGGGGGCTTCTCACACATCTTTGCTTAACTGTAACTCCAAAGTGCCAATCAAGGGCCTGACTCAAGGGGGCATTGCCTCTTAGGAAGGCAAAAACGCCATGATGAAAGCTGGCAAGAATGAATAAATATATTAAGTATCAGAAAAAATATTAAGGAGTTCTGGAAAACATTACATCCACAGTCTTCCACCAAGCTTACTGTTCCATGCAGCATTATGGGACTTCTAATAAAACATGCAAGCAGTCCTTGGCTTTCATTGTAGAAGTTTCACAGTTTGTTATAGTGAAAGGAAAACATGTACACACTGTCCTGATTCAGGAACTCTTAAACAGACAGAAGTCTGGTCACTTTTATCCGGTCACTTTTATTTGTTTGTTTGTTTATTTGTCACATTTATATTGCACCTTTCCTCAAAGATGATCAGGGCAGCATACATGATTTCCCCCTCCCTCACATTTTATTCTCACAACAACCCTGTGAAGTAGGTTATGTTACCTGACCCAAGGTCACCCAGTGACCTGCATGGCTGAGTGGGGATTTGAACTGGGTCTCCCCTTGGGCTGGTGCCAAGGGTAAGCATGGACGGGCACCCGCTGAGGGCCCACACCCCAGCAGGGGCCCACTGACAAGAGTCTCCTCGACTTGTTCCTCTTCTTCACCATTGCAACCTGCTTGTTCACCTGCCTCTTGCTCTGGCCCAGACAATGGTGGTGGTGAGAAGGAGGAGCAGTAGATGCCACTGCCGACTTGTTCCCTGGCTCTCTGCCTGTCAAGCAAGCAAGTGGTAGCAATGATGACAAAGAGGATGAAGAGCAATAGCAGCTGGTGACAATGGTGGTGAGAAGAGGGCCCATTAAGCCTGTCTTGCCCAAGGGACCTCAAAGACCTGGAAGCAACACTAGTCTCCCCAGTCCCAGTGTGGCACTCTAACCACTATGCTACAATGGTTCTCTCTTAGCATGTGATAACCTTTCCTCTACTCTTAAATATCTTGGCTGGGGATGTTGCGGGTGGAGCTGTTGTTCTGAGCTAATTTCTATAATGAGAGATGTCTGTTAGGAGACCTTCTTGTTGTGGAACTTCAGGGCATGTTGCACCATATTCAGCCAGGCTAACAGCCACCTACATCCGCCTTCCCTAACCGTGTACTACCCAGATATGTTAGACGACAACTCTCCCCCCCCCCCCCCGCTGACTGGAGAGGATAGGAGTTGTACTCCATCAGAGCTGGATGGCATCTGGTTGGGGAATAGTGGGCTACGTTAACAGGCCACAGCTCTCTCCCATCACATCCATGTTTCTATTATCCCACTTACTGAATGTGGTTGCCTTGTGTTACTATGGATAAACTCTTGTGAGTCACAGCCATGTGTGAAGGTGCACAAAACTAATACTGGAGAAGTGTGATGTATATCCACTTTGGAGGGGAGAGAGATGTAGGCCAGAAACTAGAAGTATTTCTGGAGATAGTGTATCTTGTCTCTATGCAAGAGGTGTCCACTATAGTTTGCTAAGTTAGCTTTAGGCACTTTCAGGCACTAGCGTGGCATGCAAGTATTTACTGATCTCTTTCAAATGCAACATGGAAGGAAACAGTCCTGAGAATCCTTGGGAGATAGGGTGGCCATGTGTCCTCTTTTAGAGAACAGTCCACTATTTAAGGGTTGCCAGAGGACTGCCCTCTCTTTTGAGGGCTGTCCAGTCCAAGTTTGGTTTAAAGATGAAGAACCACCAGAAGGAAGAGCTGGGCCTTGAAGTTGCCCATCAACAGCACCTGGACAGCAGATTGAGCAGGCAGGCACACAGGTCACCATGTTTCATACTATTAGGATATGTACTGTATTTCTATTTAAATTATAATAATAATGTCTAAATTTGCATCTACACATATAAATCAGCATATGGAAATTCTATGCAAATTGGTGCCCTCTTTTGTCTTCTTTTTGCTATAGTACTCCATCAGTGTGTAGACAAGCTTCCAGCATGGTAAGCGTGGCTCTTGAGAGCTTTAGGATTGCAACCACGCACTGTGAATGGATTCTGTTATTTATTTATTTATTTAATTTCTAGGCTCAATTCCAGCCAAACGTTCTTCTTCAAGATGGCTTAATTGGGCCTAAGAAAGAGAAACAGTCTGTCCTTTTAAAACTCCAAAGGCCAGTTTGGATCATTTTCAGATTATTCATTCTAGACTGATTGTCCGGACATGACATTCACAGCTGCTTCCCAGTGGGCCCATCCAACAGAAGCCCAGCAAGAGACAAAAGATCACCACACAGGAAGCTGAAGCGCTGATCTTGTAAGTCCACTCCTCAGAAATCCTAGTGGGCCTTACCTCCTGCTCCCTCACAGATCATTTTCAGATCTTTTCTGTCAGCTTTTGCCGTTGTCTTCCATGGGAGTAGGTTAGATGTGTAGAGATTTGTGAAGGGTTTTTTTAAAACACACACACACACACACACACACACGAGAGTCTCCAGAAATGTAGGCTCATAGTTTATATTTTTATAGTATGACATCAGGCAGAAATCCCTTCATCAGCATCAAAATCTCCAAGGCATTCCAAGAATTGCCTTTTTAAGCTACATGCTCTGAGGGACGGGGGAGACTTGACAGCAATCCAAACAGAGTGGAGAACAGAGGGGCATTTAGCTGTTCAGGCCGGAAGCATCTGAGTGGGGGGGGCGGGCGGTACTGCTTTAGGGGCCTTTCTCCCTCCCTGTGGCCACCACTCAAGGCTGCTTTCTAAGTACAAGAGAAAATACAATCTGTTCAATGTTTCCTTTGGCCTTGGGACTTAAGACGGAATAATACATTACAAGTGGGGAGACCATGAACTAAGAGATTCCTAACCCTTTCTAACACTAATGCAGGATATTTGTATGTGTGAGGCAGGGGGCGGGAATGGGGGGAGGAATTGGCAGGCAAGTGCTTAACCCTCCTCCCACCCACTGATTTCCTGGCTCTGAAGTCAGAAAAAGCCCAGCTGTAGGGAAAATGCAAGGGACAATTGGCGGCATGAGAAGGATTAAGCACCTCCCCTAAGTGATTCTATTGTGCAAGTCCCCCCCCCCACCTGCCCCGGCATTAAGCATCAGACATGGATTTAGAAAATTCATAATTGCTGATACACCATGTAATCCTATAAGAATAGCTAATTCATTCTTGTGAAGTCAAATGGGACCATCCACGCACAAGGAGGAGGTATCAGCAGGCTTGGGAGAACTGCAAGGTTTCCAGAAGTGTGTGTGTGTGTGTATAGAAAATAATTAAGATGGATGGTGTGGGGACAAAACAGGCCAATGAGGTCTAAACATGTTTAGTGGCTACAGAATGCTGACAGTCTGTTATGGTGGGGGTGGGGGGTTGATATGGAAACCTGTGGCGGTGGGAAAGGGGAATGGAATAGAACTAGGCTGGTCAAGTGTCCTGCTTTATCAAGGGCAATTCTCTCTTTGAAGGTATTCTCTCTGCAAAGGGCTGTCCAGTCCCAAGTCCAGTTTAAAGACTTGGGACAGTATCCAATGCTGCCTGTCCGCAAGCAGGGCCCACCACCCTTATGCGTGCTCTCCTGGCCTGCCCTGTTCCAGCAACAAGTATTTCCGCTCGCTTTAGGTTGCCCCCGTAAGTGCTATCTCCATGCCACAAGCGGTAGGCACCGCTTGCAGAAGGGAATTGGCAGGGCTGGCTGCTCGCAGGTGGACTCCACTGGATACTGCCCTTGCTATGGAAGAAGTGCTTCCCTCACCCAAACTCTTCCTCTTCCTGCCCTCCACTTTAAACTTTTGTCATTGTTTGCATAGATGGAATGGTTCCTGCAATCAGATATACAAAAAGTCAAAGGGGTTCTACCACCGCAGAATTTTCAGAAACATTGTTTTCAACACCAGAGACCCCTTTAAAAAGTTGCTTCATGTCTCAGACTAAACCAGCTAGCTAAAGATGGATCTCTCTGCTGCCTTTTTTTTTTTTTTAATTGCACTCACTTCTAAAACCAAGTAAAATAAACCTCAGCTTTTAACTGGTGTTAAAAAGGGCATGACATCTGAATTGTTTTCAACCTAGCAGCCATTTCTGATCTTTTAGCAAAATAGCTATATGGGGGAACCCCACCATTTCTGTTGGGGTTCCCCCAACAACATTTCTATCCAACTCATTTCTGAACCACATATCCAAATACTTAGTGTATTCACAGTGTCTTCACTTGGTTAACTCCTTGTACAATTAAAGATGACATGCATGGCAACAAAGAAAACAGTAAACTTATACATGCACAGGGACTGAACTGAATTGACAGTGTGCCTTTTTATGCTGTACATTGTGTACATTGTAATACTGCTATCTGACAAGGTTAAGTCTGGATAATTAGACCTTTATATTAAAAAGAAATAGAGCAGAGTCTTTCTCCTTTTTAATAGTTCTTATCAGTCTTTCCCATGGCTGTCAGCTCTTCCCAGCCTGTTTTATTATCTACTCATAGCACCGATGGAAAGATTTTCCAGCATGCCAGTATAACTTTGGTTTTAGTTGCTTTGAGTTCAAAAGGCAGGCATTCCTCTCCCACCCCATTTTGGATAACTTCCAAAACCTCAACAAGTTTGTCATCTTGGAAAATAAAAGAGAAACATATAAATAAAATCAGATTTGCTTATTAAGCTCATTCTATTATTACATTTCTTTACTCTCCAATTTTGTCCCATCCACCTTAGTTATGAGCTAATTTATACAGTCACCGGAATAAGTAGCAAAGGTTTTCCTGGATTGTACTGCTTCAGACTCTGTGTGGGTGTTGTAAGTTTGAATAGCATCACACTCCACCTCTAAAAAGCAGCCAACTCTGTGCACCTAAAAAAAACTAGTATGCTTTTATGTGCACCTTCTACCCCAAATGCTACTTTTTTCAATGTGTAGGTGTCCCTGCCCCCGCCGCCATTGCGAAGCATTCAAAAATGCAAACCCTTCACCTATAACCTGAAGTAGTACAGTTCACGAAAGGCCAGGGATGTTGAAGAGTCCTTGGTCTCGAGTCATGAGTCGAGTCACGAGTCTTTGGACCCGAGTCTCGAGTTTGAGTCCTTGGTCCAAAATGGTGACTCCCGAGTCCCGAGTCACTCCCAAAGCTGACTCCACGAGTCCCTATTAAAATCAATGGGGGTTTTCTCCAACAAAATAAGGCTACTTCAGATGTGTGGCTTAAATAAATTCTAGGCACAACTGTGCCTTTTTATTTCAAAACTCTGCAACTGATTTTGACTAGAACAGACCAGGCAGACAAACCCAAAATAACCAGGCAGGCAGAGGAAAGCAGGGAACCCCAAAGCAGGCAGGCAGAGGCAGCCAAACCCAAAATGTCTGAAAGGTTGCATTTTAGAAAAATGATTTTTCTTTGTCAATTTTTTTTATTTCTATATAAAACAGACACATAATATCAAACATATAACAATTAACAAAACAAAATAGACCTCCGATTTTTCTTCTACAGCAAATACAGGTAACAATAATTTTTCTTACTCGATAATCCAAATGAGAAATCTCTTTCTTCCCATTGTCCCAGATTCACTTATTATTCCATAAATCCACAAACAAACAAATCATTATTTTCCAGTCTCTGCAAAAAGTCAATTAGAGGTTTCCACTCAATAATAAATGCAGATGTTGTCCTTTCTCTAATTAGTGATGTAAGTTTGGCCATCTCTGCCAGCTCCAGCATCTTGACCAACCATTCTTCTATCGTAGGCACTGCTGGACCTTTCCACTTCTGTGCATATAGTAGTCTCGCTGCCGTTGTCATGTATAAAAATAAAGTTCCATATCTTCCTTCTAGCTGACTGTCCATTATTCCCAATAGAAAAGCCTCTGGTTTCAATTGAAAAGTAATCCTTAAAATCTTTTGCATTAATAAATGAATTTCAACCCAAAAACTTTTAGCTTTCTTACATGTCCACCACATATGATAAAAGGTTCCTTCCTGTTGTTCACATTTCCAACATATATCTGATGCACCGCTATACATTCTAGCCAATTTCTCCGGCGACAAGTACCAACGATACATCATCTTATAAAAATTCTCTTTAAGACTAGAGCATAAAGTAAATTTCAAACCTTTTAACCACATATTTTCCCATTGTGTCATTAGTATATTATAACCAAAATTTTGAGCCCATTTTATCATACATTCCTTCACTTGCTCTTCCTCAGTTTCAAATTTCAACAAAAGCTTATACATTCTTGAAATAAGATGTTCATCATTTAAACATAATTCCCTTTCAAAGTCAGATACCCTCTGTTCAAAATCATACAACCTTTTATCAACTTTAAACCTTTCTACCATCTGTAAATATGAGAACCATTGACATGTATGACCTTCTTTTATCAGTTCTTCTCTTGATTTTATTTTACATTCATCTTGTGAAAAATTCAGCAAATCACGATATGTCAACCAACTGTATTTACTTAACATTTCTCTTCTATGATGGGCTTCTTGTGCTGATAGCCACAATGGTACTCTCTGACAAAACCTAGGTTTATATTTATTCCAAATTTTCAAAATGGCACTTCTAACACAGTGATTATTAAATTCTACATTCACTTTAACTTTATCATACCACATGTACCCATGCCATCCAAATCTCAAATCATATCCCTCTAAATCTAATAATCGACTATTTTTCAACAAAACCCATTCTTTGATCCATACTAAACAACAAGCAGCAAAATATAACTTCAGGTCAGGTAGACCCAACCCCCCTCTTTCTTTTGCATCCTGTAAAATCTTAAACTTAACCCGTGGCTTTTTCCCTTGCCATACAAATCTAGATATATCCTTCTGCCATTGTTTAAATGATATTTGCGATGTCACAATAGGAATAGTCTGAAACAAAAACAACATTCTAGGTAATACATTCATCTTGATTGTGGCTATTCTCCCCAAAAGTGACAATTGAGCTTTATCCCATCTTTCTAAATCTTTTTTCATTTCATTCCAAGACTTTACATAATTATTTTGAAACAACATACAATTCTTATTTGTTAATGTAATACCTAAATACTTTACTTTCTTTTCAACCTTAAAACCTGATTTATTTGACAATTTTATTTGATCCTGAATTTTCATATTTTTTGTTAATATCTTTGTCTTTAGTTTATTAACCTTAAAACCAGCTACAGCACCAATCTCCTTCAATTTAACCATTAACGTTTCTATTCCTTTCAGAGGATCTTCCAAAGTTAACACCAAATCATCTGCGAAAGCTCTCAGCTTATAAGACTCTTTTTTAATTTTTATGCCTCCAATTCTATCATCTTGTCTTATATCTCTGTTCAATATTTCAAGCACAAGAATAAACAACAAAGGTGATAATGGGCAACCTTGTCTTGTTCCTCTATGTATTCCACACGGTTTCGTCATATCGCCATTGACAATTATTTGTGCTGTTTGCGAAGTATAAATTGACTTTATCCATTTTATAAAGTTCTCTCCAAAATCCATTTCCTTCAGTACTTTAAATAGAAACCCCCAATTTAAATTGTCAAACGCTTTCTCTGCATCTAAGAAAATCAATGCAGCATGTTTTTCATTATGCTTTTCCAAGTATTCCAAAATATCTAAGACTGTTCTAACATTATCCCTCAGCTGTCTTTTAGGTAAAAAACCACATTGATCTTCATGAATAAATTCTTGAAGAATTATTTTTAATCTTTCCGCCAATATCATTGTAAACAGCTTGTAGTCATTATTCAGTAATGATATTGGTCTATAATTTCTTGTTAAGGTTAAGTCTTGTCCCTCTTTAGGTATTAATGTTATATTTGCCTCTTTCCATGTCTCCGGCATCCGGCCTCCTTGCAAAATAGAATTCATCGTTTTTTGTAAAGGTTGTATGAGTTCATCTTCAAATCTCTGATAGTATTTACCAGAAAGTCCATCCGGTCCTGGCGCCTTTCCTGGTTTAATCTTTTTTATAGCACCCACCAATTCACTTATTGTTATAGGACCATTCATAATATGTCTCTGTTCCTCTGTAATCTTAGGTAACTTTTGTTTTTCAATATATTCATCTATTTTTTCTGATGAAACATTATGTCCTTTATATAAATTCGAATAATAATAGTAAAATGATTTTTGTATCTCCTTATTGTCTGTTAATACTTTATCGCCCTCTTGTACTTTTATTATCATTTTCTTTTCTCTTTCTTTTCGCAATCTATAAGCCAACCATCTCCCAGGTTTGTTTGCAAATTCAAAGTTCCTCTGTTTCATATAATTCAATTTTATTTCCATTTCTCTTGTTGTTACCATAGATAACTGTTGTTGCAACATTTTAATCTGTTGGAAAATATTTGAGTTTCCTGGAGAGATCTTTAATTCTTCCTCCTTCTTTTTTATTTCCTCCAGAATTTTTTGCATTTTCTCTTGTCTCTTGGCCTTAAGTTGAGTATTATATTGTATAAAATAACCTCTAATAAAAGCTTTACTTGCATCCCAAACCATTCTCAGATCTGTACCCTTATCTAAGTTAATTTCAAAAAATTCTTTTAGTTTCTTTTTACAATCTTCCAACACAGCTGTATTTTGTAATAACGTTTCATTTAATCTCCATCTAAAAACAGTGGATTTTCTTTTGCAAACCATAGTCACAGGATTATGATCCGAGAAAGTCTTTGGTAAAATCTCTATTTTAGAAGTTTTAGTAACAAAGTCTTTAGTTGTCAGGAACATATCTATTCTCGAAAATGATCTGTGTCTCTCAGAAAAATAAGTATATTCCCTTGAATCACCATTCTTTTGCCTCCATAAGTCCACCAGTCTCAGATTTTCCATCAGATCAAAAAGGCTTTTTGGGAGTTTTCCTTGATACCTTGTAATATTTCTTTCTGAAGTTCTGTCCATTTGTGGAAGCATGACCCCATTCCAGTCTCCCATCAAACACCAACTTTCATATGATAAATCCATTAGAATATCCATAAGCTTCTTATAAAACACCGCTTTATCTTGGTTAGGTGCATAAATTCCCACCACCATTGTCTTAAATCCATTTAAGTTGACTTCTACTCCCACAAATCTACCTTGTTCATCAGCAAATACTAATTTTGGTTTTAAATGGGATTTAATATACAAAACAACTCCATTTTTCTTTTTAGCATGTGCCGAGATAAATTCTTCACCTAATGTTTTATAGACCAAATACTTTATATCTTTTTTCTTGATATGAGTCTCTTGTAAACAAATGATGTCTTGCTTTAATTTTTTCAAATAGTAAAATACTTTTTTCCTCTTTTGAGGGGCATTTGCGTCATTAATATTCCATGTTAAACATTTGTAATCCATAATCAGTAGAAATTTAAAATATACATATATATATTAATCTTAATCTGTGCCTGTGGCCAAGGCCATCCTTTCTTCTCCCCGTTTCATCTCCTCAAAATCTCTTTTAAATCTTTCTAGGAAATCTCTGGCTTTTTGAACTGAATTCAGCTTGAATCTCTGATCTTTGAAGGAAAAAACCACACCTTCTGGAATCTCCCAACGAAAAGCAATCTTTTTCTGTTTCAGCAGTACAGTCAAAAAGGCATAATCTTTCCGTTTAAGTAAAAATCTAATAGGTACTTCTTTCAAAACAATTATAGAATTATCCTCCTCCTTCAATCCTGTAGCAAAATGTTTTTGAAGAACCTGATCCCTTGTATTCTTCCTAACAAAATGAACCATGATGTCTCTTGGTACTCTTTTATTTCTGGCATAGGCAGAGTTAACTCTATAAATCTTGTCAAGCTCTATTTCCATATCTCCTTCATCCAAGGCCAGAAAATCCGCCAAAATTTTAATCATTCTATCTCTAGTATCCTCTTCTTCCTTCTCTGGGATATTTCTAAATCTCAGACAGTGTTCATTTGCTCTCAGTTCCAGTAAGGACATGTGATCTAGCTCCCCTTCAACTTCTCTGGTTATCACTTCAGTTTTATTCTCTAATATTTCAACTTTATCAGCAATCTGTTTAACCTCACCCGAGATTTGCTTTACTGACCCATCCAGTTTTTTAACTGCATCAGTCATATCCATTTTCATTTTCAAGATCTTTTCATCCATACTTTGCTCAAAGGCATTAATCCTGTTTTCCATCTTATCCATCCTACTGTCCAGTTTATTTCCCAACTCTTCAAATAAATTCTGAAGTAACTCTGGCGTAACCATCTTATCTGAACCTAGATCCAGAGATGCTTTCCTACTTCCTGAACCTTTTTTCGCAGCCATTATATAATACAATCGAAGAGCCAAGTTTAAAAAAAGAAAAATAAAAAGTGAGGAAGAGAAGGGGGGGAAAAAGCCCTCCTCTAGTAAAAGCTCAGATTTCAAGGCCTCTTGAATCACGTCTCTAACACAGCAGGCTTAGACTTCTTATCTGGTTGTTATGGAACTCATGAGTCATAAGTCATAACCAAAACATCCAGCAACAGTCCCACAGCAGCCATCTCTTTTCTAGCAACTTTTTCACAGCCAAACTTTCGTCAATAATAAAATTATTAAAAATGCAAATAGTGAGAAAGGATAGTCATAATAGAATACCTCCTTTCTTCTTCTTCTCCTTAATTAACTTTTTGCCCGAATTTTTTAGCCATTAAAGCCTCCAGCGTCTTGTGTTGTTCGCAACCTCCCTTCTTTTTAGTCCCGGAAAAAAGGAATTATCTCACCATAATATAGTCCTTAATTGCTGTAGTAGGAAACTCCCTTCGTCATAGATAGTTTGTAATCCATAAATCATTGGGAAATGAAGATTTTTTGCAGGCTAAGTGTCTTTTAAAGCTCTGATTAGCGGTTTTGAGCAAGATGTAGATTCCACCCCCCCTGACCGGTGTAGTGTCTCCACTGAACAAGCCTTCGCTTAAACAGTGAATACACAAATACCGATCGCCCGGGGTGTCTGTGGTTAATCTCTTCGTTCTCCCCAATAAACTGGGGTGATTTATGTCAGCTGAAATTGCTTCCAGCTGGTTCTTTACCGCTATCAGCCTCCCGTCTTCCGAGAGCGTCTGCCTGCCGAAAAACCTCACCCGGAAGTCAGAAAAATGATTTTTAAAAATAAAATCTTCGCCGGCGATCGCACTTCCCTCCACTCCTTCTGGCACAGCCCAGGGATGTTGAAGAGTCCTTGGTCTTGAGTCGAGTCTCGAGTCCCATTAAAAATATTGGGACTCGAGTGGGACTCGAGTCAGAGGGGGGACTCAGTCCGACTCACGAGTCGAGTCCTGGAGTCCGAGTCCCCATCCCTGGGAAAGGCATCACTTTATTCCACTACAGCAATACCTTGGATTACGAGCATAATTCACTCCGGAACCATGCTCGTGAACCAAAATACTCGTACATCAAAGCAAGTTTCCCCATTAGAAATAATGGGAACTCAGATGATTCGTTCCACAACCATTTAATCACTGCTTTGCCGGCTCCCTGGCAGGGAGCACCATGGAGGGAGTCGGCAAAGCAGTGATTAAATGGTTGTGGAATGAATCAGTGGAGTTCCCATTATTTCTAATGGGGAAACTTGCTTTGATGCGCTGGCTCCCGGGGTCCTGGCCGCGCCTCGCCTGCCTCCACTTGCTCTGCCAGGAGTGGACAGGAGACGGGGGCTTCCCTGGAGGCGCAGCGCGGTCGAGCTCGGCCGCTGCCTCGCGCTGCTGTGCCGGCCGGCCGAGAGTCCAGGAGGTGAAGGCTTCCCACAAGGTGCGGCGCGGCTGGGCTTGGCCACCGCCTCGTGCTGCTTCGCCGGCTGGCCGAGTGTCCAGGTGGCGGGGGCTTCCCTGGAGACGCGGCCGGGCTCAGCCACCGCCTCGCGCTGCTGCGCCGGCCGGCCGAGTGTCCAGGAGGTGCATCTCCCTGCCAGGGAGCCGGCAAGTGCTTTGCCGGCTCCCTCGCAGGGAGATGCGTGGAGCCGCTCCCGCTGCTTCCTACCGTTGTAAACAAGTGGTAGCTCGCCTCTCCGCCCGCCAGCGGTCCCGTCGCATCACATCTAGCCTTCGCACTGATGGGGCTGGATGTGACGCGACGGGACCGCCGGCGGGCGGAGAGGCGAGCCGCCACTTGTTTACAACGGTAGGAAGCAGCAGGAGCGGCTCCACGCATCTCCCTGCGAGGGAGCCGGCAAAGCACTTGCCAGCTCCCTGGCAGGGAGATGCACCTCCTGGACACTCGGCCGGCTGGCGCAGCAGCACGAGGCGGTGGCCGAGCCCAGCTGCTCTGCGCCTCCAGGGAAGCCTTCACCTCCTGGACACTCGGCCGGCCGGCGCAGCAGCGCGAGGCGGCGGCCTGAGCCTGGCTGCGCCGCACCTGGCCTTCACCTCCTGGATACTCAGCTGGCCGGCGCAGCAGCGCGAGGCGGCGGCGGAGCCCGGCCGCGCCTCGCAGGAAGCCCCGTGGAGGCATAAATTTAAATTTGAAAGACATCTCGCAATGGGAGGCACATGCGGCGGCAGCGGCTTGTGTTGCGAGACTTACTCGTCTTTCAAATGTAAATTTATGTCAAATTTTTCCTCGTCTTACGAGAAACTCGCAAACCGGGTTACTCATAATCCGAGGTATTACTGTAGTTGTATAGGCTGATCCACACAAACACTATGGAATATCTAGATGCTAGTTCTCTCTCTCTCTCTCTCTCTCTCTCTCTCTCTCTGTCTTGCTTATATGGTACTTAAGATGTTTATTTGCTGCCTTGTAATGGAAGCCAGTACACCAAGGATGGGGAATCTCTGGTCTGCAGGACTAATCCAGCCCATGGAGATCTCCCATCTACCCACCCCATCCCCATGCCCCGTTCCTTGGAGGCTACCAGGGGTTTGGGGAGGAGGCCGGGAGAGTAATTCCCCAGTGCGAGTGAGCCGCAGGGAATCCCCTTACTTAGCATACCTCTCACCTTCCCACTTGGAAGGGTGAGCAGTACACTAAGTGCTTCCCAGCTGAAGGCACTGGATGGAGGTGTGATCCTCCACCCACACCTTGGCCGGGGAGGCTTCACTGTACACGTGCTTTCACCATCTGAAGGAGTGAAGGGGACTGAGCTGGCGCAGCTCTGCCTACTCTGCATCCTCCCCGATGCAAGACAACATGGAGTAGGCAAGAAATAAATAAAGATTTTTAAAAACTCCATTGTAATAGCATGGGAAACTATCTCAATAAATGAGTGAATAATCCAGAAACTAAACCTTGATTGTTGAATATTGACTGCCCCCCTCCAGCCACATTTCTAATCTTCTTTTGACTACCGTCACACAGCACTAGGTTTTTTTTAACTAGCTGTGCAACAAAATGGTCAAGAGAGCAACTGGGTCGCAGGCTGTGTATGGATGATTGATCAAGGAAAAATGGGCAATTTCAAATAATGGTTAATAATTGAAAGTAAATGTACTTGACTTGCTTTTGAATAAATCAATTATGGTAAGTGCATAAAAAGTGCTGTAATTTCTTCTTCGTGGTCTCTGTGCATCACACACATATGGGTTCTCTGCGCCTGCGCTGAGATCGTTCGGGAAATTTCTATAGCTGAGGTGGATTGGGCGGGAGCCCCTCCCCCTGCGCGTGTCCCTTAGCGCGGCTCCCGCCCATCTCCTCAGTTCCTCTTCGACCGCCATTGCGTCTAGTTGTCGGGTTCTTTCTCTCTCTCTTCGGAGTCATCCTCAGCTGAGTTATTCCTTTTACCTCAGACTCTTCCCTCATAATATTTTCTGTTCTCAATTCTCTCTTCAATATCTAACTTCTTTTCCAAAAAAAAAAAAAAAAAAAATCTACAAAAACATCCTTACTATACCCTTATCTCTCCCCCGTTCTTATCCACCTATCATCTAAACTACTTCTAAACTATCCTAATTATGCCTCTGAAGGCAGCTTTCAGAAAATGCCAGCGGTGTGTGGAACAAAAATCCCACCCGCTGATAAGCACCTGCTGTGCTTGCTTTGCCTAGGGCAAGGCCATAAAATGGAGACCTGCCAGGACTGCCAAGCCTTTACAAAGTAGGCCCGTAAGCACCGCCAAACCAAGCTGCGAGCTCTCCTGTGGGAGCAATCTCTGTCAGCCAAAGGGCCTACTCCGGAGGAAAAACCTGGGGGATCCCAGTCAGCCAAAAAGCCATCAAAAGATACTTCGACAGCAAAAAAATTGGCGAAAAAGGTCCATAAAGATAAGGCGGAGCGCCTGAAAAAGAAAATGGCGGAAACAACCGGCAAAGACGCTGAGCCATCAACTTCGACCATTATGAAGGTCTCAGAGCGTACTGCTCTACTAATGTCGGCTATGACTGAGGCTCAAGATCGAGCTACGGGACCAATTGCCCACCAGTCTCCTCCGGTCTCGACGACGTCTCCTCGGGACCGAGAGTCGGGTTCGAAAACCCCACTAAAACAGCCTCCAACTATAGCCACCTCTCTGTCGGAGGGAGAAATCGTGGCTTCACCACCGAGGGAGCGACCTCGTTCGGGCTCGAGAGGTCCTCCACCGCGTCTATCACCTCCTGCAGCGTGTGCTCGAGAGGAGCGAAGGGGGCATCGTCGATCACGGTCTCCTCGATACCGGAGCCGTGATTCAGCTTCTAGAGAATCCACCTCTCGGTCTGTCTACTCGCACCGCCGTGACGACAGATCTTGGTCGGGCTCCTACTATTCGGACTCGAGATCAAGGAGCTACAGATCCCGATCCCGAGGCTCTCCTGACCGGAGAAGGCAGGACTATTATCGCCACCACCAACGCTCGCCCCCTCGGGAGCGACTCCATAGACGCAGATCCAGGACACCTACACCACGGCGGGATACGGCTGTGTCCCAAGCGCCCGTCGAGGCCGTCGCACAACCAACCGCCTCAACCTCGACCGCTCAGGCAGTTCTCGCCCCTGCTGTTGCGTTCTACTCCTCGTCGGGATCGGCGTATGTATTGGACTCGGACTCCGTGGCCTCCTCCTCCCATTCCACTTCCCCAGATGCACAAGTGGAATCTAAAGAAGCGATCTCCCCATCCGAAGATATGGGCAGTTTCGTTGAGCATGTCAGCCGGATGGTGACAGCCCTGGGAGTTGAGGCGAAAACTGCAAAAGGGAAAGCTAAAGTTGACATCTATGCGATCCTAAAGACCACCCAGTCCAACCATTTGCTCCTTCCCTTCTTACCAACATTGCTGGAGACGGTGCAAGAAACCTGGAAGACCCCAGCCTCTACGAAACCAACAGCTAAGAGGCTGGAGTCGATGTACAGGATCCAGGAGGAAGGGGCGAAATTCCTGTTTTCCCATCTGACCTCGAACTCGCTCATAGTAAAATCGGCGCAGTCTCGTGGGGGAAAACAGCATACCACGCCGGCAGATAAGGAGGGCAAGACGCTAGACTCTTACGGCCGTAGGATCTACTCCTCGTCTTCAATGATCGGATCCGTGGCTCTGAGGAGGCATGCCTGGCTTCGCTCTACCAACTCTATCGGGAGATGATAGAGCGAAGATCGAAGACCTCCCATTTGACGGAGAGGGGTTGTTCAACGCCACCACAGACGACTCCCTCGACTCCGCTCAAAAGGCCCTGGCGACAGCCAAAAAGATGGGGCTCGTCCGCCAACCCCCATCACAACAATTTAGACCAAGACGCTGGTCTCGGTTTCCATACCCCTCGTCACACTACCAACCATCCGGACAATATCAGGGTGGAAACTGTCAGCCTCATGCTCCACAGCCGCAGGCACCACAGCGTTCCTATCCTCAGCAACGCTCCAGGGGCTCGAGGAGAGGGGGCGACTTCACTCGACTGTGTCTTTGACTCCTTCGCCAGCCCGACCGAATTGTCTCCGCCACTCCGACCAGCTCCCGGCACTACTCTTCCAATCGCCTTGTCTCCACCACCTCAAGCACCTCTCTTCAGCTCTCGACTTCACCAACACCTTCGGTCCTGGAGGACCATCACGACGGATCGATGGGTGTTAAGTATAATCGAACACGGCTACAGGATCGAGTTCAGAGTCCTCCCCCCCTTTCTCGGGATCAAGACCACCCGTCCAACTCGAGTGCTCCTAGAAGAGGTGTCAAACCTCCGTCAAAAAGGAGCAATATAGCCGGTTCCCGCAGAGAACTTGGAGGACGGCCTGTACTCCAGGTACTTCATCGTGAAGAAGAAGGGAAGAGGACTCAGTCCGATCCTGGACCTTCGAACGGTGAATCTCTTTATCCCACCGAAGAGATTTCGCATGGTCACACTCCAATCGATCCTTCCACTACTTCGAAGGAACGATTGGTTTGCATCCATCGACCTCAAAGATGCGTACTTCCATGTCGCTATCCACGGGGACACCCAGAAATACCTTCGGTTCCAAGTAGGAAACTACACCTTCCAGTTCGTAGTTCTTCCATTCGGACTTTCCACCGCGCCGAGGGTATTCACGAAGTGTATGGCTGTGGTTTGTGCGAGTCTACGGGCAAAAGGCATCACCATCTTCCCGTATCTGGACGATTGGCTGCTAGTAGCTCCATCAAAATGGGAGCTTCAGCACGCACTGGGGGAAACCCTTCACCTCCTGGACGAGTTGGGGCTCTGTCTAAATGTAGAGAAGTCGGTCCTTCAACCAGTAAAGGAGATACAATACATCGGCGCAAGACTAAGCACGTTCGATGGTCGGGCATACCTACCAGACGACAGGTTGCAAAATATACTTACCCTCACGAAGAAGGTTTCCAGGCGGCCAATATGCTCTGCCCACACGGTTCAACGGCTATTGGGGCATATGGCCTCGACGATTGCGGTCGTACAATATGCAAGGCTTCGCATGCGACCCCTTCAAACCTGGTTTATCAGAAAATTCAGACCAGAGAAAGACAAACCGTCCATCCGCTTGAACCTTCCTCGAACCATAAGAGAGTCCTTGAGGTGGTGGCAACAGGAGTCGAATTTGAACGCGGGCATACCGTTCCATCCTCCGATACCGAACCGCATATTAATGACGGACGCTTCGTTGCTGGGATGGGGGGCCCACTCAGACGATCGCGTCGTACAAGGCATATGGACGGCGGCACAAACCACCAAACACATCAATTGGCTTGTGCTGATGGCCGTCTGGAAGGCGCTACAAGCTTTGGAGCAGTACCTCTCGGGCTGCCACGTCCAAATCGTAACCGACAATACCATGGTAGTCGCTTACATAAACAAACAAGGTGGCACGAGATCGAAACGCCTCACAGAACTGACCCTGCAACTCTACGAATGGGCTCTACCTCGAAGAATGTCCTTTGTAGCAATTCACATCGCAGGGAAGTCCAATGTGCTGGCAGACACCTTGAGCCGTGTGTCGATGCAATCCCACGAATGGGCGCTGGACAGGAAGATAGCCAGTTCACTGTTCCAACGCTGGGGTCGCCCAGCAATAGACTTATTTGCCACCAGCGAGAACGCCACGTGCCCCATGTTCTGCAGCAGGGTGGCCTCGGACCCGAAATCGATCACCGACGCCTTTCTGATGGACTGGAGCAACAATTTTTATTATCTATTCCCCCCAATCCCACTGCTTACACGTGTAATCGCCAAAATATCTCGAGACAAGACCAACTGCATCCTGATATGCCCACGGTGGCCACGCCAACCTTGGTTTGCACACCTACTCAGCCTTTCGCAGGGAGATTATCTCCCGTTACCAATACAGGACAATCTACTGACGCAGCACGAAGGCAAAGTACTCTACCCCAGTTTACATTCTCTGAATCTAACAGCTTGGAGAATCAGATAGTAAATGATGCAGACCTCTCAGATGCTGTGAAACAGGTTCTACTGGCAGCACGAAAGCCTTCCACAAGACTTTCTTATAGTAGGAAATGGACAACTTTCGCCAAATTTGTATCACCCTCAGGCAAAGATCCATTCACATGCCCGATCTCGACCATTCTCGATTTCCTCCATTCGCTAATGACCCGTGGCCTTAAATTTTCGTCAATCAAAGTATATCTGGCAGCTTTGACAGCATACAGAACTGCTTCAACGGGGACATCTCTGTTTGTGCATCCGTTAATTAAACAATTTTTGAAAGGTCTTAAGAATCTATGACCTCCAGTCCGTAACATACTCCCAGGTTGGGACCTATCTTTGGTCTTGAAAGCTCTGACAAAACCGCCATTCGAGCCCATGGCGAAAGCGGACTTACGACTGGTGTCATTCAAAACGTTATTCTTGATAGCAATTACATCGGCAAGAAGAGTAAGTGAACTGCATGCTCTTCGAATGGATCCCCCTTACACAATTTTCCATAAAGACAAAGTCGTGCTAAGACCTGATATACGTTTCCTACCGAAAATGGTGTCAGAATTTCACCTGGGACAGGACATTATTCTCCCAACTTTCTTTTCGTCCCCGTCGTCACTGGTCGAGAGATCGATGCACAGCCTCGATGTCCGTCGGGCTCTGCTGTTCTACAAAGCCCGCACGGAATCAGTGAGGAAAACTAATCAACTTTTTGTGTGCTATGGCCCCCCGAAATCGGGCCATCCTGTATCGAAACAAAGACTGTCCTCTTGGATAGTGGGCACTATCGAGCTTGCCTATCAGTTGGCTGGACGCACTTTGCCAGGAGCGGTGAGGGCCCATTCTACCAGGGCTCTCTCGACCTCGACAGCTTTCGGGAAAGGCATTCCCTTACTGGACCTATGCAGGGCGGCGACCTGGTCTACCCCCTCCACTTTCATCCAGCATTACCGCCTCGACGTTCGAGCCAGGGAGCAGAACGCATTCGGCAGGGCGGTTCTCTCTTCAGTCACCGTCTGACTTCCGACACCGACCCACCTCCGGTAAGTCAGCTTGCTAATCTACCCATATGTGTGTGATGCACAGAGACCACGAAGAAGAAGGACAGGTTGCTTACCTGTAACTGTAGTTCTTCGAGTGTTCATCTGTGCATTCACACAACCCGCCCTCCTTCCCCGCTCGGTGTCTTCATCGAGTTCGATGGATACCAAAAAGGAAGTGGGTTGGGAGGCTCTTTCATTTATTCCACTCGATATCGAAGTATGTACTGAGTTCGTATCTTTTTTCTGGTATCAAGACGTATGCAATGCCATCCTCGGTCCCGACGGTCGCAATAGGCAGTCTCAGGGAACTGAGGAGATGGGCGGGAGCCACGCTAAGGGACATGCGCAGGGGGAGGGGCTCCCGCCCAATCCACCTCAGCTATAGAAATTTCCCGAACGATCTCAGCGCAGGCGCAGAGAACCCATATGTGTGTGAATGCACAGATGACCACTCGAAGAACTACAGTTACAGGTAAGCAACCTGTCCTTACCAAGAACTCTTAGGCTGCAATCCTATGCACACTTACCTGGGAGCAAGCCCCACTGAACTCAGTAGGACTTACTTCTGAGGAAAAATGCATAGGCTTACATTGTCAGGGTACAATCTAGCCAAGTGAAGCACTTTTAGTTGCTTTGATTTCAATGGGGAGTTATGCATGTGCTTAACAGAGCAACCTATGCTTTCTGAAGGAGTGCTCTGATGTTGTAGGGTTCCAAATATCCAATACTCTGCTGGCGGACACCTGGCAGATCAGAAAGAGGAACAGAGGTGATCTTCACCTCTCTGTTCCTTTTTCCACTAGGTACCCTTTTGAATGTGTCTAGTGGATGTTGTGGATCATCAGTGCCTCCCCTCCTTGCCCCCTTACCCCAAATGTGCATTCTCACCCGAGGTTAAAACTCTGACCTCGGATGAGGAATTCACCATGGTGCTTTCTGCGGCGGCTGCAAGGGGTGCTGGGAAACGATCCCTATTCAGAATTCCCCTCCTGAGATTGTAGCACTATCTAGGGCTATTCAGGATGTTGTGGATCATCAGTGCCTCCCCTCCTTGCCCCCTTACCCCAAATGTGCATTCTCACCCGAGGTTAGAACTCTGACCTCGGATGAGGAATTCACCATGGTGCTTTCTGCGGCGGCTGCAAGGGGTGCTGGGAAACGATCCCTATTCAGAATTCCCCTCCTGAGATTGTAGCACTATCTAGGGCCTCAGAGGGGGAACTCCAAAATATCCTATGCCCCCACCTCCAATGCTCTCCCATCCCATGTACCATAGGATTATTCCCTGAATCATTGTAATCAGTCAAATTAAAAGGTGCCTAAATTTGGTTGGATTGTACATTAACATTTTGCAACAACAATGGGAACTCTGAAAATATAAGCAGGACTTTTTAAAAAGTAGACTGGAGGAAGTCTCCATGTGCATTCATCTGCATGTTTTTTCTTTAAAACAGCAAAAAATGGGGGGGGGGAAGGTGCAAGGCTACTGCCTTTCTCTCCAGCAATGCCCCATCGCTTCAAGAATCTTTCAAGCTCTTTTCTCTCTCTCAGCATTGTGTGATCTTCCTCTTTAATAAATTCAGAACATTAAAAAACACACAACTTTAACTGTGAATTGATTATACCAGAAGATCTGGTGTAGTCAGTTTCACACACACCCTTAATTGTATACAATTTGGTGAAGTGGCTGAAATTAGGAAACAGAAAAACTGAATGAAGAAGCTATTCATCTTTCACACCCAGTCTGGTTCCTTCCTTCCTTCATTATGTTTGGTCTTTCCCTCATTATTATATATCATTTTCATTTCATTTCTATACCGCCCCAGAGCCGAAGCTCTCTGGGCGGTTCACAACAATGTATACATTTAAAAAACCCTAACAATAAAAACATACAATATAGTTAAGAAGATTAAAAACCAAATTTAAAAGCACAGTTTAAAATGACAATACAAAAAGTTAATAAGACTAAGCCTACAGGTGAATTCTGGAACAGGGCTAGTGCCACAGGAGCTATAAGGGCAAGTCACTCCTGTTGTCCTATAGCAGGGGTGGACAACTTGTGGCCTTCCAGAAGTTTTAGCGTACAACTTCCATCAGCCCTCACCATTAGCTATGCTGGCTAAGGCTGTTGGGACTTGTAGGCCAAAACATCTGGAGGTCTACAAGTTGTCCATCCTGGCTCTATAGAATCACTGTCTGTACACAGGCTTAATTAGGGTGGCCAGGTAACCTTTAACAGTTGCGTATAAGATGGAATTCCAGCAGATGTAGTGTGTTGTGGCAGCTACTCCTGCTAAAATTCACTCTGCTACACACCTATTAAAGGTGCAGCACTGCAGCAGCCCTGTCTATAAGTTTTGTATTGCAAGTGTAAAGGAGGCAGCAAATAAAGCATAATTCACAAAAAAGTGATCTATTCACCCTTTTTTGTGAATTATGCTTTATTTGCTGCCTCCTTTACACTTGCACATTGAATTGAATACATGTGTGAGAATACAGACTATAGACGTAGGAAAGAGGTTAATTTGCAAACAGAAAGTTGCCAGCTGTCAAGCTTGCCAGCAAATAATACTTCTGAATCAGCAACGTTTTCCTCTAGCCTAGGGGTGGGCAACATGTGGCCCCAGCAGGCCCACAGAGTACCACTGCCACCTCACAAAATTTGGGGGGATCCAAATAAATAGTCACATATTTTTTTCAAACAAGATGGCATCTGGACCTGCTATGGAGTGCCAAAAAGGTCAAAATTAGCTTGGTTGCAACTAATTTGGCCCTTTGGGTGCTCTAGTCTATAGCAGCTCCAGACGCCATTTTGTTTTGGGTTTTGTTTTTGTTTTTTTTAATTTCCCCCATTTTTGGCAGCTACCCAGGGAGTGAAACACATTTTATACGGGAAAGACTAAACAATACGAGTAACATGAGCTGAAACATTCCTCACTCAAATCTCACCTCACTCATGAACTCACCAGCTGGCTTTAGGCAAGCCACTTTCTTTTAACTACAGGTATCCAACTGTAAAATGGGGATAAAAATACTGACCAGCCTTTCAGGATTATGACTAAGGTGATGTATATGAAGAATCAAATTCTGATAGATAGATATAAATGCAAAGTATCAGAGCTTCATAGTCAGCTATTACTTCTGCCACAACACCACTCAAGGAGTACTAGTGAGGAGGGCAGTAACCCCCCTCCAAGTAGCCTTCAGAAAAGTGCACAAGTCTAAATTTGCCACAGCTTCTCTGTGATTGCCCTTCACATCTAGATTGCCAGCTTAGTGGGCAAGACTGCATCTCCAGATGGCTTGATTTGGCTTTCCTCTTCCTCCTCCCCCCACTGAAAATATGTTGTAAGGCAAGCCCTTGCATTCTGGTCTGCAAACTCTGGAGAGAGAAAAGGATGCACGTGTCCCAAAGCTGGAAAGGCTTTCAAGCCACACATATTTGCCTATCCTTTTTAATTTCCTGAACTGTACAACCAGGTTTGAGCCCAAAAACGGAATGAAAGGATATTGCTTAAAATTATTCCTTTGGCAACTTGGTAAGCAATAAGAGAAATGCATGGTTTTCTTAAGCCTTATTTTAAAATGTGGCAAGGGTGAAATACCAAATATCCTATGGGGCTTTCAGCTCATTTCTCAGTGGAGTAGATCTGCATCATTTTGCCAGTAGAAAAATCTCCTTGCTGGGGAGATTTTATGCATGTGTGTGACCCAAAGCACACGTTGCTTTGAAAATGTAGCTAGCAGCTGTATTTTTTTTCCTTGTTTACTCTAAAAGTAAGAGCATGATGCCCAATCTAGATTGCCAAAAAGTTATTCTTTATGGGGGGCAAACATTGTCCTTTAAGCCTTTTCTGTTCCTTCCCAGCTATTTTCATGGTGGGGGTTTCACTGGCATTGAATTATTACAAAAATATCAAGTTGCTCCAAATAATCCATGTGCACTGAGATGTAACATTTTCTGCCATCACTTGTTTATTATTTATAAGTACCTGCAGGATATGCAGCAGTGCAGCAGTGGCAGCTGGTGCCCATTGGGGCTGGTGGGGCTGAGAACAGGTTAGATACTCAATATCCTACTGAGATTGTTGGTGGAAGGCAGGAGAGGATCATGCGTGGCACTCAGTAGCTGCATGCCCTACATTGGAGCAAATGTACCTGTTTGTGTGTGTGTCTGCCACAAGTGGGGGGGGGGAGCGGTAGCGGGGCACTGCCCCATTCACCCCAAATATAGAGCTGCCTCTGATATGCAGCATCTTTGGAGCTTTGTAACAATTTTGGCATTTTGTCCACCATGTACGGTATTCTATTTACTGGTGAGCTATATCAAATCTAACATCTCTGAACAACTTCTTAGATACAAGCTGGATGGCAGAAGTACAGATAGAAACTAAAGCCCATTGCAATGGCAGTAAGAGGGATGAGTGAATATGTGTGTGTATCTATGACAGATTCAGCATCCCAGACTGTTTAATCTTCCAAAGTATAATTAAAGGGGAATATAAATGATAAGTACCGGTAGGTCTTCTGTGGTATATTGCGGGAATCATTCCATCAGCTGAAACCTTTGTTACCCCTTTGCAAAAAGTGGAGGTTAGAAATACAGACTAGTACTGTATTCTTAGTACTGACAAGTGGCCACCTTAGCCTGTGTGTATACATCTTATATGTGTGTAGTAGACTCTGTACATGCAGCCTGGGACCTGCAAAATGCAGGTTCTTAAGAATATGATCATGGCATAACTTCGCACATTCAGTGATATTGAACCATATGGATCAACTACAGAAAGGCACAAATAGAATATATTCTAATAATATAACTATAATGGCAGACAAACAAGTCACACACACACGATAGGGAGACTAACAACAGAGTAATTTCAATATATAGTTAGTGCTAAACTGTTTGTCTTCTGCCCTCATTGGTAGCTGCAATGTTAAATGGATACCAAGAGTGGCAGTTTGGAAGCCTGGGAGATGAAAGTTCCTAAGAAGTAAAAAGCAGAGGTGTGAGTGATATAAAGCTTATGAATTGCCCTCCAGGTTAAGGCCATAAGGACTAAAACAGTGTTCTCCAACCTTGGGTCCCCAGATGTTTTTGGCCTACAACTCCCAGCATGTTGGCCACTTATGTATCTCCAAAAAAGAGGACAAAAGAGGACACAGATTTGCATAAAATGTGCATATGCTAATTTATATGTGACTTAACCGATGCTTGCTAGGGTTTAACAAAGGGTTTAACACAGGTTTGACCTGTGTTTTCCTACTACTTGGAGGGGGGTAGGCCAAAAACATCTGGGGACCCAAGGTTGGAGAACACTGGACTAAGAGTTCTGAGTCTGTGGATCCAGAAGTTTCCCTTTCTGTCAAGTATGTCAGTGTCCTTTGTTTGTTCAATTGGAAGCCTGTGCAGGTGAGTTAAAATGTCGTGCAACAGACTGCTCTAGATGTTTTTTTTAAAGTAAGAATTGCCAATTTGTGATTATGGAATCTTGTTCTTAGGTCCCTTGTAGTTTTTGTTTTGTTTTTTACATTCAATTAAATAAATCACATTAGTGGAAGTGCATGTTACTGATTGTCTGATGAAATAAGTTTTGTTTGCAACTGTGCTCTTAAAAGAAGTGGTTTCTTGACGGTTACTGCAGGTAATGCAATGGGCTGATTTACACTGATGTGATCCTGGGTTGCAAATATCTTGTTAAAGTGCTGCTTTAACAAGTAATTTACATAAATTGGGTGGTTTTCTGAATGCGATGTATGGTGGAGAATTAATGGCTTTCGTTAAACAAGCACAATAGGATATAATATCTTTCATAATCTGGTGGTAATTAGGGGCAGCAGGATGGTAGTCCACAACAAATGGAATGCAATTTTCTTTCAAAGAGTTAGCCTTTGCTTCATGAAGAAGGGTATCCCTGGATATCACTGATGCTCGATTGATATTGTAGTCAATAATGTGACTAGGGAGTTCGCGTTGTTAGAGATGTTCTTTAAGTTCATTACATCTTTTTGAGATGTTGCCTTCATTATTGCAAATGCGTTTTAGCCTAAGAGCCAAACTATATATAGTATTCTTCTTTAGATGGTTCGGATGACATGCCTAGTTGGGAATTTGTAGGTTAACAATATAAGTCTGTGACAATTTGATGGTTTTCAATGGTCAAGAGATCATCCAGAAAGGGTAATTTGGGGTTTTCAATTGTGGTGTTGCTGGTAAACTTTATTGTTGGATGGATAGTGTTGATAAACTTAGTGACATTTTCCAAGCTATCCCTAACATAGTCCCAGATGACAAAGGTGTAATATATGTAATGCCACCATATGCTGGGCCAACTGACAGTGTTCCAAACTGCCACTCTTTGTATCTGTTTAACATAGCAGCTACTGATAAAGGCAGAAGCAAAATGTTTCGCACTAAATATATTTTGAAATTACTGTTATTAGTCTACCTATCTTTTATATTATATATCTATATATCTTAAGACTGACTGCATCCATAGTGTACCCAGAGCCTCCTTGTGGTTTTACTGTTGTGCTGCTTTACACCTACCCCTCTTTATATATAAATATATATATGTACATATTAGTGGAAGGAAAGTGGGCTGGGCAGTTAGCCAAAGTCTTAGATATTTTGGAGCCTTTAGTTTGGTGTAATTCTACTGAGAGACTGTTGGGTATTTTCAGCTCAAATATGTAAACAGTCTGAATTGTTAGTTCAATCTGTGTTGGCCCAATAACTGCAGATGGTATTGTTTGGTGGCAGGAGGAGACTTATAAATACATGCCACAATTGTAAGCCTTATATGAACCCAGAGTTTTCTGAGGGCTTCACCTCTTTACCACTGGGATATAATCCTGGGCATACCAAGTTCTGCCTCTTTACTCCCGGTGCCAGACTGGTTTATTTGGAGAGTTGCCCACACTAGGTGAAGGCCACAGCACAACTGTCTGAAGTCTAGTCTAGAAGGCAAAAACTGTGTACACTTTCCACTCACACCCCCAGCTCATGGCAGGCCTTTTAGGGTGGCAGGACCCAGGAAACCGTGCTGCCTAAGGTATATCCGCTGATGTTCTTGACAAATTAGTAACAATTGTAATAATGCATGGAATTGATATAGTGCTTTAGAGTTGTCAACGCACTTCTATATTATCTCAGTGATCCTTATGACAAGTCTATAAGGTAGGTCAGTACTTTCATATCACTATTGCAGTTGGATGAGGGATAAAGCTGAGGGGTAGCATGTATCTTACCTAATCTTGCAACTTACCGTAATGAGTGCATGGCTGAGGGAAGAGATGTGTGTGCGCATGGCTGGCCCTACCATTAGGCAGAGTGAGGTGGACACCTCAGGCAGCAGATTTTAGGTGTCCTGAAAGGGTAGCTAATTGTTAGTTATTTGCTTTGTTGTTGTATTTTTTCTGCCAGAAAGGGGAGAGGCGCTTGTGGGGATTTCTGCCTCAGGAAGCAAAATGACTTGCCTGGCCTTGAGTATAATGCACCTTGATGTGGGTGAAGGTGCCTCAGCTCAGGCAGCAAAACCTCTTGGGTTGGCCCTGTGCAGGTATGTATGTGTTTGCACATGTTTGTGTGTGAGACATTCCTTCTCACAGTACATACTCTCAGTCACTACACTGCAACCCCCACCACCTTCGTCTTCCCAAAACATAACAGAACAAAGAAATGAAATGTCTTCATGAAGACTATAAATAAGAGAAAAACAGGATGCCAGTAAAGCAGAGGAAAGGTGCCAGACATAAGAGTTACGCCATGTCTTTTAGTATACAGGAAGCAATATGTTGTACTATTCACTTGGCTTGTTAGCTTGCTCGCCTCTTATAGGTGAGCTAGCAGAGTGAGGCAGAGAGTCTGAAATGATGATATGGCCAAGAATTCAGTAAACAGAGCCATGTCTATTTATTGGAAGGGAGAATAAATCAAGCTGGATTTATTTGGCTGCTGATCACCCCCACTCCACTGTACTGCACCCCCAAATAGTTTTCTTCTGTTTCTCCCTAAACCTTCACTCAACAACTCCCCTGCTGAACGTTGTACCAGACTGAAGCACGTGCACAAAGAATGTACATTGTTCACATAAAGTGCACTTAAACAAAACAAGGAAGCTGGCTATAACATAACTAAGCCGTGCTGGCGTCCAGATTTTTAGTCAAATAGGCGGTGATCTGTCTGAGCAGAGAGGTCTTTGAAATTACTCAAGCAATGGCCAACCTGATAACAAAAACATACAGGTTCAGAAAAGTGGCTGATGGCTGCAAAGCTGCAAACTGCTCACAAACAATACCGTCAGATTTTATTAAAATGCATTTGCCTTGCTTTACTTATTAAAGCGATAATGAAGCTTTTTCTAGAAATCTTCTGCCAGCATCAGATCTGAGCATCTTTTTGCAAAAGTGCACTTAGAAAGAAGGGCTGATATATGAGGATTTAAAACTCCCATAATTTCAGCTTTTTCTTCTTCTTTCTTCTTACATAATATTTATGTGTTAATGTTTGCAGGGTCAGAGAATAACTTACAACTGCCACACGATGCTGGCAAAAATGCCTCTCCCCATGGCAAATCATCCCCGTCCTTGCTTAGTATGGCTACTAGGACTCACCATATGGAATGCCACAACATGGTTATCTATTTATTTATTGTTGTCTGTCTCTATGCCAGCCTTCCCCAACCTGGTGCTAGGGTGGCCACTTATGAATTGCCAAAAAAGAAGAAACCAATTTGCATATGCTGTTTCATCTGTATAAATGCAAACTAGGAAATAATGATTATTGTAACAGAAATAAAGTACAACTCACTGTAGTGTTTTGAAGACCATGACAAGGTGACCTTTGTGCCTTGCTCAGTCTGTGGTCCAAGTGCTAATGATGGGCAACTTCAAGGCCCAGCTCTTCCTTCGGATGGTTATCTTTAAACCAGACTTGGACCGGACAGCCCTTCAAATAAAGGACACCTTCAAATTGAGGGCAGTCCTCTGACAGCCCTTCAAATAGAGGACAGTCCTCTGTAAAAGAGGACACATGGCTACCCTACCTGGTGTCCTCCAGCTGTGTACAAATCTCATCCTCCGCAGCCAGCATGGCCACAGGTTGGGGAAGGCTGCTCTGTGCCCTCTAGTTGCTCTATGGCAACTGGGAAAATGTGTGTGTGTGAAGAATCCCAACATGACAGTACTAATCTGTGAAGTGCATATTTGTTGAGTGCTTAAACTGCAGTTGTGGGCAGAGGTGACCTACTACTACTAAAGTCACTCTCTGTGTGTGTCTTTAAAGGACCCTGTCTCCAAAGGACACCCCTATTTGTAAAAAGGGATGTATGGACAAGGGAGAGGAGGGCATTTGATTTCAGGAAAAAACTTCAGGCAGAAAGATTCAAGGGGAGGGCAGCAGGAGGTGAAGCACATGTGGGCAAAAAGCCAGCTAATCCAAGGATCAGATGCAACAGAGACCATCAGGACCCCTGTACCTTTATTTCAGCAAGTGCCCATGGACAGCAAGGTAGTGGGGCAGTAGGCCTCCAAGAGATTCAGGGCTCCAGCCCTAATGAGCTGCCCCCTAATACTGCCTCAGCAGACTATCAATATAATCACTCCCAAATGTCCTTGGCCCAGTCTTAGAGCCACGTAGCCTCCTTGGTTCTCTGAGGAGCTGAGGGTGATGAAACAATTAGAATGGAAATGGTAGAGGATTTGTAAAAAAATACAACCGAATACATTCACCATTAAGAATCCATCTTTAATGTTAGACTGTGGTGTGATGGCAGCAAAGAAACCTTACTTCTCCATCACCATTATGCCTGCTCAATGTCATCCAGTGGAGCTTTTTTGTGTGGTGGGAGCCTTTTTGGTATAGGCTCTGGTATGCAACAGCTGGAACCCTTGAAGGTTGCTCTGCCCAGTTTGCTGTACATCTTGCAGATAAAGTTGCTCACATCCATTCTGACTTAGATGTCATAGAATCCAACATAGGTGGAACTGGAGTACAGTCTAGTCATGGGTACTTTTTATCTTGTACAGCTTGAGAGTATGGACAAACTGCCTGGAGATTTGAGGCCTACTATAAGTACCCTTGATCCTTACCCATTCTGGCTATTGAAATCTGGATTACTGTAATATGCTATATATGGGGCTACCTTTAAAGACAGTTCAGAAACTTAAACTGTTACAAAATGCAGCCACTCAATTACTGGTAGGTGCTAGGTGGTTGGAACAGATGACACTTATATTGTACCAGCTGTACTGGTTTCCACTGCTGTTTCCAGTCCCAATTTAAAGTACTGGCATGGGCGGTGTTAAGTAGGGTCCACGTGGTCATGGGCCCTGGATCTTCTGATCTGTGCCCTGGGTCTTTAGAACTGCCCCAATTGCCATCATTGACCTTAATACAAGCCTGCTTCTTTGCCCTGAGCCTAGTAACCTTGCAGTTACTAAGAGGCCTTAGGACTCACTTCTTCAGCAGATGAATAGGGAGTGTACCATAAAGGCACCAGCTTTTTGAACTAGAGGGGAGACAGCAGCTTCCATAGTCTGCTCATTATTTTTTCTCTCCCTACTTTCTCACTATATATGTGGGAGAAACATTGGGGCTTCTTGCTCTTTTGTATTCAAAAGCCACAATGCCTTGTGGCATCCTAAAGACTCACAAGTTTACTGTGGCATAATAAGCTTTCATGGACTGGAGCCCACTGTACAGAAAGTTATTTTGAAAGATGTAGCTTTTCATGTAACTGGGGGGGGAAATGACACATGCTGAAATAAAGATACAGGAGCCCTGGTGAGTACTGGTATTGGTCTTTAAGGCCCAAATGGTTTGGGTCCAGGTTACTTGAAGAACCACCTTTGCCTGTACCAACCTACCCATACTCCGAGATCAGCATTGAAGTCCCTACTTATACACCAACATGTAAGAGAGATTAGACTAGGAGGCATGAAAGATAGGGCCTTCTCAGTAGTGGCCCCTGCTTGTGGAACTCTGTCCCAACAGATGTCTGCCAGGCCCCATCATTACAGGTTTTCAAGTGGGCCCATAAGACCTTAATGACCTATAATTGAGTTAGGACTTTATTGGGTGCTATTGTGTATATGATGCTATCTGGTTTTAACTGTTAATGTTGATCTTTTGTTCTTCTCATTGTTTTAATGTGTTTTATGGTTTTAAATTTGCTGTATGCCACCTTGGGAGGGTTTACCTTAAAAGGTGACTTATAAATCTTTTAAATAAATAAATAATAGCAATTGGATTTCCCCAGGGAACAATGGGAATTGTAGTTCTGGTGAGGAGTGACCAAAGATTTCTAGCTAAGATTTCTCAGCACCCTCATGACAATATAATTCCCAGGATTCTATGGAGTGCAGCCATGAGAGTTAAAATGATATACAGTAAAAGTATATTTTTAGTGTAGATGGACCCTGACAGAATGGAGCCTATAGACAATTATTTTTATCCTTTACCATAATTGAATTTTGTGTATTTATTCACACACCCCCCTTTTTTATTTGCCATCCTTTGAACAACCCTCAACCCTCAAGGAGTTTGAATCTGTGACACTTTCAAAGCTGATCTCCATTTAAGGAAAGGATTTCTAGAAAGTGCTTCCCTAAGAGAAATAAATATCTAAGCTACTAATTGCCCCTGAAGAAGGTTCACTTCAAAATGCATTGAGCTTTTGGATGGAATTCCATGCTGACTTGAGTGAAACTGGGTCTTAGCATCATTTTGAGGTTCAGTCCACCCCACCCACCCACTTCTCTTTTCAGTCTACAACCTTACAGAGCAATAGGCTTCATTTGACATTACCTGTCTCCTCCTGAGCCACGTAGTTCCCCTCAGCCTAACAGCCTTAAATTTAATGGGATAGCCAAGAAGTAGGGTAGAGATTCCTCGGGGACCATTAAATAGCAGGCATATGAGCTGAGGCATTAGCCCCTAGCAGTTTATCTAAACAGTTATTAATTAAATGTCCAAATGGTGTAGTTCTTCCAGAGATGACTTGGCCAGGATTTATAGGTTTATCTTGGAATATCTTGGAGGAGTAAGTGAAGCAAGATACAAATACATCCTTTCAAACTGGTGGAATACAGCCTGTTTTATAAATAAGCCCATTAGAAGTCAGAGCACAAACACCAAGAAATGGACATTTTCAAGGCACAACCTTGCTAAGTGTTTTGTGAGTGAAAAGCCAGCCAGCCACATTTTTGTGCTTTTGAAACATTACAGAAATAGGAAAAGGAGAATCATAAGAACATAGGAAGAGCCCTGTTGGATCAGATCAAGGGTCCATCTAGTCCAGCATTCTGTTTCCCACAATGGCCAACCAGTTACCCATGGGAAGCACACAAGTGAGACATGAGGGCAATAAGCATCACCTGCTGTTGTTTCCCAGCAAATGGTATTCAGAGGCAGAATGGAATGCATCAACCTTCCAAGCAAGATTGCCTCTGTGCTCAGGTTAACCTGTTCTCTAGTTGGGGTGTGTGTGTTCTAAATCACATCTGGAGGCCAGGTCTACCCATAAGAGCCAATGAGTCAGGATGAATACAAAAATGATATGCAAGGAAGGAGTTTTCCTGTGCCTGGTCACTGAGGACAGCAAAAGTGCATCAGTGTGCCCTATAGACAACAAACTACCATGTCAACCTCTCTATGGCCCCTGATAGGAGTTTCAAGAGGCAGCTTGCTACAGGGCCAGTTTCCTTATGAAAAGAGAGTACCACCACAACCTCATGACATTTTTGCAATCTGTTTATTTATAAATATACAGATTGAGAATCAGGGAGCAGGTGGACACCCAGGCAGAAAAGCAGCACTGGTTTCCCCAAAAATAAACAGCCTACATTCCTTCTCTGACTAGATCCTCACTTTTCTTTTTGCCCCCACCTCAACAGGTTGGGTATGTCCAGAACAGAGAAACTAAAGGTTGACTCTGTGTAACCCACCATGCTAAATACTAATGAGTGAGTGAAGCCTATTGCCCACATCTAACCTGCTCCAAGTTGGCCAGTCTGGAAATAAATAGTTTCTTCAGGAATTATGTTGCTTGTGTGACCACTTGTTTCTTTTGTTCCACTGTCTTTTGTACACGGTGTTTGCGTGTACACTTGTTTCTTTTGTCCAATATGTTGCATGTCTGCACAGTTCTTTTGTCTACCACGTCACTTGTATGTACACTTCTTTTGTCCACCATGTTGCTTGTGTGTACGCTTGTTTCTTTTGACTCACCATCATCTCCAGTCATACAGGTGTAGTTCTTAAACCCAGAAAGCCCTATTTGACCAAAGACACAACAATGTTATGAAAGCAATGAAAGTATATAGCTCAGACAACAATGATGTTATGAAACCAAACCACCTTCAGCATTTGGGGGTGGGTGGAAGAGCATCTGTCTCCTCTCGAAGCTTCCTTTTATATGTGCATCCAGCCTATGTTTATAATAACACCCACAGAGACATATGTTAAATCAAAAGAGGGAATGTCTTAAGAGCACAGATTGTTAGTGGGCGCTGCAGCATATATTTTTAGAAGAATGCCTGAGAAATATTTAGAAATGAAATGAAGCACTGTGTAGGTTAAGGAAAAATACGATACAATTATAGGAGTATAGGCTAATGGAAAGTTGGACTTACCGTGAAGTGATGTGCTGGTCACACATACATACGAATTGCCTCATGACCCTATAAGGAGCTAGTGTGAGGAAGGGCACATGGTTCCTCTGTGAGATGTAACTGCCAACTGTCTCCAGAGCACTAGCCCTGCACAATTCTAGAAGAACCAGGTATTGAGAGCTGCACCTGGATGGCACTCCCTCCTTTTCCTGGCCCATGAAATGAGCTGGAGAAAGGAAGGGCACGTGATTCCTCTGTGGGACGTAACTGGCAGCCATCATTAGAGCGCTGGCCCTGCCCAATTCTGAAAGAACTAGGTCCAAAATTGCTGAACCCAGATGATGCTACCTCCCTTTCCGGGTGCATGAAATGAACAGGAGTAAGGAAGGGCACAGGATTGCCGGACCAGGATATGTTCCTTAGACCAGGTGGCACCGTGGTGACTGGAGCACTCCCAAAACCAAATACGCCCACCACAGAACAATAAGGATGGGCTTAAATATTTCATGTTCTGCCTCTCTGAACAAATAAAAAACCACTGTTATTTTTTTTTTAAAGCAAGGGCTGTAATGAGACAGAAATTACAGATACAAACAGACAGGATGCAAGGAGAAACTCCTGCCTAGACCCATGTCAGAAGTCTGAACAAAAATCAAAACTTGGAAAGAAAAGTCACTGCTCCCAAGTCTAAACTTGAAAGCCACTGATTAACCCTGGTCTCCTGTGGAGGCAAAGCCAAGACTGAGATGGGTTCCTCCCCTTCCGGGTAGATACAAGTCTGTTCTGATTGGCCCTGCCTTCCATGGAAGTGGGAGTTAACCCTTTTCTGCCTGCTCCACTCCCTCACTAACCGAGAGTAGCCACACAGTTCACCATGGATGATTATTTTCTTTATCTTGTCAGACAAGATTGAACAGTCACCTGTTTGTTGAAACCAGCTTTTCACACTTCAGATGTATTGATTAAGTTCATACTTCCCCAAGGCCAACCTCAAATGGTGTCCTTCCAATAAGAAAAGCATTTTGAAGAGGGAAGAAATCGTGTAAAAGCTAGGAACCTACCTAATGATAGCCGGTTGAGGTAGGGACACTGGTAATGTGGGGATGGGGGTGTGGCCATCTGGGCCACCCTAGAGGGTAGGATTGGGACCCCAGGGGGGGAAATGTTAAATGTACTACCCTCTGTCAACAATGAGATTTAAATCCAATGTATTTGTGTTTGTCATTGTAAATAAAAAATTAAAATCGGAAAAGAAAAAAGAACACCGCTGCATTACACATATGAGCCCTGCATTCACATACTCCCCAACCCCTCATTTGCTCTGCTTGATTAGTAACTTAAATTCTGGGGTTTGGCAGAATTGCTCTGACCCATACACATTATCTGGAAAAATTAACTGGAAACATTAAATCTCAAATGGATAAGCTGCGGCAGTAAGACTAGCCTACCGTATTTTTCACACCATAAGACGCACTTTTCTCCCCCCAAAAAGGAGGGGGAAATGTCTGTGCGTCTTATTGAGTGAATGCTGAAAAAAAAAACCAAATATTTTCCCCCCTACCTTCCTCTGCGTGCCTCCAACCGGTCCAGTGGAAGACAGGAGGAGGGCTCCTGCAGGGGAAAAAACTTGGCAGCGGCAGCGGCACCCCCCCCCCGGCAGCAGGGACTCGAGCGGGCGGGCGGTGGAAGAGAGGCAGGCTCCTGCACGCTCCCAAAAAGTTTGGCACGGCGGCAGCACCCCCCCCCCCAGTAGCAGGGACGCGAGCGGGCGGGCGGCGGAAGAGAGGAGGGCTCCTGCACGCTCCCAAAAATTTTGGCGCGGCGGCGGCACCCCCCGGCAGCAGGGACAAGAGCAGGCGGGCAGCGGAAGAGAGGAGAGCAGGACAAGGCTGCCTGCTCCGCAAAAAACTTTGCCGCCGCCTCATATATGGCCTGATTCTGTTGGCGGGGGCGGCCCGATTTCGCTCTTCTGAGCGGCGCGGAGCGTTCTCCGCGCCGCTCTAGCTGCCGCCGCCGCTGCCACTGGAGTCAATGCCGGAGCCGCTGAAGCCGCCGCCGCGTCACATCCAGCTGCTTCGGCATGCTGGACCCCCGCGCTATGATTTTGGCGGGGGAACCAGGGCAACAGGGCTTAAACAGCCCTGTTGCCCTGGTTTCCCCCCGCCAAAAACATAGCGCGGGGTCCAGTGCGTTGAGGGACCAGCGCGGCCGGCTTGCCGCGGAGAGCACAAGCAGGCGAGGAGGCAGGTAGGCCTGCGTGAAAGCAGTAATAGTTATCAGAAAACAAGGGGGAACAGATTCATGTAGAAATTATTGGAAAACTAATAGCAATAGAACAAAATAATATCTCCATAAATTTATTTATTTATTAACTGCTTTTTTAACCCTGCATTTCTTAAAAACAATCCAAAACAGGTTATAAAGAAGAATAAAACTCAAATTACAATATCGCCCCTCCCATCCCCGCAGCGATATTGTAATTTGTGTTTTATTCTTCTTTATAACCTGTTTTGGATTGTTTTTAAGAAATGCAGGGTTAAAAAAGCAGTTAATAAATAAATAAATTTATGGAGATATTATTTTGTTCTCTTGTCATTAGTTTTCCAATAATCTGCACATGAATCTTTTTTCCCTTGTTTTCTTCCTCTAAAAACTAAGTGCGTCTTATGGCCCGGGGCGTCTTATGGAGCGAAAAATACGGTATTTTGTTCCATCAGCTTAAATCCAAGCACTTAAACTTAAGCAATTTGTGGATCAGGCACTATATTTGGCCATTTAGAACAGCTCATGGTTTAAATTGCTCAACCACTGTTTAAAGAAGACATTTCAAACAAAGGATTACTCATAGAAATACTCCATTAATTTTTCAAATAATATGTACAGAAAAGAACAATTTACTTGTGAATGATTCATCTGTGGGGGTGATGGGGAGGAACGCCCAGAGTGCTGGTTATAACATTTTGACTCATTAGTCATTCACCTTGCTCTGGTCTATCAGCATATATAAACACCAGTCACTTGCACTGTCTCCAATACTTACTGTGTTTATATATCAGTCCAGAGCTAGCCAAGCAAACTATACGGACTGAGATTCAGGCACACCTGAAAGGTTCAGCACTTGGTGCCAAGCAGAGCAGTCAGATTCCAAAGAGGCTCATGTTTGATTCACTTGGTAGTGTTGAGGTGACAGTGCCTTGATAGATCACTCTGATCTGGGGAAGGATCACACAGAAAGCCTAACTTTTGGGTAGTGTGAAGCCAAATCCATTGGTTTATTCTGCTCCAGTCCCTGGCATGGTCTGCTGTGTCCCGGTTTGGGCATCACACGGATATAGAGAAACTGTCTGGAACAGGTTCAGAGGAGGGCAATGAAGATGGTCAGGGATATGGAAAACAAGTCTATAAGGAAAGTGTATGTTTAGCCTGGAGAAGTGAAGACTGTGCAGGGTGGGGGCGCATGATAGTACTCTTCAAATACCCCCAAGGGCTGTCACGTAGAAGAGGCGACAGGTTTGGTTTCTGCTGCCCCAGAGGGCAGGACTAAATCTAATGGACTTGAGTTGCAGGAGGGTAGATTTGGGTGAGAAACTTCTTGATGGTAAGAGCAGTTCAACCATGGAACCAATTACCTAGAGGGGTGGTGGGTTTTCCCTCACTGGTGGTCTTCAAGCAGAGGCTGGACAGTAAATATTTGAAATACCTACGTACTTTCATAGTGGGAAATGGTGACTACTGGTAGGGCTTTAGTTTATTATTCATATATTCCCATCAATCTATATATTGCTTTAAGCAGTAGTGTAAGCAGAGAAAAGACCTCCTACCCCCGGGCTTGCAATCTAAATTCCATCAGGAGGAGAGACAGACGGTGCTGGGAGGTAAGGGGGCTAAAGAAAAGAGTGAAAGTGAGAAACAAAATGGAAGAAGTAATAACAAGAGGGGAATGTGATGGGAATGCAGTTATATCCCCAAATGTTAACTAGCAGCGTGGAGCAGTATTAGCAAATCAGTGCGGTGTAGTGTGCAGAATATCCAATTCCAACTAGAAGAGCTGGGTTTGAATCTCTGCCTAGCTGCCACTGACGGGGTTCGCACGACACGCTAAACCTCAGTAGGTTAAGTGCTGCTGAGGTTTAGCGTGTTTTCTGAGCCCTGCAGGGTGCCTTAGAAGTGACCTGGGGGTGGCTTCTAAACCACCCTGCTATGTCATGGTTTCCAGCAGGGTTAAGGAAACCCTAGTAGGTTTAGTGTGTTGTCCAAACCTGGATGACACGCTAACCTACCCGCAAGCCAAAAGGGCAACAGAGTCCCTTGGCCAGAGCGGCTAAGAAGGGCTGCCGCTTCTGGGCAAAGGGCTCTGGCCGATGACAGCTAGCCAAGCTCCCAAGCGGCACATGGCTGGCTGTCATTGGCTTCCCCCCCTGACTGCCCAGGCCCCTCCACTCGCTCCCCCTCCCCCCAGGGCCCCACTCACCACTGCCGCCGCTCCGCCATCTGCTGCCGTGCCCCTCCTCCCCGTGGCAGCGGTCCCTCAGAAGGCTGGGTTAAACCGGCTTCCTCTATCCCTGGGCTGCACGACGGCCTGTGTTTTTCCCTGGTGCTGCAGAGGAAGGAGCTTAAGAAGCTCCTTTGCAGCGTAGCCGCCTGTCCAAGGGCCCGGTTTGCTGCCATTCTTCTCCAAGAACACCAGCACACCGGGTCCTTCCTGTACCTCCTTCTCCTCCCACCTGCTGCCGCTCGGCACTGGGTGAGGAGGAGCCATGGTGCCCCCTTGGCGCAGGAGGCGAAGGAAGCACCCTCCTGCTCCCCCCACTAGCGCTGGTTAGTGTCGCCTGTGAGTGACACTAGCCAGCAGAAGCGGGGGGGGGAAGGGGGATCCCCTCTGCCAGGGCTGCGCATATGTGGCCCAGGAAGAGGGAATCCTTCCCCTCCCTTGTCGGCGACGTCACGATGCTCAACGTACCAACATTACCGGCGAGGGAGGGGCCTTTTCCCCTCTGCCAGGCCCGTGCTGGCCCCCTCCCACCTGCCCCACTTCCACCCCCCACCCCCCGAACAGTGGCAGGCGGGAGGGGAAGGAGGCACGGGAAGGACCTGGTGTGCTGGCATTCCTGGAGAGGAACACCAGCACACTGGACCCTTGGACAGGCGGCTACGCGGGGCGAGGGTACCGGAGCCAGTTCCTCCCTGGCTGCAGTTCCCCTGCCCCATGTAGCTGCCTGTCCTGGCTGTGTCAGGGGCTTGGCGCACATACACAAAGGCCCCAATGCAACACCAAGGCCGCCCGCAGAGGTGGCTCCCCCTCCCCGGGCCAGATCCCGTCGCGCACGCATGCCGGCGCTGATGCAGCTTCTGCCACGTGCGTGCCCTCTTCCCACTTGGGAAGGGGTGGAGGTGGTGGTGAGTGGGGCTCGGGGGGAAGGTGGTGGACTAGCCAGGCAGCGAAGGGGTGGAGGAGCCAGCTTCTGGTCTGGCTCCTCCACCCGTTCACTGCGTAGCCACCTGTTTTTTCACCTGGCAATTTAGAGGAAGCAGCTTCTTAAGCTCCTTCCTCTTCATTGCCAGGCGAAAGGACAAGCATGGACATGACGAGGGGGTGGAGGACCCGGCCAGCTCTTCAACCCCTTTGCCACGTCCCCACTTGTTGAAGGGCCCGCTGTGCTGGCGGTCCTCTCGAGGAATGCCAGCACAGTGGGTCCTTCCCGCACCTCCTTTCCCTCCTGCCTGCTGCACTAATCAACCCACTGGGCTATTGGTGCAGCAGGCTAGAGGGAAAGAAAGTGCCCCCCCAGCTCGCCCCCCCCATTCCTGCTGGGTACTGGTGCCCATGGGCAGCACAGCACAGCAAGACCAGGGGGGTGAGCTGGGGGGAGGAGGCCCACCACACACACCAGCCGGGCACAGCTGGGGCCAAGGGTAACCTTCAACCCACAGAAGTTTCAGAACCTCTGTGGGTTTAAAGTGACGCGCAAACCTGGCCTCTCTCTCCCTCCCCCTCCCTCTCTCTCCCCATTCCCAGCCTCGCTCTTTCTCTCCAGCCAACCCATTTCCTTGCTCTTTCTCTCCCTTCCCCATCCCTAGCCTTGCTCTTTCTCTTCCACTCACCCAGTTTGAATATGGAGTGCTGGTACACAGAGGGATTAAGTGAAATAAATAGCAAGAAATATCTTGCTATTTCCTCCTCCCTCCCAGCCTCTTGCCTCACTGTTCCTCTCCCCTCCCCCTCTTTTGACTAGCCAGGCACCTACGGCAGCCATTATGTGACTAGCCATGTCCTCCATGGGAGCCATTTTGTGGTCGTGCTCACAGCAGTTTCTCAAATTCCCAAATGTGCCCACAGATCCAAAAAGCTTTAGAGGAAGGGCATGTTACAAGCAGCAGCAGCAGCTTGTTTGTTTGTACAGACAGAACAGTGCCCCTCTTGCCTGTTCAGCCCACGCTTCAGTGACTGAGCGATGAGCGAGAGCCCCTCCCGACCCAGTGGGCACCAACCACCACAGCTGGAGGGCACCCAGTTGAGGAAGGCTGCCACAGAGATTGGGGTACCACGTGAAGTATTGTACCCAAGAGTCCCTGAGGGCCCCCAAAACCTGGAGGACCTGGATACAGGGCCAACTGAGAGCATCTTTTCTGAGGCTCCTCTCCCCCTGAAATCTGAAACCAGCATTGAACCGGATCCCCAGTGGATTTAGGGTACAGCAAAATTTTCCGACTCATAAATTCCCAACAAACCCACTTAACAAATGGGAAGCAAAACCAGCCTTGTCATAAAAGAGCAAAATAATCAATAAATCAAATAAGCCCCTTCCTCCTCAGCACAGCAGGAGACAGAATTAAAGAGTAAAAATACAGCCAATCAAATGCTGTTAAAAGCTCCCCACCCCACCCCCAAAACACAACTTCTTCCAAAATTTTAGTAACCACTACACTTCTCCCCAACTCTGCCCTACAGAATAATAGGATTTTAGAGCTGGAAGTGCTCTTCAAAGTCATCTAGTCCAACCCCCTGCTCAGTTCAGGAGGCAACTACAGCATCCCTGACAGATGTCTGTCCGGTCTCTGTTTAAATACTTCCAGTGAAGGAGAGACCACCAACCTGAAGCAGTCTGTTCCACAGCTGAAGAGCTCTTACTGTTAGGAAGTTTCCCCTAACGTTGAGCCAAAATCTACTCCCCTGCAATTTCCACCCATCGCTTCGCTTCTAGTCCTGCGCTCTGGAGCAACAGAGAATAAGTCTGCTCTATTTTCTTCTCTGTGGCAGCCCTTCAGATGTTTGAAGACTGGTATCATGTTGTTCCTTAATTTTCTCTTCTCTGGGTAAAACATATCGAGCTCTTCCTGGGCATTTTTTTAAATTAGGGTGGAGGGTGCAATAGAAGATACGACATTTCTGTCCTGAGTGTGTGATGTGTGTGTTTTGGGGGTGGTTTTGTGTGTGCGTGCGTGCGTGTGTGTCTGCTTTTGTGGATCTCTCCCCACCCCCCTCACCCCACCCATCCTAACCCCCTGCTTTGCACTCATGATCTTGAAGGTGCATGCCTCAGTTTGTCCTTTCTGTTCTGTGGACTGTTGCTGTAGCAGACAAATGTAAGTTCAAAAGAGTGCTTTGCTTGAAATAGTATGGGTTAGAGACCGCTGCCCCCCCAACTACCTGCTTTGAACTCATAATCTAGCCGGCTCTGCCCACCATTAGCTATCCTGCCCTCTGCCCCACCAGCCCCAATGGGCGCCACCAGCTGCCACTGGTTCCCAGACTAATGAATAAACATTGTTACATCCTGAGTTCTAGAAAAGATGATCCCAATAACGGGCACACCCGATCATTAGGCAGAGTGAGGCGGCTGCCTGAGGATGCTGGTAGGGGGAGCAGCAGTGGCAGTGCCAGTGAAGTGTTGGGAGGACGGAACTGTGTATGCCACATGGCCTGGCCTGCATCCGCTCAGCTACCCTGAAGTGTGGTGGAGTCAGCCTATGTTTAAGTAAGATTCAACCACCAGTCAGTCAGTTTTGGTATGTGGAATGGGTTGGGGGCAGAACATTGCCCTTCCCCACAGGCAGCAAAATGTCTCGAACCAACCTTGAATTATCCCGTCATACAGCCTCAAAACGGCATTGGTCTTAACAGCACATTGTTTCATTTGTTCCCCAACCCCCTACACTGTTCTCCTCGGTGCCTCAGCCGCACCTCTCACGCCCCACCCCATCTTCACTTTTCCCACTGTGCATTTTTTTTCCTCTATGTCAACTGAACACACCTGTCTGACTCTGGAATGACCTGGAGTGGTTGGTGGGGGCTGATGAGGAAGCAATGACTGAAGGCAGATCTAAAGATTACAGTTAACCTTTCGTTACCTCCGAAATTGCTAAATAAATAAATAAATAATCTTAATGGAGAAAATATATCATTTGCCTGTCCGGACTAATGTCTGGAACTAAGTTGTACTTTCTTCTTTCTCATCTAAATAATCCACCATCTTGAAAGAGATTGCAGTTATGTCAAGGGAGACCTTATGTTTGTCTTGGCCTGTTCTCATACGCATGAGACTTAAGGCAGCTCTTGCTGCAGCTGATATTGTCATGTGTGGAATGACAAACCTACATTGGACTGGATGCTTGTTCACATTACAAATGCCTCTCTCTTCTGTGTCCAACAACTGGACCTTAACATAAATGAGCAGGAGAAAGAATTCAAGGTGATTTAAACTTCATGTATGAAAACATTCATGGACCATGTGTGCCCTTGTGTTTCACCATGACTGAATAGCATTATTCTCCTTGGAGCAATAACAATGTGGCTGGGAGAACCCCAGACTGACATCACACTTGCCTTGGTGTGTTTCGTACCTGGTGCAGTCACCTCATGTTTACCCCCTGCCTGCAAAGTCAGCATATAGGTTGAAGAGGGACAGTGCAGACAGTATATTGTACCAGAAGCTGAGCCGATCCTTGAAAAATGCAGATGCCACCTTTTTCTTTTTGTAGAAAAGGGTGTGAACACAAATCTCATTTCCAGCAACAAAAGGCAACATACCAAAAGCAAGAGGCAATGACAAATTCTTGTGGTTGCCAAAAAATGTCTTGAAAAATTCCCAAATGGGTTGAGTAGACTGTACTGCTTAAGTAACGACACCAAATCACAAGGGACTTCACAAATGTGTGTAGGTCTGTCTGATCACACGAGCTTGGCTACTGGAAAGAGCCATTTCGACTATCATCCATCTTTACACTCCTTGGATCAAATTGATAAATTTGCAGGATGCCCTCTTCCTGCCTTTATTATATTTAATGCACTTGTGGAATAGTAATGTTAACCATCTTTTTTGGGGGGTTAGAATTTGGCGTGGTGGTGTTAGAAAGAAATGGAGAAAGGAAGGCAGAAAAGTATGTTTCACTGAAGTCAGGTCACACATTTAGCTACCAGTCATCAAGTGACCAGCAAGAATGTTATCCAGCAATTGCATGCATGTGTATGCAATTGTAGTAATTACTACCACTGTAGTAATTCTAATATGGCAATGCAGGGAAGCAACATCAGTGGCTGCTGTACAATTATAGCAGGAAGGTGCAATTGTGCTCATGTCCTATTGATGGGTTTCCCCTAGATATTGAGTTGGATACTGTGGGAAACAGGATGCTGAACTACATAGGCTAGGGGTATTGGACCTGAAGGCCAAATTCCATTTCAGAGAAGCTCTCGGGGGCTGCATTCCAGTAGTGGGTGGGGCCAAAGGCAGAAGGGGCAGGGCCAAAATACCAGCATATTTTAACTTAAATCTCTTGCTGCCAGTCACTAAGCCTTAGGATCAGGGGCGATGCTAGGTACCAAAAAGATCTGGGGATCAGGCCTACAAGACAGACCAAAAAAAAGCACAAATTTGCATATGCTAATTTACATATGCTCTAAAGCAGTGTTCTCCAACCTTGGGTCCCCAGATGCTGGGAGTTGTAGGCCAAAAACATCTGGGGACCCAAGGTTGGAGAACACTGCTCTAAAGTCTCTCTCTCTCTCTCTCTCTCTCTCTCTCTCTCTCTCTCTCTCTGTGTGTGTGTGTGTGTGTGTTTAAAGGGCCTTGTCTCCTAAGGACACCCCTATTTGTAAAAAGGGATGTATGGATAGAGGAGAGGGAAGGCATTTGATTTCAGAAAAAATACTCAGGCAGAAAGATTCAAGGGCTGGGGAAGCAGCAGGAGGTGAAGCACATGTGGGCAAAAAGCCAGCTAATCCAGGGGGATCCGATGCAGCAGAGATCATCAGGGCCCCTGTACTTTTATTTCAGCAAGTGCCTATGGACAGCAGGGTGGTGGGACAGAGGGCCTCCCAAAGATTTGGGGCTCCAGCCTTAATGGACCACCCGCTAACAATGCCTCTGCCCCTAACAGGGCCCTTCTTATGTTCTCATACAAGGAACTGAGGCAAATCTACACTAGAGCCCCTTTCGTTAATCAGGGAGCTCTGCATTGGAATTTATGCAAAATGCATTCACCACTGTTGGGGCACATGCTGATGAATACAGCGTGTTGAAAACGTGATCTTGCGTCACACACAAATGCAATTGCAGGAGAAGGAGGAGGAGTTTGAAAGGTGATGTGTGCAGGGGAAATGGCTCTTTATGAAATAGGGGTTTATTTTGGGTGTTCTTTTGTTTATCTATGCACAGGCATGAATGAGTTTAAAAATAAATAAAAACAAATTGACAGCTCCTCCTGCCCCTCACAAAAATCATGGAGAAGGGGATGGGAAGAGGCAAGATGGGGGAGGCTTTGTTGCTGCTGCCGCCGCCATCCTCCCACCTCCCATGGGCAGGGCCGGATTAAGCTAGGGGCTGTTGGAGCGGCAGCTCCAGGCCCTTAACAGAAAATAGGCCCGCAATTATAGGGACACGCGGCGATTTTCCCCCCCTTCGGAGTTAGCTCTGATCGTTATCATTCAGCATAATTAATGATTTTTTCAAGATTAGAAAGGTGTTCTAAGCACATCTGCATTACAGGCTTGAGGCAAGACCTAGCAAGAACTGTTGTTCTCAAATTAGCATTTCAGTAGCTTTGCATTTCAATCACTGTTACTACATTTCTTTGTGAGAACTTCTAGCACATGGGGGGCTTGCTAGGGTCTGTAATATTCAGATTTAGAAGGGACCTCTCTCTCCAGCCTCGAGCAAAAGATCTTTCTGATTCGCAGCTCAATTGTTCAAATGCTAGTTTAACAAAAAAACAAAAACAAAGCAACAAGAACAACACAATTATTCTTGGTCAAGCAAAGCTTCCTGGCTTTTTGTTGTGGCTGTTTTTTTTTTTTTTTAATAAATAATTTGGGGGAAATTGGGAAGACCCTTACTGATGAGCTGCAGGAGTTTTTGAGTTTTTGCTCCGTCAAGCGACCCCTCCCTGCCCACCCGCCTCCAAAATCTCCACCATGACTTCTGTTTGCTATGGGACAAACCTCTGGGATGGTCTTTACCTGCCGCTGGTCCTGATGGCCCTCCTCTGCACAGGTAAGGTTCAAAAGTTTGACTCTTTTGATCTGCAAGTTCTCCTCCTCCTTCTCCTTTTTTTCCTGTAAAAGGGCTTTCCCTCTTTTGTGAGCCAAACTGAACGTAAGGGCTGTGTGTTTGTGGGTGTGGGTGTCTGCCTTTTGGGGGTGTTGATCCTCCTGCCGCCTGCAAAATGTCACCTGCTTGGCTAATACTGTGTGTGTGTGTGTGTGCACGTGCACTTTCATGGGGAATTGTGTGGCATTTTAAGTTTTATTTTGAAAAACCCCAGAGAACAGAGTTCACCAAATATCCCTCTTGGATATTTTGGACTACAGTTCTCATTTGCCTCAGGCAGCATGGCCAGTGGCTGGGGAAGATGGGAGCTGGGACCCCAAACATTTGGAAGGGCCCCGGTTGGGGAAGACTGCCCTAGAGGTTAAAAAACGTGGAGGTACTTATCATCAATGATATGTGATGAGTTTATTGAACTGATTGGTCAGCAAGTGCTGCAGCAAATCATAAACGAGATAAAAGAAGCCAAATATTATTCAATTTCTGTTGACTCCACCCCTGACATAGCACATTGTGATCAACTAACAATTATATTTCGCTATGTACTACCTAGTGGTCCAGTGGAGCGTTTTACGAAATTCATTCCAATGCACGGGACACACTGGTATGGAGCTAGCAAACATTATTTTGCAGTTCATGGATGAAAATGGAATTTCCATCAAAGACTGCAGGGGTCAGTCTTATGATAACGGATCTAATGTGAGTGGCAAATATAATGGTATGCAGGCCTTAATTTGGGGGGAAAAACCCACTTGCTGAATACATTCCTTGTTGTGCACATTCACTTAATCTTGTTGGACAAAATGCCGTAAACAGCTGTCCAGTTGCAGTTTCGTTCTTTAATTTTGTGCAGCAGTTGTATTGTTTTTTTTCTGCTTCAACTCATCGATGGAATCTGTTAACAGATAGTTTCAAACTATGTGGTATACCGACATTAAAAAGGTTATCTGATACACGTTGGTCTGCTCACCATGATGCTGTGAATGCCTTACAAAAAGGCTATAGTACTATCAGAGATGTCCTTTCAAATATTATGAATGATGAATCCACAAAGGGAGAGGTCTGTTTACAAGCAAAGGGCCTAAATAATGTCATGGATCAATTGGAAACTGGAATAATGATTGTTGAAGTATGGTCTGTCATTTTACCAAGGTTTCACAGAACCAGTCAGTGTCTCCAAGATGCAAAATTAGATCTGCATACAGCAACAGACATGCTGAACTCTCTAAAGGATTTTGTGCAGTCTCTCCGTTCTAGATTCTCTGAATTTGAACAGCAGGGTAAAAATATTTCCGGCTGCGAGGAGTACCAGCTACAATGTGGAAGGAAAGTGAAAAGAAATAGGAGGTGGGACTATGGTGATGCAGAAGATGCTAATGCTGATATGACACCCTCTGAGAGGTTTAAAGTGCATACCTTTTATCCTATAATTGACCAATTGACAGAATCACTGAGGCACAGGCAAGCAGCATACAATATAATTCAAGAAAGATTTGGATTTCTATCAGAAATATGCACTCTAGCAGCTGATAGTCTACGTTCCAGAGCCACTACACTAGTGTCAAAATATCCTGAAGATCTTGAACCCCTGTTTGCAGACGAAATTGTACAGTTTTCATCTATTTTCAAAATGTACCAATCTTCCACTGCAAATCAAGACACTCATGGGAGTCAAGAAACATAAATGTACAAGTTTATGATTGCACAATCTCTAGTCGGTGCATTTTCAAATACATTTGTGACCCTCCGCATGTATTTGTGTTTAATGGTCAGCAACTGCAGTGGTGAGCGTTCATTTTCAGCATTAAAACGTGTGAAAAATGAACTAAGGTCTTCCCTGGGTCAGGAGCGTTTAAATGCGCTCTCTCTGTTGTGCATTGAAAATGGTTTGCTGAACGAGCTTAATCTTGATTCTACAATTGAGGAATTTGCAAGTAAAAAAGCAAGAAAAGTTAATGTGTAATTTTATTTTAATCTACCAGCTTGATTCATTTAGTTTAAATGCAGGTTAGAGTTCAGTGAATAACCTGTTTGTGTGTTTAAAACTAGTGGTTGCTATTTATTTCAAGAGTTACTCTCTGCACCATAATCATAACGCAGGCTGTATTGATTATGATGCTATAATAATAATAATAATAATAATAATAATAATAATAATAATTTAAGGAACAAATTTTTATGAGCCAAACATCATACACTTATATTTAAATTGTTTATATGGTTTATGTTTATTTAAAAATGGTTGTTGTGAATGTTCTATTTATAACGGTTTTATTGAGTTAACAAGCTTATTGTTTACAAAAAAAGAAATATTTTCAATATGTTTCTGTTTTGGCACTTTAATGGTAATTAAAATATTTAATTTGTTTTAATATAAAATTGCGTCTTCATTTTATTTATTTCCATAGAAAGGCCCACCAAAATCCTCAGCACCAGGCCCGTAATGCTCTTAATCCGGCCCTGCCCATGGGGTGAAGCCAGCAGGATCAGTACCCCCATTCCCATGCACCCAAAAGTAATGGTGAGGCCATTGAAATAAATGTGATTTACTTCAGAGTAAGGCCATTGAAGATAATGTGATTTGCTTCTGAGTAGATATGCATTTTGGCTAATTTTCAGCTAGTTGTTCTTTGACCCAAGTGGATGAAAGGGGCATTCCAAACTTAATTTTTTTCAAAGGGGAGGGGAGAAGAAGCATTTACTCAGAGAAGCTGGGGAGGGAGGGAAAGGAGGAGTTGCTGCTGTTTTGCAAAGCCCCTGATAGGATACTTCCTCTTCGCTTTGGGAAACAAACACAGAATGTTCCCCACCCCTCAAAAACAATTGGCTAACACAGGCAACAACAGCGCCCAGTGAGCACACACATAGCCACATACTGTGATAGTGAATCGCAATAACAAGAAAAGTCGTAATAAAAGTAGTCCAGGAAATTACTGAAGAAAAGGAGAACAAGAATGCAAGAGAAACCAGGGCCGGTGCAAGGCAGTTTGGTGCCCTAGGCAAGATCAGATATTTAGCGCCCCCCCTTCCCACTTGAGCCCTCCCTCCCTCCAGCCCTATGCCCATTATGCATGATCCGCATTCACACACACACCCTTCCTCTCCAGTCCTAAACATGTTGTTTCCAGCTCCATCGAGATCAAGGGGGTTTACTTCCATGTTCTTTCCACAGGCTTCATTCAGCGGCCCCCGTCGGCTGCTGCCACTGCCGCCACTCCTCCTCTCACCTGCGTTTCTTTGCTGCCGTCCCCCTGTCGCTTCTCTTCCAGCTCTTTGCCAGCTTCGCAGCCTGCCGCCTATCTCCACGCTGCCTGCACGCTCACATCAAACTTTGTTTCCCTGCCCAGCCGCCTCTCTTTTCTCCTCTCCTGCCACATCACGGGGGACACACACACACACACACACACACATTATTAACTGCCTTCTCTTTCTCCTTTGTCTCGATCGATTTGCTTCAAAAGTGGGCTCAATTTCCAACTTTTTAGCGCTGTATTTTTTTTCCAAGGCATTTCTGGTGCCCCCTTTAGCCCGGCGCCCTAGGCAGCTGCCTAGTTGGCCTAATGGTAGCACCAGCCCTGAGAGAAACGCAACCAGAATGGAAAAGTGTGCCTTGCAAGTCACAGAGGCGATCCAGTACTTGAATAAGCCTAAAGTGTAGATTCCTCCCCCCCCCCCCCCGGAAGCCAAATGTGGTCAACCAACAGCTTGCAAAATTTTAGTGACAAAATTGTAGAGACAAATCCTTGAGCAACAAGAAAAGTTAATCTCACACAAAATGACATCTGGCTGAAGATCTATAAGTGCTCAACCTCTTGGAAGAGGCAGTTCCTGCTAATCTTTATGACAAATATACACACAACAAGCCAGCCCACCCCATAACTGTTTGCCACTTTATAAATGCAAGTTGGACTTTAGCTGACCTTTTCAATAGGTAGCCTTGGATTTGTACAGCAACTGCACTGCATGGCCCTTTTGCAGCCTTCGATGACAGAAAGCAGAACTGATGGTTATCTCAGCAGTGGCTACATGTCAAATTTGTTAGCCTTGTTTGGATTTCACAGTATTGACACCCCTTGTTTCCTGCTCGGAGAGGTCAGCTGAAATTTCCCTCTGAAGTTTAAAGGATCCTGAAAAAAAAGAAGAAAAGGGAAAAAAAGGAGGCCAACTACAACACTAACATGGTTTTAAAACCAAAGTGACCACCCAAAGGCAAAGGAAAGTATCATTAGGGAAGAATAACGATGAGTCTTGTGGCACCTTAAAGGCTAAGAAATTTAGCCTGGCATAAGCTTTCGTGGGCACTGAAAGTTTATGCCAGAATGAATTTGTTAATCTTTAAGGTGCTACAAGACTCTTCGTTGTTTTTGCTGCAACAGACTAACACAGCTACCCCTGTGGAAATTATCGTAGGTGCCTATGGACAGCAGGGCGGTCCATAAGTTATAGAAACAGCTTTGAAAAGGCTAATTCTTCTCCCCTCCCCCCCCACCTTTGCTCCTCTGAAGCTAAGAGGAAATGCTTCTCTGGCGAATCAATCGTATTTTGAAGGTTGTTGCAAGAACTTACCAGTTAATTGGCAGGGTACCTATATAAAATATTAGAAATAACTGTTTGTCAGAGTTGTGCAGTTTCAATTTTGAGATCAATAGATTTTTTTAAAAAGTTAGCAATGGCATAAATTAAACGTTTCATAGACCACGTCCTAAAAATGGACAGTTAATAGTTTTGGTTCCATTGATTTCAGGGCAAGAATGAACGAGACACTTCAGTCACTCCCACTGAAGTCAATAGGACTTCGAAGAGCTTAACTCTGGATACAGCTGGGTGTCTACGAATGTAGAGGATGCCAGCATTAGAAGGCATGCATGGTTTGCAGGAGGGGTGTACATGGGTTTGGGGGCATGCGCATGAGTATTAGCACGTGCCACAGCCCATACACATCACTTTTATTCTATTGGTATAATAGCAGTAAAAAGAGCTTTTGGAATCCTGAGTCTGGGAGTGTTCTCTCTCAAGTTTAAAATAATACAAACAACATGACATCTGTAACACTCGGAGCTCGGAGGATAACAAGCATCCTATCGAGGGTGGCAAGAGCACGAGGCGAAGGTCGCCTCTGTGCGTCTCCCACCCTGTAAAAGAATTAGACAGCCAATTTCGGCCATGTAAGTCTTTTGCTCCAGAGCGTGAGGAGGAGAGGCTGAGGCACCGCCAGGAACTTGTAGGGATGTGCCACGAACCGGGGGGGGGGGGGGCTCTCGCCTCTCTGCTGACTCGCCTCTCTGCTGGCTCGCCCAGCCTTGATCTTCTGAGCGGCGCGGAGCAGTTCTCTGCGCCACTCGATCTGCCGGCGCTGGTCCTGTCGCGTCACATCCCGGAAGTGACGCGACAGGGACTCTGCGCAGGCACAATACATTGTGCGGGGGTCCAGCGCACCTGCGCAGGGTCCTGTCGCGTCACTTCCGGGGCCGGATGTGATGCGACGGGACCTGCGCCGGCGGCTCGCTGCAGAGAGGCGAGCCGCTGCCGGAAAAGGTAGGCCTGTAGGCCCGCACGAGCCCTGCGCGGATGTGAGCGGGGCTGATTTCAGCCTGCTATGCCCGCGTGGGGCGAACAGTTACATCCCTAACTGGTGGCGTTGGTCTCTTCCCCTCCCCGCCCCGAGGAACTCCCACAGAAATCCAGCTCTGAGGTCGGTCTTCTGCCCTCAGAGCCGCAGCTGGTGCAGTTGTTTCCGTACCGGCTGTGCGGGTGGAGGGAGGGCATTCTGAGCCCAGAGTCCCAGCTCTGACCTTGGAGTGCATTTCTGAGGTTGGAGCTGGGATTCCGACTTCTGTGACCATCTAGACTCTGTCTAGCAGCCATAAGATTGCGCCCTGACAGCACAATCCTATACTTGTCTTTTCAGGAATAAATCCGATTAAGTGGGTATAGGATTGCAGCCTTAATCCTCCCCCTTACTCCATGACGGTGTCAGTGATACTCCTGATACATGCTTGTATTCATATTTTTGTGTTCTTTGCAATGCAACAACCATAAGATGTGCTCTATGTCCCTTGTGGGGTGGGGGAGATCCATACCCCTCCACGCAACACGAATGAGCCTTCATAACAGGTTCTGCTGAGCTCTTCCATGCCTTTATTTGTTTGTTTTGAATTCGTATCCTGCTGTCTCCCCAGAGTGGCTAAACCGCATGTCGTAAAAAAGGGAAAAGAAACAAAAGCAAATTGAAATAACCTGATTCCAGCTAGACAAAGGCTGCATCTCATCATCAATAACCAGAGGCCGCGGGGAATTAAAAGAGCTCAGCATAGCTGGCATTGTTTATGGTATCCAAGAACCTGATCAGATGCACAGCCACACTCCTCCTCTTTCATCTCGCAGACAATCCCAGGAGTACAGAGAATCTGCTTGTTTTTCAGTGATGGAACCTCAGCGGCTTCAGAGAGTAGTGTTCGCTTTGAAAGGCGCACCGCAGCAAATATACACCAAGAGGAATCAGATTCCTGGCGGGATGCTAGCTGGGGCATGGCTGGTATGAAGAAAGGTGGAACAAGGCGGCTTTTTAACCTCCAGATCAGTGGTGCAGAGAAGTAATTTTAGACCCTGGAGTTAATTGTCTTATGGGGCCCCCCTTTAGACGGCCATGTGTGTTACATCAATTGTGAAGCACGCAACTAATGTTTCTCTTTCTCTCCCCTCCAACTGCCTTTCTGTGCTTTAGAACTACTTCTACATTCCTGGTATGTTAGAGCAATAGCAAAACAGTTTGCCAACCCTGATTTAAAACAACAGCAACCACTCTGAGCACTTGCAGCTTTGCAATGTAAACTCACTTAAATCACAGTGGCGTCAGGACTGCAGGAATAAAATGGAGTTTGCTTCTGCACCTGCTGCTTTCTGGGTGTTCATTTGTGTGTGTGTGTGGGGGGGGGGGCTGAGCTGTGGGGCCTTGGACTTTGGCCCGAAGGCCCAGCTGTAGCTGCACCACTGCTCCAGATTGAAGGAATGGAAAGTTGGCTGATGTCAGAAGAGAGGCGGCTTAACTTCGAGCAATCTCATCAAAAAGCACGGTGTCCAAATTAGATATATCAAGGAAAGGGCTGTTATCTGTGCGGTGATGGTGCTGCCTGCCAGCTGCCATTTTTCTCCCTTTAGTCATCCCTACTCCCATCCCAGCCATTCCCTGCTCATTATCTTAATGGGATGGAGAGAGGCAAGTAATAGATCTTGCAAATGGATGCTGCCACTCCTGATCCCCCCACTCTTTGACAGGGACCATTCCAGCAGGGCTCGTCTCTCCTTGCATTAAACGAGCAGTCTCTGGGCTCTGGCGTCTCACTCCCGTTAATTGTTGCTGCGGAGGGTTGTAAGTCCTTCACTCATTCAACACCTACAGTAGATTCTGTGACTTGTTCAGACAATCCTGTTAGGGCAGCTACATTAAATTATCATCTCTGTTGACTGGGAGGAAGATGAATGGAGAGCAAGAGCCTCGTCGTCAGTGGAAGGCCTCGTGCATATTATAAAAACTTGCATTGACATGCAAAGGAGCAGATGAAATTTAAAGCCATTTTCCTCCTTGTGCAGTGTATTGCAACACATTCATGGGTCATTAACACACTTCTGTGTCTTGGCATGTAGCTCATTCCCCGCTCAAGCCAGCTGTGCATTTGCCACCCCTCTCCCTCTGTCTCCATGGGAGGCTGTGAAGAGCAGTAAATCACAGGGCAAAAGCAAGCAAGTGACTCATTGTGCCATCTGCCAGTAACCAACCATTCATTGAGAAAGGGCAGGACCCACAGTGGTCATTCACGGCATCATACTCCCTTTTATTTGCAGGGACATCCTTCTTTGCATAGGGCAATCCATGACTTCGAATATCACAAAGAGTCTTGTGGCACCTTAAAGACTAACACATTTGTTCTGGCAAAAGCTTTCGTGAACCAATGTTTAGTTGGGTCCTCACACTCTTGAATTGCTTGGGCTTTGCCCCACCACTTCTGCTCTATTGTCAGAGATTGGTTTTAACTTCCTTTTAAGAAGCTGCAGTTAATTTGCACCAGAGTGCCCTTTCAGCTAAACACATTGGCTTCTGCTTCCATTTTAGATTAACAGCAGTTTAGCATCTCATCTGAAACCTAAATTGTGGTTAATCTTTACTATGGTTTGTTTAAAGCAAGCCAGCTTCATAACTCATGGTTTGAAGTAGGCTTGTTTCAAACAAACCATAGTTACCATGAAACAACCCATGTTTCAAACAAACCACAGTTTGTCAAGTTCAGACATGTCAAGTTGCAGGTAATAAAAAATGGAAGCAGAAGCTTATGAACTCCTCTTGGCTGTGCTGGAGGATGAGAGGAAAATGGGAGAGCATGTGAGCCCAGGAGGGGGTTAGGCTCATTCCTGTCATGATAAACCATGGTTTATTTGTGGTCCAAATGCAGCTGTTATTAATTTCATCTGTTCCTTAAAAAACAAAAAACAAAATCTGTCTACATAAAGGCCAGCTACAACTTTCTCTTATATCTCAAGATTTCCCTATTTGTTTATTTATTTATTTTTTCGCAAACTGAGGCTTTTCTACACAAGGCATTTATCGTGCACTCGTCATTCCCTACTCACGGTTGTTTACGGGTTCTTTAGACAATGCTGTGATCCTACAGTTTCGTTTCTGTGACTAACCAACACTTTCGACAGGTATTTTTGCAACAGGAAAGATGCGACATTTAATTGTGAAAGTGAAAGGAAGTGCAATTTCCTCATGTGTATGTGCACTATTCTGCTATACCACAGTGCCACCTAGAGGTTATGTAGCAGAAAAGCAGAAAAGAAAATGCCCCTTGTGTAGTGCTCGGATCTCAATTCTGCGACGAAACCGAAAGTAGATACAGTGGATTAACAGCCCTGTGCAGAAAAGCTTTGAATCAAATACATGAAGGAGGGTGTATGGGTATACAAATTCTTCATTTAGTAAGTAAATGCTGGGTAGTAAATGCTGGGTAGAGAGAATTTGTCAGGAACACACACAAACATTTACTGCAGGGCAAAGGCAGTGAGGAAAAAGACTGAAATGAATGTGTAAAAGTGCTGAAGTGGGTACACCCTTTGGCAGGTATTCTGTCTGCCAGCCATGTGGCCACACCCTAAACACGTGTGTTGGTGGTGGTGATGGTGAGGCAATGAATGTACATACCTACATTATGACATGATGCTGTGTTTTGTTGCTTAGGCTTCTCTTCTAAAGAATCCTGGGAATTGTGGTTTAGAGAGATTGCTGAGAATATTGTTAGAAAGGCCTAGTTGACAAAAAAAAAAACCCTCCCCAAACTCCTCAGGAAAGTTTATGGCTACTAAACTAGTTTGTCTGTTTTGTAAGCCCTACAAGATGTTGATTTGCCTTCTTGAGTTTATAACTGAAATTCTGACCTGGCAACCACATCTGCCTCGCTTCCCTTTTCAACCTGATGCCACATAGATTCATAGATCATAGAGTCACATTGTTCTGGAGGTCACTGTTCTGACTGAAGATTAGAGGTTTCCCAAAATGCCTCAGGAGGTGAGTCTCTTAAGGTTTAAAAGGCCGATAGTTAAAATGCTGAAACACTGGGAAATTTCCTACCATTCCGAGTAGTCTTGTCCAGTCTGACAGGTTTTCATGCCTTGAGCCAAATTACACATGACTCTTGTCGTGTATAGTTTTCCCCAGAGGTTTTTAGTTCATTTTTTAAAAATACAAAATGCAGTGGCAGAAGCTGCAATCCACCTCTGAAGACAGAGACCTGGTTCACATTGGGCTCATTATGGGTTGTTTAACACTAGATTAGTAGTACGGTTATGTGAGGGTTGCTTAACCCTTGAGTAACTCACAGTGGCTGGGTTAGCACGCCACAACATGTTCCATATTCAAAATGACAGCTGCACACACCACGGCTCATCATGGGTTCAATAACCCACCATGTTGTACAAACCAGCCCAGAGACTTTTATCCCTTTCCCTTCTAGCAGGTTTTTTTTTTCCTGGCTGAAAATTCTCCCACTCCCCTTTCCACCTGCTTTTCCTGTGTGAGGAAAAAGACACAGGTACATCTTGTAAGAATATATTGTGACTTGTACCACTGCAGGCTTAAGCTTTTGCTTGCAAGCAGAGTGGAGCTCTTTTTCTCTGCCTCACAGGTGAAGCAACTGCCACCCACCCCTCAGTGAAAGCATAATCCAGTCACTCATCTTGAGAGGTGTACCATTAATAGCAGTGACAGCATAGCTGGAGCCCTCTTTCTTCCAAGAAAACTGGATGTTAATGAATTTGAAAAATAGTGATCATGGTAAGGAACTATGGTTCATATTCTAAATGCTTCCATTCACATGGGTGTATGTTTCCTTGAAATCAAAGGCTTGGGCCCAGAGTTCCCATGAGCAGAACTCCACTCACAGAATGCTCCTGTGGGAGAAAGGGGAGGGATGATTTTTTTTTTGCCAGTTCATCCTTCCCCGCCCCCCCAAAGCTGCTCTAGAGTGTTGGGGGACTTCCCAGAACAGTGTGAGAGGTGGTACTGGGGGCTGCAGAGCGAAGGGGGAATCAGCTCCCTTCCTCTCTGTTAGCACTGAGGTGGGGAACCTTTGGCCTCCAGAGAAAGAGAGAGGTGGGGTGGGTGTACACAGAGAGAGAATGTGATGGCATGGAGATAGATATTTTTCACACCAAGCTGCTTTCCATCCTCAGTATCGGCTGAAGGAGTTTGCAGATTGAGAGATATTTTTTTTAACTGAAGAAGTTTGGTATATACTAGCGCCGAGCAGGCTAAATTCTTCTTTGCTGTTTTCTGACAGCTGTTATGGACTCCCCGCTTCACATGACACTACTTTTGTTGCCTGCAAAATGAACACAATGACATGATTTTAGAAATCATGCTTTTTTGCTGTGAATAAATTGGTATGCCCTAATCCCAGGAGAAAGATCCCCGTGAAGATGCGATCTTCAGCATGTGGTTTTCTTGTGGGATCAGGAGCCACAAAGAAACACAGAACAGATGTGGGCGCATAGCCAGACGCGAGGCACAACGTGGCTGGGGAAGGATGCACCTCCCCATCCATCTTGCAACATGAATGGGAAGCATGCCCACCCATTGCCTTGCAGGGGTGGGCAACTAGTGTTGTGCCTCCAGTAGGTCAGACGGAGACCAGCCGTGCCGGAGTGTTTTTGGGGTGGGGCCAGGCTAAGTGCAGCCTGACCCAGCTGGGCAGCATTACCAATCAGCGCCTGCTCAAAAGGCAGGCCCCAAGCACACTGAGATGCTGGAAGCAATTGCTTGCTAATACAGCTACAGCTGGACGCTCCTCCTGACATTCCTGACCTCAGACTCCTGTACCTTTGATCCTTGGAACGACCCTGACCACGACTTTGCCTGATCCCAAACTGGTTTATGTTTGCTCTGTTTTGGACTGATATATTTTGGCTTCGACACTCGGACTGTGATAACGACTACGGCTTATCTTGAAACTGGTCGGATTTACGACAACTGGTGGTCATCCAGATGTTTTGACCTACAGCTCCCATCAGACCTAGTCAATATAGCCAATGGTGAGGGAATAGGGAAGTTGTAGGCCAGAACATCTGGAGGACCACAGGTTGCCCACTCCTGAGCAACTTCAGTTGACCATTTCTGAATCAGGGTCTAGAACTCATTGCAGAGTAGAAACTGAAGTAGAGTAGAGACTGAAGGCTATTTGAAGGACTGCCTGCATCCATAGGAACCTGCCCAGGGCCTTAAGATCAACGTTAGAGTCCCTGCTTGCAGTCCTGTCTATAAGATTGGTTAGATTGGTGGTCACTAGACGCAGGAAGGGTGGCCACTTATGAATTGCCAAAAAAGAGGAAATGCATCACCAAAAAAGAGGACAAAAAGAGGACATTGATATGCATAAAATTTGCACATGCTAATTTATATGTATAGATGCAAATTTAGAAATGATTACTATAATTTAAATCGGGGCGGGCAACACATGGACCATGGGCCACATGCAGCCACTGCCACTAAATTTGCTGCTGCAGTGGAATGGAAATACAGTACAGTAGTACCTTGGATTACGAGTATAATTTGTTGCGGAACCATGCTCGTAATCCAAAATACTCGTACATCAAAGCGAGTTTCCCCATTAGAAATAATGGGAACTCCGCTGATTCGTTCCACAACCATTTAATCATTGCTTTGCCAGCTCCCTGGCAGGGAGCCCCATGGAGGGAGCCGGCAAAGCAGTGATTAAATGGTTGTGGAACGAATCAGCGGAGTTCCCATTATTTCTAATGGGGAAACTTGCTTTGATGTGCCGGCTCCCAGGCTCCCGGCCGCGCCTCGCCTCGCCTTGCCTCGCCCTGCTGGCGCCTCACGTGCTGCTATGCCGGCTCCCGGGAGCCCCGTGGAGGCGGTGTGGCCGCTTGCTTGGCTAGCGGTGGCGGCGCCAGCTGAACGAGAGCATAAATTTAAATTTGAAAGCAGCAGCGGCTCGTGTTGCGAGACTTGCTCGTCTTTCAAATTTAAATTTATGCTAAAATTTTCCTCGTCTTACGAGTAGCTCGCAAACCAGGTTACTCGTAATCCGAGGTATTACTGTACATCTCACCATAGGGTGGAAGACTGTGACCAAGTGACTTGTGTGTATTGCTTAGTCTGTTTGTCCTGGCGTGTTGATGGGAAACTTCCAGGCCCAGCTCTTCCTTCTGATGGTTCTTTATTATTAAACTGGACTTGGACTCAACAGCCCATTAAATAGAGGATGCCTTCAAAATAGAGGTCAGACCTCTGGCAGCCCTTCAAATAGAGGACTGTCTTCTGTAAAAGAGGATACATGGCTACCCTAGTACACATGGCCTTCTCAGTAATGGCCCCGTATTTGTGGAGCTCCCTCCCAAGGGAGATGCACTTTGCCCCTTTAGTTTTCGCTGTAAAAAAGCTATTGGCTCAAATTGCTTTTAGCTGGGATGTCTTTTCTTTAAGAACCTGGGATGGTTTTGGACTCTCACTGGCTATTTTAATTTTACTGCTGGTTTTAAATAGTGTTTTTAATTGACTAATTAATTTTATGGATTGTTTGGTTGGACTGGGTCTTTCTAACTGCTGCTTTAAATGATGGTATTTTATTGAAATTGCACACTGTAGTTTTATATTTTTATGTAAGTCACCTCTGGGAGGGTTTCTTGCCCTGAAAGGCAGCTTAGAAATATTTAAAAGAAATAAAAATATATGCCATGTGGAATGACTGAAAAGACACTTATGGGGAAAAAAACAAATCAAAGGAAAAAAACCTAACACTGTTGATCTGCTGGTTATCTACCTGGCTAATTGCTGCAAGCAACATTCAAGTTCCTATGAACCCCGAGGCTACAACTGAACTGAAGAAGAAGAAATATATCACAATGCCTTTTCCTTCCTGCGTCTGTGAATTAAGAGACAGAATCCTCTCATCTCCCTGAGAACTCGAAGGAGTGAGGATGTGGCATATGTATGCTGCTACTGCAGGGTACGCTGCTGGTTTGGCTTTGATCAGAGCTCAGTGCTTGTTGTTGAAAGGATATATATTCATCTTGCCAGATTTTCTAAACCTAGACTGCCTGTTCAAGTCCACTGCCACAGGCCCTGTCAGACAGGAAAAAGCGCAATCTCTCCAACCCACCCCCACCCCCACCTTTCCAAACAACCACTGAACAAAAAGCAAGTAACCAGCTAAATTACAGTTCGTTCCCATCAGGCACAGAGCGTCAGAGCATGACTCACATGTTCATTATATTCCTATGTTTGTGAGGGACATCATGCTGAGTGGTTGAGAGAACTGTTTCTTATTATTACGGGGTAGGCTCCCCCCTCCCCTTTTAACAGTGAATATCAAAGCTGACTTTCAATTATCACCCATGTCCTTTTTGCTGTACTTGACATCTTGCATCTATTGTTCCTTCAGCCAAGATTATAATTGGAGCCAGGTTACCCAGTGTATGCAGCGCAAGCACAAAGTGGCCCGCCTCTCTTCGTCTAAATTAGGCCGTAGTATAGACAGGTTGCTCCACGCCTCACGTTGTTTCTCATCTGTCAATGGCTCCAACAGTGTTTCAACATCATATTGCTAGCTAGTGTTATTTCACAAGTGCATGTTTGAACTGGCTTGGCAGCGTAGCTACTCAAAACTTCCTGTGGTTAATGCGCTGCCAGAAGGGAGGAAGGAATCTGAGCAAATATGGCTCCATTGCCCTAGGCAAAGATGACATTTATTTCTTAAATTTTGATCCCACCTTTCCTCCAAGGATCTCAGGACAGCAATCTTGTTTATCTGTCTGTCTGTCTGTCTGTCTGTCCCGCTTTTCAGACAAAGGCCCGGTCCGCACGGCCTGTTGTTGGGCTATTTGAGGGTTGTTTCCCCCCCCCAGACAAGCCATGCCTCACAAGTTCAGACAACATGCCAAACCACGCCTGGGCGAGTAATCAGGCAAATGGCACGCACCATGCCTTAAACAAGCCACCATGGCTTGTGTAAGCCATAGTGATGGCAGCGAACTGGGTCATAGATTTTCTACAAGAGCAGTTCACATCAATAAAGAGAGGGAGGTGGGGGGCTGCCATCAGGCTTACAAATAAAAAGAAGATGCACATCCACAAGGGAAGGAGAATAAAAGGAAAAGGTAGAGAAGGGAAACCAGTTCTTCAAGGCCAGAATGAATTGGTGAGCTATAAGCGGACATTTCTATCCGGTTCAGGCCAGGCTGGTCTTCCCTTGCATACGCTCCAACATTTCACAGATGAAAATAGGGACACACATGTGAATTTGTAAGAGGTATGGTTAAGCAACATGAAGGTGTGATCAAGAGGGTGTGGCCAGGCAACATGAGGGTGTGGCCAAGGGTATAGCCACCCACCCCAGGATGCTCTAACCGTTTAAGCACTCTGACCACTCTGAAGCCACTTTGATCTCCAGAGCCATGATGATGATGGTGATTGCTGTTGTTGTCACTATTATTATTATTGTATCATCAAGGTGCATGGTGCTTTACCGAGTATAGGAGAACAGTTCCCTGCCCCAAAGAGCTTACAATCTAAAATTTAATCTAGAGGCGACAACAAATGGTAGGAAGGGGTAAACCAGGGAGGAATATGCCATTATTTCAGTCAAAAATAAATTTCAGCCTACTTTCCCCACATTGTGCAGGAAACTCCTTGTTTTAAAGATCTCCCTCTCACTTTAAAAATGGATCCCTCCATGGTGGCTTTCTTCTCCTTAGTAGTTTGCCAAAGAAATAATAACATTTCACATTGAGATATCTCTGAGTGTGCAAAGTGGTTCACAGGGCCACCCTGCAAGCGTCTATTTTCTCCACTCAGAAAAAAACAGGTGGGTTGTATTGTACTTTATTGAACAACACTGTGATTGAACAATAATGCCAAAATGGAAAGATGATGTTTGTTGCTGCTATTTGAGGTAGTTGGGATTTTTTCTTTCTTTCTTTTGAGGAGGGTGTGTTTTCTGCTAACTCCCTTCTAATGCATTAAAAAAAAAAGAGAAAACAATCCAAAATCCCTGCAGAATACTCCTAATCATTACTGTAGAGAGCCTTTTCCATGGCACTTCAGCATGTGTTAGAAAAAGACTTCCACATGGGATACACAGGTAGAGCCAAGTAAAATTTACTACTGTTCTGAAAACAGAGTAACAGTGCAATCCTATGCATGTGTACTCAGAAGTAGGTCCTATTATGTTCAATGGGACTTGCTCACAGGAAAGTGTGTATATTTTAAAGCAATCTACAACACTGACCATCACATCTTGTTGCAGCAAATTGATTATGCATTGTGTGAAGAAGTATCGTGTAATTGAGGGATAACTGGGAAATGCTGCTCCTTGCTAGAAGAGGTAGCAGCAGCAGTGCCAGTGCTAGGATGACTTTTCCAGAATTATATTATTATATAATATTTTATATATTATAATTATTACATTATATATTATTTCATAATATTTTATAAGTGGCTTTTGTAAAAAATTTTTTTTACCTTACTTAAACCCTTAATTGTTGATATCTGGTGTTTTTCATGGGGAGGGGGTTGTCAGTGCTTGCAGGGCAATCCCTTTCTTTTTGTTTTAAAATGGTCAGGATTGGCACAAATTCAACAGGTGAAGCTTACCCACCCACCCCAAACATGGAGCTTCAGAGAGAAGGGGAAGCTTCTTGCATTTCCTTCTGACACTGTACCTCACCTGTTACAGGCACAGAGTCAGCTCTGTTAGGAAATAAAATCTTTGGCAATATAAAGATAGGAATAATGTAATAAATTCCCTCATTCACCTCTTCCTCAGCCCAGGCCAGCGGGTGCAGCCTCCACCTCCTTTTCTTTTCACCCAGCAGAGGCAGCAGGTAGAGCATGAATGCGCGCACACATGTGCGCACCCCCCCCCTTGTGTCTGTTCCCTCCCTGCTTACTGTGTCTCCGTGGGTGGCCTTTGGAGCCGAAGCAGAACTACTTTTAGTTTTAGCTTAGCGGCAATTTTACCCATGGCCCCTTTAAGAACAACTTAAAGTAGCTTGCGGGAGGCAGGGGAATTCGGGACTCTGCATAACAAAGTGAGAAGCCATGATGGCTTAAGGGTTTTCATGATGGTGCAGGCATTTTGGGGGCAGTTGGAGACTATGGGGTCCTTTATTTGTTCTAAGGGAAGTGATTCATGCCTCTTTGTGGGAAGCAGGTTGTTCCTTCTTCTTTGAAAGAGGTAGTAATAAGACCTTCATTGAAGAAACCTTTCCTTGACTGAGGAGATTGAACTATAGGCTTGTCTAATATGAACTAAATTAAACAGACATCCTGATTCGCAAGTTGTGGTACTGGTGAAAACTCCATTCATGCAATGTACTTTACTCTGGTGTTGGTACCTACAGAAGTAAGCCCCATTGAGTTCAGTTGGACTTACTCTCAGGTAGGTGCAGTATACCTAACATTTACCTTAGAATAAGTGCAATTGAATTCTAGGGCCATGGTGAGTGCCGACGACTGCTGGACAGACCACAGACTAATCCGGTCCACTATGGTTATCAACATTGCTCCCCAACGTAGGCTTCAAGGAAGGAAACCAAGGCGTAAAATGAACATCCATGCCCTTCAAGATCCTATTAAGCAAACTCGTCTTCAATCACTTCTTAAGGAACATCTACCTACGGAACCTCCTGACAACATTGAGGACCATTGGTCTAAGCTGAAAACCTCCATTACTGCAGCTTGTGAACAAACTATTGGATATGAAACTAAGAAACATCAGGATTGGTTTGATGAAAATGATAATGAGATTAAATATATAATTGACCAAAAAAGGAAAGCCTTCCAAATATGGCAAAATGATATTAACTGCGCTGCCAAGAAAAAAATCTACGCTAGTGCAAAGGCTGAGGTCCAAAGAAGAACAAGAGAACTTAAGAACGCTTGGTGGGAAAAGAAAGCTGAAGAAATTCAACAACTTGCAGAATCTCATTGTGGAGAAAGACTGCAACTGTCCTTCTTGGCGGGTTCGGACACTCAGGGGTTAACCCGGACTCGGGTAGCCCTCTATCAGTGGTACACAGCTCTCTGGCAGAAGCCGCAACCAATTATAACGCAGGCAAAGCGAGGAGACCGAGTTTTGAATCGACGCTACTACACTGTTATGGGTAAACAGAGTTTAATGGAGCGTAACAGAACATATACAAAGCACCACGCTAAGCACACACCTACATTTGAGCTGATAGCGAACCGCAAAAGCAATACAGACAGTCGTACCTGGAAATGCCTTGTTCCTAGAAAGCCGCTTAACTCCAAAAGGGCTGTTCTATGTTAGCGTTGTTCACTGGGAGCTCCCCCAGGGTTGAAGGTGGTTTGACCTGAGCCATGGACCTTGCAGCTTGCTGCCTCACGACCAACAACCCTTTTCCCGCCACTGACCCTGGGCTTTATACCCTCTGTTGGGCCCCCTCCTTCTTGTCGTGCCCCCTCCTGGCACGACTGTTTTTTCTTGTTTGCCCGGCACCTAGGAGTCTTTGGCTGTTCCTTTCTTCTATCCAACACCTGGGAATGAATATTCCACAGCTCCTTCGGCTGCCAGACCAGGGACTTGCCAGGGGGCATGTTAATGACTCCTATTGTGATTCTTGGGTGTCTGATGCTATCTTGCGGTATGTGTGCATATACGTGTGTGTGTGTGTGTGGGCTATGGCTTTCTCTTCACACTCATGATGCACGGGTTTTTTTAAGGCCACAAGGGCCATTTATAGACCAAAAACCTATGGTACAAACTCTTTACAATCAAAAGATGGCACCAAACTCTTAAAAGACAAAGAGTCTATTGCACTGCGTTGGAAAGAGCATTATTATGACCTTTTAAATCGTAAATCTAAGGTGGATAATGAGATTTTTTCACAAATCCCACAAAAACAAATTAGAGAGGAACTTGCAATACTCCCCACTTTGGATGAAGTAAAAAAAAGCCATTAACCCAATGAAGAATAACAAAGCTAGTGGACCAGATGGGATTCCTGCTGAAATCCCCCCCGAACTTGTACAACATCTTCATAAACTCATCGAAAAAATCTGGATAAGAGAAGAGATCCCAGAAGACTTCAGGGATGCCATAATGATCACCCTCTTTAAGAAGGGTGATAGAACAGACTGTGGAAACTATCGGGGCATTTCTCTCTTAGCTACCGCAGGTAAAATATTTGCTAGGATTCTCGCAAACCGTCTTCTATCTATTTCAGAAGAGATCCTCCCTGAAACTCAATATGGTTTCCGCCCTTCTAGAGGGACAGTAGACATGATTTTTACTGCACGTCAGCTCCAAGAAAAATGCCAGCAAATGAGCAAAATCAACCCCTTTATATGGCTTTTATTGATCTGGCTAAGGCCTTTGATACTGTAGACCGAACAGCTCTCTGGACTATCCTTATGAAAATTGGATGCCCCAATAAATTTGTGAATATCTTGCGACTTCTCCATGACAACATGACGGCAACGGTTTTGGACAACAACGGCTCTCATGGTGCTCCATTTAAAGTGGGATCAGGTGTTAAACAGGGATGTGTTATTGCCCCAACATTATTTGCTTTTTTCATCGCCATGATTTTACATCTTGTCGAGGGGAAACTTCCCACTGGTGTGGGAATCATATATCGAACAGATGGAAAGCTTTTTAATCTCAGCAGGCTGAAGTAAGGTAATTACAACCTCCGTTGTGGAACTTCAGTATGCTGATGATAATGTGGTCTCCGCACATTCAGAGGATGATCTCCAAACTATCCTAAATGCTTTTGCAGAAGCATACGAAAAACTTGGTCTCTCACTTAACATCAAAAAAACCAAAGTGCTTCATCAGCAAGTGCAAGCTAACCCTTTGGTGATGCCATCTATCCAGCTTGGCAGGGACAATACTGGAAAATGTTGATCATTTTCTCTATCTTGGCAGCTATCTTTCTGTTACAGCTAACATCGACAGTGAAATCCAGCATCGTTTGAGCTCCACAAGTGCTGCGTTTTCTCGAATGAAACATAGAGTGTTCGAGGATCGGGATATTTGTAAGAAGACCAAAACACTGGTTTATGAAGCCATTGTATTACCAACTTTATTGTATGCCTGCGAAACATGGACTATCTATAAACGTCACTTCCACCTCCTTGAAAGATTTCATCAACGTTGCCTCCGGAAAATCCTGCGAATTACTTGGGAAGATAGGCGAACAAATGTCAGTGTACTGGAAGAAGCAAAGACTACTAGCGTTGAAAAAATGACCCTTCAACGCCAACTTCAGTGGACTTGTCATGTTGTTTGAATGCCTGACTGCCATCTCCCAAAGCAGTTACTTTATTCCCAACTCAAGGATGGAAAGCGGAATATCGGTGGTCAATATAAGAGGTTTAAAGATGTTCTTAAGACTAATCTAAAAAAGTGCAATATCTGGCCCATGAACGATCTAACTGGAGGTTGGCCTTTCACAAAGGTTCCATGGACTTTGAAGAAGCCTGAGTGCAAGGTGAAAGGGAGAAACGTGCTAAGCGAAAAGCACGTCAAATGAATCCTTTACAGGACCATCTTCCATCTGGTAACCTGTGTCTTCACTGTGGGAAGCTGTGTGGATCTAGAATTGGCCTCCACAGTCACTTACGGACCCATCGCTAGAGTCTACACAATTTTCTTTAGAATTTCCTCCTTTTAAAATCTCCTTTTTGTAAATTTTTTATCCTGGAAGACAATCTTACTCGGTCACGAGTGATGGCCTGATGATGATGAGAATAAGTGCAATTGAATTCTATGGAGCTTACTTTTGAGCAGAGAAGAATAGGATTGTGCTGTAAGTTGTACTGCTCTATGTTATACCTGCCTGGTCTTTGTCCAACTGATTTAAATGGGACCTAATCCCTAGTAACTGCTTTTAGGATTGCAACTTTATAGTGTGATCCTAAGCATCTTTCCTCAGAAGTGTAAGTCCCATTGATTTACAGTCTTAGGAGATGGGAAAAGTGAGAAGGGGGAATTTGGAACACAAAAACCGGGAGGCAAGGAAAGTTAAGCATCCTCCCACCACCACCACCTCTCCACTCTCAACTGCTCCACTGAAAGAAGCTCCTCAAGGCTGTAGCTGCAGGAGCCCCATAGGATGCCCCCCCACACACCCAAGAGATTTAACTGGCCATCAGCTATTGCATTTGTGAATAATATGTATAGTTTGGACAGTCACAGCACCAGAAAAAATACATGAAGGAGGCCCAGAGGGGCAAAGTGCTAAGATGGTTACTTGTGAATTGCCAAAAAAGAGGACAAGCATCAACAAGAAAGAGGACAAAAGAGGACAGTGGCTTGCATAAAATTTGCATATGCTAATTTATATGTGTAGATGCAAATTTGGAAACAATTATTATAATTTAAATAGAAATACAGTACATCTCACCATCATGTGGAAAGACTGTGACCAGGGGACCTGCATGCTTTGCTCAGTTTGCTGTCCAGGTGCTAAGTGTTGATGGGCAACTTCAAGGCCCAGCTGTTCCTTTGGAAGGTGCTTTAACTTTATACCAGATCTGAACTGGACAGCCCTCCAAAGAGAGGATGCCTTCAAAATAGAGGACAGTCCTCTGGCAGCCCCTCAGACAGAGGACTGTCCTCTGTAAAAGAGGGCACATGGCCACCCTACTTTTCCGGTGGGAATACTTTATCCCGCACACCAGGCTTCTGAAACAGAAATAATGACATATTTCACATTAATGCCCGGATCCAAATTTTGCCTGAAGTTGGTTTTGATGGAGTTAACTTTCAAGCAGGAGTGTAGGCTCGGCTGCAGCCTATGTTAATCTCCAGCATATGACTGAGTCATAATTTGTATGTGGAAAAGTGCCTTTTCTTCAGGTAACCCAATTTGGCCAATATGGGGAGGTGGAGGCAAGCTACTTGTTTAATGGGTGCTTGCCCCCCCCTCCACACACACCTCCTGTGAGTTTGGGCCTCCCATGGGATGGGATTGTGGACTGATTCAGTTCAGACATGACCAGGAGGGGGAACTTCATGCCCTACCTTAAACTGAGCCAAACTAACATTGAGCTGAATGATGCAACAATTGCAAACTGCTTCCCCAGCTCCCTGCATCTCCCCCCACACTCTTGCAATTCCAAAGGAATGTCAGCACAAGCCCAGAGGCTGGCTTCAAAGTCCTGTGGGTGATGTCGTCATGTCTGCAGCAAATGGGATGACAATAATTGCCCATTGTGTGACCCTATCCATTTTGTGGGAGGCAGGCAGGCACACAGCAGCTTCAGAATGAAGCCTCGGGCTCCACAGGAGGCCATCTATTGGCTCCCTTCTGTTTCCGGCTGTGTGGGTTTTGTTAATAAGAAGGAACAATTAAGTCTATCATATTTAATAGCCTCCATCAGCAGTGCTGTTAATATGCAAAGTTTTAATAAACTTTGGTTTATTGGCCATTTTGTCTTCCAGTACAGCGCTCCCCCCCCCCCCCCCGGGATGAGCTCAAGCATAAAGTTCGGAGGTGGTGTTGGTGGGTGATGGTTTATTAACATCAGACATCATAATTTTTAAAATGTTTATATGAGAGTAAACTAGAGTAAAAGCTTTGCCCGCTTAACTCTTAGTATTACGAGCGGAAGGAAGAAAGCTAAGCAACGTATTGATAGTAAAGTGCTTATTCAGTTGTAAGACTCTTACGAGATTAAGGCGTGTCACACGCAGAAGAGAGGTTCTTGAAGATGGTAGCACAACACCGTGCTCACCCCTACTTTATAGTATTTAACTATAAACAATAGGAGGGTTATACAACGGTTACGTAACAATTACATAACATGTTGACTTGCAAACTTGTTGACTTGCATGTGTCACCAGACCGTGACGTATAGTCACCTTGAATCTATGTCAGGAGATATTTTGCACTCCATTCACTTCTGCACCCCCACTAACAGATACGGTATATGGAAAAAAGATGGTGCAGTACAACTGAGAAGCAAATAAACGAAAAACCAAGTTCGTTCATGCTTTCAATGTATGCTTGCCCAAAGCTTCCAGGTTTGATATTGCTGATTGGCCAACAATTATCCTTAAGCTGATTTTGAATATGGTGGGGAGGAGTTCTTTAAGCGTATGCATGTTAGATCAGAATCATTTGCATGCAGTTGATGAGCTCTAAGTAGGATAGCACAGCCTTGCAAGTGAAGTACACCCAGTACACTGTAAGTAGCCCTACAATACAATACACACAGCCCCAGTAAGTAGTCTTTGGGGTGCCCACAATATGGGCATTTCTCATGTGGAAAGTGGAATTCATAGTTCAACAAAGACAGTTATTATTGAAATGTTCACAGTTCTGCCAAATTTAAAAGAAGGGATAAAATACTTTTAGAACGCATTCCAATGCCTGTTTAGCCAGAAAAAAAGTCCTAAAACTCCCAGCATTCCTCAGCCAGTCATGCTGGCTGGGGAATGCTGAGAGTTGTAGGACTTTTTACTGTCTGAACAGGCATAGAATTGTGCCCTTAGCATTCCAGAACCATATCAGACTCTGCTCCCATTTTAGTCAAATGTAGTGGAGCAAAGTAAACACAAGGCAAAGCTGTTAAAAGAAATTAAATCAATATTCCTGAAGAACAGAATTGCTGAGTGTGCAGCATTCTCTGGCATTTTATGTGTGATTTCCATTCATAATGTATACCAAAGACATCTCAGGCATTTGATTCAGAAACGCAAAGCGCTTCTTTGGTTTTTGCCGTGGCTACTGCTCATGAAGACACACAGTGGATCGTAGTTAGGATTGTACGGTACAGACCTTGAAAAGGCTCCTGTACTTTTAAGAGTCACAAAGGAAGCAAAAGTTGCACCTGGCAACATTTTGGCCTCTACGCTCTTCTTTAAAGCGCAGCTGCTGTGCCAACCCTGAAAGTAGTCAAGATTGAAAAGGCAATCGATCCAGACTAGCCTCCCCCAACCTTGGTCCTTGAGCCCTCCAGGTATGTTGGACTACCAATCGCATCAAACCCAGCCAGTATGGCCAATGACCAGGCAGGGCCAGTGCAAAGCAGTTTGGTGCCCTAGGCAAGATCAGCTATTTAGCGCCCCCCTCCCACTTGAGCCCTCCCTCCCTCCAGCCCTATGCTCCTGGCACCCCCTTTAGCCCAGCGCCCTAGGCAGCCGCCTAGTTGGCCTAATGGTAGCACCGGCCCTGTGACCAGGACAGCTGGGAGTGCTGAACAACCCGTGGGCTGTTTTGGGCTTGAGTATTCCAATGGGTGGCTTGCATGCGCCCTTCCCCCGAATGCATGCTTCAACTGCATTTCATTCATCGTGATGGTTATAATCATTTATATATATCCTGATTTAAAGACGACAACATGATATACCACCCACATCTGTAACAGAAAGATAAGGCTGGGGGTGGGGCAGGGGGAGGTGACTGTAATGACAATTTAAAAACCCCCAGAGCAGATGTATACTGGTGCTAAGGAATGCTTCGGTCCCAGGCTGAATAGCAACTTCGGGAGGAATGATTTTCAGCAGGGCTGTGAAATGGGGGAATGGGTTACCCCTTCATCCTGTATCCTAATCCTGACTGGGCCCTCTTGCAGCTGCAGCTTAAATTTTGTAAATTAGACATGTTAATTGCCATTGTGTAATCAGTGACCAGGTTCGCACAATCACTTAAGCCACAGCTTAAGCCACGGTGTGTTGCGGCATGTGGGCTGCAGTGATCATGCGAACCGGGTCTCTCTCTCTCTCTGTCTCACTCTCTTAGAATTGCTCTGTAAGTTAATGAAAGCAAATTCTAGTTTGAATTGGCTAAATTTGTATTTCCCCTTCTGAGGAGCTCAGGGTAACTGTGCATAGATTTCTCCCCATATTGTCCTCACAACAAGAAGGTAAATTAGGCTGAAATGTAGTGACAAGCCCAATGAACAAAATACGCACTAAATGGTGCAGGCACTGATGCCTGAGGAATGGCAGCTTTGAAGAGGTTTTCCACTTTTAAGAAATGACGAGCAACTCAGCACTTTGAAGGTAGGCCCAGGGGCGGTGCTAGGTACAGAAAAGATATGGGGTTCAGGCAGCACCAGCTGGCCTGGACATGATTCCTATCTTTATATTGGCACAGATATCGTTTCCTATCAGAGCTGACCCTTTGCCTCTAACAGGCGAGTTTACAGTGTCAGAAGGAAATGCAAGAAAGTTTCCCTTCTCTCTGAAGCTCCTGTGTTTGGGGGTGTGGGGTGGGTGGGTAAGCTTCACCTGTTGAATTTGTGCCAATCCTGACAATTTTAAAACAAAAAGGGATTGCCCTGCAAGCACTGACACCCCCCCCCAATGAAAAACAGCAGATATCAACAATTAAGGGTTTAAGTAAGGTTAATTTTTTTTACAAAAGCCACGTATAAAATATTATGAAATAATATATAATATAATTATGTAATAATTATAACATATAAGATATTATATAATAATATAATTCTGGAAAAGTCATCCTAGCACTGGCACTGCTGCTGCTACCTCTTCTTCTAGCAAGGAGCAGCATTTCACAATTATCCCTCAGTTATATGATATTGCTTCACACAATGCATAATCAATTTGCTGCAACAAGATGTGATGGTCAGTGTTGTAGATTGCTTTAAAATATACACACTTTCCTGTGAGCAAGTCCCATTGAAAGTAATAGGACCTACTTCTGAGTACACATGCATAGGATTGCACTGTTACTCTGTTTTCAGAGCAGTAGTAAATTTTACTTGGCTCTACCTGTGTAGAAGTCTTTTTCTAACATATGCTGAAGTGCCATGGAGAAAGCTCTCTACAGTAATGATTAGGATTATTCTGCAGGGATTTTGGGTTGTTTTCTCTTTTTTTAATGCATTAGAAGGGAGTTAGCAGAAAACACACCGTCCTCAAGAGAAAGAAAGAAAAAATCCCAACTACCTCAAATAGCAGCAACAAACATTATCATTGATCATTCCATTTTGGCATTATTGTTCAACCACAGTGTTCTTGTTCTTGTTTTTTTTTTAATAAAGTACAATAGAGCCAAAAAGTTTTTTTCTGAGTGGAGAAAATAATAGGAGTTTGCAGGGTGGCCCTGTGAACCACTTTGCACACTCAGAGATATCTCAATGTGAAATGTTATTATTTCTTTGGCAAACTACTAAGGAGAAGAAAGCCACCATGGAGTGATCCATTTTTAAAGTGGGAGGGAGATCTTTAAAACAAGGAGTTTCCTGCACAATGTGGGGAAAGTAGGCTGAAAGTTATTTTTGACTGAAATAATGGGATATTCCTCCCCAGTTTACCCCTTCCTACCATTTGTTGTCGCCTCTAGATTACATTTTAGATTGTAAGCTCTTTGGGGCAGGGAACTGTTCTCCTATACTCGGTAAAGCACCATGCACCTTGATGATACAATAATAATTACAATAATGACAACAACAGCAATCACCATCATCATCATGGGTCTGGAGATCAAAGTGGCTTCAGAGTGGTCAGAGTCCTTAAACGGTTAGAGCATCCTTGGGTGGGTGGCTATACCCTTGGCCACGCCCTCATGTTCCCTGCCACACCCTCTTGATCACACCTTCACGTTGCTTAACCATACCTCTTACAAATTCACTTGTGTGTCCCTATTTTCATCTGTGAAATGTTGGAGGGTATGGTCTTTAAAGGACCCTGCCTTCTAAGGACACCCCTATTTGTGAAAAGAGATGTATGGACAGGGGAGAGGAGGGCATTTGATTTCAGAAAGAAACATCAGGCAGAAAGATTCTAAGAAACCAGCAGGAAGGGAAGCACATGTGGGCAAAAAGCCAGCTAAACCAGCCAGATCCGATGCAACAGAGCCCTGGACTTTTATTTCAGCAAGTGCCCGGGGACAGCAGGGTGGTGGGGCAGATCACCTCCCAGAGAGTTGGGGCTCCAAATGAAAGATTTGGGGCTCCAGCTCTAGTGTGCCTCCCACTGACACCATCTCTGAGTAGGCCATGGGACTGCTCAGCCTCTTAAGTAGTAGAAAAAAATAAATAATTTAATTTTATCAAGGTCACAAGTAGACACAGGCACATTAGGAGGAATTGTATTGCTCCTTAATAGTAATGTCACAGACACTATCCGATAGGCAGCCATATTGTATGCTAGATGGTGAAAAGATTCCAATTTTACCAGCAACAAAAGATTGCTGTTTAAATACTGGACAAAAAAAAATACAATTTCTTTTTCCATGACTCATTTGTAGTATTTTTAAGAGAGATGTTTGGTGCACTTGGGCTTTTCCCAAAAAACATATTTCAGCAGATTGAGATAGGTGTATTTTCTATGTAACCACAATGCTTCAGAGCAGAAGCATAATTCATTATTTCTTATCTCAATCAATACATGGCAACAGTGGAAATCACCTCCCATCCTTTCAATTCTGTTCCATGGATTCTGAGTTGGTTAGAAAGGGTGGCATAAAATAATTGCCTCTTTGTGACTGAAATAAATGGCGCCTCACATCAAAGCCATTTCTCTGGGAACAGGAATAGCATTTCCCCCAGTGTAATCCTCCTGAGAAAGAGTTGATAAAGGTCCTACAGCTGGCCATTACTTAAGGAAACAAATGAATTCTGGGCAGCCAGAACCACTTGTGCAACCAACTTGGAATTGCTTGTGGAAAAGTCATAAATTGGTAGCTTATTTTGACAGCTTGCTTTGACCTGGCCCCCATGCTTGGCCTTGTTGATGGTGATTCTCTGGGTTCTTCACTTGGGTCTTGTTGCTCAGTTACAGGAGGCTAAGGTTTTCTGTATGTGTGTGTGTGAGACACACACATACATACAGACAGACGGTCAAATTTGGTTGAAGGATCTTAGTCATGATAGCTAAACTGAATCACCACCACGTATAGAGAAGCAGTTTGCTTCTGCAATACACTCCCATGTGTACCTACCAAAACTTTCTTCAGAGGCTCTGCTCCGAGTGCCCCCACCGAATGAAGTGAAGCAGGGAGAGGGTATTTTCAGGAGAGGCGCCCCTTTTATGGAATAGCCTTCTCAGAGAAGTTCACCTGGGCTGGCACCATCCCTGTGGTCTTTCTGTTCACCTAGGCCTTCTAAATAACTCAAAGGTCTGGGCCTCTCTGTATTTAATTTTGGGGTGCTGTGAGTCTTGTTCTGTTGTGGTTTTCATGCTTTTGCTTTTATGGTTTTATGTTTTATTTTGTATTTAATTAAATTGTTTTTTATGTTTGCCTTTTGTAAGTCAGCCAGAGGGGTTGATGTTATGGGGTGGCATACAAGTATAATAAATGATAAATACTTCTAAATGCCAGATGCTGAAGACCAACAACAGGATAGTCCTCGGTAGGCAGGAAGCTGCCTTGTACCAGGTTGGACAGTTTGTCCATCTTGCCCAGTATTGTCTACTCCAGCCTTTCCCTAACATGGGTCCCCAGATACTGTTGGACTACAGTATCTGGGGACTGTTGGACTACAGTCCATCTTTTTGAAGGACTGACAGAGGATAGTCCTCTATTGGAAGGCATCCTCTCTTCAAAGGGCTGTCTGGTCCATGTCCCATTTAAAAATACACAAGGAGGGAGAGTTGGGCCTTGAAGTTGCTCATCAACAGTTATCACCTGGACCGCAGACTGAGCCATCACACAGGTCACCTGGCCATAGTCTTCCCCACCAGGAGGAGATGTGTTGTATTTCTTTTTCAGTTACAGGAAGTATGTCTAATTTTTTCATATTTACATATAAATTACCATATACAAAGTTTATGCAGATCTGTGTCCCCTTTTGTCCTTTTATTGTTGTTTTGGTGGTGCATTTCCTCTTTTTTGGCAATGTGTAAGTGGCCGTCCTAGTCTGGACCCACAACATCACTACTGATGTAACTTACTGAGCCTCCAATGCCACCTGGTTATTCTCATTTTTAAAAAAGACCCGGTTTGCACAATCGCAGAGGGGGAAACAAGCTTAGTTATTCAGCTTATTTTCACCGTTGCGCATGCTCGTCATGTGCCAGGGGGATTCACATAATTCCCTTGCCGGTGCAGCTTGCTGTGTCATGTGAACCTGGCCAGGGTGGCTTGTCACCGTGGTTAACGAGCCATCCAGACCCTGTGGGCTGTTGGAGGGGTCTGGGTGAGGGTGGGGAGGCTGGCTTGATAACTATGGCAACAAGCTACACTCACCAGGTTTGCACAGCACAGCAAGCCATGCTGGCGAGGATAATTATGCACGTCCAGGCAAGAAGGGAGAACTTCTTTCCGGCAGCACGTCCAGGCAGGGAAAGCCCCCTCTCTTTCCGGGCCCCCGGGGAGCTGCCAGTCCAAGGGCGGGCTTCAGCAGGGGCAGGCAAGCCAGGGCTTTAAACTACCGCTTCCAGCCAGGGATGCTGGGAGCTGTAGTCCCTTAGAACAGCCTCCCCCAACACGGCGCCCTCCAGTTGGGTTTGGCCGCAGCTTCCGGGCTGCCTGGGGATGATGGGGGTCGCAGTCCCACACAGCCGAGGGGCACCAGGTCGGGGAAGGCCGGGCCAGGAGGTCCCCGAAGGCCTCGCCCTCCCTCAGCCGCCGCAGGAACGCCGCCCCGGGCCGGGACCTGAAAGGCTGCCCCCTTCCCACCGCCTGACGGAGGAGCTGCGCGAGGCTTCTACCCGGCGGCCGCAAGACGGAGGCGGAGGGGAGGCGAGCGACTCGGGACTCAGCTCGGCTGGCCAAGTGGGCCGCTAGACGCCTCCGCACGCCCTGGGGCCGCCACGCCCGGCCTGGGCTGGAGCGCGGCTGCTGCGCCAGGCGGCACAGCAAGCAGCAGGGGCGATGCGGGCACCAACGTGGCCTCTCCTGGGGCCGCCTGCAGCCCGTCCCGCCGCTCGGGGAAGCACTGCAGCGCTCATATCTCTGGAATGCGGGCGGGGCTGGGGCCGGGTGCGGGCACGCCGGGGAGACGATGCTTCCCTCCCTCCCTCCCTTCCTCCTACCTGGAGGCCGATCCTCGGCCTCGCGTAGCACACAGCCCCTGGGCCAGCGGCGATTCGAGCAGCCGGAGAGGGGAGGAGGTGCCTTGAGGAAGGGGCGGCGGCGTCCGGTGGCGGGGGCGAGGAATCGCGGGATAGTTTTTTGCGCCCCCTTTAGCCATGCGCTCTAGGCAGCAGCCTAGTTCGCCTAGCGGTAGCGCCGGCCCTGACTTGATCCCTACCTGGACTAATGTCCAGGTCCCCACTGCATCCTCACTGCAGAAGGTAGCCCCCATTGCATGGGGACTAGATATTGCACAATTAGCAGTGCATCAGTGGATAGGGCTAGCTATCCACTGGCATTTGCATTTCCTGAATGTTGCAGCACAGTTCTTGGCTCAAAAAAACAAAACAAAAAAACAACAACAGATAATCTAGAAACGTGTATTTGAGAGAAAACACATTTAGAAATGCATATTTTGGGGAGAAAATAGGTTAGGGCACAATCCTATGCATGTTTAGGCAGAAAAAAAGTCCTAAAACTCCCAGCATTCCCTAGCCAGCCATGTTGGTTAATATTAACTATGGTTTAGGGAGACAACCTAGGAACAGATACCAAGGCCTGAAGTTGGCTTGGTTCCCTAAATCATACTTACGACTAACCACAATTTGTCTAGGATTGGACAGAACAAACCACACTTAGGGCACAATCCTATTCATGTTTAGATAGAAAAAAAAGTCCTAAAGCTCCAGCATTCCCCAGCCAGCCATGTTTGCTGGGGAATGCTGGGAGCTGTAGGACGTTTTTCTGTCTAAACGTGCATAGGATTGTGCCCTTAGGCTACAATCCTATGTATGATTAGACAGAAAAAAGTCCTACAACTTTTTTCTGTCCAAACATGCCTAGGATTGTGCCCTTAGAAATGCGTATTTTGTGAGAAATTTAGAAATGTGTATTTTTTAGAGAAACTATATGTAATAATATGCATTTAAGTTTGTTTTTAAATGTGAATTTTCCTGCAGATTAAAACAAACAAACACATTTGCAGCTTAATGTGGAAAGAAGACAGAATGGACCTATGGGTCAACATACGCAAAAGTGATATGGACTAGAAATATACTGATCTGTCCAGTAGCAACAGCAGCAGCATCTGAGGAAACCCTAGTTGTAGGGAGATGAGTGGGCTGGTGAAATTTCAACAAGATAATTCCCCTACCCCAGGCTAACCCTGACATGGGGGACTAGATATTGCACGATTAGCAGTGCATTGAATTAGAACTGCATTTCTAATGCATCAGGGCTAGTGCTAGTTATAACTATAGCAAAAATAAGTAAATGTGAAGGTATTTAGAAAAAGCGTGCATTTATATTTTGCCAGCAATTAGCACATTTTCTTTTCAAATAACAGTGTTTTCCTGCAAGATTTTGGCTTTCATCATAGTATTCATATTTTTAAAAGGCACTTGGAAGTCTGGAATTTTAGTCTGGGTTTTTTGGGGAGGGGGGATGTTTCGGGAGTGTCTTTTTGTTTCCAGACCAAGCTAGAATATTTCTGTTTTTGAAAATCAAAACGACACTAAAACTGTTAAAACATGGTAGGTTTTATAATGAAATCTTTTTGGATCTGGTAGTATTATGCTGATATTTTGTGAGGTGTTTAATTGTTACATTGTTGAAATATTGTGACTTTATTTAACTTTTTTCTTAAGTTAATACCCTTAAAGGTGGCCTAGAAATATATATTTTTTAGAGAGATAGAATATGCATTTGGTAGGTTTATGAACTGTGGATTGGATCCAGAATTGTCATACTTAGAGTAGACCCATTAAAATAATTGAGACTTAAGTCTTATTGATTTCAATGCATCTACTCTAAGAATGACTAAGTCTGGATTCAACCCTGTGAGTATTGCTATTTTTGATACTATTGTTCTGTGTTTGGTTGTTGTTAGCCTCTTTAGGTGTTCCATAAAAAGGAAAAGTGGATGGAATATAATACTGAAATGCAATGCAATGCAGTGATGGGTATATACTGTATGTGGAGGAGGATTGGAAAGAGAGGTTAATGGAGTTTAAAAAAAACAAAAACAACAACAAGCAAGTTTAGGAAGCCCAATGAAAAAATGTAAAAATATTTTTTAAAACAACCTTTGGCCTCAGCCCAGAATAGGGTTGTATCCACTTGGTGTCCCTCTGTTGACAGAAAGCTCTTTCATCCAGTGAGGCTTCCATTACGGTATGGGAAGGGAGATATTTTTTGCTAATTCCTCTTCCTCTCTGTAGTCTCCAGTGCCCCCCAAATCTGCTCCCCAGGATTTGGGGGACCCTTCAGAACAGCCTGGGATGTGGCCATATTGCATAACCTGCAACAAAATGCACATATTAATGCAAATATGCAACAACTTGTACATTCTCATCTGATCTGCGTGCATGGTTTCTAATCCAGCAAGGATATATGTGCACAAAACAGGCTGCTATCCACAAATACATCTCTTTTGCTAGATTGGGAATGCTTCTCTTGAATTGAGGATGCTACTCTTTTGATTGGGGATGCTTCTCTTTTGAACACTGTTCAAAAACTGCTTAAAAAAAGAATGATGTGTTATTTTTTCTTCTTCTAAGCACACAAATGGCTTTATAACTCAGGATGTTAAAAGTTTTGTAAAATTCTACACATGTGACTAACATTTGCGTTAAGTAGCAATCGTCTTCAGTAGGAATTAGAATATTTCATATCTCAAGACATTATCTGAACTAAATCATCCTCAGGGTTTAGTTGACACATTGCCCCCTGGGAGCCCATTACTTTGACCATTCCCCCCCCCCCCATATAAACATGAGAACTTCCTGGAAAATCACACCGCTAAACTATCCTTATCAAGGGTTACCAGGCCTTGAGATATTTAAAAGTTGTTTCCGTAAACAGCTTAAAAACACACACACACATTTCAAATCTTACTGTACACAAAAGAAACATTGGGCATGATCCAATCAAAATTAACTGTAACCCTCTCTCCAGCTGATATCAATGGGACTTAAACCTGAATAACTGTAGTATGCTATACGTGTGTGTGTGTGTGTGTGTCTATTCCCCCCCCCCAAAATGTGTCATTACACAAAATATTTTTTAAAGGTTGCAGTGAGTCTGCTTGCAACTTAACTGTCCACAAACATCAAAAATGGCAGAGCTTTTGGAATTCCAAACATACTGTTTTTTATTTTGGCTACTAGTCAACAATTCTTTGTTAGGCTGCCTTTTGCTGGTTAATAGCACAGAATGGTCAGCTAAAGGCAGCTATTATCTAGGAAATGGTTGAGAATCTCTCTCTGTTTGAATGAATGAGATACCCATCAGAGCTTGAAGAGTCGGGCACCCCACTCCTCCACGAGTTAAATGGAGGGGGCAAGTGTCGCTGTATGTGAGAGAGTGTGAGTGGGCATGGTGGGGGGAAAGAAACAGGTTTACAGGGTTGACCCCCTGAGCCATTTTGCTACCTGAGGCAAAGCCAGGGTCTGCTGCTGCCCCCCTGTGTTCTCTGCCACTACTGCCGGCACCACAAAAAGCCGCCCCAAGCAGAGGCGTAGCGTGGGGGGTGCAGGGGGGGCCGGCCGCACCGGGCACAACATCTGGGGGGGCGCGCTCGCACTCGCAGCTCTCTGCCCCTGGCGGGAAAGAGGAGGAAGCGAGCCGACCAAGCGCCCCGCGTCCTCCCTCTCGTCCTCCGGGCTCGCGCCCTCGGAAACGCCAGCTGCTGCTGCCGCTGCGCGCGCACACGCGCAGCGCACACACACACCCCCTAATTGCCGCGCCGCGTCTTCCGTTTGGGCGGAGCAGCGGCAGCAACCGGGAGGCGGGCTGAGCTGCGAGGGGAGCTCCCCAACTCGCTCTCTGCTGCGGCTCCGAGCCGTCCACCGGTTCCGGAAACAAATGATTTCTACATTTCAACTGGTTTGCTTTTTCCGCAATCCCCAAGGAATGCCACCACGAGTGTCGAAGCCACTGTGCACGACCAAAGCTGAGGACTTTTAAGTTCCATTGATTTGAATGGGAGAGCTCGCGAGGACTTCTCTTTCTTCCCTGAAATCGAGGAAACTTCGAGGTGCTTTCCTTTGCTGGATCGTGACCATTAAAAAAAATAATAAAATCGATTTCCCCTTTGGGAGAGGAAACCAAAAAAGCGGAACCTAAGAAAAGTTTCCCAGTGCAAAGATATATAAACGTTGGCTTATATTTTGAAAATACATTGGAGAATTAAAGCTGCAGTGCAGATCAAGCATTCTCTCTTTCCTGAAGTGCAGCCTTAATCCTCACATTTATTTTCAAAATAAAGGCCAGCGCTTTTGGGACATGGCATGAAATATATTGCAAGGAGGGGGCGTGGGAGTGCGGGACCGTCTTCCCAGACAGGTAACTCGACCCCTGCCTGGATGATTTGAAGGGGGGGCATTTACACATAGAAATTCCCTTGGAATTTCGGAACAAAAACGGGTGGGGGGAAGGTTTAACCCCCTCTCCTGGAGCTCCGTGGTCCGGATCCGAATCAGGGCGACGCGTGCTTCTTCAAGCGCAAGTAAAACTACCACGCCTAGCTACACGAGGCGTGATTCGACGATCAGTTTGACCCTAAACGGATGGGGACACGTGAGAAGAGATTTCGTTCTGTCGGCCTGTCGAATGAAGAAGGAGCGAAAGTTCAGCACTTGGAAGTCTCACTTATTTCAATGAATACGGTGCAATCCTATACCCATTTATCTGGAAGTGATTCCCATTGGACTTAGTGGGGCTTATTTCTGAATGGACTATAGGATTGCGCTGTAAACGGGATTAAGGTCTTGTGGCGCCTTGGAGACTAACACGCAACCCTAATTACACGTTTATTCGGAAGTGAACCCCACATTATTCAACGGGGCTTACTCCCAGGTAAGCATGCATAGTAGGATCGCCACCTTAAACGCGCTTACATGGAGCTGGATCGCTCCAATAGTTTTTAAGGACTCATTTCAGCCGATTAGTGTGGCTCCTTGAGCGCTGCCACGCTTAGAACCCCCTTAGAGGCTCACAGACTTACTTCGCAGATCCAAAGAAGGACTTGCAAAACTGAGAAAGGCAGAAAAGTTCGATCGCGAACGGCGATCCAGCGAGTTGCGCTGCGGGAGGGGTGAGGGGCGCTTTGGGTTCTGAGCAGTAGAACGAACCGAAACGTTCAGCTTGAGCTTTCTAGACTGCTCATGTTCTTTGATGCAAGGAGTTGTTTGACAATGCAATCCTATATATTTGTCTACTTGGAAGAAAGTCCCATTGAGTTCATCTGGGGCGTACTCCCCGGAAAGTGTTATAGGATTGCAGCCTAAACGTTGAGGTAACTTAAGCAGCATTTTTCACGATTAGCATCCAAGACTGTAACGCAATATTTCTCAGCCAGTGGAACTACATACTAGTGCTAGGTGGCTAGATCAATGCAAGGAATCCGAAAAGGGTTTTATTTAATATTAACTTTAACTTTAATTGAATAAGCATTTCCAACATCAATACAATAAAAACAAAACAGGGTAACCCTCCCTCCCCTGCAACACGCGCGATCTCCAGTCTCCTTTATGTTATTCATCCCTGTTACTCATATTCCATTCATTTTTTTAAAAAGCTATTATTAATATAATAGTAAAGAAATAAAAATAAAAATCCGTCCCAAGCCTCTTGCCTTTTGTAACATCCTCAAATCTACGCTGGCTGGGGCATGCTGGGAGTTGTAGGCCAAAAACATCTGGGGACCCAAGGTTGGAGAACACTGCTCTAGGCACAATTGTCTGTGTGCAAGAAACAAAAGAACAAACAAAATGTCTTGTAGTGGGTACACAGAGGGTTTCTTTAACTAATCTAGTGGAAGAGACTCGAGTGCTAAAATCCACGGGTTAGGGGGCGCAAATTACTTGCCTTGCCCCGGGTGCTGACAACCCACGCTACGCCACTGGCCCCAAGTCTCCTCTAGGGTGGCTAGGTGTCCTACTTTACAGAAGACAGGCCTCTGTTTTGAAGCTGAACTCTATTTGAACGTCCAGGTCTGGTTTAAAGATAAAGAACCATCACAAGGGATAGCAGGGCAGGGTCTTGATGTTGTCCATCAACAGTTAGCACTTAGACAACAGACTGGGGAGGCACACCACACAGGGCACCTGGTCACAGTCTTACTGACTGTAGTGAGATGAATTTCTATTGAAATTATCGTTGTTATTTCTAAATTTGCCTCTATGCATATAAATTATGTAAATTGCATGTAAATAAATATCCTCTTTTGTCCTCTTTTTTGGGTGATGTATTTCCCGTTTTTTGGTGATGTGTAAATAGCCACTCTGTGGTGAAGTCTCGTGAGGATTCCGCCTACATCTTGTGAGACTTGGGCAAGGCATATATAATATACTGCGTCTATTGGTAATAGCACAACTACATATAAAACAGCAAGGATGGCTCCAGACTTGAGAGAATCCTTGGCACAATGCTCTCTAAAGCAGAGGTGGGCAACTTGTGACCCTCCAGATCTTTTGGCCTACACTCCCATCAGCCTTAGCCAACATAGCCAATGGTGAGGGATTATGGGCGCCATAGGCCAAAATATCTGGAGGGTCACAAGTTGCTTGCTGCCCCTCTGCCTTGCGGCCGCCGGGTATGAGCCTCGCAGCTTCTCCGTCGGGCGGTGGGAAGGGGCCGGCCTTTCAGGTCCCGGCCCGGGGCGGCGTTCCTGTGGCAGCCGAGGGAGGGCGAGGCCTTCGGGGACCTCCTGGCCCGGCCTTCCCCGACCTGGTGCCCCTTGGCTGTGTGGGACTGCGACCCCCATCATCCCCAGGCAGCCCGGAAGCTGCGGCCAAACCCAACTGGAGGGCGCCGTGTTGGGGGAGGCTGTTCTAAGGGACTACAGCTCCCAGCATCCCTGGCTGGAAGCGGTAGTTTAAAGCCCTGGCTTGCCTGCCCCTGCTGAAGCCCACCCTTGGACTGGCAGCTCCCCGGGGCCCCGGAAAGAGAGGGGGCTTTCCCTGCCTGGACGTGCTGCCGGAAAGAAGTTCTCCCTTCTTGCCTGGACGTGCTGCCAAACAAAGCAGGCGCCCTGCCGGGGGCTCTTGCCAAGGGAAATCCTCTGGAGCTTTGAGTCAGGAGCAGGAAAACGAAAGCAGGCGGGTCCATCTCTAATAGGGCTCCAGCGGATAATCAGGCCAAATTGTCTTGTTCCTGGGCAGGTAGATGGAGGAGATGGGCCTGTGAGAAGATGCTCAGCGTGCCTTTGCTGCCTCAGTTCACGGGGCTGAGCTGGGAGTTCAGAGCAAGGGGCAGCCTCTGAGACCTTGGGCTTCTTGTGCACCTGGTAGCTGACCATTTTGCAAATCTGGGAACAAGTGTGCTGCCTCTGTATGGGCTTCTTTGTACCCACTGAGCTCTGTGAGACTTGCTTCCTGGTAAACATGCCATAGGACAGGCTCCCCCGCACCACCTGGTGCCCTCTGGGTGTGTTGGATGTCAACTCCCATCAGCCTCAGCCAGCATGGCCAATGGTTAGGAATGCTGGGACGTGGTCCAGAACATCTGAAGGGCACCAGGTTGGGGAAGGCTGCCCTGGGGTCTAGAGGTGATCATTCTTAACGTGAGGGCTGATCCCCAGATGGCCCGGCCCCAAGAAAGCCTGTAAAAGGAGGCTGTGCTTCAGGTGCCTGTCCTCTGAGTTTGGCTGTTTTCCTAGCTTTGGTTGTTTCTCTCCATTGGGCTTTCTTGCTCCCATTCCTCCTCCTCCACCCGTTGGCACTGGGCCTTTGTCAGCATCCTGACCAGCAGGGTCTGGAACTGATCAGCTGTAAGCAGAATGCAAGCAAGCTCCTATGGACAGCCATCTGGGCACACATTGGCACCTGAAGGGTGGTCAAACCCTGCTGGCTGCTTGGTAGGATGATAGATGAGAGCGCTCTACCACCAGCAGTTTGGTCATGTGTGTACTTACAGCAGACTTCCCTAACCTAGCCCTTCAGATGGGTTGGACTGCGGTTCCCATCATTCTCAGCCAGCATGGTGATGCTGGTTGGGAATGATGGAAGTTGCAGCCCAACCCAACTGGGGAGCACCAGGTTGGGGGAGGCTGACGTAGGGATTTCTTTCTGTTTCGCACCAAAGTTGGAGGAGCTTTCTAAATGTGAACTTTCTATATAGTTCCAGAAGAAACTGTGTGCAGTACCAGGAGAAACTTAGCTGTATTTAGCCTGCAGCACAGTGTTTGTAGGAGCAAATTCTCTACTCCTTCAACTTCTGCTGTATTAAGAATGAGTCCTGTGTTGAATCTGCATTAGCACAAAAAATTTACAGCTTGCTATATCGTATGTGTCAAGCCTGGTTATTACTTGGATGGGAGACCTCTCCTCTAGTTTCCTGCATTGAGCAGGGGGTTGGACTCGAGAAAGAAGTTTTTTCAAATTAAAATTAATAAAAAATTATCTGCGTTCAACAATGTGCCAAGAAAGACTGGTTGGCTTGGCAACCATTTCAATTGAATCTGAGTTAGCATCTTCTTTAGACATTAAAGAAATGGTTTGCCAGTTTGCCAAGAAAAAGGCAAGGAAAATGAAGTTTTAAACATTAAATGTAGTTTCTGTCACACTTCACTAGGAATTTTTCTATATAGCAAATTGGTACTACATCAACATGTTTTTTATGTATGTTTGTCAATGTTTATGTTAATAATTTTTTTAGGTTTTGCCAATTGACTTTTATTTCATAATGGGCTATAGGTCTGGAGGGAGGGAGGGCTCAAGTAGGGGGGGGTCAAGTGGGGGGGGGCGCTAAATATCTGATCTTGCCTAGGGCACCAAACTGCCTTGCACCGGCCCTGCATATACAAACATCCAACAGGAACAATATTGTCAAGCAGCCTCACCTTCAAAAGGAGCAGAGAGCACCCCCTGTCCCTTCTCATTGCTTGAGAACAACCTTCCACAACCTGGCAGGGATGTCAGGTCTCGAGTCACGAGTCGAGTCACGAGTCTTTGGACCCGAGTCTCGAGTCCGAGTCCGAGTCCTTGGTCCAAAATGGTGACTCACGAGTCACGAGTCACGAGTCACTCCCAAAGCTGACTCCACGAGTCCCTATTAAAATCAATGGGTTTTTTCCCCAACAAAATAAGGCTACTTCAGATGTGTGGTTTAAATAAATTCTAGGCACAAGTGTGCCTTTTTATTTCAAAACTCTGCAACTGATTTTGGCAAGAACAGACCAGGCAGAAAAACCCAAAATAACCAGGCAGGCAGAGGAGGCAGGGAACCCCAGACAGGCAGGCAGAGGCAGCCAAACCCAAAATGTCTGAAAGGTTGCATTTTAGAAAAATGATTTTAAAAAATAAACTTGCTGTACTTCCTAAAACTTATCCATGTTGCATTTGAGGAACATGATTTTTTCTAAATGTTTGGCCCCCATTCTGGAACGGTGAGATCTCATCACAATTCCACCCTCACTGAACACCCGCTCCACTGGTGATGAACTTGCTGGAACCAGAAACACACTCAGAGCAGCCACACAGAGTAATCTCAGGTCCTCCTTCTGCCTCTCCCAAGTACGCAACACATCAATCAAAATAAATCTTGACACACTGTTGGGACTGCACTCCTGGTAGCCGTCCATAGTGACCGAGCAGCGGCACACCTCGCTTCCATGCGATCATCGCCGGCAATCACGCTCCTCTCCACTCCTTCTGGCACAGCCCAGGGATGTTGAAGAGTCCTTGGTCTCGAGTCCCGAGTCGAGTCTCGAGTCCCATTAAAAATATTGGGACTCGAGTCCGAGTCGAGTCAGAGGGGGGACTCAGTCTGACTCACGAGTCGAGTCCTCGAGTCCGAGTCCCCATCCCTGCAACCTGGTGCCCTCCAGATGCGTTGGACTGCAACTGCCATCATTCTCAATCAGTGTGGAATGATGGGAGGCGCCAGGTTAGGGGAAGGCCGCTTAAGAAAATGGCCAGGAGATCTAGGGTGGGATGCATGTGCTGCCCCAAACACAGATTCCACAAAGAAATTAGGAACATGTGAACATTTTCTCTACTCTGTAGTTGATCAATGGCTCCAGCTACAGGCCCTCTTCTGAGACATGCAGTCTGTCTGGAAAGAAGAAACAGTGATGTTATATTTAGCATTCAAAGCCCAATTGCAATGGGCATTTTATAGCTGCTGCTGCTGCTGCTAGCAACCATGGTATGAAAAGCAGATGCTTGCATTTTCAGGAGTTTCTTTTCTGAAAGGTTAGTATATCAGATTTAATGAGGGTGTGTGTGGAGAAAAGAGCCTCTGAGGGTTCCTACACACACACTCACACGCCTGCACACACACACACCTCATGTGTGAACCGGCTAGAGGCTGGGGGGGGGGTGTACATAGTTCCTCTGGATGGCGCCTCAATGTCTGCTAGGCCTTTTTGGTATGCAAATGTAGTTCAAGCCCGGTAGTCATGAGTCACCCCTCCTCTGCCTGACCAGGTGAAGTTCATCCTGATTGGCTAGAGGCAGCGGAGCTACAGAAAGGAGGAGGGGAGGGGGAAAAGATATATTGCCAAGGTGCGGCTTTTGTCTTTTGTCTGGTCGTCGTCGTCGTGTCGTTGCTATGGATCATGGCAGCAAGTTACGTGGAGGTCCAAGCCTTCGGGCTGGCCTCAGGATCCGGCCCCAGGTGGCTCCTGGTGAAATTAGCTGAATGAGGGTCAGGCAAAGGCAAGCCTTGAGGAGGGCTACCCATCCCGGACCTTAGGGTGGGTGTGGTAGTCTCCTCGGGTGGCAAGGCTGTGCTGAAACCAACCCTGAAGAGAACCGGCCCCCAGGTAACTAGTGTGTGCCTGGGAGATATAAGGAATCAGGTTTTGTTATTTTGTAGCTCTATTATTGTATGTACCAAAGTGTCTCTCTATTTTGTGTCCTTCCCTCATTTCCCACCTTTTGTTGTAATATGCTACCTGAATAAACCTTCTTGGTTTTTACCCCACATGGCGTTTGTGATTGCTCTGTTGGTTCAGCTAAATCCAGGTTATAGTCAAGGCAAGTCCCTGGCAGAGATTCAAGTAGGATTGCAGAGCTGAGGCTAGCAGTCTGACACCTTGAGATCTCTGGGGGTCTTTTGGGTAGGAAAGGGTGGGTTGTGGCGGGTCAGCCAGCCCCCCTTCCTCCACAGGGTGTGTGTTGTTTTTTGTTTTGCTCTGCTTCCTATAAAAAGATCCCTGGGTTCCACAGACAAGTTAATAGAATCTGTCTGTCACTGTGATGGAGAGCTCAGTTCATCTTACTCAGAATATTTTTCCCTGGGCAATATTGTAGTTAGCTAGTTTTGTGACCTGCAAAATAGGCCGCAACTCTGTGTACCACTACTGTGTACAACAATTGGTTAAACAGTAATGTATATATCATGCACATGGGAATTATCTTTGGTGCACTCTTGATGTTCCCTACAAATATTCATAGCTGTCAATATATGTATAATTTGCCATAGCAATTAAAAAAAGACAAGCTGTCAGGCAAATCAGCAACAGACTCACTTGTCAGTCAAGCTGTATAATATGGGAAATACAACTGTTAAATAATAACAATGGAGAGAGCTATGACTATAAAAATCCAATGATATATGTGTTATGGGGCTTAAATTTATTATTATTTTTTTAAAGATGTCTATGCACACTTACCTAGGAGTAACGACAGTGGTAGTTTCTTCTGAGTAAACATGCTTAGTATTGGATTGCACACATACTAGCTATTTATTAAGGCAATCTCAGATTTTGTGTCTTGTTCTCCCTGGTGAAAAACATAATTTAACATTTTAATGTTCCTGACATTTTTCTAGTCTCTGCTTAAGAAAATCAACATGGGGGGGGGGGGGGGAGCCAACTTAAAATATCATTCCTGCAATGTGTCGTTCTGATATACTGAATATATATATTTACAGTGCTTTACAGTGGAAATGATAATCCTTCTGGCATTTGTATTTTTTTAAAGAAACCATTAAAATATTCTGTTAAAAATAGCCAGTATTTTGGATTTTTTAAAATCCTGGTTTTGATGGTAAGCTAATTCAGAATTTTTTTTTATAAATCTACTGGGCAATGTGACAAACCACAACCCACCCAAGAGTTCAAGCTGCCTTTTTAAATGAATCCTGGATATAAGGGCTTTGCCACAAATTACTTGGATAGATAAGAAATGTCAACACAACAGCAGCAGCATAGACATCACTGTTATTTTATTTATTTATTTATAAGATTTGTATACCGCTCTACATCAGAATCAAAACAGAATCAAAATACAGAATTAAAATATTAAAAATTATTCATTAAATCATTTATTTATTCAAATATTTTAATACATATTATTACTTTTATACTTCTTCATTTATAGGACATGTGTTCAAAGTGCATCACATACATTATCTTAGTAATCCATATAATGTAACATAATAAGGTCAGTATTATCCCTGTATTGCAAATGGCGGGCCAGGGTGGTTGGGTTGGAATTGCTGAGGCTGAGAGAAATGGTGGCTCACTACAGCCACCTACTGAGTGCATGGCCCAGGTGACATCTGAAATGGGGATTTCTCACACTCTTAAACCAGCAATCCTATATACCCACTTACTTGGGAGTAAGCCCCACTGCACTCAATGGGACTTACTTCTGAGTAGATAGGTATAGGTTTGTACTGTTAGACACAATGCTAATCCAGCTCTTTTTATAGCATCTGTTTTGTCCAGCACATAGCACATAAGTCATGATGCTGTACTGCAGGAGTAGGGAACCTCTCTCAGCTCAAGGAATGAATTGTGTTTTGGGATCCACTTTCCAGTAGTGGGTGGGGCCAATGATAAAAGAAGCAGGGCCAAAATACTAAGAATACCAGCATATTTTAGCGTAAAGCTCTTGCTGCCAGTAACAAAGCCTTAGGAGAAACATTTCAACCTTTTAAAATGGGGAGAAAAAACTTGCAAAACAAAGCTAGAAGAGGGAAAAGGGAGTGTGGCCATGGAAAGAGGGCATAACCATCTGGGGAATCCTGGAAGACCAGATTGGTAGACCAGGAGGGCCTGGTCTAGCCCACTGTCCTGAAGTTCCGCACCCCTGCTGTAGTCTGAAACCTCACTGAGGAAGGACTGCCTTTTTTGTTATGCTAGCGCAGTGTTCTCCAACCTTGGGTCCCCAGATGTTTTTGGCCTACAACTCCCAGCATGCCCCAGCCAGCATAGAGTTGTAGGCCAAAAACATCTGGGGACCCAAGGTTGGAGAACACTGTGCTAGAGGTTATGAAAATATAGAGAAAGGCACGGCTGCTGCAAGGAACCATTAATTTTGCATGTGCAAATTGTTACCATAGTTACATGTGGCGGCTTCTTATGTTTTAGAAGCTAGCTCTACAAAGAGCTGGTGTGCCATTAACTTTTGCCAATGGAAATAGCTGCAAAATGGCCCCAGCGGCCTCTGTGTAATGAGTAGCTCCTGCCCTGCTAAATCCAATCGCCCCTTCCCAAAGAGGTAATTGGATATGACAGGTCTGACATTGCCAATCTTCTCGACTGGCAGTGGAAGGTGTACACAGCTACCCACTGGCATGGCTTGATCAGAGCTAGAGGGTGTGTGATCTACTCAATCAACTGTGAAGAAACAAAAACAGAATAAAAAGAAGCTACAGGGGCCTGCAGTGTCACAAGGAGGCTGTAAACTAAGAATCAACACTAAGCGTCTCACAGTAATATTTCATCAGTGTGAGAATTTGTTAAACAAATATATAACATTCGTACCAGTAGAAGAAGGGTATATATTTGAATAGAGCTGAGAGAGCTTAATTGTTCAGAAATATAATTTACTAGCTTTTTTTACCCAGTGTTGCACAGGTCATTTTCCTATAGGCACTATTTGTTCGAAATTCCTTAAGGTAGCTAGCTGTCCGCTGTTTGGAATCCCTTGGAATCCCAGCTCCCCCAGGACTACCAGCTCCCCCAGGATTACACAATGAAATCCCACACTCCCCCCCCCGGACTACCACAATGAAATCCCTGCTGTCCCGGGAGTACACAATGAAATCCCTGTTCCCCCCCGCCGGTACTACACAATGAAATCCCTGCTCCCCCTCCCCCCCCAGCCTACACAATGAAATCCCTGCTCCCTCGCCCCCGGGACTACACAATGAAATCCCTGTTTCCTTCCCCCCCGGGACTATGCAACAATGAATTCCCTGTGTCCCCTCCCCCGGACCACACAATGAAATCCCTGCTCCCCCCCGGGACTGCACAACAATGAATTCCCTATCCCCCTCCCCGGTACTACACAATGAAATCCCTGTTTCCCTCCCCCCTGGGACTATGCAACAATGAATTCCCTGTGTGTGTCCCTGGCCCACATAATGAAATCCCTGCTTCCGCCCCCCTGGGAATACGCAATGAAATCCCTGCTCCCCCCCCCCCCCGGGACTACACAGTGAAATCCCTGCTCCCCCCCCTGGGACTACACAGTGAAATCCCTGCTCCCCCCCCCGGGACTGCACAACAATGAATTTTTATTTATTTTATTTATTATATTTATACCCCACCTTTTTTCCTGCAAGGAACCCAAGGCGGCTTACATAATCCTCCTCCTCCTCCTCCTCTCCATTTGATCCTCACAACAACCCTGTGAGGTAGGTTAGGCTGAGAGTTTGTGACTGGCCCAAAGTCACCCAGTGAGTTGCATGGCCGAGTGGGGACTAGAACCTGGATCTTCCAAATCCCAGTCCAAAACTCTCACCACTATGCCACATTGGCTCTCCCTGTTCTCTCCCCCCCCCCCGGTACTACACAATGATATCCCTGCTCCCCCCCCAGGACCACACAATGAAATCCCCTGTGGCCCCCCAGGAGCACACAATGGAATCCCTCCCCCCCAGACTACACAATGGCGTTGCACGGGTTGTCATTTTCCTATAGGCACTATTTGTTTGAAATCCCCCCCACCCCCCATGAAGGCCCTGGCTGTGGTTCATGTGAACATTCTGTTTGGACGTAGGAGAGATTTGCATATCCGCTGCTGATTGGGCCCCTGAGGCAGTGCATACCAGCATTCTAAATGCCGTTGGAGCGATTTGCATAACTGCTCCTGAATGGCCCCTGCGAGCATTCCAAGTGACGCCATTGGCTCTCATCTGTTTTGGGCTGTACAGGTGCGGTGAGGGTTTTTCGGAGATTTTAACCCGCCAGTCTTTGTCCTTGGGTGATGGAGAGTATGCGTGCCAAGTTTGGGGCGGATCAGTACCGCGTAGGAGGCAATGCGAGGCATGCAAACGCCCGTGCGGGCACACGTACGTACGTATGTACGTACGTACAAACGTACGGACGGACAAACTTTCACATTTATATAGTAGATATTCATGGATTTGAAATATGTGAGCACTGTTTCTCTTTCAGTTTTGTTCAGCTAGGACAGGGGCGGGGAACGTGTGGCCCTCCAGATGTGGTTGGATTGCAGCTCCCATCAGCCCTAGCTAGCAGCCCTAGCCAATCATGAGAGATGATGGGAATTGTGCGGTTCTCCAGATGGCCACGGCCTTTCCCCCAACCACTTGAACATTTGGTGGTTTCCCAGCCCATGCTAAAAGGTTGAAATGTCTCTCCTAAGGTTTAATTACTAGCAGTAAGATATTTAAGCAAAAATAAGCTTTTTTAGGTGTGTGTGCAAAAATATGCTTTTAAAATTGATTTTTAAAATGTAAATTACACCAAACAAAACAAAAACCATATTAAAAAAAAAAAAGAAGGAAATTATACAAAAGAGGTCTCTGATCAAAGAACACCCCCCCCCCCCCCCACACACACAAAGGCTAGGAATCTATCAACAGATCTTGGGTTAGAATAGCATATTAAATTTCCAGTGACCTGCTGTCTTATCTATGAGAATGGGATGAAAAGATTTGCATCACCTGAAGCTGCAGAGTCATTTCTAACAGGCATGAAGATCACTGGAGTCTCTCCCTCTGCTGCTGCATCTACTTCTACTGAAGCTGTTTACAGTAATTTGGTTTGACTGGAAAGTTTCTGGCTGCTCACCAGTGTTTATGCTGTTACACTAGATAATGTTCTGGGCATTTGGCCAACCTATATGTAATTAAGTGTGTACTTCTCCCCCCCCCCCCCCCCCGGCCTTGTCTTAGGTAACAATATGCTTTTATATTTTGTATAGGTTCATAATTAGTTTAAAAAACCTATATAAATAGTTAAATATTTTTCAAAATACCCAGCGTTCTTCTTTTATTTAAGTATGTATTTGGTAATTGATAAGGGAGCAGATGAGATGGATTGCATTGCCACCTTTACTGGAAGCTAAAATATTATTTTTTTCTAATTTTTTATTTTATTTTTAGTTTTAGTTTTGTTCTCATTCATATCTATCAAAATTGTGGGGGTTTGTTTTTGTTTTTGTTTTGTGGGGGAAATGGGCACTATGTGGGTTATTTGGTGTGTGTTTTTAATTTTCTATTTCCAATTTTATTTTTTATTTTTTCTATATTTTATTTTAAAGGCTATGTGAGCTACAGAAAAATAGATGTTTCCCTGGACCACTTGGATTTTCTTGCATTGAAATGTATTATATTAATGATCTATGGGGCTTGTTATATAGAAGTAAATATTGGTAAAATTGGCAAGAATTGTATTTTAGGAGGGGTAACTAATCTATTTTTCACTGTTCTTTGTTCAACAAGACTTCATGGAACGTCAGGGGGCTGTGGAATCCAAAAAAGCAGAATAAAGTACTTCCCAGCTTAAAAGAGCACAATCCTGCTGTGGCTTTTCTACAAGAAACTCATTTGATAGCTGTAGTTGCCCATTTATTGAGAAAAAAATGGGTTGGAGAGGTATATGTAACTGATACCTCTACTAGGTTTAAAGGACTAGCAATTTTAATCCATAAGAGATTTTGTTTTTCAGTCCAATGGGTCATTAGTGATCATGAAGGCCATTTTTTTTTATTTTGGTGGGAAAATATAATGACAAAGTAATTGCTCTGACTAATGTATATGGGCCTAATAATGATTCTCCAGTTATGTTACATGAGTGTTTCAGTAAATTGGTTGATGTTGCATATGATTATTTGATTGTGGGTGGGGATTTTAATGAAGTTTAAGATCCATTGTTAGATAGAAATACACCTGCCCCTAAGAAGCAAACAATGGTGAGATTTACATTTCAGGCATAGATGGCTGAATTTGGTTTGATTGATGTGTGGAGAACTTTGCATCCTCATGAAAGGGACTGCACATTTGTCTCACCTGTTCATCGTAACTGCTTTCGATTAGATTATTTTTTGGTTCCTACATCGTTGTTACATTATATAAATGTTTGTAAGATTGAAACATTGGTTGTTTCTGACCATTCCCCAGTTTGTCTGGAGTTGCAATTTTCAGATTCACTTAGGCCCCCTGGTCTTTGGAGTTTAAATGACTTCTTTCTTAATGATACGATGTTTAAAAAAAAGATTTTGGCAGAATTAACTGAATACTTTGAAATGAATGAGGGTACAGTTGATTCTTGTGCTATTGAGTGGGAGGTCAGTAAAGCTTTTATACGAGGCCAAATTATTGCTTATGCTTCCTATAAAAACAAAATTTTAAAAATGCAACAAATTTGTTTGAGTGAGAAGTTGAAATCTCTTATAACTCAGTTTGCTACTTCTCCAACTGCACAACTTTATCAGGAACTGCAGAACGTTAAATATGAATTGAATAATATTCTTTCACAGCAGGCGGAATTTGCTTTAACCTGTTTACGACAGGCATACTGGGAAAACGGTGAACGTCCTAGCAAGCTTTTGGCACATCATCTTAAACAGAAAAGGCATCAAGGTGTTATTTCTGCCATTAAAGTTGAGAGCAATATCATATACACTTCCCCTAAAGATATAACTTCACAATTTTTAAAATTCTATTCTGATTTGTATAGTATGAGTAAGGAAATATCAGAGCAAGATATGGAAGTTTTCTTTTCTCAAATTAAACTTCCAAGGTTAGATTCCTCACAATGACAGTTCCTTTTGGCTCCCCTGCATATTGAGGAAATTATGAAAGTAATTTCAAATATGAATGTTAGGAAAGCACATGGTCCACACGGTATAAATTGAATGGTATAAAATATTTTCTAGCCTTTTGGTCCCAAAGCTTCATTGTCTTTATAATTATATTTTTGAATTGGGCTCTCTTTCAGCATCATTAAATGATGCTTATATTACTGTGATTCCCAAGCCTGGTAAAGACCATACGTATTGCGCCAATTATTCAGCTATTTCATTAATTAATGTAGTCGTTAAAATATTAACAGCAATTTTGGCCGAGAGATTGCAACAAGTTATTGCAACACGTTCGATCCAATCAGGTGGGATTTATTAGACATCGACAGGGAGCTGATAATCTTAGATTAGTTGTTGACTTGATTGCTTTAAATACTAATAGAACAGATTGGATGCTATTATCTCTTTGGATGCTGAAAAGGCCTTTGACAAAATTCATTGGAAATTTATTTTTGCTATGTTGAGAAACGTTGGCTTTCCTGTGGAATTTTTAAATTGGGTCAAAATTTCATATTCAACCCCAAGAGTGTGAGGTAAGACCAGTGGTTTTTTTTCTCAGACTATTTTATACTTGGGAGAGGTACTAGACAGGGATGTCCACTTTCTTCATTAATATTTGACTTATGTTTGGAACCCCTGACATGTGCTATTAGACAGAATAGTAGTATTCATGGATTTGTACATGATTATTTAGAATTTAAAATTATTCTCTATGCTGATGATCTTTTATTGTTTCATAGATTATTTCATAGATCATAGAGTTGGAAGGAGCCTACAAGGCTATCGAGTCCAACCCCCTGCTCAATGCAGGAAACTAGAGGAGGGGTCTCCCATCCAAGTAATAACCAGGCTTGACCCTGCTTAGCTTTCCACGCTCAGACAAGCTGAGCCAGCATAAGCCATTATTTCGAAACTCCAGTAATTCATCATCAGGCGATCACTCGTGACCGAGTAAGATTGTCTTCCGGGATAAAAGGAGGAAATTCTAAAGAAGATTGTGTAGACTCTAGCGATGGGTCCGTAAGTGATTTAATTAATTGGTCAAAGTCTGAATTGATGCTGATTGGAGATAATATATATCAGAATGTATTAACTCAGTGGCAATTTTGATGGTGCCCAGATTTTATTACTTGGGAATACTTATCCCTAGAGACATATGCCATATGATGAAACCTAATTTGAGTAAGCTGATTAATGAGATCTCATGGGATATAGACAGATGGGCATCTCTTAAGTTGAGTTTGTGGGGTAAGGTTAATACACTTAAGATGAATATTATACCTAGGATTGTATATGTTTTATGTGGGATTCCTCTATTTATATCTGGAAACTATTTTCAAAAACTTAATGTTTTGTTTTGCAATTTTTTCTGGGGTTCCTCACCTCCACGAATTTCTTTGAAAAGGATGCAACATGCAACTAAAGAAGGTGGGGTTTGGCTTTCCAGATCTTGCCTTGTATCATAAAGCTTATTTGTCGACTAATAATAAATAATAAATAATTATCGACTAATAAATAAATAATTCTAAATTCTGGTCTTTTCCGCTTAGATTAGATGATCCACCTTGGTCAGTTTTGGAATCCTTATGTCTGGATCCTCTCTTCAAATGGATGGCATTAGGGTCTCGCTCCACTAAAATGGATAGGGTGCCTCCTACAATTATGGCAGTTAGAGAGGTGTGACGTATTATATCTTGTCAATTACAGTCTGACCCATTTTCTCATGCTAAACTGACTTTATGGGGTAATCCAGATTGAAAAATTGGTAAGAAAATGTTCCTGTGGTGGACTTAGACAGACGGGTTGATTTTCACTTTGGATCAATTAGTGAGTGTAGATGATGAGTTTTTGTCATTTTCAGTTTTGCGTGCTAAATATGACTTGCCTGCTTCAGCTGGATGGCAATACTTGCAATTGCAACATTTGTTAGAATCTAGGTTTGCCACTGTTACAGCTTCAGAACCTCCTCTGCTATTGGAAGCATTAATTGAGGCTGAGCAGTTATATCGACCTACAATTCATGTTTATAAATACTAGTTATCAGTGAATAAGTATGATACACAGAGTCTTAAAGACGAATGGAATAGGGAATTAGATGGTCTTATTTTGCTTATGGAACATTGCTTTTGTGTGTGTGTCAGAAGGGTTTATGGATCTTAGGTTACGTCTTATTCAGCAAAAACTTTTGTTTTGTGTTTATTGGACACCACAATGTCTTTTTAATAAGGGTTTGTCTAAATCAGCTAACTGTTGGAGGTGCAATGCTGCGAATGCTTCATTTACCCACATGTTTTGGCAATGCGAAGTGGTTGCTTCTTTTTGGGTACTGGTCAGAGTATGGATAAACTTAGTATTAGAATGCTCTTTAATATTTACCGATGCACACATTCTTTTAAATTACAGGCAGTCCCCAGGTTACGAATGAGTTCCGTTCTTAAGAATGTCTTTAAGTCGAATTTGTATGTAAGTCAGAACAGCATAGTGTTCTATACGTTAAAATCAGCATTTACGCAAATTGCGTAAATTACACAAACTGTGTAGTATACTACGCTATGTAAACGACGGAGCGCCAGGGAACCCAGAAGTCAGTTCTTAAGTATGGGTTGTCTGTACGTTGGACGTTTTTAACTCAGGACTGCCTGTATTTATCTACTATATGGAATTTATCACAAGGACAACACATGTGGATTTTCTGTGCCTCTTGACAGCCAAAAGACTGATATTACAACACTGGAAAGATAAACGCTCACCTCCTATAATACAATGAATTGAGGACTAATAATGCTTTCAACATTTGAGCGGGTAGTATTCAGACGCAACCTGCGGATGAATAAATATATGGATATTTGGTCCGCTTTTTCTGAAGCTTATGCATAACCGTCTTTACTGATAGTTACTACATACTTATTGATACTTATGGATATACATTTTATACATATTTACTGTAAGTGATTCATATTTATTTATTTATTTATTATATTTATACCCCACCTTTTTTCCTGCAAGGAACCCAAGGCGGCTTACATAATCCTCCTCCTCCTCTCCATTTTATCCTCACAACAACCCTGTGAGGTAGGTTAGGCTGAGAGTCAGTGACTGGCCCAAAGTCACCCAGTGAGTTTCATGGCTGAGCGGGGACTAGAACCCGGATCTCCCGAGTCCCAGTCCAACACTCTAACCACTACGCCACACTGGCTCCCATTCATTTTAATTTCTGTAAGAAATGTACCCTGACACTAAATTCTTAATACAGTCATGCCTTGGATTGAGAGCATCATTCGTTCCGGAAACGTGCTTGTAATCCAAAACACTTGTATATCAAAACGAAATTCCCCCAAAAAAATTTGTACAGAGATTTTTAATTTAAGCCGTACTACAGTACTTGTATTGCAAGACGTCGCTTGTATATCAAGTAATAAATAAATAAATAAATATTTAAAAATTTGCTTGTCTTGCAAAATGCTTGCAAACCAAGTTACGTGTAATCCAAGGCATGACTGTACTATTATTCACTCCAAATATAGATGAAGTCTGTTCATATAGGTACAGGAAACAGTTCTTTACTTGAAAATGTATTCCATGAAATCCAACATATTTTAACCTTCATCAGGGTAGTATTGTGTAGACTGAGAATCTCCATTTATATCCTTCAAATAGAGATACGGATATCCTTTTTGTGCAAGCTGCAATCTCAGAAAAAATGGTCTTTCACATCCATCACGTTGCCTTGGGGTATTTGTCTCAGAAATATGTAAAGGCTGAACACACACACACACACACACACACACACACGCACCCCCCCACAACATTCCCAACCATTAAAAACACCACCACCAAAGGCAGCTAGAAACATCAAAATGACATGAAAGATGCTCTTTGATGAGGTGTGTGGGCTAAGGAGGAATAGTGAAAGAAAGACCCTGCATGCAAAATCAACTCACTGTTGGAGAAAGATCTAAGAATTCCTTCACTCCCCCTTTTCAAACAATAGCCCTAATTCATTCATGTAGCATTAACAGAGGTCTCATCCCCATCACCTCTTTCCAATCACAAAGACATTTAAAAAACACAAAACTTTCTCTAATCCTTTAAACAGAGAAAGTTTTGTTTTATGCCCATGCAAAGAGGGACCTCAAATGACAACTCCTCTCTCTATTGCTGCTTTAAATAACTTTTCAGAATTCCACTTAATATTGTCTTGACAACCTTCCCTAGTATTCCAAAACTAATTAGTTAACACAAGAATTCAGGTTATTTCGGCTTATGTTATTTGTAGAGTATGCATGATTAGGATTTTGCAAAGCACGAGAGTGGGTGAGATTAAGCAGTTCAGTAGTTTTGGTCTTCCCAAATGGTTCAGTATTATTCCATTCGAGAATCTGCAATAGAGATTTTTTGGCTTTTCAATTTTTCAGACTAATCAAATACAAGTTTAAGATTCCCAGTGGCATTTAGCCAGTGCGATGAGCATGATTCGCTGCTTCTGTACCATTCATAATTTGCTGTATCTTAAGCATTAAAGCAGCTTCAGGACCACATTCTCCCGTACTGCACTGTGAGGTTATCAACAGAGGCCCTTCTTGCTGCCCGCCACCAAGGGCAGTTAGGCTGGTGAGTATAAGAGAATGGGACTTCTCAGTAGTGGCCCCACACCTCTGGAATAAACTTCCATCAGAGGTTCATCAGGTCCCTTTTTTGCAGGTCTTCAGGAAAACTCAGAAGACCCACCTCACTGGCCTTCCCTTAAGTCTGGGCCATTGATTTTTACTGGTAAGTTTTGTTTCTGTTGATTTTAACTGGCAATCTCCATTTTTATGGATTTTATTGAAACGTGTTTTTATGGATTTTGTTTTTTAAAAATTGTATCCACTTTGTGTAGTTTTTATCTTGTATGCTGCCTTGAGAGGTTTCCACACTTAAAAGTGGCCTGAAAATAATTTTAGATAGATAGATAATTTCACACTTAGTTTTATTCCAGAGTCCATGTACATCAGATTGCAAAGTAAGGTAGGCTAGATTAAATGACTGGCCTAAGGTGACTGAAATTCAATGGGACTTATTCCAAAGAAAGGATTGCAGCTCAAAAGCACAATCCCACCACACACATTTACTCAGAGATAAATCCCACTGAATTCAATGGGACTTACTCCCAGGTAAGTGGGCATAGGATTGTAGCCTAAATCACATAATGTGTGTATGTGTGTGATGTATTTCTTATGCTGGCTCAGATGGGAATGTAGTGAATATTAAATAGAGGTTTCCATCCCCAATGTTTCTCCAGTTACTGATTGACTGAAACAACAGTGGGTCTTGTTGCACCTTAAAGACTAAGGGCACAATCCGATGCAAGTTTAGACAGAAAAAAGGCCTACAACTCCCAGTATGCTGGCTAGGGCATGCTGGGAGTTGTAGGTCTTTTTTTCTGTCTAAACTTGCATTGGATTGCGCCTTAAAAGATTATTGTGGCATGATGATTATGATTTTTTTTCTTGCTGTATGAATTTCTTTTCTTCTTTATGAGATTTTGATTGAGATATTTTGACTTTGCTTAATTTTAAATGCAAAGTGAATTTATAATCATTAAAAAACAAAACAAAAATTAATAAATGAAATAAAATAAACCCCCAAGAAAATCGTTTGACAATAACCAAATCCTTGATCTGCTGTGGGAGCCTTTTTGGCTGATGAGCCAGGTATAAATGCTTTAAATAAATAAACAATGAACATTAACAGTTGCCATTGTATATAAAATTCATAAACATGCCCACTCTAATTGATCTCTGTTATATTTTTATTAGACAAAATGCCATTACAATGTCAAATAAAATAAACAGAATTGCTTTTAAGCACAAAGAATATACAATGTTAGTTTTGTTGTCTATTCCGTGATACCTGCTCAGAGCAGCAGACTGAGCATATGCTGCTGCGCACAAGGACGTTTACCAAAAAAGAGATGGTTGGTGCTATCAGCTCATCAATTTTGGGTAGAGGAGAGGGAAAGGGCTATCACTGGCTATAATCATAATGGCTCTATGCTACTAACAGGATCAGAGGGAGTATGCCACTGAATCCCACCCACGGGAGGACAACAGGGGCCAAATCTGGTTGGCTACTGAAGGAAAGGGGATGCTGAACTAGATATCTGAACCAGAAAGGCTCTTCTTACATTGCTTTGGGAGGTTAGTTGACATCAGTCTGGCAAAGAAGAGGTTGCAAAGTGCAGCAAAACAAGGTAGGCACACCCTTGAGGCTCAAACCAGAAGGCAAGTTTGCCTTGGGATCAGGGCCGGCGCTACCGCTAGGCCAACTAGGCGGTTGCCTAGGGCGCGCGGCCGAAGAGGGCGCGCGGCCGAAGAGGGCGCGCGGCCGAAGAGGGCGCGGAAACCCTGCGCTCCTCTTCGCTGCCGCTGCGCCACCCCCGCCAGGCCTCCGCCGCCGCTGCGCCGTCCCCGCCAGGCCTCCGCCTCCCCCGCCAGGCCTCCGCCTCCCCACCCTCCTGCCTGCCGCCACCGCCGCCGCGCCTCCACCCGCTCGCTCGCTCGCTCGCTCGCCCGCCGCTGCGCCTCCACCCGCCCTCCGCCCTCCCGCTCGCTCGCTGCCGCTGCGCCTCCCACCGCCATCGCCACCCCCCAACCCCCCCGTCACCCCCAACCCCCCCGTCACCTACCTTCGTCGCGGGCAAAAAACAGCGCGGGGGTCCGTCGCGTCGCCTCGCGTCACTTCAGGAGCAGCAGCCGCAGCAGCAGCAGCCGCCGCAGCCAGGGCGGGGGGGGGGGGAAGGTAGGTGCAGGGGTTTTTTTTTTTTGCTTTGGAGAGGCGCCAAACTGCCCTGCACCGGTCCTGCTTGGGATCTTCTTTTTAAGGTGCCTGCCCTTACCACATGACCTGCTCTGGCCTGCTGCTGTCCAGGAAGCGTCTTTGCCAGTTTGGCTTGTTACCGCCCTGCTTTGGTCAGAGTTCAGTGGTGGCACACACGCTGGATCCCTGCTCTTGACATCCCTCAGCTGCAGCACCTGGTGTCAGGTTGAAGACCTGACACCAGGGTTCAGTAGGGCACAAAATGCAGAGCAAAGCTTGCATCACTTCTCCCCACACCATCTTGAGAGCAACTCCATGAAAGGCAAACAGCTGTCGTTGAGGTTCCACCACTTGGATACTTTCGGAGTGCACTCTGCTAACTAGCTTTCCATTCAGCAGAATGGTGAGTGCACATCACTGTACTGCACTTTCTAATTAATCTCCTTTGCCTGGGACACTTCTCTGATTGGAAAAGTGATGACCTGTGTGCACAAAACAGCAATCCACTAGTGGTTGTGAGAAGGGATGGAGAAGAATTTCAGAAGTGTTTGTGTGTATTCAGAAACACTCTCTCCCAGTTCAGAGATCCCCCAAGCCATTATGAGCTGAACCCCCAATGGTTTTCTGAATTTCTCCTTGGCTCCTAATGGTGTAACACGAGTCTAGATTCTCCCCCCCACACACACACACTTTCATGGATACATTGGAAAATGGCTTGGGGGTGCTAAAATATCCCCCACACATCTGTGTATGTTTTTATGTGTGTGAGATGAGGAATGGCAGACCATCTAGAAGTGTGGAAAGCTAAGCAGGGTCAAGCCTGGTTATTACTTGAATGGAGACCCCTCCTCTAGTTTCCTGCATTGAGCAGGGGGTTGGACTCGATAGCCTTGTAGGCTCCTTCCAACTCTATGATCTATGAAATCTAGAAATCTAAGAGCCACCTGTTCTGGTTGCAGGATCACCCACCCATGCATTTAAGTACATTCAGCTTATGCAGCATTTAACCCTCTACTCACAACCATGTTTTTGCAAATTACCCCTAAACCAGAGGTGGGGCAAAAGCCTTGGGATGGAGTTAGAAAGAAATCCTGGGGTGGTAAAATACCCCCCAATCAGAAATGTGTCTGTGGTGACAGAAGTGTATTTTAAATTTGAAATATTAGAAGAGTATCATAACTGTCAAGGCAAAAATGCTGGTAAAACTTTATTATTTTTAAATAATAAAACTTTATTATTTTTATTATTTTTAAGAGCTAGTGTGGCGTAGTGGTGAGAGTGTTGGACTGGGACCCAGGAGATCCGGGTTCTAGTCCCCGCTCAGCCGTGAAACTCACTGGGTGACTTTGGGCCAGTCACTGACTCTCAGCCTAACCTACCTCACAGGGTTGTTGTGAGGATAAAATGGAGAGGAGGAGGATTATGTAAGCTGCCTTGGGTTCCTTGCAGGAAAAAAGGTGGGGTATAAATATAATAATAAATAAATAAATAAATAACTGATATTTTTGGTTGATTGGGGGTATTTCTCTAACCCCATAAGAAATATGCCTCTGGTGAGGTAAATGTTCCCCAATGAAATCCCACAATTTGTACCACTCTACTGATACCCAGAATACTTAAGCCTGTTTCCTTAGACTAGTTTTCTTTGGAAAAACCCATGGGGGCATTTTATACCCCCAAAATGTTGCTCTGTTTTGGGGTCATAAAGACACCCCAATGGCAAAATCAATAGAGTCTGGGGATATTTTATGCCCCAATTGTGTTTTCCCCCCAGAAAGAAAACAGTAAGTGGTTAGAGGCTGAAATTTGGGGGCATTATGCAGATGACAGAATGTCATGGAAGGACTGTGCTGTACACTTCTGTGTAAAGTCTGCAGTGTAAAGTGTGCTTGGGGAGCCTTTATATTCCCATCTGATTGGAAGAGGGTTTAATCAATAATGTTTTAGAAATAAAATTTATAAATGTCATACTGGGGGGAAAGCAAAAGCCTGGGTCTATTTTAATCGCTGCCTGTTAAAGTAAACTTCTTTACGCAGGATGGAGATAATAAAGTTTCAAAACGAAGCACCGCTGTATTTGGTACTGACCCTGGCGGCTGGCGCTGAGGGACTCACTTGAGAGGAATGATTACATAACAAACAACTCCCATAAGGGAACTGGAACCTTCAGCACCACAATTCTTTTGTTTTCAGATTAAATAACAACCCTGCTGCCATGTGAGCTTTTAAACATTCCTCATGTCACAAATATTTCCTTGCCCAGTGGTATCGTAAGACAGAGACTGTTAATAAAATGCACATGGAAAGCACCAAGGTTGTAATACGTTTTCAAGCTCAAAACAGTGATTCCCTTAGAAAGGACACAATATCCTCCTTCAGAAATTGTTCCTCCACGTGTGTGTGGAGGGGCTGGTGCACGAGGGAGGATATGAGCATGCACTCTGGCTCATTGCAGAAGGTTCCGTCTTGTGTGGAGGAGCCTATGGGCGTTCAGCCAAACATATGTAGTTTCCCCCTTCAGGCCTGCTGCTCAGTGAACCTTGGTCAGGCGATGCTGTGGGTGGGGCCAGCACATGCAGCCCTGATCCCCCCTCCACACATTCTTTAGCACATGGAAGTGATGGCCACCAATTTGGAGGGCTTTAAAAGGACAATTCATGGAGGAGAAGGCTATCAATGGCTACTAGTCCTGATGTCTATATGCTACCTCCAATATCAGAGGCAGTATGCCCATGTACACCAGTTGCTGGGGAACATGGGCGGGAGGGTGCTGTTGTACTCATGTCCTGCTTGTGGGTTTCCCACAGGCAGCTGGTTGGCCACTGTGTGAACAGAATGATGGACTAGATGGACTTTTGGTCTGATCCAGCACGGCTCTTCTTACGTTCTTATGAAGGAATAACTTCTGAACAGGGCTAAATTGAATGGCTTGGGCCTGATAATTTTCTCAATCCCATAAAGAATGCTTAACACTATACTCAGAAGTAAGTTCCACTAACTTCAGTGGAACTTACTCCTAGGTAAGTGTGTTTGGGTTGTAAATGAAGCAACTGTTGCCTAACAGAACTATGAACAGGATCTAACCCAGCCTTCCCCAACCTGGTGACCTCCAGATGTTTTAGACTTCAAGTCCCATCTGTCTCAGCCAGCATGGCCAATGGTCAAGAATGCTGGACGTTGAAACCCAAAACATCTGGAAGGCTCCAGGTTGGGGAAGGCAGATCTAGCCAGTCTCTAAAGCTCCACAGAATTCAGTGGGACGTACTTTTGAGTAGACAGACACAGGATTGTGCTGTTAACCATTGTTAAGTCTTGTTAACCTCAAGGGAATGTATTTATGAACTGCTTCACTCTCTCATTGGTATCAGTTTCACATCTTCTGCAATTGCATGCACACTTACCTAGGAGTAAGCTGATGGGACTTACTTTTGAGTAAAGACACAGAAGATCGTGCTACGCTCAGCTGTGGCTGAATTGTTGTGCCCTAAGCGATTTCATACTAATTAATTAAGAGTCAAACTGCATTTCACATATTTGTTTCTTCCCTTGTTAAAGAGCAGCTGTGGAGTGAGATGAAGAGCGATCAGGAATGAGAACGTGGTGCACAAGAAAGGGGGTAGCCATTTCCCCTGCACTGCAGTCCTTTAAAAAAACACCTCCCCTCTTCCGGCTTGTCCCAAAGCTGCTATTTGGCCTGGAAGGACAGGTGTCCTCTTTTACAGAGGATAATCCTCTATTTGAAGGGCTGCCAGAGGACTGTCCTCTATTTTGAAGGCATCCTCTATTTGAAGGACTGTCCAAGTCCAGTATACAGCTAAAGAAGGATCAGAAGGAAGAGCTGGGCCTTGAAGTTGCCCATCAACCCTTAGCACCTGGACAACAGACTGGGCATCACCTGGTGATGTACTGTCTGTATCTCTATTCAAATTATAATAATTATTTCTGAATTTGCATATATACATATAACTTGACATATTTAAATGTTATGCAAATATGTGTCCTCTTTTGGGGGTGATCCTTAAGTGCCCCCCCCCCCCCCGGGAAGACTGCTGCTACTGGGGCCAATAGCAGTTTCACTACTGGCCAAATAGCAGCTGGGGAGGATTTTTGTTGGGAAAGGCTTACCTAGGCCCCCTCCCCACATACTGCTACCCTAACCTCACCCACTGCTATTTAATGCGGGGGGAGACAGACACATAAAATGGAGCCACACACGTCACCCATCATCTAGTTAGTTTGTCCCTAGTCATAGCTAAGGCACAATCCTATCCCTATGCATGTTTAGACAGGAAAAAAGTTGTACAACTCCCAGCATTCTGGCTAAGGAATGCTGGGAGTTGTAGGACTTTTTTCTGTCTCAACTTGCATAGGATTGTGCCCTTAATCGCTCTCTTTTAAACTACTGTGACAAGTCTTCTGTTCAGATGAAGTGCTATGGAAGACCCTGCTTCTGGTGGTGCATGGTTTGTGGTGACCCTCCAAGCCACATTCACCAGACATTTATCTGGCCCACCAGACATTTATTTGGGGAATAACTGAGTGTCTTTAAAGTCATGCTTCTAAAACTCAGTATTTTAAAATGACTATTATGATTTAAATATTTGGATTTACTCATATCTGGTTTCTTGATTGCCTCAGCTTATTAAAATGCCTCTGCAGGAGAGATGGGTCATGTAACAATTTCCAGAATGTTAATTGCTATGCTGGTTCAACTTCGGCTTGCCACCTTGATGCACTTAGTTCCTCCAGCAAAAGGTCATTGGAACAGATGTAGAAGGAACAGGTGCCAGCATCACCAACGTATGGCTGAGATCCAAAGAGCTGGTGTAGGTGTGCCTGAGGGACTGTAGGCTGTCAGCACTGTGTTTGGTTTTGAACCTATTTTCTTTCACCTAGAGACCACCAGCCTGCATTACAAATCCCTTTTGAAACTCCTGTTTCAAAAGTGATTTGTCATGCAGTGAGGGAGAAGGTGGGCGCTGCTGTGGGAGAAACACAAGCCAAAACCCCATTCCTCAGTGCTGCACAATTTACAATTCCAGTCCACCAACAGCCATGAATCCAGCCAAGACAAAGGTCGTGTGGCTGGGTGGTTCTTCTGCCTGGGAAGGTGAGGTTGTTCTGGACAGGGTTGCACACTCCCCCTGTTCACAGTCTGGGGATGCTCCTAGATCCACCTTTGTCACTGGAGGCCCGTGTGGTCTCCATGGCCCAGAGTGCCAGTTGAGACCAGTGTACCAACCGTGGCCCCTTTTGGACAGAGATAGCCACTGTTATCCATGTTCTGGTAACCTCCAAAATAGACTACTTTAATGTGTTATATGTGGGCTGCCATTGCAGACTGTTTAAAAAGTATGGTTAGTTCAGAACACGGCTGCTAGGCTGCTTACTAAGACCAGGCAACGGGAACTTATCTGAGTAGACATGCACGGGATTGTGCTGTAAACATAGCATGCTATCCACGTTTACTTAAAAATAAATCAGTGGGATGATCCTAAGTCTGTATATGTGGGCTTGCAGCTTTAGATTAACACGCCTTGTCCACTGTGAACCTTCGCTGGTGACAATGCCGCTTCCCTGCAGCTCTGCAAGGCAGGCAGTTTGCAGGCTGGGGGAGCGCTCTGCATGTGCTCTGGAGGGAAGGTGGGACCAGGTGTGCATGCATGGTGTTGTCGTGCCATGCACTGACTGACATGGGGGGGGGGGCAGAGCTTTGCCCTGAATAGGCAGGCTCTGCTGTCCCCACCCATTCAGCCTCTTTCCATTCTTCTCGGTGTCCACCTGCCCACTCTACAGTCAGTACAAGATTTATGCTGGTTACGTCTAGGCCAAATAGGATATTTTTTTTCCTGCCCCCTGATTGGCTTTGGAGGCAGGGTTTTTCACCGACCCTGTACTGTCATGTTGGGATATTGGGCAATTGGCTTGGGCTGTGTGCCAATTTAAGCAGGCCAGTCACCTTTAACAGGGTTGTGCAAGAAAAGTTCAATAGGAAATCTCTGATGAGCACCTAGAGAGGCACCTTTATGGTGGGGGGTTGTTTCCCAGAGTCGTCCTTTGGGTTGTGGGGCTCAGGGATGGGAGGGGAACAGCCTTTAAGACCTGACCATAACACACTCATAGTCTTGGTGTACTGTGGGATGGAAGGGCTTCCCTCAATAAGAGGTGGCCAGCCAGACTTGGAACGTAAATGATGGCTTGTGTGCTGGGCTCGCGTGGCTCGCCCATTATCAGGATGCAGGAAGAGGCCCCTAAGGGACACCTGCCTCACACCATTTCTGCACAGTTTGTGGACCTTGCTGTGGACCGTTTTCCTTGCAGATAGTTAGATAAAATGTGGCCTTAGTTTACTCCAACCCCCATGCCTTGCCTCTTTCTTCTGGGTGGGTGCGCAAAGTTTCCCATCCATGCTACAAATGAAGTTTATCTCTGGTTCACAGTGCTCTGAAAGGTAATTTAAAGGTTGCCTTTAACCTTTGAATCAAGAGCAGTAACTCTCTTTCTTTCTTTCTTTCTTTCTTCATCTTCTTTTTTTTTTTTTTTACAGTAATGTCGAATAAGAATTTACTGTTATGCATGCAGGCTATTGAGCTGGACAATTCTCGGAAAAACAATTCTGGAACATCCATTTGGGAATATTAATTTGTCAGGCTCACACAAAAGCAGAAGTTTATTTTGAACCAATGATTTAGAAGAGGCTTGCAGACACCGCTAAAGTTAGAGCCTTACGCGGCCAAGAGAAACAATGCAGCTGCTGGGAAGAAAACACCTTAACTAGACAGCTGTCTGCTAGCAAAAATGTCCTGGTTTTATGCCCAGCTAGAATATGGTACTGCCAGACATATATACATTAAAATATATATTTTCTTACTGCAATATTTAGGGGGTCTTCCAAGCTGATATATGCATTAGACCAGGGCTGGGTAGCTTTGGAGGTTCCGGGGCCCACTTTCACCCCATGAAACACTCCCCCTCACTGTGGTCTGCACTCCTGCCACTGCCAGATTTGGTGGTGCTGGCTAATAATTGGTGCTTTGCTGCCGAATTTTGGTGGCACATTGCTATGGAGGCTTTAAAAGGCCAAATTTAGCTTCTTTTCAAGCTAAATCTGTACTCTGGAAGCCTCTGTAGTGGTTTGCAACTGAAATTCAATGGCAAATTGCCAATTTCTTTGCTGCCATGAATTGTGGGGGCTGCACTGGAGAATGGGTGGCCACATGCAGCCTGCGTATTACCCATCCTCTGCATTAGACAAATACAAGCAGTGGCGCTTCATAATGTGGAATGACTAAGTTTTGCCAGCTTTGCTAAGGACATTCAGTCTCCAAAAATCATCAATTCAGGGAGCACTGACTCAATCAGCACCTTGTAAATAGACCTGTACCTATGCTTGCCACAATTGTTGGTAAATTTTCCACTGTAGTCTATGGGTGTTTCTATATGATTTTTTTTTTTATTGTGCAATTGGCCGGCCTCAAATATGGAATTTTACGAGGGCTCCAGATGACGTTGTCTTCCATTTGTAACTCTCCTGTGTTTTCCCGCTTCTTTTCTTTTTTTCTTACCACACACACACACACAATATTAAAGAGGGAAAAGTGGAACACCTGCACAATATCTTTTGACTGGGAGCACTAGGAGCCATCTGTCTGGCAGCACCCTATGTCTGATATTCAAAATTTGATTTGTAATATTGTTTAATCCAGACACAAAAATATGTCCCTGTCCCACAAATTGTTCTGGGCATGATAGCTCTGAACCTTGCACAGAGCTTCCCAAAACCAACAACATTTGCCCCGTACAGTATATTTGTGATGGCAACTCTCCCAATAAAGGGTGAAGTAGAGAAATACATGGGGGTGACACCAGGGAGCACTGAATGCATGCTTGCAGACATTGATGGACATAAAGTGGAAGGCATCCATCTCAGCATCACATTGCTGTAAACATGGCACACTGGTATATACATGGTGCATACATGGCAAGGAATCAATGTGGATTGGGCTTGGTCCTTGTAAAGGAAGAGTTAAGGAATATCCAGGGCCAGCCCTACCATTAGGCAGAGTGAAGCAGTCGCCTCAGGCAGCAGATGCTGGGAGGCGGCAGCAGGGTGTTTGAGGAGAGAGGTGTGTGGCAGGTGTCCTGCCTTGTGCTCCATAAACTAGCTTGTTGCCTTCATGTGTGGTGGAGGAAGCTCTCCCATCACCAGTGTTGAAGAAAGATTCAACTGCCAGTCCAGTCAGCTTTTGTACATGAAATGGGAAAAGGTGCCATCCCGTTTTTCACCTCCGGTAGCACAATGTCTTGTGCTGGCTCTAGACATTGTAATAAGTAAATACAATCAACCAAATGAGAAGAAAAAAATAAACACTTTTCAAGTACCACAGCTCAGGAAAACTTATCAAGAAGGGAGGCATTGGCCCAGTGTTTTTGTGGAGAAAAAGAGCCTTTCCGGGTTCACACACACACACACACACACACACACCCTCATGTGTGAACCGGCTAAAGGCTGGGGGTGGGGTGTGCATAGTTCCTCTAGAAGGGATGGTGCCTGGAAGTCTGGAGGAGCCAGGCTGAGGGCTTTCATATGCAGATGTAGTTTAGGCCCAGTAAGCCATGACTCATGAGTCTCCCTCCCCCTGCCTGGCCAGGTGAAGTTGATCTTGATTGGCTGAGAGGCAGCAGAGTTACAGGGAGGAGTGGAGGGGGGAAAGGTATATTTCCCAAAGCGTGGTCTGTCTTTGTCTGTCTTTGGATCGCGTGGCTACCGGCTACCCTGGCTATTGGGGATGGCAGCAAGCCAAAGAGAGGCCCCAAGCCTTTGGGGGGGCCCATCAGGATCCGACCCCAGTTAGCTCCTGGTGAAATGAGCTGGATGAGGGCTCTAGTGAAGGCAAGCCTTGTAGGAGTTTACCCATCTCGGACCTTCGGGTAGGTGTGGTAATTCTCCATCGGGCGGCAAGGCTGTGCTGGATTTAACCCTTGAAGAGAATACCCTCAGGTAACAGAGGTGTATGCCTGAGAGATATTAAGGAATCAGGTTTTATTGTTTTGCAGCTTTACTGTGTACTAAAGTGTCTCTCTCTTTATTTTGTGTGCTTCTCTCATTTCCCTAATCTTGTTGTAAAATGCTACCAGAATAAACCTTGTCCTGGTTTTACCCCACATGGGTTTTGTAGTACTCTGTGAGTTCAGTATCTAAATCCAGGTTAGAATTGAAGGCGAGTCCCTAAACAGAGATTCAAGTAGGATTGCAGACAGCTGAGACTGGCAATCTGGTATCTTGAGATCTCAGGAGGTCTTGGTTCCTTTGGAGTAGGAAAGGGTGGGGGTGTGGCAGGCCAGCCAGCCCCCCCTTCCTCCACAGTTTTCCTTCTTAAAAGCCAATCCATCTATTTGCATGCCACATTTTGCTCACAACCTGTGGAGTTATCGATCTTTTCTTGTGTTTGCAAGGTGAAAAATCTGGAGAAGAGTTTAAAAGATCCCTCTAGTGTGATTGACAGGACCCTCTCAACCTGAACCTGAAGATTTGTTTTCCGTGGAGGACATCTAGATTATGTGCAAATGTTTGTAGGTATCTTGGGACAATCTTGATTGCTTCCTGCCTCTTATTGATCATTCTTTGACACTAGAAATCAATGCATAAACACAGGTCAGACTCACAATTAATGCAGCAGGAATACTGTATGCTGCTGTATCCTGATGTTCAAAGTTTTTATTTTGGGTATTTGCGTCAAAAGGACAGTTCACATTGTCACTCTGCTTATGATCTGCCACACGTTTCTCACCCGCCATAGACATGGCAAATGGGCTTTCTGTATTGTTCGCCATAAAAAGTGTGGATCCATGAAGTGTAGTGGTACAATTTAAGGAAATAGGATCTCTTAGTTTAGTTTTAACAAAATATTTAGCTCTGGCAATCATATGGAAATATATACTTCCAAAACTTCAATACCACTAGACCTACATTACCAGTTCAAACTAATCCTTTGTAAAAAGGGTTTTTTCTTCGGCCTCTGACTGAGATTACGAGTGCTTCCTGATCAAGGGCTACTAGTGTTAACAATGAGAAGGGATTAGGCAGCGATTCTGTCTTTTCTTTCTTAATGGATTTTCTGCAGTAAGAGAAAAGATGGAAGAAATGGTGGCAGGGCTTGCTACAGATGTTTGAGGGCCCTCAGGCAAGACACCCTCATTGGACCCCTTCCCTCAGTGAGATAAGCTTCTCACCGCCATTGTTACCTGCTGCTATTGCTTGCTCCTCATCCTCTTTCTCATCTTTGCTACCACTTGCTTGCTTGGACAGGAAGACAGCCAGGGAGCAAGCAGGCAGTGGCATCTCCTCCTCCTCCTTCTCACCACCAGTTTGTCTGGGCCAGAGAGAGAGAGGAACGTGAATAAGCAGGTTGCAATGGTGAAGAGGAGTAACAACTCCAGGAGTTCTTCTTAGTGGGCCCCTTAGTGGGCCCCTGCTGTGGTGTGCCCTCTTGAAAGACGCTGGCCCTGAGAGGTGGAAAAACATGAGAAGGGTACAAGTGGAAGATCCCCCCCCCCCCCGGTGTAAAATTCTGTGAATGAGGCAGAGCGATGGTGGGGAGCATCCTTGAGAAAGAACTCTTGACTCATCAATGAAGCTGAAAAGAAACCTCTGATTTGGATTATTTCAATGCATTGTACATGGGACTGCCTTTGAAAACGGTTCAGAAAGTGCTTTTGGTTCAAAATAGGGCTGCTAGATTACTATCTGAAACTGGCCTGTTTGACCATATTATGCCTGTGCTTTGTCATCTGCACTGGCTTCTGGTCCATTTCTGGGCCCATTTTAAAGTGCTGGTTTTAACCTTTAAAGCCCTAAATGGGTTGCTATCCATTTTGGTTTGTGTGTGTGTTAAAATTCCACATCAGTGTTGCATTCAGAAGAAGGGAAACTTGTTGATGATACTTGCAGTTTAGATCGTTTCAAAGTGCAAGACAAGTTAGCAGTTCTGCCAAAAACACTTTTTTTAATAGTTTGAATGGCAGCTGTGACTCTCAGTTGATATTAGCAGAATTTAACTTGCCAGAAGCTTTTATCTCCCTCAGCCATGATAATGAACTATGGCATGTAAATAGCTGGGGGTGTGTGTGTCAAATTGGCCATTGACTCATTACAGAGCCTTTATGGATTATCATATGGTAGATCTATCACCCTATATGTGTGGACCACTGCCCTCTAATGTTCTGAATCAGAATTGCTCTGCGCTTCATCATCATAATCTCTAGATATCCCTAACTTGATTTACGCATGCACCGGACTGAGATGGGACAAAGTGGTAGGGCTATAAGATGGTAGAATGGGAATCCCATTTTTAATGTTTCCCAATATTTTATTTTTTTAAAAAAACCCTGTTTGTAAGTAGAAAACAATCATACCAAGGGGTTGACTAGTCTTAATAGTTTTCTCCCTGATGTATTAGGTCATTCAAAAATGGCACCTGCATCCTGGAATCTGAAGTGGTACAGTTCCCTCAAACACCTCAGGGTTCGATCATTTCTTTCTGCTCCACATGTAGAGTAGGCCAAGGTTATTTTGTTCTAATGACAACTGTACCCAAGATCCAGCTTCATATTGTCTATTCTGTTTATTACATTTGATATCTCACTGGTGCACATTATCAAAATGTTTAGACAGCATGTTCTGCCTAAACATGCATAGGATTGAGCCTTTACAGACTTTAGTATGTCTGGAAAAAGAATAGGAGAAAAGTGTTACTGATAGTAGTAAGAGTAGCTCTTGATGTAGCACTTCCATTATAAAAGAAATCTAAGCCCAAGAATGACTGGTACCCTGTTGGTCTAGATTGGTGGCTAGATCAACATTTAAGAAACAAGAGAAAGGTGGCCTGATCTACAATCTAGCTAAGATGAAGTGATTGCTTTTAAGCTTTCTGGTTTGATCCACTGCTTTAATTATGGGGACATAAGTCTGTGATTGTGCCACCATCGTTGCACTGTGGGCAAAGCAAGTGGACAGCTTTACTTATGGATCTCTAAATGTGTGTGTGTATGGGGGGGGGGGACACCACACATATTCTTACTGCAGCCCCTGACCAAGTCCAAATATGGCTGTGCAACCCCATTTGATAACGGTACTTACGGTATGCTCCTGTGGTGCATTTTTTACGGTGCTCTTGTCTTGACTATCGTTGCAGGGCATGGTCTGTTCTTCCAATGCCTAAGCTAGAAGACAAGCCCCCCGTCCCTTTGTGCCAGCTCTGAGGTTGAGCCTATTTTCTGCCACAGCCCCTCCTTCCTCCTCCTCCTCCTCCTCCTCCTCCTCCTCCTCCTCCTCCTCCTCCCAAAGAGCTTCCCACCAAAATAGAAAAAGGTAGCAGGAAAGAAAGAAACACCTGTGATGAATGCCCTTTGTCACTTTGTGTTTGTGTAGTGTCTTTCCAAAGGTCAAAAGAGCAATCAGTATCTGAGTTTGAACTGATGACAACATCCAAATCTGTTAAGCAAGCCAGAGTTTTAACCTTTCCCCTGTTCCACTATTTGCTGTTATTAAAGAGAGAGAGAATGGACAGAAGTTCAGTTATGATAAATGTAGAATTTCCAAATGGACGTTTTGTTCCCATTGCAGTTTAACATTTAAAAGCCTCTTGGGCCATTTTACTCTAAAGGAACAAGGAGGCCTTAAAGTCAGAGTTGCCTGATACAGAGGAAGCAAGCAAACGATAACATATAAGTCGAGATAATAAGGGGAACACAATAAACTAGAATCGGGAAGTGAGACAAACAACTAGATCAGGGGTCCTCAAACTTTTTAAACAGGGGGCCAGTTCATTGTCCCTCAGACTGTTGGGGGGGCGGACTATGGTTTGAAAAAAAATATGAACGAATGGATCAAGTAAAAAAAAAGGATCTGGGTCCTTTTTTTTACTTGATAAAATGGAAAGTTATTATAAATAAATTATAAATTAATTTGCTGTCTAAAATTGAAATACATTAAATTTTAAGAAGGTATAGAAAGGCTTGATTTGCACACTGCACATACCTATCTTATTTGTAGTGCAAAAAACAGGAAAAAACAATACAATATTTTTAGTATGAGTGATGAGCAGTATTTACCAGCCACAGAGCTGGTGGTCCACATCCTGCCACTTTGTTCCACATAAATGTGCATAAGATTGCAGCCTTACAGCCTCATCTTATGCATGTCTACTTGGAAGTAAGTTTCACTGAATTCAAGGAGACTTTCTCCCCAGGTAAGTTTACAAAGGATCACAGCCTTAAAAGTACAAACCAATTCCCTGGGGTAGGTCAGGAAAACCTGGTACCCAGAGAACATAGTGAGAGCCAGTGTGGCATAGTGGTTAGTTAGAGTGTTTGACTGGGACTCGGAAGATCCGGGTTCTAGTCCCTACTCAGCCATGAAACTGGGTGACTTTGGGCCAGTCACTGACTCTCAGTTAACCTACCTCACAGGGTTATTGTGAGTATAAAATGGAGAAGAGGAAGATTATGTAAGCCACCTAGGGTTCCTTGCAGGAAAAAAGGCAGGATATAAATATAACAAACAAGTTACTATCTGGTCCTACAAATTTCTAGAAGTAGGGCGAGAACCATGCTTCCAGCCTTCCACCAAAGTCTGTCAAAGGAGGGAGGGAGGCGGGGAGAAGTCGCAACAGACCAAGGGCTGGCTGCCTGAAAAAGGCCCTCCTCAGACTGTTCTCCCGATTATCCCCATAGATGTGGGGCTATTTAACTCCCCCTCCTGTGTCCTGTCCAGTTATTGTACATATATGTATACAAAAAGCGGAAGAAATCCGCCCCGCCCTCCTCACGCGCTCCCCCCCCACAAGACCACGAGCAGAAGCCTGATGAGGGGGAGGAGGGAGGAGGGGAGGGGCGCCTCACCCTCCTGGGAGGATAAGGGATGCCTCGCTTCGACCCAGGGGCGAGAGGGAGGCACCCCCGAGGCTGTTCTGCAGAGCGACGGCCGCCCGGCCACGGCTGCTTGAGTCGCGTTAGAAGCAGCCGCCGAGGAGAAGCTGCCACCGCCGCCGATCTCACCCGCCCGCCCGACTGACCTGATAGGATGGACCGAGAGGGCGGGAGGAATCGGAAGACGCGGCTGGCGCGCACACGGCACAGGGAGGGCGTGCGGCTGGCCCACGCGAGCGAGTTTGGGGACACCCCGCGCGCCCTATTCCATGCGCGTCCGTCCGTCGCACGGTGCCCCCCCTTCCTCCAGCCAATCCAACGCAAGAAGCAAGAAAGGTGCGCGGATCCTTCCCCTTCCCCCTCCAAGGGCACACCTCACAGGGGCGGCTCTGATCGTTAAAGGGGGGAGGGGGCGTGCGGCGTACGTGAGGAGGAGGGGCGAGCTCAGAGAGGCGAGCGAGCTCAGCTGCCAGCCCCGCAGCAACTGCCGCTTTCCCCCTTGCCGCTTCCTTTCGTGGGGAATAAGGAACGCCTCGCTTCGACCCAGGGGCGAGAAGGAGGCACCCCCGCGGCTGTTCCACAGAGCAACCCCCGGCCGCCCGGCCGCGGCTGCTTGAGTTGTGATAGAAGCAGCTGCCGAGGCGAAACCGCCGCCGCCGCCCGACTGACTGGCCTGATAGGATGAACGGAGAGGGTGGGAGGAACCGGAAGACACGGTTGGCACGCACACGGCGGAGGGAGGGAGGGGGTGCGGCTGGCCCGCGCAAGCAAGTTCGGGGCAGGAGCGGAGCGTTTCTGCGCCCCCTTTAGCCATGCGAGCCGCACGGAGCCTAGATCGGCCGCCGGGCCGGATGGAAGGACCCGGTGGGCCGGATGTGTCCCGCGGGCTGTAGTTTGAAGACCCCTGAACTAGATGGTTGTCAAGGAAGTCTGTCCTGTGTACTCAAGTCAGTAATGACACAGATCACGTATGAGTTCATGTAAGAAAGCAGGCTGTTGGAGACTTCATCCACCCAGAGTTTCAGAGACATGCCCAGCCCCAGCCAGCTCTGCCCATGGAGGCCCTTACTATGAGCCACCATAGCTAAATGGGACCTGCATATTCAGAGGCAGTGTACCTCTGACTACGGAGTGCTGTTGGGGACAAACAAAGGGGAAATGCTGTTGCCCTGCTTATATTCTTCCCCGGGGCATTTGCTTAGCCACTATTGGAAACTAGAGATGCCTTTTGTGGTGTGGGCAAGTCTGTTCTCTCTCCCCCTTTCTTTAAGGCATAGGCAGGTTCTGAGTCTCAAACACCAAATCTTTTGACTCCACATTTGTTGCTGTAACATCACCCTACAGAAAGCAAGCTCATGAGGCTGACAGATGAGTGACTTGCCCAGGGCCACAACAAATTGAGTACAAGTCAGGGACGGTGCCTGCACCAAAGCTTTCAACATTTCCAAAATCACCAGTCTCTCCCCCCCACTTCAACTAGAAATAGAATTATTTCTCAAGATGACCATCTAAAGACAGTATGGGATAATGAATTTGAAGAGGTGAGCTCGAAGATGGGCTGGAGGGAACAATAAATGGGATAGACGGATTGTGAAAGTTATGTCAGCTAGGATAAAGGAGAATTTCTATAAAATAATATGGAGATGGTACCTAACTCCAGTAAGATTAAATAGAATAGATAACAACTGCTCCGCACTTTGCTGGAGAGGATGTCAGGAAATAGGTACATATGCTCATATGTGGTGGAGTTGTAAAAATGTTCTGGAATTTTGGTGAGAGGTTTTTACAGAAATATCGGAAATTATTGGTATTAATCTGGAGGTCTGTCCTAAACTTGCTTTGTTATCAATAACCGATAAAATCACTTGTGCCCAAAATATGAAGGAACTAATTGTAAACTTGTTAACTGCAGCTAGGTTAATGTTAGCGAGGAAATGGAAAGTACAACATGTTTTTCTAATAACTGATTGGTATAAGGAAGTTTGGGATATAGCCCTAAATGATAAACTAACTTGTAGTATCAAATGCAAAAAGGGACAGTTAAAGAAGAATAATTTTATGGATATATGGAATCAATTACTGTATTAGACTATGTATTAATAAGGGGGAAGGGGAGTATGCCTTGTCAGGATATGTTATATTTTTGGAATGTGGAATTTAATTGATTAAGGGGATGGGTGTATATTAGTTGGTCCCTAGGTGGGTGGGGGGAGCACCTTATGATTTATTTTAGTTGTATGTTTGTGTTTTATATTTTTGTATGTAGTTTATAATAACTAAATACAATTTATTTTAAAAAAAGAATTATTTCTGGTCTGACCCAAGGACTAGGCTTGTGGGATCTGCTTTATAATTATTACTAGTGAACGGGCCCAGTTTTGCACGGGTTGGAATACCCCTTAGTTTGATACAGCGAAGTCTTCAAGCATATTTGCAGAACTGGCAGAGTTGGACACATTGTGCCCAACACATCTGGAAGGCACCCCATGGGAGGAGGTGGACTCAGAGTGAGGAATCCTTCACTATGGTGTCTAGCTTGTGTAGAGAGAAAGTGTGAGTGAGAAGTAAAATGTGGGTCGGAAATGATCTAGATTTTAGTTTGCTAGACCTCATAGGAAAATGAGGAGTGGACTTCTAGGGCTTTTCTACATGAGGTATTTATTGTGCACTCGTGATTCCTTACTCATGGTAGTTTATGGGCTCTTTAGACATTGTTGTGATCCTCCGGTTTCGCTTCAGTTTTTTCAAAGCACTTTCCTAGGTTGTTTTTTTTTAGATCGTGGAAAATGAGCTATTAAATTACAAGGGGGGAAATGGTGCTCTGTCTCATGTATTTCCACTATTCTGCTATAGCACAGCTCCACCTAGAGGCTGTGTAGCAGAAAAGCAGGAAAGGAAGAGCTCTTTGTGTAGAGCTCAGATCTCAATGCTGTGACAAAACGAAAACAGATACAGCGATTAACAGCACAATAAATGCCTCGTATAGAAAAGCCCCTAAACATGACACCAGTAATATGCAAATGGGTTATATTTGATCAATTACAGCACAAGCCAGTACATGTTGATGCAGAAGCAAGTCCCATTGTATTCAACAGGGCTCACTCCCAGGTACGTGGGCTGGGCCTGCCTCAAGGGTTGGCATGGTTGGGCAACTGCCGACAGCCCTAACTCCAACAGGGGGCCCTCTGGACTTGTTCCTCCTCTTTATCATTGCAGCCTGCTTGCCAGCCTGCCTCTCACTCTGGCCCAGGAAACGGTGGTGGTATGAAGGAGGAGCAGTAGATGCCACTGCTCTCTGCCTGGCAAGCAAGCAGACTCACTGAGGGAGGGGGGCACTGAGGGTGTCTTGTCCAAGGACCCTCCAAAACCTGGAGCTGGCACTGTAAGTGGGTACAGGATTACAGCCTTAATCAACTAGGGCCACAACCCTATCACACGTAGTTGGGAGTAGGTGCCATTGAACTCACTGTGGTGGCTTACTTCTGAATAGACATGCATAGGATTGCACTGTAAAAGACTTTGATCAATGGCTGATCAATCAGTGGCATGAACTGAAGGCACATGATGCAGCAACCTTGCTGAAGCTCAGCAGGTTCAAGTCTGGTCAGTTCCTGGATGAGAAACTGCCTGGGAATGCCTTCCTGAGCTTTACCATGGATGGAAGGTGAGACACGAATGTAATAACTGAAGGGTCCACACAGCCATGCAAAAAACCGTAGGTGTAATGGGCCCATGCTTGCAGCAGCAAAACATAAGAATGTACAGGGGTGCGGGGAGGGGGAGTGATCCACAGGATAAGGAAATCATTCCACAGAGATTTCAATAAAATTACTTTAAACAAAATGTAAATACGGAGCCTTAAATAGCTGTGGTGTGATTCAGCACAGGATGCATCATGGGGAGGGGGAAACAGGGACTTGTAGCTGAGAATAGCATCAAAGTGGATGTGAGGTCTGCTTTTAATGCAAACATTTAGGAGGGCCTTCTCCGCCTCTCCCCTGATATGTGTCATTTTCTTCAGGCACAGTCTTAGGCATGTTTAGAGAGAAAAAATCCTCCAACTTCCAGCATGCTAGGACTTGTAGGACCTTTTTTCTGTCTAAACATGCATAGGATTGCTTCCTTAGGCACTCTGAAGACAGTAGTAATGACAAAGGCGGGCACATGTTTCCAGTCTGTACACCCTCACTGCAGTTGTGCAAAGGACATAATTACTATTCAAAGGAAATTCAGGAATTGGTTAAGGCACATTCACCGCAACAATGTTTGCACTTTCTCTCTGATGGAGAAACCCCTTTTGGGATTTATTTTGGTACACGACTTGCTATCTACCTGTTCAAAGCTGATTTCAGGGTGTTGCTGTGAGATTAGTGCTGGTGCTGGATTAGTCGCATCCCATGAGTTAGGATATATGCATGCTAATTCTTCCTTGCTATCATAATCACCTTCGTTCCAAATGGATAAAATTCCCAGTTAAGAAACATGACTTCCTAATGGAGTGCGGGAGGGATGTCCTTTCCTGGTCCATCCGCCTTCAGTAGTTATTCGCACCCCCAATTCCAACTTTGCAGAGCCAGTTTCAGAGCTAACATCCCCATCATAGCATTTAGGGGTGTGTGTGTGTGTGTGTGTGTGTGTGTGTAGGAAATGAGATGTTTGAACACTCTTAGGGATGTCTGAGAAATGTGTTTCAGTTCATTTTTTATCAGGATTTACCCAGTTTGTACCTTCCAGACCAAACACAGACTCGGATGTAATTTGTGGTCAGAGTCCATACATTTCTGAGCTTCCAATGTGATTCGTGGAGCAAAAAATAAATAAATACGTATGCGTCTGACAGCATGTGTACATTTGAAAAGCGTGCATGAAAATATGCATACTTTTGAAAAATGCTCACAAATCTGTTTTAAACAATGGGAGAAGAATGTGCACATGTCAACGATGTACATATCAGTTGTGTAGATTTGGAAAAAAATACGCATGAAAATATGCACAGATTTTCATGCGAAAAGAAAAAATAAACAAAGCTCGCAATCTGATATGGACTCGAGTCGGAATGAACTTTGAGGTGGAATTCGGAGAACCTCAGCAAGCTCGAGTTTTTCTGATTCGCACATCCCCACCCCATATTAAGCAAACAAACAAATCAACCTCCATGCAAATACCAAACTAGCATGTCTGGGAAAAGGCTAGGCTGAAACCTTCTCCCTGACATGATAGTTTGGTATTTGTATGGAGGTTTGTGTTTGTTTATTTGTTTATGTGGGGTGCATTCAAACATGTGATCAAACCACATGCAATTGGGATTAATACAGTCTCCATTATGGAGTGACACAGTCCATGTGGGATTGTTGATCCATAGACAAGAGCACCAGTTCCCCACCCCACCTACCCTGGTATGGCGTCCCCAGCTCCTCTAACTCACTGCATTATCTCAACCACTGCTGGCCTCTGGGATTACACTTTTGGTGCTCTCATAGAGCTGCTCAAGCAGCATTAATTTGGAGGGGAAGTGCCACCGGTGCTTCTCAGGCCAAAGCACACACAAAGAGTAGAATGAGAGGTGTGTGTGGGCATCCCACCATCTATTCATCTCACACATTGAGACCCCGGGGGTGTACAGTGAATTCATACACACACCAGACTCTGTTTTTTTCTACATGAGATTGTCACAAGCCTGCTCACATGAGACAGTTGATCATGTGTGGGGAAGGCCTGTAGCCCAATGGTAGAGCACATGCTTTGTATGCACTTACAGAATGTCTCAGGCTCAGTCCCTGGCATCTCCAGTTGAAAGGATGAAGTAGCAGATGATGGGAAAGTTGTTCTCTGCCTGAGACCCTAGGGACCTGCTGCCAGACAGAGTAGACCCTGGAGTCTCCAACATGGTGCCATGGGCACCAATATCCCCAGGAATGCCTCTCTTGGCTCCCTGCCCCCTACTGATTTTTATTTTATTTCTTATGTTGTTGTTGTTGTTGTTGTGTTGCTGCTGCTGTTATTTTTAAACTGGGAGGTTGGCACACTACAAAGCCAAGCACTGCCCTCGAGTGTCATCTTTATTTGGGTTCAAAAGAGTGGTTTTGTGTTTTGGAGCTCAGACCGCACTGTTGCCTTGTATTTAGGCTCTCAGTCAGATTACTTTTCTTCTAGTCTCACCAGATTGTCTTCTGGGAAATGACTCGTGTTTTGTGACCAGCCATGCCAAGCAAGCATGCCATGGCAAGCATTTTGTGAGAGCGCTCATGATACCTCCTCAAAATTCCAAATGTGCCCACTGACCCAAAAAGGTTGGGGACAATACTTGAGCAATTGTCTGATGCAAGGCAGCTCCTTATGTGTTTATCAGAGGTGGGCAACTTGGTGACCCATAATCCTTGACCCTTGGCCATGCTGATGGGAGGCTGTAGTCCAAAACATCTGGTGGGCACCAAGTTGCCTACCTCTGGTTTAGATAATGCAGGGTTATCCTTCCATGATCCATATACCAATAGTTCCTTCCTGAGATTCAAATCCTATAGAAGTAGGCCCGGTTGAACTCAGATCAGTTACTTAATTGTGAGTCAATATGCCTGTGGTTACGTAGTGTGGGCACCTGAGGCCCTTCTCAAGCATCCTCTCCAGAGGTCACTGAAGAACTCCAAGCTGCCCCATTGGTGTAGTCGTAGTCGTAGATTGTTTTTAAACATGATGAGTCCTCCTGCAAACACACACACACTTCATGTGCAGAAATGATACAGGAATATTGTGGAAATGCAAGCATGGATGGATGACATGATACCAGAATTTCCAGCACAACACAAATACTGTCAGCACTGTTCTCCGTCCATCCTGTGCTGGGATTTTTTGAGACCAATTTAGTCCTGCAGCATCATGCCTTTCCAGCTTTCCCGTTTGGTCAACCAGGTCTCTCTATAAACAGGATTTCGTTCTGTGGCTTTGTTTCAACACCTGTCAAATGTTGAGTTGTTTCCAGTCGAACCGTTTGTGGTGTTGTTGTCAGTGTACAAGCAGCAAGGGAACTAATTTTTTGGAGTCAGTATATCTGCTGCCCTTCCTGGAGCATTTCCTGGAGACTGGGATATATTGTGTGTTGCCCACAGGCAAATAAACTTGCAATGAAGTCATGTCTTGATAGCAGGACATACTGTTCCCAATGAGGTTCTTGTTTTTATTTTCTCTTAGCAGGTTACACATTTCCTGTTTCCCTCTTTCTCTTTCTCTTTCTGGATGTAATAAACACAGAGGATTCAGTGGGTTCATTTTCTAAAAGAAATGTTATTGGGAGGCTGGGAGGCTAGATTGTGGCTGCATCCTCCTGATCTGGAAGCCTTACACCCAAAGCCCAGGTGCATGGGACTTGGGTTGGAGCAAAGAGTCAAAGGCACTTTGCACATGCTCCGAAGCATGCTCCTCTGTCATTGGTTTACACATTCCAGGGCTAAATTCCACCCCCAAAACACCAGTGCTAACAACAAAAGCCAAACCTAACAAACAACCTAATCAACAAGTAACATATGTTTTCCCAAGTACTCAGTGTCTTATTGTGAGCCAAATAAAAGTGGCATTGGGACCCTAAATAACTTAGGCATTAAAGCTGGGGGCTGAGCAAAAGTGTGCCATACCCTCCAACATTTCACAGATGAAAATCGGAACACTCATGAATTTGTAAGAGGTATGGTTAAGCAACATGAAGGTGTGATCAAGAGGATGTGGCCAGGCAACATGACGGCATGGCCGAGGGTATGGCCAAGCAACCAAAGGGCATGGTGAAGTACAAAAGTTATTAGAGGAAACACACAACAACTTATATAATTATTACATTATTATATTATATATTATTTTATAATATTTTATAAGTGGCTTTTGTAAAAAAAAATTAACCTTACTTTACCCCTTAATTGTTGATATCTCGTGTTTTTCATGGGGTGTGTGTGTCAGTGCTTGCAGGACAATCTCTTTCTTTTTGTTTTAAAATGGTCAGGATTGGCACAAATTCAACAGGTGAAGCTTACCCCCCCCCAAAAAAAAATCATGGAGCTTCAGAGAGAAGGGGAAGTTTCTTGCATTTCCTTCTGACTCTGTAACCTCACCTGTTAGAGGCACAGAGTCAGCTCTGTTAGGAAATAAAATCTTTGGCAATACTGTATAAAGATAGGAATCGTGATAAATTCCCTCATTCACCTCTATCTCCCTCTGTCCAGGTCACCGGGTACAGCCTCCTTTTCAGCAGGTAGAGTGTGTGTGCATGCATGCGCGCGCGTGCGCGCACACACCACATCTTCCCAGCGGCCCAGCCTCTGCCTCTCTGTGGAGCTGTTTGAGCCTAAAAAGAGCTACACTTAAAGGGGCCATGCCATGGGCAAAATTGCAGTTAAGCTTGCAGTGTTAGCTTAGCTGCAATTTTGCCCATGGCATGGCGCCTTTAAGGAAAGTTTAAAAAGTTTAAATTCGGGACTCTACATGATAAAGTGAGAAGCCGGGATGGCTTAAAGGTTTTCTTGACAGTCCCAGTATTTTCGGGGCAGTTGGAGACTATGGTGTGCTAATTATAGCTCTGGCTTCCAGCATAGAAGGTGCTCCTTACTTATGCTGCCCCAGGCAGCTACCTAATTTCCATGTGCAGCGCCAGCACGGCCCCCCTGCATATAAACATAAAGGAGGCCATATACCTCTTTCTCTGACATGCAGAGATGGTTGTTGTTTGCATTATGCAATTACATATGCTTGTGAAATGCATTGCATAGGTACTTTTACAAGGAAAAACATAAAAGCTGCATCCAAATATATTTTGCTTCTGACTAGATGGAGTGTGTGTGTGTATGTGTCTACCTTAGACATGGGTCTGTAATAACAAAACCTTTGGTTAACGAAAATCATGTTTTCATTAAGAAATATTGTTATTAAGGATTTTCATTTTTCATTAAGGAGTCTCATTGGAAGTTCATGTAAATGGTCTGTCAACTAATTTTAAATAATGTATCAATTAATCAATCATTGGCAGTTCGTAGCACAATCCTAGGCATGTCTACTCAAAAATAAATTCCACTGAAATGCAGTAGCAACAGGGCAGCTGATACAGAATTGGTGTAATATGATCTCTGACCCTTCATTTATTTATTTATTTACAAGATTTATCTACTGCTCCATATTCCAGCATGGAGATTTTGGAGGGGTGAACAATAAAAGATAAAACAAATAGAAGAATAAAACAATGTGTTAAAAACAGGATCAGTAAAAACCGTACCAATAAACCTATGGCTGGTTAGATCAGGAAGCCTTCCTGGAATAAAAGTGTTTTCAGGAGGTGCCGAAAACAATACAGTGTTGGCGTCTGCCTGACCTCCAGAGGCTGGGAGTTCCACAGAAATGGAGCCAGCTTGTGGTTGTGTAATGGAACATATAGAAAGGCAGAGAAAGAAAAGCCCGGGGGGGGGGGGAACACATGTATAGGAGCCTATCATAATCCCATAAAGAATCCAGAAGCAGACGCCTCAGTAAAGTGCTGGGTTAAGAGCCTAATGTAGAGAAGCCCTAAGTCATCCATTAGGGTGACCATGGATGTTGCTATCCCAAAACCAGGCCTGACCCCAGATTAGAATGGATCTAAATAATCAGTATCCTCCAAGAATACCTGGATTTGAGAGGCCACCGCCCACTCCTGGACCTTGCTCAAAAATGGAAGTGTGGAGGACCAAACCGGTCCTTGGCGTGAGTTCGGCACTTAACGGGTTAACCGGCACTGAGAAAATGCCCTTTACGTGGCTTCTGTGTGCTTTAAACAGAACCGCGTGACCAGCCATTGACAAAGAATCGTGTTGAGGTCAGAAATTGGTTTATTTACTACGCCTTTAATGGAGCGGAACTAATAGACTACCAGAAATTTCACAGTATAAACAGATCAGTCCATAAAAATCACTGAAGCGGAAGGCTTCAATCCACATACAAGATAGAGGCTTACTTAATACAGAGAATAACTTCACATCAGAGAATTTGACTTACGGAAAATAGTGTAGCGGTCTATGCAGCCGATCTCCGGGTGCCCTACCCAGCCCCGGCCCCGGGGTTGGACGTTGCTTGGTCCTGACTGGAGTCAGAGACCTGACCTGTGCGAGCCTGCACCATGTTCCCAACAACCCTTTGTTCTTGAGGACCGGTCTTTTCTACCCTCCCTCGCCCCCCTCCCCGCCCTTGATAACCAAGTGGGCTGGTTCCGCCCTGTGGGGTGGTGGCGCCTCTTGGATGCTGGCATCTCCTGGATACTTTGGGGTACTTTGCAGCTCTTTGAGACTGCTCCCCACCTCTGGAATGTTTATGCCCTTCCTGGAGGCTAGATGTACAAATGTGCCCTATTGAGGGTATGCAGATGTAGCTATGCAGAGTACAACTGGTCTGCCCAGAACTGTGTCTCCTGCCCCCCTCCCGTGGGGATTATGCAGAAAGGTGGGGGGAAGAGGGGTGTCAGCGAAGGGGAAAACTATGTCAGGGTTCAACTGCGTGTGCTCAGGCTTTCTCCACAGGAAGGTTAGACCCAGGGTGATCATTATCACAGACTGAGATTGCAGTCTCACTCAGCCCCACTCCAATCTTATTTTATTTGCATTTTTGTAACTACACTTGCAAACAGATGTGGTTTACTCCAGTAGTAACTTGAGCAGTAAAGATTTTCACTTCTACACTGCCTGCACTGCCTGCCGAGTGGGGAGTAAATTGAGATGGGGTATGGATGGTACATAAGTGAACTGCTGAAGGAAAACTCATTTATTTATACTAACATGTATAGGCTGCTTTAGGGGACCTGAGACCCCCACCCCCGTAGCATATAGCAAGTGTAAAAGAAGCATAAAATCCAATAGAAATATGAAAGTAAAAATCAGCAATAAATTTTATTTATCTATTTATTTATTATATTTATACCCCACCGTTTTTCCTGCAAGGAACCCAAGGCGGCTTACATAATCCTCCTCCTCTCCTCCATTTTATCCTCACAACAACCCTGTGAGGTAGGTTAGGCTGAGAGTCAGTGACTGGCCCAAAGTCACCCAGTGAGTTTCATGGCCGAGCAGGGACTAGAACCCGGATCTCCCGAGTCCCAGTCCAACACTCTCACCACTACGCCACACACAAAAAAACAATTTAAAGCAGTATACACACACACACACACAAACTCAGAGAGGCACTGGTAAAATGAGAAATAGTGAAATAATAAAAGCCTGTTGAAAAACAAGATGTTCTTCACCAGTTTGAAAGCATAGGTGCAAGCGTAGCCATGCAGTACTTCACTTGCATGAGAAAAAAAATTAAATGTGCAAAATCCGCCACCTTCTGCTTCAATCCAAAATACATTTCTGATGAGGCACTGGCACGGTTATTGGTGTGTGTTAGCCATCCTCAACCTGGTGCCCTCCAAATGTGTTGGACTACAGCTCCCATAATCCTCAGCCAGCATGGCCAAGGGTCAGGAATTCTGGGAGTCGCAATCCAAAATATCTGGAGGGTGCAAGGTTGGCGAAGGCTGGTGTATGCCGTAGGAAGACTTTATGTGCTGATGCAGAGAGGCTTAAGTCTGGGCTGCTGGTCAATTAAAACACATCAAGTTAGACAGGGATCTTCCCTGAAAGAGCCAGGGGGCTTTGTGCAATTGATAATAAGCTGCGCTTGTAAAGCTTCTGAGAGTCCTCTGCTGAGATCAAAGAGGCAGCAAAACTGAGGGTCAAGGCATAGGCCCTGGGAGTATTTCATTCTCCTCCCCCTCACTGCCTTGGAAGCCCCATCTGTCTCCTGCTCCTTTGAAGTTTCAGGCTGCTGCTCCGTGATTTTCTGATCATGGACTGCCCTTTGCTATCTTCCTGCTTCCCTTTTCTTTGATAAATAATGTGAACACAGAATAAGGGCATTAAGTAGTGCCTTGTACAAGCCAATGGAGGTGGCAAAACGCTCTTCTTGCCAATCCTGGGCCACGGCCAGGCACCATCAGACACAGCATCTATGATCTATCTCTGTGTGACATACGGTGGCTTGAGCTGGAATTCAGTGCATCTGCGTTGCAACCATATCAGATGTTCATAGCAAAGGTCGACCAGGACAAACGAGCCGAAGGCAACCTTGAAATCTGGTTTTGAGCTCGGGGAAAACTGGCCCGTGCTTCGCTTTTGGTATAAATCAGCAACACTGGGATTTAGCGATCAAAGGTGGGCACGGTGTTTGGCATTCTGTTCCCTTTCAAAGGGAATGCTTGAGCTCTTGAGCACAAGTCGAGATGGAGTGAGCATTTGAAGCAGGGCTGCTCAAATGTGCAAGCCAGGGCCAGCCTAAGACATTTTGCTGCCTGAGGTGAAGGCAGGGCCGGCGCTACCGCTAGGCAGACCCAGGCGGCTGCCTAGGGCGCGTGGCGGAAGAGGGCGCAAACTCTGCGCCCCTTCCTCGCCTCCGGCGCGCTCCTGCCCTGCCTGCCGCCTCCGCCGCTCCTCCCCGCCCGCTTGCCGGCTGCTGCCGCCGCCGCAGCAACCGCCCCCCGCGCGCGCGCGCGCCCGCCAACCATCTACCTACCTTCGTCCCATCGCGTCGGAGGAGGAGGAGGCGGCAGCAGCAGCCAGCAGCGGTGGACGGTGGGAAGGTAGGTGGTTGGCGGGCGGTCGCGCGGTCGCGCACGCGCGCGGGGGTGTTGCAGAGCAGGGCTGCTTTGCTCCGGAGGCCCCCCCCACGGCACGAGGGGGGGCGCCTAATATAATTTGGCCTAGGGCGCCAAACAGCCCTGCACCGTTCCTGGGTGAAGGACAAGATTCCCCCCACACCACCACCATCTAATTCCCAGTACAGAAGCTACCTGGATTGTCAGTTGACATTTACTTCAACACTGGTGATGGGGCAGCACTCTCAACTGCACCTGAGGGCAGCAGGTTGGTTCAGGGGGTGCACAGGGCAGGCTACGGGGCGCGGGGCAGACTGTGTGCCACAGACAGCCCTTTCCTCTAACAGAGGGGAAGAGCCAGGCGGCTCAGGGAGAATAGTCAGGAGGCTTGCCTCCACTGCTCCCAACATACTCCAGTAACTGCCACCTGAGGTGGCTGCCTCACTCTGCCTCATGGAAGGGCCAGCCTCGGTGCAAGCCCCCCCCCCCCCGGCTAGAATGACTGTGAGCAGAATTGAGGTGGGCATAGGAGCAGAGCGCCTGGCTTGATTCTGGTCCCACCCCGCCCCTGGCCTCCCTACCAGTCTCCTTCCCCCAAGGCAAAAACAACTCCTTTAGCATGGGGGGAAAGGAAGGAAAGATGAGGCGGGAAATGCTCCTATCAATGTACAGAACCCTTCTGGAGACCTGGGACTAAGAATGGTTATGTACATATAAAAATCAGTGCTGCTGAAAGCCCAAGATCTCACTGCTCAGAAAGACTCGTCCTACTGCTTACTGCAGTGCCAACAAACAAACAAACAAACAAACAAACAGAGAGATAAACAATGGTGGCAGCTGATCTCAGGCCAGAAGCTCATGTCTCCAATTATCCCCCCTAGCAGTATTCATTGACTGAATGTACTCTGCTTAGGGCCAAAACAGACATAAATGTGTGTCTAGCAGCTCTGTCTTTTTTTCCATTTGGGGCACAGTCCCCCCACCAAAATCTGGACTGCAACCCTAGCATGGGGAGTGGGGGGGGACTTTTAAGATCCGGATCAGTCCCCCTGCACCTACTCTAGAGCAACAATTAAAAGCCGCTAGACACACATTTAAAGTAATATTTGTTTTGAACATGTGGTAGGTACAAGCATGAAGCCTTTTATGGTGCCTCTTCTGCGTTGCCCTCACTAAGCCCTCCGGGAGTCTGTTATCTGGTTTTTCACATGTACCATGATCTTATTTTTCCAAATTGAAAAAGGAAGCACTGCATCATTTCTTACATAGATATAAGATAACTTATGGGGTCCAATTTGCACCCCTAAACAAGTTGTATTTGAAGCAGGTGGTCCTGTTGCTCTACCCTGAAAATGTAATTGTCCACAGTGTTTGAACAGTATTTGAACAGTTCCGTAACCCAAACCCTCACAAAACCCATGTCTGAATACTGTCCACAGTATTTGAACAGGTCAATAGGCAAACAGAGCTCATCTTCTCCAGATCCCAAGCATCTGGAGACCTTTCTCCTTCAAGCTCCGCAACCTGGGTGGTCTACAGTAGATGTTCCTTTCTGTAAGTGTACATGGAATAAATAAAGGAGGGAGAGAACATTTCAGCACCTTAGTTTTCACTGTTCAATGACAGGTTGTTGGCAGCAGCATCTTTGCTTGAGGAATAACAGCCCCCCTCCTCTTCTCATCCCCATTCATTTCAGCCATAGATTTTGTATAAACACTGAAGTTATTGCCGCAGTTTCACCAGGAAGCCAAGATATTTAAAAGCTCCTAGAACAGAACATTTAGAAGAACTTCTCATTGCTCACAGACACAGGAATGAAGAGGCAAGTCTTGAGTTCGTGGATAAAAACAGGGGCCACTGGCACTGCCTTTTTCATTGTCAAAAGGACCTGCAGTGAGCTAAATCTTTGTCTCACCCCTCACCCTGACTTTAGACCTGGTTCACACGCCTAATATTAACCCATGGTTTATTTAACCGATGGGTTGTTGAATTCTGGGCTGTTGTGATGTGCAAACCTAGCTGTGCTAACAGACCATGGTTTATTAACTACAAACAACCCAGGAAGAGAACCCATGTTTTCTTATTGAGTTGTGAATTCTGGGTTGTTTAACCCATGAGTTGTTGTTATGTGGGGTTCTTCTTGGGTTGTTTCACCAGGCTACAGAGGGCAAAAGTGGTAAAAAAATAAACCCCAACAACTTCCACTCTACATGCCAGTACTACAATGCCACAAAGGCATTTGAGATAGAGGGACGGAGTGGGTGAAGGAGGAGGAAAACAAACAACCCAGGGACTGAGAAAACAAACCACAGTTTGTTCCTTCATCTGTGAGATAAACCCTGAGTAGGGCAACAAACCATGGATTATCCATGGGTTAAATAAACCATGGATTAGCGTTATGTGCGAACCAGGTCAATGAGAAAGCAGTGACTCAGTCTCAGCCTTCCTTATTCTCATATCTGGGCAACCTCACCCTGGTTCAGAGCCCCAAAGCAGTTGCCAGTTCAGGTCTGGGGTACTCACTGCTCACACAGTGGCTGAGGGAGGCCTGTCTTTTATTGCATGTTCAGGAATAGGCCAGACATCAGCAACTGCTCATGTATGCTGAAAAAATAGTGTTCCTGATGAGCCCCGGCAGAGCTTGGCCTCGAGTCAGAGTGGGACTAAAACTGTGTTTTTGACTTGACAAGTCTCACTCCTCCAAGTTTCTACAGTGCAAACTGGCTTACCTTCTAGCATTGCCCTTGACGAGGGGAGGGAGCTAGTAAATTCGAAAATGCTCCACTTGAAACAGAGAGAGAGAAAGAGAGAGAGAGAGAGAGAGAGTGCGAGAGTGCATGCATTGGGTATGTCGTTATTCAGACCAGGAACTTAAATACCGTAATATTAAAATGCACTGTAAAGCAAGTTTCCGCAGCAGCCACATGGCTCTGGTGGATCTGGAAGTGAGAGAATTGATCACTGTAGCTTAGCTGTTGGACCAAAAGGGATCTGTGCAATTAGACAAATTCTTGCCTCTCCCAGACATGGGGAGGGGCCTTATTACTAGAAGAGGGCTTCCTCTCTCACTGTTTATCCTATCCTGCCAGGCCAGCTACTGATTTAAGCAACCAACAGGCATGGGTCAACTCACAGGAGGATTCCTCTAGCAATACAGTAAGGCTAGATGCTTCATAAGGCAATACAAGGGCAGGACAACATGGGGCATCTTTGCTGGTCCCAGGTGCTCTGTCTGGATTTGGGCCTGAAAGACCAAGGGAAAGTGTGGGTGCATGGAGGGTCAATTGTAAGCAAGCACAATTTGTGACATTGCACAACATCATCACTGATTACCGGGCACATCAGTTAAGGTATCAGCCTTAGCTTCCCATTTCCTGGCTTTGTGAAGCTTGAGCCAACATGAGATAGCCTGAACTCTGGTCTTAAACCAGCAGGTGTTTTTTTAAAATCATTGAGAGTGAATGTCATTGAAAAGAAAGTTAAATCAGAGATGACAAAATAGACGAGATTGCCAATTTGCTTCAAGTCAGCAGTCTTTTTATTTGCTCGGGGTGTCACTCACTGGGGGGTTCCCGCAGAATTGCCTTGTTTAGGCAACCTCCAGCTGGTTGCGTAGGGGCAGGTCAGAGCAACCTTATTTGCTCTGTGCTGTGACTCACAGCAGACGTCACTGATGTCCTCTGCAACTTTGCAGTCCTAGAATTGGTCAATAATAAACGCCGCTGTTCATTTTCACAACTGGCTGAACCTTACCTGATCTTAGAGAAGGAACTGCTGCTTAAAACACAGTGCACCGTGTAATGCCTGTTTCCAGATGATTCTAGCAGATAGATTCGAAGAACTAAGCCTTGATTCTGCTCCTTGTTCCTATCAAGCCAGGCCAGGAATCTCCCACATTAGCAGTGCTGGTGTCTTGCTTCTGCTCATTGCATGAGTGATTAAAGATAAACAGCTGTTCTCTCCAGAAAAAAAAACAAACAGCTGAGTTTCTCAGTATTCATGCATAATAAAGTATGTGAATGCTAGGTTGCAAATAATGCCTGCCTTAGATATCCCCCCCCCCGCCCCACCCTTTCCTGCCCCTCTAGACTGGAGCTCTTTTACTTTTTTAGTGAAACTAAGAGATGGAGATTTTAGGCAGGAATGTGGGTAACAATTTGGATATTGGCTAACAATCTAAGGCTCACTCCCGACAAGACAGAGATCTTGATAGTCAGTAGACAATCTGATCTGGGATTGGGAGTACAACCTGTTCTGGATGGGGTTGCACTGCCTCAGACAGATCAGACATGAAGTGTTCCTGGATACAGCTTTGGTACTGGATGCTCAGGTGGTGGCTCTGGTCAGGAGTGCCTTTGCTCAGCTTTGGCTGTTGCACCTGTTGTACCCATTCTGGAGAAGATGGATGTGGCCATAGTGATGCATGCCTTAGTCACTTCCTGTTTAGACTACTGCAGTACTCTCTACGTGGGGCTGCCCTTGAAGAGTGTTTGGAAACCAACTGGTGCAAAATGCTGCAGCCACATTACTTTCTGGTGTGCACTTTGTGGATCATATTACATTAGTCCTACATCAGTTGTACTGGCTTCCAGTTTTGCTTCTGGGCCCAAATCAAGCTGCTGGTTCTTCCCTATAAACTCTAAATGGTTTAGGGCCAGGATACCTGAAAATCTACCTCCTCCTGTATGAACCTAGCCTGTAGCTTACGATCTTCCTCTGAGGCCCTGTTGTACGTCCCACCACTGAAGGTGGTTAGGACGGTGGGAACATGGGGCAGGGCCTTTTCTGTGGCAGCACCCCAATTGTGGAACTACCTGCCTTGCTTCGCTTTCAGTAGGCAGTAAAGATGTTTTGGTTCTGTTCAGTTTTTTAAATTATTTTTTTAAGGGTGATAGCTGGTTTTATTCCTTTGGAGGTTTGTAGTGCTATGTTCTTAATGTTTGTTACTGATATAAATAGTTTTTATGTATGTGCTGTACACCGCCTTGAGGGGCTTATGGCCAGAATTATATTTATAAATATATTTATATTTATAAATATTTTAATGAATAAAATAAAAACGGGGGAAGGATATTGCAGCAGTGCACATCAGTGGCAAGGGGGCTGGGCTAGCCCAGATTGCCCCGTGACCTCCCCCATGGGTTCTTTCAGTGTGTGTGTGTGGGTGCATGTGAACCTCCATATCAAGGCCACCATCAAGTTGGACATGGTTGGACACCTGCCAAGGGCTCAAACCCCAGCAGGGGCCCACTGACAAGAGCCCCCTGGAGTTGCTCCTCCTCTTCACCATGGCAACCTGCTTGTTCAACTGCCTGTCACTCTGGCCCAGACAATGGTGGTGGTGTGAAGGAAGAGCAGTAGATGTCACTACCCAGGGATGTTGAAGAGTCCTTGGTCCTGAGTCCCGAGTCGAGTCCCGAGTCTTTGGGCCCGAGTCCCAAGTCGAGTCTCGAGTCCAAGGTCCAAAAATGTGACTCGAGTCCCGAGTCACTCCCAAAGCGGAGGCCCATGGAGGGAGCGGGAGGGTCTCCGCGAGAGGAAGAAGAGCTGCCCTTCCTCCCGCGGAGACCCTCCTGCTCCCTCCATGGGCCGTCGCCGCCGCCACTCACCGTCCTTCCCTCGTCCCTGCTCCTGCCGCTGCCGCCGCCCTCACCTCCACCGCCGCCACCGTCGCATGCTGCCGCCCTCACCTCACCTCCGCCGCCACCACTGTCGCACGCTGCCGCCGCCGCCGACCTCACCTCTGCCACCGCCGCCGACCTCACCTCCGCCGCCGCCACCATCGCACGCCACCACCGTTGCATGCCGCCGCCGCCGACCTCACCTCCGCCGCCGACGACCTCACCTCTGCCGTCGCTGACCTCGCCGCCGCCACCGCACGCTGTCGTTGCACACAGCACACCGCGTCACGCTGCCGTCGCCGTCGCTCTGTTTTTGGCGGGGTTGCCGTGGTTCCTCCCGCCAAAAACAGAGCGCCGGCGGCGTGCCGCGGCGTGCTGTGTGCGACGGCGGCGTGCTGCGGTGGCGACAGAGGTGAAGTCGGCGGCAGGCGGTGGTGGCGTGCGACGGTGGTGGTGGCAGAGGTGAGGGTGGCGGCGGCGGCATGCGACGGTGGCGGCGGCGGCATGCGACGGTGGCGGCGGCGGCATGCGACGGTGTGGCGGCGGTGGTGAGGTCGGCGGCGGCGTGCGACGGTGGCGGAGGTGAGGGCGGTGGCGGAGTCCTTGGGCTTGAGTCCTGAGTCGAGTCTCGAGTCCCATAAAAATTATTGGGACTCGAGTCTGACTCGAGTCAGAGGGGGGATTCAGTCCGACTCACAAGTCGAGTCCCCGAGTCTGAGTCCCCATCCCTGTCACTACCTACTTGCTCACTGGCTCTCTGGGTGTCAAGCAACAAGTCGTAGCATGAGAGAGAGGCTGTCGAGGAGCAATAGCAGCTGCTGACAATGACAGTGAGAAGACTGAGGGGACATTGAGGGTGTCTTGCCCACGGGCCTTCAAAAACCTGGAGCCAGCACGGCTCCCTATCACACACAGCCAATCAAGGTATTGTTGGGTATCCATCAATCAACAAGCATTGAAGATGCACAACAAGCAGGCAGGGGAGATCCTTTGTGGGTTCAAGCCTGTGATTCCTGACTGAAGAGTTCTACCGTGCACCGCGTCTGACCCTTGCTGTTCACATACTTTGGGCTTCACTTATACTGGGTACATGGCTGACTGGAGGACAGTGAGGCTGAAGTGATCTGTATGCTTCCTGCTGTCTATGTGGAATACTCTCCATGGAGGAAAACCAACTTGACTTTTCCCAGGGTTTGTCCTTTCCACACTTTGGGTTGTGCATTACAGTACTCAGCTAGCAACACAGGCAGCTGCTATGGAGACATACCCAGAGAATCACTCCAAGTATATAAACACTACGGGCTTGACCTAGTTTAATGCATTTCCTCTTCTCAGGGAAGGCTGGGTATTGTAGTTCTATAAGGAGTACAGGGATCTCAAAGGCCTCCTTCTTACATTATGCCTCAAACCACAGAGGACTACAATTTGTCTGCCAGCATTGCCCCAGTTTCCTGGAGGCCAGGTAAGGAGTTACGCTATCACATCTTCTGTGCCCCTAGAACAGTGATGGCGAACCTTTTTGAGACCGAGTGCCCAAACTGCAACACAAAACCAACTTATTTATTTCAAAGTGCCAACACTGCAATTAAACCTGAATACCGAGGTTTTAGTTTTAGAAAAACAACTCATACAGTTGTCCGAACTAATTAACATCTTTTGTCTTTAAAGAAAAACACAATAACAGAGCTTTCAATGATACAAACAGTTTTTTTGTTGGGGAAAAAATCAACTCAAAAAATTATTATAGTACTACATTGTACACATAGCCTGAAGGGAATTTATACAAACTTTTTAAATAATTAAGCACATGTATTTTTGGATAAGGGATTCTCAACTTGTAATATGATTATATGCCAGGCTGAAATTGTATGGGGCAAGCTTTACCCCAGGTCCTTTCCCTGCTTCTACAGGTGTCAGATTAGTAAAAGTAAAAGTCAACCTGTACTAGGATGAGCAAGATAAACAAGAAAACTAAACGTGCTTAACACATTTTAAACACTTTATGTCTTGGACTGCAAACACTGCATTAGGTAAAAGTTTGCATTGGGCATGCTTTTGCACAATTAATGTGATTTTTGCTATTGCATGCATGCTGATAATTTGTCAAACCTTGGCTCATACTCCGTTAGTTTGAGAGCAACACATGCAGCACTCAGGTCAACTGTTAGGGCTTTACATCCAAGCCATGCTCTGTGCATCATTCTTCAAAATCTTTTAAATGTGATAACAACGTAGAAAAGAATTCTGTAACAGGAATTCTAGAATAAAATCATTCTGTTCCACACTGTGAGAAAGAACAAAATCATTAGTGTTTTGCAGAAGGGAACAGTCTTTTTGCGATCTGGTGACCAATGGCTCAAGTGCCACAGAGAGGTCCCTGCATACCAGCTGTGGCACCCGTGCCATAGGTTCGCCATCACTGCCCTAGAATAACATTAGAAGCCATGATGACAGTTAACAGACACTGGTAAGTTGGTAGAAAACAATAGGGCCTCAACAGGCTTACATTTCCTACCATCATTAAGGCATGTGATAGGACCAGAACTGGAGATTTTATTATATTAAGCACTATATAAGTATTATTATTTACAGTGCTCCATAGCCCAGTGTTCTCCAACCTTGGGTCCCCAGATGTTTTTGGCCTACAACTCCCAGCTTTTAGAACTACGGCCCCTACAATGGTATATATAGTGGAGCCACAGCTCACGGGGACGCAGTGCCAGCACTTTTTTTTATTAGCATGGACGCTGACCTCTTCTGCCATCCTCCCCTCAGAATTCCCTGTCACCCTCTGAGTTTAGTTATCTGCAGGGCTTTTTTTCTGGTGGAACTCACCGGAACTGAGTTCCAGCACCTTTTCTTCTATTAATTGCATTACAATTTAATCGCCATCTACTCCCGAGGAAATGTAATCCAAGAGTTCCGGTACCTTTTTCTCCAGAAAAAAAGCACTGGTTATCTGCAATCCTCACAGTAGCTGGCAAGAAATGAATTTGCCCAACAACAATATATTGTTCCTTGTTGTAATGTAAAGTATTTTGGGGTGGCTTGATCTTGAATGGGCCATTAAGGGCCAGTAGCTTTACAAAAGACCTGCTCCTATCAGAGGAGAACTCCTAGAACTGCTTTGCTGATATGGATCAACACAGCTGCCTGCAGTTTTGGACTCTCCTTTGGGGCACAGCTATGGGGGGACTGTCATGATGAGCACCTGCTCACCAAAATTTACCACTACACCACTGGGCCACTATGTTGTCCTTGACCCATTGACACCAATGGAACGTTAGATGAAAATAACTTTAGTTCCACAGTGTTTAATGGTTAGTTATGACTTAATGTAACTGGATTTGGACCTAAACCATTAATTATAACTACAATGTTAATTATACACACACGACAGAATGGACTTCATCTGCAAGCACGATCTATACAAAATACAAAGAATTGTTCATATATATATATATATATATATATATGGGGGAGGGGGAGAGTGATACAGACACACACACACAGAGCATAGTATTTATTCTATGGAACACAGGCCTGCCTTGAACATTAATGAAGGAGAAATAGGGGAGAAGTTTTAAAAGTAAATAAATCTGCTTTCCCGATTGCTTTATCAAATTCAATTTTATTAGACTGAATCTTCTGGGAAGGGTCTATTTTAATAATGCATAAAAGAACTGTCTAGTAGTTGACTCTTGGCATTTGCTTGATACTTAATGTAATCTGTAATTACTCTAGTAGTTTCAGTGTTGGCTAGCATGTTAAGGTCATTGGCAAGCTATACTATGTAGTACTTGGTGTACAAGAACATCCTTACATTGATTGATGTCTACGCTCTATGGAAGTGTTTTAATTTTGTCCTTGAAGCATGTCTTAAGAAATGCTGTCAACATGTATCCTTTCCTATCAAGCATTACATTGTACTTCGAAATCCGGAGGCAGATTAAGTGCTGTGTCTTGCTAGCACTGGTAGCACATGTCATTCGAATCAGGTCCTTAACCAAATGTTCCTACCAATTAGTAAGTAGAAACATTATGGGTTTAATAGACAGTTCCCACACTGTCTTTTAAAGAAGGGGAGGGGAGAAGGGGGAACAACCTATCTTTAAAACACTAACAGCACAAATCCATATATATCTACTCAGAAGTAAGTCCCATTGAGTTCAATAATGCTTACTCCCAGGTAAGTATGTATAGGATTGCAATCTCAACTGGCTATTTGATTATAAGTAGTGATTCTCTTATTTACAAGTCAAACATATCACTTAAAAATTTATCTCCCAGTTAAGAGAGAAGCAGTCAAGAAGCATGCCCACAGTAGCATAGGGCAGTATCCAGTACCGCTGCTGTGTTTTCGCCCATTCCATTGCACCAGCATGACCCACCTGCTAGCGCAACAGGGAATTAGCACTGTCTAAAGCAAGCCCAGAAATGAGTGGAAACGCTAGTTTCTAGATCAGGACCAAAGCTCCCTTCTTCAAGCTCTGCTGATAATGATCTGCCCTGTCCAGAAACTAGCTTTTATGCTCATTTCTGGATGTTTAAAAAACCACTAGCTCCCAGTTGTGCTAATAGTGGCTCCCACTGGTGCATGGGCAACATAGCATACTACCCATTGAGATGCATACAATGGATCTGTCAGGGATGTTTTGACTTGGATTCCTGCATTGAGCAGGGGGTTGGACTCGATGGCCTTATAGGCCCCTTCCAACTCTACTTTTCTATGATTCTATGATCCTGCTCTCTTTTGTTCAGGGAGGCAACATCAGAATATCACAGAAGTTCCAAAAGGTCAGTGTTATGCTGCAATCTTCAGCATACCTATCTGTCAATAGGCCCCATTGAATGCAGAGCTTCCACTTAAACATCTGTAAGACTGAAGGAAACGAAATAGTTAAAATAAAATCTTACAAGAGATTCTAGCCAAGCATGTAGACAGATTGCCAGGGTAATGACTGTGGCAATGACTGACAATGGCCGACAATGGCTATGTTGATTCAAAAGGGTTGAGGTGTTTTGCTGTCTCACCCTGCCTACGTGACCAAGATCAGATAATACCTACCAGCTGCTTGATTGTAAGATCATCCTCCTGTCTCCTTGTAAAGAAATCCCCCTCCCCTAAAGCAGCCCCCTTTTGTCTTGACCTTGCTAACCAATGTAAAGAACTGTTGCCAAATGACCAGACTTATGTATGCTATAAAAGTGGTTGTAAAAGCCCCGCCCGGGGTTCTGCTTTGCGACACAGTCCGCAGGACCTATTGTGCACAATAAACCTTTTTCCAATAACCCGAGTTGGTCCTCGTTGTCCTTGTCTGAGGTAAAAGGTGACCACTTCATCTGGCGAACCACGAAGGGACAGCAAGGAAGCTTTGTAGCTTGCTTGGGGCACAGCCCACCGCTGCCCCCTAAGGAGAGGCCTTGCGGAGCTCCCAGCGCGCATCACAGCACTTGGCTGTGAGGGAATCCGAACAGGGGGCCTGACGGAGCAGCGGTCGGACGGTGACTCCAAGAACCAACAAAACTCGGTGCGGAACTAGGACCAAGGGGGCCGGACCGGCGGAACAGGCGAGTATACTCTAGGGTTCCTACAGGAGAGAATAGGAACAAGGGGAGGAGGATTTGGCCATCCTCCGGGGATTGGACCTACGAGGCAGCTGAAAAAGGCTGAACTGGTTTTTTTTCCCTTTTGGGTAAAGGAATAAAGGATTGGGCCTACGAGGCAGCTGGAAAAGGCTGAACTGGCCTCCCTTTTGGTAAAGGAATATAAGAGATCTCGGGAGGGAATGTGTTGGTATGTGTGGTGAAGTGTGAATGCCGCTGCAGTTCCCGTAGGTGACCGTGGAACGTCCGGGGCCACGGGTCAGGGGAGCGTATGTGTGAAATCCCTTAACGTCTAACAGGAGAGACCCCTTACTCTCCTGTCCATACCCCACCCTTCTGTTTCTGTTCTTGTTGTTGGTCTTAGAATTAAGAGAATGGGGTGGGAGGGAAGCAGCGTCCCAAGGACACAGCTTCAATACATGGAAAGGAATTTCAAAGCGGGGTTTGGGAGAGACTACGGGCGAAAACTTAAACGCCAAATTCTCCAGACCCTGTGCAAGGTAGAGAGTGGCCATCCATGGGAGTGGGGTGGCCAGCACAAACCCACCCCATGGTTAAAAAGGAGTGCAAGATGGGGGCAGCACACATGATTGCCTGGAAAGAGACCCTGCCCTGGCCCAGAAAAGAGGAACGCGCCAGACCAAAAGAAAGGCAGAAAAAGAAAAAAAATAAATAAGTGAGTGCAGTTGTCCCTTTAAAGTAAAACCTCTGTCTGCTCGCCCAGTTGCCTAAGAAAGAAAAGCACAGACTAGCTAATCACATTCATAATGGATTAGAAGTCAAACACAAGATCTAGGAATGGCAAGAAGTACTGGTACCCAAAGAACCCTGTGTTGTGTTAAAGAAATACAACAACAACAAAAATGTTTGTGAGCTTTTTTGCAAAGAGTTCCTGAGCATACGCAAAGTTTTGGTGCCTTTTGGAGTCTCCACCAGTCCTGTGTTTAGTGAAAAGGAAAAGAGTGTGCTCCTAACCCAAGCACATACTTCCTCAGATCTGAACTAAGAGGTGAGAAGTTCCAAAATGAAAAGATATATATATATATATATATATATATATATATATATTTGTTATAGCTGCTAGCAAAATCAAACAGTTCTCCAAAGAAATGGGCAAAAATGAATTGAAATACCTCCTTTTCATTTTCTTCTGGTTCTTGATTATTGCATTGTGTTATTGATATTGTGTTATTGTTATTGATGTTAAAAGGTTTAAAGTTTAGAAAAGAGGGAAACCTTCAATAAGGGTAGTATACATGTGCGTGTGAAAATGTCTGTGTGCATGAATAGATTCATAAGCTGTTGAAAGACAGACAGGCCCATCTCTCTCTCCTTCGCTTATTAGAATTCATAAGCTGTTGAAGCTGGGGATTGTGGGTTCGAGTCCCACCAGAATCAACAGACAGGGTCACCCCCCCTTCTTTCCAAACCTCCCTGCTGATGAATGCATATAAGTCGCTGAACAAGATCTGGGATTAAATCAGGTCAAGACGCCCTGATCTCTGTTGCGGCAGAGTTTCAAAAGCAAGTGGGCCTGATTGAACCCCCCCTCCCATGATCCAGTGACATGTGAATGTTGTGTGCCTGTTTGTGAATTAAACCAAAGCACTACACACACACACAAAGTGAGCTCAAAAGGTAGAATTCTGTGCCACAGTACATCATAGGTGGGAACCAAAATGCTCCAAAAGGGGCACCGTTAGCAATAGTACTCCAAGAATTTGCCTCTTTACCTAGAAGTAAGACTTTGTCAAAGACATAGTGGCAAACTCTTTGTACTGAGGAATGGCCATGCAGAGGGAGAAGTACTTGGCCCAAAAATGGGTCCTGAGAAAAACAGATCCTAAGGGACCTTCTGGTGGCCCTAGAGAACAAATTCCAAAGACAATTAGATGATTGGTATGTTTAGACAGAAGTAAGATTTCAAAAGGGCTACCTTAAGCCTTCCGAAGTAGGTTCACCAGACAAAAAGTGCTTCATGATGCTTTAAGAACTTTAAGAACTCAAGCAATTGAAAACAGTTAAAGAATGCTTGCAGTTGTCAGCATAATCTCCAGCACAATTTCTGTACTGGTGAAAACAACAAATCCACTTGTTTAGAGGGGTAGAAACTCACTGGGTGACTTTGGGCCAGTCACTGTCTCTCAGCCTGGCCTACCTCACAGGGTTGTTGTGGGGATAAAATGGAGAGGAGGAGGATTATTATGTAAGCCGCCTTGGGTTCCTTGCAGGAAAAAAGGCAGGGTATAAATAAATAAATAAATGAGCCTTTAGTAATATCCATTTGTAAAACATTCTCAAAGGGGGGAAGAAAAAACATGTAAATGAGATTCTGGCTACTGCAAGCCATGTGTGTAGCCAAAAAGAAAAAAGAAGGTTTATGTTCAAGTTAAATGTTTATTCTTCCAAGTGGGGCTAGTTGATGGTGTAAATTGAAAAGGTTTTTATTTTGTTTTGAGTGTGGGTTAAATCTCTGAAGTAAGCAAAGGAAAAAAAAAAAAAAATTGTTGCTCCTGGTTATGCAAATGCGAGGTTGCTTCCTCTTGTATGGCAAACTAGAGATGTGAGAAGATTAGCAGCCACGAATTGCAAAAGATTGAAAACAAACAAACAAAAACCCTCAAGTGACTGCAGGTTTCCTGGTATGCAAGAATTGGCCATTCACGCTCCCAGAGAATCAGCAGCTAACCACTAGAGCGAAAAACGATGCTAAAGTGTTTTTTTTTAAGAACTGTAATTAAGAGAGTCTGAGTATTGAGAATGCAGGTTTTCTGAGCATAAACAAAGTGTTAGTACCTTTTGGGAATTGAACTGTGTTAGCTTTAAAAGGTCAGAAAGAGTCTGCCCCTGATCAAGGCAGACTTTTTCTCTGAAACTACAGCTGATGCAAGATAAGCTCAAAAAGAAATAGTTAACTATTTTTCACAGAAAATTCAAGAGCTTCACCAATGAGTGGAGCCAAAAGGTTTTTGAAAAAAGAAAAGAGATGATTATTTAAAGGCATGTAAACTGTCCCCTCTGCCCTGAGGAAGGGGGGGGGGAGAAGAGAAAGGTTAGACAAGGGCAGATGCAAAAGAAACATTAGAATTGCAAGCAAGAAGGGCATAAAAAAAGAAATAAAACCCTCTCTGCCCAAGGTATGCAGGCAAAGGAAAGTTATAGAAAATGTGATAAAAAATAAAGATTTTGAAAGGAAAAAAGCTATTTGAAAAGAAAGTTGTGTGAAGCAGTGTCAAAAACAAACAAAAAGGAGAATGCGTATCTTTAAATATATATATATTGAGAAGTAATGTGCAGTTCTGTTCTTAACAAGGCAAATTAGAAATCAAAAGTTTTCTTGTCTTCTTGAAAGAAAAATGAGAAATGGTTCTGTTAAGTCATAATAGATTGTGTAAACTAAGGGCTACAATAGAATGTAGTCCCAATTCTCCTGGCATTTGCTGAGTCTCTGGGGAATGAAAAAAAAAAAAAAAAAACAGGGCTTTCCGCCAATATTGGCTTTGGTACCAGCAAAATGTTAGGCGGAAAACCAAAAAAAAAACCAAAAAAGAAGTAAGACTCTTAAAAGTCTACTTCTCTGGTTCAAACAGAAGAAAAGGGAGATATGCTGCAATATCCCCTCCCTCGAGAAGCAATAAATGCTATAAAGCTCATTAGGTAACTTGGAGTCAGTCACAGACTCTCAGCTGTGCCTACCTCAAAGGGTTGTTGTAAAAGAGAAAAATCCAGAAAAATTGTAAAATGCTGTGTCACTTGAAACCTTGCCACCTTGCTGCTGCTCCCAACAAAAAGGAAGGGTAAGCAAGGGGAGGGGGAGCATGATTATTTACCAGCAATAAAAGAAGTGCAGCTATCAAAGATAAATCTAAACTACTAACTCAGTTTTGTACGTTTTAGTGCCCAGTTTTGTTGAAATGGGCTTTCCTGAAATTTTACCCTCTTTATTGTCCTTTTAAAGATGTATGCTTAGTAAAATGTATGCTTGTCTAGTAGCTTTTATAGCAAGCTAACAGAGCACGTTTGAAAAATAAGTATTTAAGTGTAGCATAACGCAATGGCACCAAAATACCAAAAAAAATTGCAATCCTTCTGTTGTTGTTAAGTTAGTTTTCAAAAAGTTGTACAAATGACCTATTGTGTTTTATGTGATTTTCAAAAGCTTGATTTGCCTTGCTAAAGATAAAAGTCTGTGGCTCATGCTGGTTCTCAGCTTGTCTAAGTGTGGAGGGCTGAGCACAGTCGGGCCTGGGTGTTGCTTGGATGGGGAGCCCCTCCTCTGGTTTCCTGCATTGAGTGGGGGGGTTGGGCTTGATGGCCTTGTGAGTCCCTTCCTACTCAAAACAAGTCAGTTTCTCCTGCATTCTTTATAGCAAAGTCACAAATTAGCAAGTTGCTTTCCTGCTAAAGACTATGTACAGCGTCAGTCAGAAAAGCAGATTTAGTTGTTGGTTTAATTGTTAACAAAAAGAGTGGTTTGAATTTAATTTTACATCTGCAGTAACTCAGTACTTTGTCCAGTGTACAGTGTGCCAGGCTCATAATACTGGAAAACCTGTAAAAGACAGGGTGAGCATACAACCTCACCCTGAAGACCTTTTTGTGGTGTACAATTTGATTTTGTTGAAATGCCTAAGTATTGTTCCTATCAATATGTGTTTGTAGTTGTTTGTATGTATTCTAAGTAAGTAGAACATGCCCCTGTGTGAGAGCTAACGCCACAGCAGCGGGCAGAGAGAAAGAATCCTTTTGCTAAAATATTGGAAGACAAGCTGGCCAAAGTATGCACAGAGACAAGACTGATGTGGCCAGATGCACCTCCCATGGCCCTTGTGTGTGTGAGATCCAGGCCAGGTCAAGTGGTGAGACCTGATCCGTCGTAAGATGTTGATGAGACATTCAATTCAGAATTACTGCAAAGCCCTGGTGAGATGTGTGAAGACTCTTCATTCACGGGTGAAGGCGGCACAGCACCAGCCCAGCACAGAGGGACACTCTGTCCCAGGTGAATGAATTCATATTCAAGTACAGCGAAAGGAAGTGTACTTAACGCTGTGAAGTGCCAAGGACTTCAGCCATAAAAAGCCTCAAACCCGAAACAAGAATGAGGACATAATAACGCCTCCAACGATTCAGGGGAACGTGCTAGAAACCTCTTCCCCTGAAACAGAAGAATTTGTGCCAGAACATCAATATCATCTCAGACCTCGGACGGGACGACCATCAAAGACAACACCCAGAGGATCGGACGAGATGAACTGATGTCAACTCCAGCTCAGTCTGAACCAGCCTTACCTATCAGCCCTTAATTAAAAGTGACCCTCAGTGTGCATTCACTTAGAATCAAAAGGAGAGAATGTGGTAAAGTGTAGTTTCAAAATGTGATTTCTATATTGTATAAACGCATAACCTGTAGCCAATGTTTATTGTTATTCTGCTTGAATGTAATCCTATGGCTTACATATGCATCCAGTCCAGACCTAGGAAGGGCTCGATCTAGGAAAAGCTTTCTCTAGATGGTTCCCCAAGTACCAGGGTTGCAAGCGATAGGGCTAATCGCAATGGGTTGCATCCTGCTCCCTTGTATCCTCCCTATTGTGGTCCGGACAATCCAAAATAGCCTGAGCCTATTGGCAGAAAAAGGGCGGCTGCCCAGGTCCTGGCTGTGTGAGAGTATCGCCCCATCCCCCAGGGTGAAACTCCAGATAGGTGTTGAAGTTTCAAGGGGAGGAGTGAAGGAAACGAAATAGTTAAAATAAAATCTTACAAGAGATTCTAGCCAAGCATGTAGACAGATTGCCAGGGTAATGACTGTGGCAATGACTGACAATGGCCGACAATGGCTATGTTGATTCAAAAGGGTTGAGGTGTTTTGCTGTCTCACCCTGCCTACGTGACCAAGATCAGATAATACCTACCAGCTGCTTGATTGTAAGATCATCCTCCTGTCTCCTTGTAAAGAAATCCCCCTCCCCTAAAGCAGCCCCCTTTTGTCTTGACCTTGCTAACCAATGTAAAGAACTGTTGCCAAATGACCAGACTTATGTATGCTATAAAAGTGGTTGTAAAAGCCCCGCCCGGGGTTCTGCTTTGCGACACAGTCCGCAGGACCTATTGTGCACAATAAACCTTTTTCCAATAACCCGAGTTGGTCCTCGTTGTCCTTGTCTGAGGTAAAAGGTGACCACTTCAAGACTGGCCTGTTTATAGATCATAGAGTTGGAAGGAGCCTACAAGGCTATCGAGTCCAACCCCCTGCTCAATGCAGGAAACTAGAGGAGGGGTCTCCCATCCAAGTAATAACCAGGCCTGACCCTGCTTAGCTTTCCACGCTCAGACAAGCTGAGCCAGCGTGAGCCACAGGCATGTATTAGTATATCTGTCCCATCTTTTAAAATCGTCCAGTTTACCCCAATCTCTGTGTTACAGTGCAAAACACTAGAATTTACCAGACTTTTAAAAAATTACACTGTAGTCTTTTTATATCAGAGTTCACCAATATAGAATTCCTCGGCATCCCTAACTCCAGGACCCTTTCCAGAATGTTGAAGTTTCAATTTTCAAATGAGGAATGTCTGGCCCTCCGCAGACGTGGGCTGCAGGGGTTCCCTATCCTCCTGCTGACTTCTTTCCTAGGCCCCGCTACCTCTCCTGGGGGAAAAGCTCTTATCTCGGATCTGCTGATCAGAGCTAAGAACTTTTCCCCACTGGGAGAATGGGCAGGGCCTGAGGAAGAAGTGCTGAGTGATTCAGTTCTGCTTATTTCTGAGACTTGCCCTGCTTACTTGTGAGTAGACATGCAGCTCATGCTCACTTCTGAGTAGACATGCAGAGGCTTGGCAGTTGGGATGCTATTTGAAAGTGTTGCTGAGCAATTCAGTCCTGCTTACACCTGAGATTACTCACAAGTAAGCAGGACAAGCCTCCAGAGGCTTGTCCTGCAGAAGCTTGTCCTGTTTAGTTGTGAGTAAGCTTAAAATCAGTAAAGAATTACATTTTGGCTCTGCCCATTCTGCCTTTGGCCCCCACCTCCTGATGGAATGCAGCCCCGGAAACCTTTCCTAGTTTGGAATTCAGCTCTTGGACTGAAAAACATTCCCCACCCCTGCTTTAGTTCTTTTACTTGTGCGGAAGCAATATTCAACCCAATTGCTTGATGAAAAGTAAATGTCCTTCTGGCTGACAGTGGTTTGGCAGTGATTGCAAAGCCACCTGAATAACTGACAAGCACTAGGCCTTTGTTTTTAAACTGTATACAATCAACATTGTATTATTTAGCACAATTAAATCACATTTCTAGTATTAAACTACCTACATTTTGTTTCTGGCTGTTCTCCAGTAATTGTACCCCAAGCAGCTGCTGCTGCTACCACCACAAACATTCTGGCTACGGAACTGGGTTGGTGAATCCATTCTTCTCTCCCCCACAAGGTATAACTTTGAACAAAACGTTGATGGTATTTGAGAAGTACTGCAGTGCCAGTCACTGCTAAATCCAAATCACTTATTTCTAAAGCAAGGGGTCAAATCAAAGAAATGTTATGATTTTTTAAATTGTTATTTGTATTGCATTTTATGCATTTGTTGTAAACCGCCCAGAGAGCTTCTGCTATTGGGCAATATAGAAATAAAATTGATGATGATGATGATGATGATGATGATGATGATGATGATGATGATGATATGATCCCATTCAGCAGGCACAGAAAAAAATGGGGGGGGGGGCAAACATAGGGCAGTTATGTCCCACTAGGAATGTTATTCTGAATGGGGTCCTGGATTGTGCTCTTCCCATTGTGCTCTTCTTAGCCCTAAACAACGTAAGACCAGGTCTCCTGAAAGCAGAGGCTGGTGGCTCCCATGTGACTGGGGCGGTGTATCCACTCTGGGTTTTAGTCTGAACTTTAAAGGAGCTCTTTGTGGTGCTGAACCCTATCCCCAAAATAGTTTCGGCACCACGGATCACTCCTTAAAAGATCAGACTACAATCTGGATTGGATACACTGCCCCACTGACATTGGAGCCACCAGCCTCCATTGCCTGAAAGACTGTCTCCCCCTATATTGACCACTACGATCTTTAGGGGAGGCCTTGTTGTCTGTGCCACACACCCAGCAGTCCCATCTGGCAGCAACATGGCAACAGGTCTTCTCTTTGTGATACTGCAGGCTAGTGCTGTGCCGAAACCCCATCTGCCCTTTCACAACCTCCTCATTTCCCTGCGAGAGAGGTAGTTGTTTTTCTGCCTCTTTCACAGAGATGTTGAGCATTTCAGAGAAATTTCAGGAGGTGGCTGAGGGGTTCCTGTGTGATCTTTATTTTACCATTTTTATCCCAATCTACCCTTGCAGCCTCTCCGGCTGCATGAGCTTTCTGAAAAGGCCCCTAGACTTAAGCAGGGCTTTCCAATGCTGCTGCATGCTGAGTGCCTGAAAGCTGAGCAAGGAGGAGTTGCTGTAAGGACTTTTTAACAACAACAACAACAACAACAACTCCCTCCACCTTCAGGCACTCTGCAGGCAGAAGCACTGGAAAGCTCCAAGGGAGGAAGTCCTGGCTGTCCTAGAGGGCATTTCAGAAAGCTCAAGCAGCCAGAGAGGCTGCAAGGGCAGAACAGGATAAAAATGGTAAAATAAAGATCACACACAAACCCTTCAGCCACCTCCTTACACTAAGGGAAGCACAGAAGCACAGCACACTGAGACATTTCTCCAAAATTCTCACCCCTTCCCAAAATTTTCGGGCGCAATTTTTTTTCACCCCTCCCCGCAACAAATGGTCGAAAATAAAAAGATTGAAAATTTCAGCACAGTGCTACTTCAGGCACCGATAATCATGTGCTTTCAACTTACTATTAAAAACTTACCTGTTTACCTTGGCTTTTCCCAACCATTGATTTGTCTAAATGTTGTTGTGCTTTTATAATGATGTATTGTTTTATAATTTGCTGTAAACCGTTCTGGGATTTTTAAAATGGAAAGCGGTACATAAATATTCTGCAACAAATAAATGAGAAACACATAAACATACGGTAATACATGCAGTGCCTTGCAGAAATATTATCCCCACTTTGTCTTTTCTACATTTTGTTGTGTTACAACCAGGAATTGAAATGGATTTAATTGGCATTGTTTCCACTTGATGTACGGAAGATATTCAACACTGTGAAGGTGCAAAATCGTTTTATTGTGGCACAAAAGTTAAGCAAACAAAAACAAACTGGCACTGGTTGCTTGCATAAGTATTCACCACCACCCGCGATTGAATACTTGGTAGAAGCACCTTTGGCAGCAATTACAGCCACGAGTCTTCTTAGGTAAGTCTCTATCAGCTTTGCGCATCTGGGGTTCTGGATCCTGCAACGTTTGCCCATTCTTCTTGGCAAAATTGCTCCAGCTCTGTCAGGTTGGATGGGGACCGTTGGTGAACAGCAACTTTCAAGTCTTGCCACAGATTCTCAATCGGATTGAGGTCTGGGCTTGGACTGGGCCATTCTAAGAATTACAGGTTCTTGTTTTTAAACCACTCCAGTATTACTTTGGCTGTGCGTTTAGGGTCATTGTCCTGCTGGAAAGTCCCAGGTCCCTTGCAGACTAAAGCAAGTTTTCCTCTAGAATTGCCGTTTTTGGCTCCATCCATCTTGCACTCAGTCCTGACCAGTTTCCCAATCCTTGCTGAGGAAATGCCTTCCCACGACATGATGCTGTCACCACCATGCTTCACTGTGGGGATGGTGTTCTCAGGGCAATGAGCACTGTTGGCTTTGCACCATATACCGTTTTGCGGCAAGGCCAAAAAGTTCAATTTTGGTCTCATCAGACCAGAGGACCTTTCCTCACATGTTTGCTGTGTCTCCCACTCAGAAAATCGAGATGGGGGGGCCGCCACCGCATAGAGACGAGGCGGCGGCGAGATGCCCCCCCTGAAGGTACGTGAACACCTCTAGCCTTCTCTAGGAAGAGTGGTGGTTGAGCCATATTCTTTCCATTTTGCAATCGTGGATTTAACGGTGCTCCAGGGGATGTTCATAGTTTGGGATTTTTCCCTCCGAATGCAACCCTGACTGGTGCTTCTGCACAACTTTATCACAGAATTGTTTTGAAAGCTCCTTGGTCTTCATGATGCTGTTTGTTTAGATATGCTCTCTGACAAATGCTGGGGCCTTCCAGAAACAGGTGCATTTAATCTGAGATCATGTGGCACTGGAATTGCACACAGGTGGACTCCATTCAACTACGGTATGTGACTTTTGGAGGCAGTGGGTTGCACCAGAGCTTATTTAGGCATGTTGCAACAAAGGGGGTTAATACTTCTGCAACTAACAAGTGCCAGTTTGTTTTTGTTTACTTAACTTTTGTGCCATAATACAAATATTTTGCACTTTCACAGTATTGAGTATCTTGTATACATCAAGTGGTAACAATGCCAATTAAATCCATTTCAATTCCAGGTTGTAACACAACAAAATGTGGAAAAGTCAAAAGTTTGCAAGGCACTGTATCTATTGATTTATTTGTTATATTTATATCCTGCCTTTTTTCCTCCAAGGAGCCAAAGGTGGCATATATAATCCTCCTCCTCTCCATTGATCCTCACAACAACCATGTGAGGTAGGTTAGGCTGAGAGTCAGTGACTGGCTGAAAATCATCCCGTGAGCTTCATGGCTGAGCAGGGATCTCCTGAGTCCCAGTCCAACACTCTAACCATTATGCTACACTGCCTCTCATAAATACTAATATACGGGCAGCACAGTCCTATGAGGGTGCCCGCAACCCACCAAACACAAGCATCCTATGCAGGGTGGGAGCAGCGCGGCAGATAGGATACTGCCCTCAGAAACAGCTAGACATCCAATTTATTTATTTATTTATTATATTTATACCCCGCCTTTTTTCCTGCAAGGAACCCAAGGCGGCTTACATTATCCTCCTCCTCCTCCTCTTCATTTTATCCTCACAACAACCCTGTGAGGTAGGTTAGGCTGAGAGTCAATGACTGGCCCAAAGTCACCCAGTGAGTTTCATGGCTGAGCGGGGACTAGAACCCAGATCTCCTGAGTCCTAGTCCAACACCCTAACCGCTACGCCACACAATTTCGGCCATCTAGATGTTTTCCCTCTCCTTGTGAGGAGGAGAGGTTGAGGCGCTGCCTGGATTCCTTGGAAGGAAGACCATCTTTGGTTCCCTACCAGTCTGGAGAGAACCGCACCAGCTATGAGGTGGGGGTGGGTGGGCACTCTGTGGCGCTGCAACCTCTGAAAAGATTTCCGAGGTCGCAGGGACTTCCAGCCCCTATCCTATGTCCCCCCAGGCAAGGTCGGAGGGACATAGGATTGTGCCCTATTACATAAATGATAATTAATTAGCCAGAGTCAGCCTAAGATTATTTGCTGCCGGCGGCAACGGACAAGATAACACCTCTCCCCATTCCATGTACAGAAGCCGAACAAACTGGAAGTTGAATCTTATTTCAATACTGACTGGCAGGACAGCATCCTCCATGGCACCTCAGAGCAGCAGGCTAGCTTCAGGCGTTCAGGGCAGATGCATGGCATGCAGCAACTTGCCACCACTCCTTGCCCCCAACCATCTGCCGCCTGAGGCAGTTGCCTCACTCTCAGTTGCCTGAATAGAACTGTACTTCATTTGCTTGTTAAAATATTATTATTAAATTTATATTGCACAGCCTTCAGCACAAATGCTCTCAGGCTGGCTAACGAAGAGATAAAATAATATAATCCCTCAAAATAATATAGCAAATAAATCAAAATTAAATAGCAAAAGCCAGAAGACAAAACACAGTCAATATGGAAGAGCCCCATTGAACTCAGTGAGATTTACTTCTGAGTAGGCATGTATAGAATTGTGCTGTAAGGATCCCTTCTCAACTTTCCGAGCCTTGTGAGACTGCAGCGCCGCCGCCATCGCCAAACAAAACAACCCAGAACGTAAAGCCACACTGTGCACACTGCCAGAATGATGACTCAGATTCTCAGGGGACGACTTAAAACAGGTCTGCAAGTAAGTGGCAAGGCAATCGCTTACCAGGGAAGGCCATGCTGTGTAACATATCCTTCCTTTCCACAGAGGAAAGAGCCAAGCTGCAGGCACATGATCCTTTTTGTTTTGCAGGTGCTTTACTTCCTTATTCACCAATCTAGGTTAAAGTGCTCTCACTTCTACTTCATTCCTCCATGCAGTAGAAACACCGCAGGAATGCCTGGCATTTCTTGCCTGGCTGCACAGGACCGCTGGGGTACATGCCTTGGAAAGGATGATCGGCTTGGCTGAGTGAGGCCGAAGTCCAAATTCCCATAGCACAAGGCTCAAGATTTCTGTCTCTCAGCTTAATTAATCAGTCTCTTAGCGCAACCTACCTCCCAGGATTGTTGTGAGGATAAGATCGGGGCGAGCTAGAAAAATGTGTACACCTCTCCTTAGAAGAAAGATCATGGTGAGATCAGCTAGGTGTTTTTTTTTTTTCTAGTTTCCTCTCACTTTCCCACTCTTTCCCTAGACTCTAGGTGCTTGGGAAAGTGGGAAAGTGTGAGACACCCCTTTTATGGGAGCACAGAGATTTGACAGCTAGCTGTCAAAACTCTGGTTCCTTTTAAAAGGTTTTTTTTTTTTTTTACAAGGCTACCCATGGTTTTTTGTCAGGGACACATGCAGACATTAATGCATATAGAACTATATATGTACATTGAATTTACACAAGAATCCAGAAGCATCCATTTATTTTCTCACTGGCATAAACAAGTTTCCACTAGAGACAGAATATTCTGTGCAGACGTCTGATCTTAACTGGTTATGGACAAATTGCTGTGGTAAGACAAATATCACCACCTAACCGCACCTGAAGGGTGACTAAAGAACACTTTTGGTTTCACTACTTCCTTGTATCCAGCCCTTGAGAATTTTTTAAAAAGTATTGTTGTTGTTTTTTTTATTTACAATCATGTTATCAAATGTATCTCTGTAACTATGAGGGATTGATTTTTTTTCTTAAAGTGAAAAACTACAATTCTTTTTTTAAAACTTTTTAATTAAGTTTTTAAAATGTGAATTACTCCAAAACAAAAGCATAAAAAGAAGAAGAGAGGGAGGGGAAAAAAGAACAACAAAAAATACAGTTTTCTTACAGTATTTTAAGATAACTACTGTTATGGACCACTAACAGTAAATATGTATGAAATATATATCCATAAGTATCAAAAAAGTATGTAGTAATACAATTATCCATAAAAATAGTTATGCATAAACTTCAGAAAAAGCAGACCAAATATCCATGTATTTATCTATCTGCAGGTTGCGTCTGAATATCACCCGCTTTATAATATCAGTCTTTTGGCTGTCAAGAGGGCGCAGAAAATCCACATGCGTTGTCCTTGTGATAAATTCCATACAGCAGGTACATAATTTAAAAGAACGTGTGCATTGGTAAATATTAAAGAGCATTCTAATGCTATATTTATCCGTACTATGACCTCTACCCAAAAAGAAGCAACCACTGGGTTTTGCCAAAACATATGGGTAAGCGAAGCATTCACAGTATTACACCTCCAACAGTTAGCTGACTTAGACAAACCCTTATTAAAAAGACATTGTGGTGCCCAATAAACATGAAACAAAAGTTTTTGCTGAATAAGAATTAACCTAAGATCCATAGACCCTTTTGACACAGACGCAAAAACAATGTTCCATTGATTAGGCAACATAAGACCATCTAATTCCCTGTTCCATTCATCTTTAAAATTCTGTGTATCATACTTATTCACCAATAATAAGTATTTATAAACATGAATCGTAGGTCGATATAACTGCTCAGCCTCAATCAATGCATCCAATCGCAGAGGAGGTTCTGAAGCTGTAAAAGTGGCTGAACCAAACCTAGTTTCTAACAAATGTTGCAGTTGCAGGTATTGTATTGCCGTTCAGCTGAAGCTGGCAAGTTATATTTAGTACGCAAAGCCAAAAATGACAAAAACTCATCATCTACACTCACTAATTGATCCAAAGTAAAAATCAACCTGTCTGCCCAAGTCTGCCACAGGAACATTTTCTTACCAACTTTTAAATCCGGATTACCTCATAAAGTCAGTTTAGATGAGAAAATGGGTCAAACTGTAATTGACGAGATATAATACGTCACACCTCTCTAACTGCCACAATTGTAGGAGGCGCCCTATCCACTCTAATGCCATCCATTTGAAGAGAGGATCCAGACATAAGGATTCCAAAACTGACCAAGGTGGATCATCTAATCTAAGTGGAAAAGACCAGAATTTAGAATTATTTATTTATTAGTCGATAATTATTTATTATTTATTATTAGTCGACAAATAAGCTTTATGATATAAGGCAAGATCTGGAAAGCCAAACCTCACCTTCTTTAGTTGCATGTTGCATCCTTTTCAAAGAAATTCGTGGAGGTGAGGAACCCCAGAAAAAATTGCAAAACAAAACATCAAGTTTTTGAAAATAGTTGCCAGATATAAACATTTACATTCCAAAAATGGTACAATTTCACATTTGAAATTCAGCAATGAGATATAATTTAAAAAGAACAAAACAAGACAACAACCTTAAGCCTTAAGTTTGTTGATGAATTTCATAGTAATAATGTTAAGCTATAAGATTCAGCATATTGACAACAACTTGGATGATATTCAGTGTTGCACAAGGGAAGACACTTTGTGCTACACATCTTTCCCTTCCCCTACTTGGCCTGCTGGCCCCTTTACTGCCCTAAAAATCCTCCCCAGAAGTTATGAGGCACCTACCAAATGTTACCAATGTTACAGTGAGGGGGAATTGCCCAAAGTTAGGTGGACGAATCTTGCCCCACTTGTGCAAGGTTCCCAATTTTGGTGGTTTCCCTCTCCCAGTGCAGCCCTGTAAGACACAGTACACAATTTGGTAGGTTTCTTCTCCCCCGGGGGGGGGACTCCTTTGGAAAGGCTTTTTGGGGATATAGAGGGCTGCAGGGGTGGGGGGGAGGAAAGATCTGTTGTGCAAGCTGCCTTTCACTCATGAGGTGTTGGATACCACCCCTTGTATTCCCCCCACCCCTAAAAACCCCAAATCAGGCCTGGACACAATGAAATCCACCAAGGAAACTCAAGCCATATATGGCAGCCTGCAGGGGCTCAATTCACTTCCTATATCCTATTTTTGTTGCCTGCCTGGGACCTCAGGAACAAGGATGTTGTGGGCTGGTGGGTTCTACTTGGCATGGTGGGTCAGAAATTGCGCAGGCCACCCCTAATCCAAAAGCATCCATAACGGGGTATTTGGGAGGAGGGGTTGAGCTCTTATTCATTTCAAATTTGAGCTCTTCTTCATTTCAACTCTACATAGAAATGCCAGAATACCAGAGGCTGCCTCTGTAGGAATCCTGTAGAACAGGAAAGAGATTCCCTATTATGCTCTGGAATTCTAGGAAGCGGCCTGCCGTTCATCCCCAAGCACTCCTAGTGATCATGAGTACATCTGAGATGAGTGCAAGTTATTTGCTATTACACTCTGTACTTTCAGAAACCCTCAGTGCCTTGACACACACAACGGGATGTATACGGGTCATCAGAATAATTTGTAACCTTGTCCATTAGGATGATCCATGGGCAGATTGCTCCGAAGCAATTCCCTTTACGATGTTTTACTTTAGCAATAAACGACATTCTTGGCAGTCCAGCTCATTCAGAAAAAGGGAGGGGTGGAGGAGGGCCCAAGTAGATTTTTCTCCCAGCCATAAAGGCCGTCTGTTACGCAGGAACTTCTGATACTTCCCAGACCACTTGACCTTTCCTTTCCCAGAGAAAACAAAACAAAAAACCCTATAGTGTTTTTCATTCCCAACCTGTGCTCTGAATAGTTCAAACATTAAAACAGTATGTGATCTTTGGACCTGTGCTAAACTACCCATTTTAATTTTTTTAAAAGTCACTGGTAGAATGTGGTTCTCCCCCACCCCCCTTCTTATCACCATAGCCCTATTCTCCTCAGGTAGAACCCTGATTTTCACAAATGTAGAACACCTGAATAGAGCTTATAACAGCCTTCCCCAATCTGGTGCCCTCCAGATGTTTTGCACTTCAACTCCCTTCAATCCCAGCCGGCATGGCCAATGGTCAGGAATGCTGGGGGAGTTGTACTGTAGTCCAAAACATCTGGCTGGCAACAGGTTGGGGAAGGCTGGCTTATAAGACATAAAAGAACTTTCCTCCAACTCCTAAATACTATGTGGCGCTCATGGGATTATGTTTGCAGTGGATACCCCAAGAGCACCTAGACATGGAAATGCTGCATCTTGAGTTAGAAAGCTACATACCAAACCTTGAACCTAGTCATCAATGGAGAGAGAAAGTACACCAGTTGAGGGTCAGTAGGTCTTGTTAGGAGTTTGGCTATCTTGATAAGCATGGATGGACCTACTGGATAGACCCTGTCCTGTGGTTTTGACTAACAAAAGGGCTTTACAGTCATCAATTCCTTGGAGCCTCCTTTGAGCCAGTTTTTGGCTGGACTGGAAGCAGCCTGGAGGTGAGCATTGGGATGGGGGACAATGCTGTTGCTTTGTGGAATCAGAGGCAGTTTCACCCCCAGGTTGCTTCCCCAGCTAAAAAGTGGCATTCTCTCCTTCAGGGTCCAAATTCAAAATTGGAATTGCCTCTAACTTAGAATCATAGAATCATAGAAAAGTAGAGTTGGAAGGGGCCTACAAGGCCATCGAGTCCAACCCCCTGCTCAGTGCAGGAATCCAGGTCAAAGCATCCCTGACAGAGGATTGTCCAGTTGCACCTTGAATGCCTCCAGACTGGGAGAGCCCACCACCTCCATAGGTAGTTGATTCCATTGTCTTATTGCTCTAACAGTCAGGAAATTTTTCCTGATGTTTAGGTGGAATCTAGGTTCCTGTAACTTGAGCCCATTATTCCGTGTCCTGCAAACTGGGATGATCGAGAAGAGATCCTGGCCCTCCTCTGTGTGACATCCCTTCAAATACTGGAAGAGTGCGATCATATCTCCCCTCAGTCTCCTCTTCTGAAGGCTAAACATGCCCAGTTCTTTTAGTCTCTCCTCATAGGGCCTTATTTCCAGTCCCTTTATCATCCTTGTTGCCCTCCTCTGAACCCACTCCAGTTTGTCTATGTCCTTCTTAAAGTGTGGTGCCCAGAACTGGACGCAGTATTCAAGATGAGGCCTGACCAGTGCCTAGTAAAGGGGAATTATCACTTCCCGTGATTTGGAAGCTATACTTCTATTAATGCAGCCCAAAATAGCATTTGCCTTCTTTGCAGCCACATCGCATTGCTGGCTCATATTCAGTTTGTGATCTACCACAATTCCAAGATCCTTCTCACTTGTAGTATTGTTGAGCCAAGTGTCCCCCATTCTGTAACTCTGCATTTGGTTTCCTCTCCCTAGGTGCAGCACTTGGCATTTATCCCTATTAAATTTCATTCTGTTGTTTTCGGCCCAGCGCTCCAACCTATCGAGGTCACTTTGAATTTTGTTTCTGTCTTCCAGAGTATTAGCTGTTCCATCCAACTTTGTGTCATCTGCAAATTTGATAAGCATTCCCTGTACCTCCTCATCCAAGTCATTAATAAAAATGTTGAAGAGCACTGGGCCCAGGACCGAGCCCTGTGGTACCCCGCTCGTTACCTCTCCCCAGTTTGAGAAGGAACCATTGATAAGCACTCTTTGAGTCCGATTCTGTAGCCAATTGTGGATCCACCTGATAGTTGTTCCATCTAGCCCACTTTTAGCTAGCTTGCTAATCAGGATATCATGAGGCACTTTGTCGAAAGCTTTGCTGAAGTCCAGATATATGATGTCCACAGCATTCCCACAGTCCACAAGGGAGGTTACCCGATCAAAAAATGAGATCAAATTAGTCTGGCAGGATTTGTTCTTGACAAATCCATGCTGGCTTCTAGTAATCACTGCATTGTTTTCAAGGTGTTGCAGACTGACTTCTTTATAATCTGCTCCAAAAAGTTCCCCGGGATTGATGTCAGACTGACTGGCCTATAGTTCCCAGGTTCTTCCTTCTTGCCCTTTTTGAAGATGGGAACAACATTTGCCCTCCTCCAATCATCTGGCACTTCACTTGTCCTCCATGATTTCTCAAAGATAATAGACAGTGGTTCTGAGAGTTCTTCTGCCAGTTCCTTTATTACTCTAGGATGCAGTTCATCAGGCCCTGGAGATTTAAACTCATTCAGAGTAATCAGGTGCTCCTTGACCATTTGCCTATCAATCTCCAGCTGCAATCCTGCCCCTTCAGTCTGCACTTCAGGTTTGCCAGGGGGGTCATAGACCCTCTTTTGGGAGAAGACCGAGCCGAAGTAGGAATTGAACGCTTCTGCCTTTTCTTTGTCTTCTGTTATCAATTTGCCATCCTCATTGTGTAGTTGAACCACCATTTCTTTCTTCTGTCTTTTACTGTGCATGTATCTGAAGAAAGCTTTCTTGTTGCGTTTAGCATCCCTCACTAACCTTAGCTCATTCTCAGCTTTAGCCTTCCTGACACTATTCCTGCAGTTCTGTGCTACCTGCCTGTACTCTTCCCCTGTAGCCTGTCCTTCCTTCCACTTCCTATACGTGTCCTTTTTTGTTTTCAGGTCATCTTTGAGTTTATTCTGTTGCCCTTTGCCTTTTTTCCTTGTGGGAATTGTTTGCAATGGTGCCTTTAAAATTTCCTTTTTTAAAAATTCCCACCCATCCTGGGCTCCTTTTCTCATTAGAGTCGCTTGCCATGGGACCTTACTTATTATTGTTCTGAGTTTGTTAAAATTGACTTTCCTAAAATTCAGGGTACGTGTTTGGCTACACTCAGCTTTTGCTCCCCTTAGAATCAAGAACTCAAGTATAACATGGTCACTTTCTCCCAGAGTTCCCGAAACTGCCACTTTATCCACTAACTCGTCTATGTTGGTTAGAATCAGGTCAAGGATAGCCGATCCTCTAGTTCCTTCCTCCACTTTCTGTAGGAGGAAGTTATCAGCAGCACAACTCAGGAATTTCTTGGAGGGGCCATGTTTGACTGAATAAGTCTCCCAACAGATATCAGGGAAATTGAAGTCACCCATTACTACCACATCATGTCTCCTTGAAACATTTGCAATTTGCTTTTCAAAAGTTTCATCCTCGTCTTCTCCTTGATTGGGTGGTCGGTAGTAGACTCCAACCACCATGTTCGTCTTATCCTTTGCCCCCTTTATTTTAACCCAGATGCTCTCAATGGTGCTGCCAAGCTCCTCTTCCTGTATCTCTGTGCAGAGAAACGTATCTTTAACATACAGCGCAACTCCACTTCCCTTTCTGTTGCTTCTGTTCCTTTTGAACAAGTTATACCCTTCAATTGCTGTATTCCAGCCATGGGAGTCATCCCACCAGGTTTCAGTTATCCCTATCAAGTCGTATTTGCCCTCATGTATCAAGAGTTCAAATTCGTCCTGTTTGTTGCCCATACTCTGGGCATTAGTATAGAGACATCGAAGACTATGTGCTTTATAGTCCGACTTTCCCCCTACATTTTGTGGTAGACTATCATTGGGCACCGCCGGAGCTGTTCTCTCCATTGTGGCACAGAGGCCTTCTTCCAATGGTACCCCCGAGTTTATGTCTCCCTCCCCTGTTGGATTCAGTTTAAAGCCCTCCTGATTAAGTTCCTCATGCTGTGGCCAAACACATTTTTCCCAGTCCTTGTGAGGTGCAACCCATCCTTTGCCAGCAGTCCATCTGCCAGGAAGTGTAGCCCGTGGTCCCAGAATCCAAATCCCTCACGTCGGCACCACCTTCGTAGCCAGTCATTCACTCAGAGTATTTTTCTTTCCCTTTCTATGCCTCTTCCAAGTACTGGAAGGATGGATGAGAAGACTATCTGGGCCCCAAAGTTCTTGAGTTCCCTTCCCAGCTCTTCAAAGTCCGCCGTGATTTCTTTGTAACTCCGCTTGGCAGTATCATTTGTACCCACATGGAAGAGAAGAAAGGGGTATGTGTCGGTGGGCTGTATGAGCCTCGGTAGCTGCTCTGTCACATCCTTAATATGTGCCCTAGGGAGACAGCACACCTGGCGAGTCCATGGGTCTTCGCGACATACTTTGGCTTCGATCCCCCGCAGGAGGGAGTCTCCCACTACTAGTACTCTTCTCTTTCTCTTGCTGTAGGCCTTGGTTTGATTGCCTCCACTTGACTGACCTTCAGCCTCTTGCTCGCTGTCACGTTGGGTGCCCGGAAATTCGTCCTCTGCAGGCTGACCTCTGCTCTCGTCCCCAAGTACTTGGAAGCTGTTCGATAGCTCCACTGCTTCCAGAGGCGCAGAATGTCTTCTAGTTCTTCTGCTCCTAACAGTCACCCTATTCCAGGGAGTTCCCCTTACATTATTTTCCCTTGCCTCAGCAGTCTCCGCCTCCGCCTCATCCTGCCGTTGCCCTTCTGGCTCCTGTTCTACGCTTTGCTGCTGTAGATCCACCGTTCTGTCTAAGAACTGTTCACTTTCTCTTATACTCCTGAGGGTGGACACTTGCTGCTCCAGTCCTCTGACCTTTTCTTCCAACAGCGTGACCAGCTTGCACTTGTTGCACGTGTAGGCCATGTTGATCTCCGGCAGGAAAACAAACATTGCACACACATTGCAGGTCACCACCACTGCAGATTCCTTTCCTTCCATAGTTCTCTGTTCCCTTTATGTTTCTGTCTTTCTAGAAAATTTCTTAGGGACCTCCCCCTTGACCTCCCCTGCCAAACTCCACTGCCAAACTCCTGTTTGCTCTCCCTGTTTGCTCTCCCTGCTTGCTCGCTCTCTGGGAGCCTGCTTGCCTTATCCCAGTCCCAAAAACAGCTGGAGCCTCTCTCCTGTTGTGCTCCTTCTCAGCTGGGAGTCAGGAACAGAATGAGCTCCCAGGCCTCTCCCTTCCTTTTAAGCTCTCAGGCCACACCCTTCCCTTGCAGCTCCTGTTGTCCTTGCACTCCAGCAAATTGTAGTGCTTCTCCTGTTGTTGTACTACTCCGCTGCCAAACTCCTGTTTGCTCTCCCTGTTCGCTCGCTCTCTGGGAGCCTGCTTGCCTTATCCCAGTCCCAAAAACAGCTGGAGCCTCTCTCCTGTTGTGCTCCTGCTCAGCTGCTTTCTCTTGTTCTTTTCTCCATATTATTCCAAAGCCCCCCAAAAGACTCCAGGGCATTAATGACCCTTAAATAGCCCATCAAGTTTTTCAATCAAACCCCAAACCTATAGGCTATTTGATAGGTCCATCCACGCTTACCAGGAGAGCCAAACTTATAGCAAGAGCTACAGGACTTCAGCCTGCGTACTTCCTCTCTCTTTAGGTGTTGCACCCTCTACCATGAGGGGCATGTCAAATCCTCCATCTTGAAAACAGAAACACTGGATGAACTCAGGTAAGTGTTCAATATGTTAATTATAACGCCAGTTACTTCTCTGGGACATCCTTTACATGGGGGTTCAGAACCTCAGGCCTGAGGCTCACATTCGGCCCACTGGAGTCCCAGTTTAGTCCTCTGGGGTTCCCCAGAGAGCCATGCCCCCTTTCCCCCAACCACCAATTGTTTGGTGGTTTTCTGGCCTTTTTTTTTTTTTTTTGCAATTTCCCCCCATTCTAAAAGGTTGAAATGCCTCTCCTAAGGCTTAGTTACTAGCAATAAGAGCTTTAAGCTAATGTATGCTGATTTTTGCCTTTGGCACCACCCACCACTGGAATGCAGCCCCCGAGAGCTTTTCTGAAATAGAATTCGGCCCTCAGGTTGAAAGAGGTTCTGCACCTCTGCTTTACACAAATAAGGGAGTTCTTTGAGCTAAGGTTCAGATAAGCTCCTCCCTGGCAGTACCCCGAGGCATCTAGGGCTAGCAGGTAATCAATTAGTTCCCTGGAGGGCTATTTTCAAGGGGGTAAAATAGAGTGCTTTCTCGTGTTTTTCCAGACACTTGAAACTTTCAGGATCCCAGGGCCTTCTTACTTAAGGATCGGTTATTGGGTTACTGAGGTAGAAAAGCCACACCTCTGGATAAAGCAATGCCCCAAAGATGAAGTCTCTGACTTCGGTTGGCCATGTGTTCCCTTTTACTGAGGACAGCCCTCTATTTCAAGGGCTTTCAGAGGGCTGTCCTCTATTTGAAGGGTTGCTCAATCGAAGTCCAGTTTAATGACGAAGAACCATCCTCCGAAGGAAGAGCTGGGCCTTGAAGTGGCCCATCAACAGTTAGCACCTGCACAGCGGACTGAGCAAGACACACAGGTCTCCCAGTCACAATTGTCCACGCCATGGTGAGATGTACTGTATATATCTATCCAAATTATAATAATTATGTCTAAATTTGCAACTATACATATCAATTAACATATGCAATTTTTATGCAACTCAGTGCCCTCTTCTTTGGGTGAAGCATTTCCTCTTTTATGGCAATTCATAAGTGGCCACCTTACTCTGACTTCAGATATTCTAGAATCCCAGGCCCTTATCAGGGACTGAAGCCACGGCCAGCAGCTCTGTGGGCAGCCTCCTTGACTTCCTTCTCCCTGGGTCTGGCCCGCTCTCTGTTTAGGACCCTCCTCTCACCTTGCCCTTCTCCTGCCTGTTTAGAACCCTCCTCTCTTCCATTGCCCTAGTCTCAGTGCCTCTCCATGCTTTCCTTTGGCAGAGGCCATTTAAACGGCCCATGCTCACCCTTTTGCTCCAGCCCTTCTCCCTCAATCGACCGCAGCCATGGCCCTTGTCAATCAGTGGATCAGTCAGTGAGAGTGAAGCAGCTGCCTCTGATGTCATTTGTGGGTGCAGCAATCGCAGTGACGGCCCTTCGTGTGAGCTTTGTCAATTCCTACTACAAATAGTTTTATTTAACTGCATTACGAACTATGTTCTGTTTTAAATTACTGGATTCTATTTGTGGCAAGTTACAGATAATTTGTTTCGTATGGTTAATGTTATGGCATTTTCTATTATGCTGTGAGAGCAATAGCTATTCCTTTTTAGTCTCTCTGCATTCCCTTTTTCCTCCCTCAACGTTTGTCTCTGTTCTGAAGGCCAGTAAATTCCACAAAGGATTATGACATCGTAAACTCACAACAGTGATTATATAAAGTAGTCAGGGATTTTTCAAAGGAAGCAAAGTACAGGGAAATGGCTGGCACTCCATTCCATGATAAGTGGATATCATTTGTATAAATGGTCTTTGTACTTTGCCAAGCGCTTCTCTCAATGCAAACAGATTTACTTTGTACTAGGGAGGACCCAGGGCTATGGGAAGGAGGGGAGGGGGAAGCTGGAGAGGAAGGCGTCCATAACTGCTCGGCCTTCCAGAAATAGGGCTTGCTCCAGGTTTTTGTGGGCCCCCAATAGGAGACCCAGTGATGGCTGCATGTTGGAGCAAAACATCCTTTAGTTGCCCGCCTCATCCATCGGTGGGCCTTGGCAGGCTTACCTGGCTGCAGGCAGTAGCGCTCCGGGCAGCACAGAGCTTCTGGGCCTAGCTTTGTTTCCGACAAGGCTGCCACAGTAGTGTGGCTCTGGAGCATTTGGGGGAATTAAAATGGAAGCTAGATTCAGCCGCCCGGTACTGATCGGACCACCAGAAAAAGTTGAACGGGGAGCCGAAGGTTAGTGTTAGTGGTGGTCCCTGTTGGGGAGCTGAGACCCGCAAGAGCACTGTTGTAGTGGAGCCAGGCCTCGCAGGGTTGAAGGGCAGGGGCGTTTTGATTAGCAGGAAGGATGGATGACCTCACCTGCCACTAGGGTTAGCTCCAGGTTTTTGCGGGCCCTTGGGCAAGACACCCTCGATGGGCCCCTTCCCTCAGTGGGTCTACCTTGCCACCAGCTGCTATTGCGGCTCCTTCTCTTTCTCATCATTGCGACCACTTGCTTGCTTGAGAGGCAGAGAGCCAGGGAACAAGTCGGCAGTGGCATCTACTGCTCCTCCTTCTCACCACCACCATTGTCTGGGCCAGAGAGAGAGCGGCAGGTGGACAAGCAGGTGTCAGTGGTGCAGAGGAGCAGCAACTCTTCTGGTCAGTGAGCCCTGCTGGGGTGTGGGCTCAACTATACCTACACGACACTGGTCCTGCCTGCCACCCCCCTCAGACTTCCCCCTGTTCCTTCTGAGCTTAGCTGCAATCCTCAGAGTAACTGGGGGGGGGGATTGATTTCCCCAGATAGATAGATAGATAGATAGATAGATATAAACACAGCTGCACAATTGTTCAACTGTACTTGAGGGTGTAGCTATGGGGGCTATGATGATGGGCACCTGCACTTCAAAATTCACAACTACTCCACTCCCCAAAAGCAGCCCCAGGATACTGTCACCAGCTCTGAAGAGATCTACACAGTCCCATCCTTTCCTGGACAGTTATCTCTAATGGCCTCAAAGTGGATGAAATTATATGGAGGCAGCATCCTAGCTTGGAAGGTAGCGCCGGACTCTGCAAAGTGTGGTGGTGGGATTCTATTACCCACTAGGAAGCTGAGAGTGTTAGGATGCCGCCTGACTCTCTAAGGGGAAAATATGCTAGGGAGCCCAAACAAACTAACACAACAAAAACCCCAACAAACCAGGAAATCCATCTGGAAAGGGCAGCGCTACATCTTTCTGCAGCTCTGGCACCAGATTTCAACAGCAACTCACAGAAAAGCATGTGCGTGTGTCTGGGGAGAGAAAACGTGGTGTTTTATGATGGTTCGACGAAGATCTAATGCTTGTTGTCTGCAGCTGCCAGCCGTTCCGGAAAAAAAATGCAGCATGCTTATTTTCAAACCGGAAGGCAAACAAAAAGAAAATCGGCTGCAAATCACCGGTCAACTTTGTGTTGACCAGTGTATCGTAAAAACGGCCAGTTTCTTGATGATGTTGCATCAGATGGGTTGGAGCCCAGCACAGGGTGTGCTCTTCGTCTTGGTGCTGGCGTCCTCTTGCAGTGGGGGTATGATTCAACACAGTCACAGAAGCAGTGTCTCAATATGCATGGTGCCTTCATTCTGTTTGGATGATGCTTTAAGAGGCATGTTCTGTGTTAAACAGTGTATCTAGTAACTATTAAAGGAGCAGCGGAAACAATGAGAAAACGTTGCAATGTGGAGCTAGGGTGGCCTCTTATCCATCACCAAAAAAAGAGGAAATACATCACCAAAACTGAGGCCAAAAGGGGAGGGATATTTGCATAAAATTTGCATGTGCTCATTTATAGAGAAAGAGGCAAATTTAGAAAGAATTGCTGTAATTTAAATAATAGTACAACAACACATCTCACCATAGTATGTGTGGAGGAAGGGGGGGCTGGCTGGCCCGCCACACCCCCACCCTTTCCTACTCCAAAGGAACCAAGACCCCCAGAGATCTCAAGGTACCAGATTGCCAGCCTCAGCTGTCTGCAACCCTACTTGGATCTCTGTTCAGGGACTCGCCTTTAATTCTGTAACCTGAATTTAGATACTGAAGCCACAGAGTACTACAAAACCCATGTGGGGTAAAATCAGGACAAGGTTTATTCTGGTAGCATTTTACAACAAGATTAGGGAAATGAGAGAAGCACACAAAATAAGGAGAGAGACACTTTAGTACACAGTAAAGCTGCAAAACAATAAAACCTGATTCCTTAATATCTCTCAGGCACACACCTGTTACCTGAGGGTGTTCTCTTCAAGGGTTAAATCCAGCACAGCCTCGCTGCCCGAGGGAGATTACCTACCCGAAGGTCCGAGATGGGTAAAACTCCCACAAGGCTTGCCTTTACTAGAGCCCTCAATCCAGCTAATTTCACCAGGAGCTGCCTGGGGTCTTTGGCTTACCGCCATTACCACAGCCGGGTAGAACAAAGACCAAAACCCACGCTTTGGGAAATATACCTTTCCCCCCCTCCCCTCCTCTGCTGCCTCTTAGCCAATCACCATGCACCTCACCTGGCCAGGCAGGGGGAAGGGAACTCATGACTCATGGCTTGAACTATTTACATATGAAAGCCCTAGGCCAGCTTCTCTAGGCATCTAGGCGCCGAGGCTTTCGTTTCCTCCCAGCCCCCTCAACTGGCCCCACTTGGTTTACACATGGGGAGGCGTGTGTGTGTGTGTGTGTGTGTGTGTGTGTGTGTGTGCATGCATGCAGGAACCCCCAAGGGCCCCTTTCTCCACACGCTAACTATGCACACACACCCCACCCCAGCCGGTTCACACATGAGGTGAGTGTGTGTGTGTGTGTGTGTGTGCGTGTGAGAACCCCCAAAGGCTCTTTTCTTCACAGTATGGAAGACTGTGACCGAGTGACCTGTACGCTCAGTCTGCTATCCAGGTGCTAAATACTGATGGGCAACTTCAAGGCCCAGCTCTTCTTTCCCACGGCTCTCTATCCTTCAACGGTACTTGGATTGGACAGCCCTCCCCATAGAGGGCTGTCCTCTGTAAAATAGGCAGGGATGTTGAAGAGTCCTTGGTCTCGAGTCACGAGTCGAGTCACGAGTCTTTGGACCCGAGTCTCGAGTCCGAGTCCGAGTCCTTGGTCCAAAATGGTGACTCACGAGTCACGAGTCATGAGTCACTCCCAAAGCTGACTCCACGAGTCCCTATTAAAATCAATGGGATTTTCCCCCAACAAAATAAGGCTACTTCACACTTAGAGCAGCCACACAGAGTAATCTCAGGTCCTTCCTCTGCCTCTCCCAAGTACACAACACATCAATCAAAATAAATCTTGACACACTGTTGGGGCTGCACTCCTGGTAGCCGTCCATAGTGGCCGAGCAGCGGCACACCTCACTTCCATGCGCTCTTCACCGGTAATCACGCTCCTCCTCCACTCCTTCTGGCACAGCCCAGGGATGTTGAAGAGTCCTTGGTCTCGAGTCCCGAGTCGAGTCTCGAGTCCCATTAAAAATATTGTGACTCGAGTCCGAGTTGAGTCAGAGGGGGGACTCAGTCCGACTCACGAGTCGAGTCCTTGAGTCCGAGTCCCCATCCTTGAAAATAGGACACATGGCCACCCTATGTGGAGCACTCTTGTTCAGGGTTCCAGCCAGGCAGAGCGTGCCTTCTTCCACAACACTCCACTCAATGCCCCGTTTCCCTCACCCTCCGGGTTTCTATTTCCCCCCTGCAACAGAAACTTAAGGCACAATCCTATGCATGTTCAGACAGAAAAAAGACTGGCTGGGACATGCTGGGAGTGTTAGGCCGTTTTTCAGTCTAAACATGTTACATAGGATTGTGCCCTTAGAGTTCTGTGGCCACTGAGTATGCTCAGTCCTTATTGAGTTGGATTGGGGGGGGGGGGTACAGGTTGCCCTTTTAATTCCACCCCCCCCCAATGTTTTGCCCTCTCTGAACTTTTGGGTTCTCCTGAGCATGTTTGTGTGCGTGGTTTGTGTTGTTTTGGCTACGTAAGTATCAGGACTTGGAGAATGAGTTTGTTATTAGTATAATCATGATTGGTTTACTTTACAGGGCTGTTGCGTGGATTACTGAGGGAATGAGAAGAACATCAGGGTTCTTTCCCTGATGTTCCCCTCCACACATCCAATGAGGGGCATGCATGATGTTCCTCATAGCATTTATCCAGACATTTAAAGAAAAGTGAGAGAAAGTTGGCATCTCTTTATTGAGATTCTTGTCCAGAAAACAAAATCCTAAATGGAGATGTAAGCAGGGACAATACCAGGGATGAGGGGCCTAGTGTATCTTTGTTCCTAGAGTATTCTGGAACACATCATGATAAAGCAAACAAACAAACAGGATTGTCCTGCAGCATGAGTCAATGCTACCATGCCAACACCAGCCGGCACTGTTAAATGTTGCATACCAGCAGCAGCACACAAAGCCATAATGAAGCAGTAGAGAGATGTGATGTGACACAGCAGAAGCTGTCTAACTTCAGGCATTCATTTCCAAATGCATGAAGGGGGCATCTAGGAACATGTGAGATAGTGCCATTTTTTCAGGGGGAGAGGAAAGTATACAGGTATATAGACTATATATACCTGTATAGTATCCTACTACCCCCCATTTTTTACACCCTTTCTAAATCCCATTTGAAAAATAGACTTTTACAGCTGTCAAAGGTAACTACTCCAGTAAATAGGGTGGCTCGCACTTTTGCATGTTCTCAAAGTCATAGAATCTCGGGAAGAAGTGCAAAAGTGAGGGCACTCTTAGGACACATGCGTGTCCCCCTGCTAAAAAGCCCTGAGGATCTTGCTACAAAGGGGGTGAATGAGCTGCCACCCCCTTTTTACAAGCTAAGATTACTCACTCCTTTGGTTACATTTGACAGCTCGCCTTTTGACAGCTGTCAAATGGAACCAAAGGGGAAAATAAACTTACCTGCAGCCTCTGTCGGGCAATGCCCAGGGTGGGTACCTGCTGGCCTTTGCCAGCAGGCACCCCCCCTATACATCACCCACCTGAGGCTCCCCATCCCCACACCCGCACAACTGTGAATGTCTGTAATTATGTAAGTGCGGGTTAAAAAAAAATTAACATTGCAAATATTTACAAAAATTAATGGGGGGGAATTAAAAAAAATGTTTGGCAACCACAGGCATCCCCTCCAATGTGCCGCTGGGGCACTTTGAAGGGACTGTCTGTAGCTGTCAAAAAGGGGTCATGATAACCAGCTTTCACGATTTCATGGGTGGGAAAGGGCTAAAGGGGAAAAAAGCCATGGCGAGCCCAGAACGACTTGTGATTGCAGTGCGGAAGGAGGAGATAACTCAGTCCTCCCGCAGTGTACGCTGGGATACTCGTGGGAGGACCAAGGGGGTAGGAGTGGGGGTGGGTGCCAACAACCCATGTTGAACCTGATCTTCTGTCACGTGCACCATGGGTTGTTTCGCAAACAACCAACTCACTGTTGCTTACTGCCAGGGTGGGTTGGCGTGACCTGTGAGTGCACTGATAGTGGAGGTATGCATGACAGTTGCATTTGCTTTTGCGTAAGCATGCCCAGCCCCAATTCAGACTGGGACTATGGTGCTCTGGGATGGGGAGGGTTTCTCTTAAAGGAAGAAAACAAAAGCCTCCATTGACTCTAAAAAGAAGACAGACATAGCACATAAATTACAGAGAGAGAGAGAGAGAGAGAGGCTGCTCAGAATGGGCATTCTGGGACCTTAAAAGAAAATGGAGTCAGTCAAGTTAATTTGATCAGATCTTTGAACTCTAGCCAATAAAGGATATTTTCATCACAAACACTCTCTTTCCATTTAACAGAGAGAGAGAGAGAGAGAGAGAGAGAGAGAGAACTTTCCTTCTATTACTTCCAATTATAGCATTTTTATCATTGATCTCAGTGCTAAGTAGCCTGCATTTAAGCTTTTAAGACAAGGCAGGGTTTAATTAAAACCATGAAGAGGGGGAGAGAAATATTTGTGATACTCCTTAAACCTCAAGCAGGAATGGAATGTGTGTATGTGTGTGTGTGTGTGTGTGTGTGTAGGGATGGGGTCGGAGAAGGAATCCCTTGATCCCCAGCACCACACCAACAAAACAAAACAAAACAAAACAAAACAAAACAAAAAACACCACTCAGTAAAAACTAATATTACTATCTCTTAAAAACAAATAAATTTTAGGTGGCGGATCAAATTATTATTCTTTTAAAGGAAAGTGAGTTGAAAAGACCACTTAACAAAAGTAGGAGGAGATTTCATTAATCTGGATAACTCTGTAAAGGATCCTTGGAATAATTAATTTGTGGATGTCGTACAGTTAATAGAATTTGGAAGAAGTACAACAATGACATGTCCTCTAAATAAGTTGGATGCACAAGCACCTATAATGCACTGACAGTTGGCAATGGAATCCATCTTTCTACCATCACGACCCCAGTTGACTCTAGCTAGTCCATTGCACTGTGAGTATTCCACCTCTGTTCATATGTCTACTCGTTGGTAATTTCAGTTTTAACCACTGCCCCCCCCCCCCGCCTCTTCTCCGTGAGATTCAGATCAGATAACCCACAACATGAGGCCATGGATTTTTCTTTGAGATGCATGAATGGTCTATCCTGGAAATGTGGTCAGGCCCCAAATCCTGCAACAATGTATCAAAACCAGGTAGAACCAGAGGACATCAGCACGTCATAAATTCACATGATAGTATTCCAAGCCCTATTCAGACAATTGTTGGAAGGCAAACACTGTACTTAATTTCTGCATGTGCGCTTACAGCGGCGTAAGGAAACCTATCATACCGAGGTTCCAAGGCTGAACTCTAGGGAGCAATGGTGGGCAAACTCAACAGAAATCTAGGGGCTTGAGTTGCTTTTAGAAAAGAACACTTCATCCTGCCAAGAGTTACAAATAGGATGCCATTTTCAGACTGTGAGTATTCCCAATGAGTTTGACAAGATTTATTCACAGAGTAAAAGCTTAAGTTGGTGCATGTCCTGGTAATAAATTGAAATCAAGAGAGTGTGAAGCAAATTGTACCATTTCGATTTCTTCTAGCTGCAGAGAATCTCATCTGTGACTCTTTCAAAGAGAAAGAAAATCCCTATAATGAAAGCAAGGCCCCTGGATTATGAATCTCATTATTGCATGGTTATTCAGAGGTGTTGTATCTGCGGGCTTAAAAAAAAAAAAAAAAGCATTTCCCATACAAATTCCAATGAAATATATGTGGTCAAATGTATATTAAATTGTATATATGAAATGTTCAAATGTACATAGAAATAGCTACAGTCTACTGCAAGCAAACAGCATAAATCTGGCTGACAGCATGCATAAGAAAGAATGGTGGGGGTGGTGGGGAGAAATTACAAATTATCTAGCAAATAACAGTAGCGCAAAATAACAGTAAATTTATCGTCACTAGTTGGTAACAACATTGTTTTTATTTTCCTGTGCTAGGAAACAGAAATCGTATCAGTCAACTATTCCTGTAAATATTTCTTTTCCTGTTTCCTTTTGAGTATTCAGTCAAATGTGTCGTCGTCCGTCCCCCCCCAAGGGCCACTTAACTTGTGTGTATGTGTGCTTTGCATTTCCCCTTGCATGAAAACCCTGTACTGGTTAAAATCTACATTTTGTTTAAAATGCCTCACTCTATACTACATTAACAATACAGTACTTGAAAGAGGTGTATTCTGGACTAAGATCATGTTTCTAAGGGTCAGTTCAGACATATGCTAATTGACTAGCATTAAACGATGACTTGATTGTGTGAATGAGCCACCAATCATCAGGGATGTTGAAGAGTCCTTGGTCTCGAGTCACGAGTCGAGTCACGAGTCTTTGGACCTGAGTCTCGAGTCCGAGTCCTTGGTCCAAAATGGTGACTCACGAGTCACGAGTCACTCCCAAAGCTGACTCCACGAGTCCCTATTAAAATCAATGGGGTTTTTTCCCAACAAAATAAGGCTACTTCAGATGTGTGGTTTAAATAAATTCTAGGCACAAGTGTGCCTTTTTATTTCAAAACTCTGCAACTGATTTTGGCAAGAACAGACCAGGCAGACAAACCCAAATAACCAGGCAGGCAGAGGAGGCAGGGAACCCCAAAGCAGGCAGGCAGAGGCCTTTGTCTTGCACAATTCAACTGTTGAACTGGTCAAGAAGAGACCAGGCAGGCAGAGGAGGCTGGGAACCCCAGACAGGCAGGCAGAGGCAGCCAAACCCAAAATGTCTGAAAGGTTGCATTTTAGAAAAATGATTTAAAAAAATAAACTTGCTGTACTTCCTAAAACTTGTCCATGTTGCATTTGAGGGACATGGTTTTTTCTAAATGTTTGGCCCATTTAAACAAATGTTTAAATGTTTAAATGCAAGGACTCGACTCGTGAGTCGGACTGAGTCCCCCAGGGATGGGGACTCGGACTCGAGGACTTGACTCGTGAGTCAGACTGAATCCCCCCTCTGACTCGACTCGGACTCGAGTCCCAATATTTTTAATGGGACTCAAGACTTGACTCAGGACTCGAGACCAAGGACTCTTCAACATCTCTGGGCTGTGCCAGAAGGAGTGGAGAGGAGCGTGATTGCCAGCGAAGAGCGCATGGAAGTGAGGTGTGCCGCTGCTCGGCCACTATGGACGGCTACCAGGAGTGCAGCCAGCCCCAACAGTGTGTCAAGATTTATTTTGATTGATGTGTTGCATACTTGGGAGAGGCAGAAGGAGGACCAGAATGGGGGCCAAACATTTAAACCACACAGTAGCCTTATTTTGTTGGGGAAAAAACCCATTGATTTTAATAGGGACTCATGGAGTCAGCTTTGGGAGTGACTCGTGACTCGTGACTCGTGAGTCACCATTTTGGACCAAGGACTCGGACTCGGACTCTAGACTCACGTCCAAAGACTCGTGACTCGACTCGTGACTCGAGACCAAGGACTCTTCAACATCCCTGGAGTCCCCCCTCGAGTCCCAATATTTTTAATGGGACTCGAGACTCGACTCGGGACTCGAGACCAAGGACTCTTCAACATCCCTGGGCTGTGCCAGAAGGAGTGGAGAGGAGCGTGATTGCCGGCGAAGAGCGCATGGAAGCGAGGTGTGCCACTGCTTGGCCACTATGGACAGCTACCAGGAGTGCAGCCCCAACAGTGTGTCAGGATTTATTTTGATTGATGTGTTGCGTACTTGGGAGAGGCAGAAGAAGGACCTGAGATTACTCTGTGTGGCTGCTCTGAGTGTGTTTCTGGTTCCAGCAAGTTCATCACCAGTGGAGCGGGTGTTCAGTGAGGGTGGAATTGTGATGAGATCTCACCGTTTCAGAATGGGGGCCAAACATTTAGAAAAAATCATGTTCCTCAAATGCAACATGGATAAGTTTTAGGAAGTACAGCAAGTTTATTTTTTTAAATCATTTTTCTAAAATGCAACCTTTCAGATATTTTGAGTTTCCCATGCAATACTTCTTGCATGGCAAAATGTGACAAAATGTTGTCCAATTTAAAAATAGAGGTCTAGATTATTATTGCCATCCAAATATTTCCCATGCATAACCAGCTGGTAAAGTTCTGTTCAGCTTCCTACAGTCGTAACTCTCCCTGCCCACGTCTTTCCATGGTGCTTCGTTTGCTCAACCCCCTAGTCGATGGCCATGGCCAGTGAGCATGCAGAAAACCTCCCTCACCTCTGCCCTCACAACCAAACTATCTCATCTTCCAATTAATACAAGTTTCCCCGAAGACAGGCTCAACTCCTATGTTTTCCGCCATTTCTTTGGCAGCAATGATGGCTGCCGTTGTTGCTTCAGGCAGAAAAGCCGCATGTAAAAGAAATTTTCAGCTCAGCGCTAGTACTGTTATAACATTGGCATTAGAAAAGGAATAGGGTAGGAAATCTCTGACTGACGCACACACGCACGCACATATATATGGAGCTGTCTTTGGAATAAAGCAGCTGCAATTGCTGTACTTCCTTCTTTTCCCCCAATCAGATAGAGATGGCAGGGGTGCAATCATCCCTACAAATCTAATGTGAATCAGTGGAGGGATCTTTGCCAGGTGACATTCAACTCTCACCCTCCAGATCCTGATTGGTGTGTGTGTATGGGGCGAGGAACTCCACCTGCCTCAGAATCCTATTCCATTGCAGAACTTCAAATCCCCGATGCCCCCTAAGGGGTGGTGGTGATCATTTTGGTTTGAGAACCATTGCTTTGGTTTGAGAACCATTGCTTTGGTTTGAAAACCATTGTCTGACACCTATGGCAAGCCACTGCACCGTGCCTAATGGCAGGACCGGCCCCAATTCCTCTTCTCCGAAGTGGGGAACAGTTGCTTCCTATTTGCTGTTTCCAAAGCATCCACAATGCCTCTATCATATTCCACTTTGGCATCTCTACTCTGAGTTGAAGAGGTCTACTCCTTTTAGTTTCTTTCCACATATAATATTTATTGCCCTAGCCTAGTATCTTTAGCACACTAAAAAAACAAGTTTGAAGAGTTCTGAAATTGTGTGCGTGAGCCTAATAGATCTGAATTTGTTTTCACTCTGGGATCATACTACGGTATCTCATATGAAATATAGCTTTCCTTTCCACACAAACAAGAATTCAGGAACTGAAAAAAACGCTCACATTCTAAGCATTCTGAACTGGTTGTGATCCACCTGCATGCCTGCTGCTGCTATAAGTAATGGAGAACGAGAAAAAATCTTAACTATCTCCCAGTGCTGGGCAGGGATGGGGACTCGGACTCGAGGACTCGACTTGTGAGTCGGACTGAGTCCCCCCTCTGACTCGACTTGGACTTGAGTCCCAATATTTTTAATGGGACTCAAGACTCGACTCGGGACTCGAGACCAAGGACTCATCAACATCCCTGGGCTGTGCCAGAAGGAGTGGAGAGAAGCGCGATCATTGGTGAAGAGCGCATGGAAGCGAGGCACGCCGCTGCTCGGCCACTATGGACAGCTACCAGGAGCGCAGCCCCAACGATGTGTTGAGATTTATTTTTATTGATGTGTTGTTGTGGGGGGTTAGGGTCAGACATTTTGGGTTTGGCTGCCTCTGCCTGCCTGTATTCGGGTTCCCAGCCTCCTCTGCCTGCCTGGTCTCTTCTTGACCAGTTCAACAGTTGAATTGTCCAAGACAAAGGGCACTGCCTGCCTGCCTGTTTGGGGTTCCCAGCCTCCTCTGCCTGCCTGGTCTCTTCTTAACCAGTTCCACAGTTTAAATTGTCCAAGACAAACGCCTCTGCCTGTCTGCTTTGGGGTTCCCTGCCTCCTCTGCCTGCCTGGTTATTTTGGGTTTGTCTGCCTGGTCTGTTCTTGCCAAAATCAGTTGCAGAGTTTTGAAACACTTGTGCCTAGAATTTATTTAAGCCACACATCTGAAGTAGCCTTATTTTGTTGGGGGGAAACCCCATTGATTTTAATAAGGACTCGTGGAGTCAGTTTTGGGAGTGACTCAGGACTCGTGACTCGTGAGTCACCATTTTGGACCAAGGACTCGGACTCAGACTCGAGACTCAGGGTCCAAAGACTCGTGACTCGACTCGTGACTCGAGACCAAGGACTCTTCAACATCCCTGGTGCTGGGTGGGGGAACAGGACATTTGTGCACACAATTACACTTTGCAGCATAGAAATTCCTTCTATTAAATTGTCTTTGTGGCGCGTGTGTGTTTACTAGCTGGCAGCCTGCTTGTTCCAATTATATCTGTTATTATATTCCTCAAGCTAGGCTCCAAGGTAAACAAGTGAAAACCTGACAGCTGGGACATTATGCTCTAGGTAAAATGGAGAGCTTTTTATAAGCTCACACAGCATAAATCCCTATTGTTTTTGGTGGAATAAGGAAAGCACATGAAGAAAGAGGATTCTAATCTCTCCAGAGACTTCTTTCTCTAGCTCACCTCTGATAAATCCTCAACAATATCAGTTCCTTGCCAAGTGTGTCAACTACATACAAAGTTTTGAAGCGGACACGGACACAGACACACAGAACTGGGATCCAGACAATGCTTTTCAATAGCAATTCTGCTGCATGGACTGTTGGAGGATAATTGGCTCATTACCATTAAGTGTGGGGAATTATAGAGGTGCTGCTTGTTATTAAGTGTTGAACACTCAGATTCACTTGCACATGTACCCCCCCTTCCTTCTGTGTTAAATATGACATGATGATGGGATGCTGTGGAATGTAAATACTGATTAAAAGGAGCAGAATGACACTGATTACAAGGAAGAGAATGACTAAACTACATGTCTGGATTGATTATTTATGTAAATAAATACCACTCATATAACGTCATTATCGAAGACCCACAGATCATTCTGGAAGCAGCTCTGCTGAAATGCTTCTTCAACTTGATTACTGAATTTAAAAATGCAAAACAAAACCATTCTCACAAGGAGTTCATAGATTTCATAGATTTCATAGATCATAGAGTTGGAAGGAGCCTACAAGGCTATCGAGTCCAACCCCCTGCTCAATGCAGGAAACTAGAGGAGGGGTCTCCCATCCAAGTAATAACCAGGCCTGACCCTGCTTAGCTTTCCACACTCAGACAAGCTGAGCCAGCGTTCTCAGGCAAGGGGACTGCATCTTAAAGCAGCACAGCGAAATTCATAGATTTCATGATCATAGAGTTGGAAGGAGCCTACAAGGCTATCGAGTCCAACCTCCTGCTCAGTACTCAGTAGCATGTCCCATTGAGTTGAATGAGACTTACTCCCAGGTAAGTATGTATAGGATTGCAGATTAAGGGCACAATCTTATTTATTTATTTATTTATATTTCATTTATATCTCGCCTTTTTTCTTCGTGCAAGGAGCCCAAGGCATACTGGCTGGTACATGGTGGGAGTTGTAGGCCTCTTTTCTGTCTCAACATGCATAAATGCAGAGTAAACTGATCTTTAGTACTGGAAAAAATATGGGAAGCCATATCTGCATTTCAAATCATGCATTTAAGTGCAGCAGCATCATACAATGCAGCTGAAAGATTAATCTTCCTTTTTTTAAAAAGACATTTATTCTGCTATTTCCAAATCATTTATAATATTTTGCCTGTGCAATCTAAACTGAAGAGGCCTAGTTGCTTTATAGTGCAAGCCTATGCATGTCTATTCAGAGGTAACTGCCACTGAGTTCAATGAGGCTTACTCCCAGGTAAGTGGGTATAGGATTGCACCCTTAGCCTGGTTTCTCATTGCAGATTCTTTTTGTTGACATCTATATAGCACTCAAAAAAAGCCCTGTAAAAAATGATACTACCTTATCTAACATATTTAATGTGTGTAAAGTGCTTCATATACATTAGCTCAGTAATCCTTCCCACAGTTTTGAAATGTTCCCCTACCCCCATCATTGCAGGGAGGGCACTGAGGCTGAGACTATTAGGCAGGGGTGGGGAACCTGTGGCCCTCCAGATGTTGTTGGACAACAACCCCCATCATCCCCGACCATTCACCGTCCAGATGCTTGGCCTTCAACTCATGATTTCTCACCATTTACTATTCTAGCTAGCGCTCATGGGAGCTGTAGGTCAAAACATCTAGAAGGCCACAAATTGTCCACCCCACTATATACAAATGCAGCTACTAGAGCTGGCCCAAGACATTTTACTGCCTGAGGCAAAGGACAAGACGGTGCTGTCCACCCCATTCTACATACGCAAGTGAACTGGACTAGCTGTTGCATTTTACTTTAACGCTGGCAAGAGGACAGTGTGCTCCACCGCATCTGAGGGCCAGCAGGCTACTTTAGGGGGTACAGGACAGGCTGTGTGGTTCACACACAGTTCTGTCCTCCAACAGAAGGGAAAGGCTGGGTGGCTAATGAGGAATGACCACTGCGGGGCCCATCCAGCATCTTCCATCTGAGGCAGTTGCTTCACTCTGTCTAATGGTAGGGCCAACCCTGGCAGCTACTTGTCTAGAATAAATTATCTTGTTACTTGGTAAACCAAGACCTTTAGCAAATAAAAATAATGTCAACCTATACAAATAAAGCAACTGCTGCTGTCCACTTGAACAAACTATAACATTCCAGTAAGAAATGACTTGGCAGATTTAAAGTTTTAGGAAGAGCCCAGAAGTTCAATAGGAATGAGGGGGCTTTCAGCAAAGGAAATTAGGACATAAATTGACATTTCATACATTTCCCAGCCACCAGAACCTCTATCCAGGAGATTAAATATACATTTTAGAAATCTGACATCACCTCGTTAATCTATTTCTTTCTTACAAATGGCTTTGTCGTGTAACTGTTAAGGAACAATAAATTGAGCATTGCTATTTATAATTTAACGACTACCAGGATAACAATGTTTTGGCTAAAAAGCTGGGTGGCGTGGGGGTTTAAACTCTAGGATGGAAGCCAATTACCTTGTGACAATTTATTGAAACAATTTCAGCAGTTGAAGATGATCTGGGAAACAGTTCCAGTTAAGCTTGCTATTAGTTTCTTTGTACCATTTATCTTCAGTCAGCAAAGAAAATGTGCTATTCTTTCTTGTGAAAAATTCACATAATGGGGATGCTTAATGTATTAAGCAAAAGATGCCGAAGCACAGCCCTGCTTAAAAGCAATGCCTTTTGACCTTTAAGGTCTATCTCCCAGTCCCCTCCTAATTCCTGGTAAAGTAGTAATTGGTTGTAGATAGTCCTCAAGTCTTGGTGGGGTGGGTGGGTGCGGGGATTACTACACTTTCTCAAACTCATCTATTTTTATTACATCATATCACTTAGGACTGAGTCCCAGCATTGAAAAGTAGATTTACGGTGCTTATTTCCATTGTGGTTATAGGATTGTGGATATAGGCTTGCAGCTTTAGATGAGCTCTTGACCCAAACAGGAGTGTGGAGGAATGGCATCATGAAAGGTTTAAAGGACATGCCAGTTAGGAAGCTAGACAAGAACCTTTATTGCCTCTCTTAAACAAGAACAGAACAACAACAGGAAACTCCTGACTCCACCCAGCTCTAACTAAGTCCATTGCCACCTAGTGGCTAAGCTATGTAATGACACCATCCACATAGACCAGACATGGAAGCAGAATCACCTCCCACCGCACGACTCCCTGCCTCTGCACCCCAATCCATTTCCCAATAAATGTGCATGTTGTTCACCATGGTTTGTTATCTTGGCTGGGTTCAGACAACACGATAACCCACGTTTCAACAGCAACCCATGGTTCAACGACAACCCACACTCAACCCATACTCAGTCCTTAAGGGCGGGTTATCAAGTAGTCTGAACCCAGTCAATGAGAAATGTTAGGGATCTGCATGTTGCTAGCAGAGGAAGGAACAAACCCGCCCCCCAAACTTACATAATGAAGTTAAGACAGGCAATATTTCTGATTTACAGAAAATAAAAGCGGAATTGCCAGCTTCTCACCTTGTGAATGTGAGCAATGCTAAGACCGCTAAATCTTGACAAAGTGCTGGCAGTCTGAACTTTGATGGCAACAGCCAGTCCAATGATATTGCAAGAACATCTCATGTATCATGGTGCTCTTGGCCTATGGATAATAAATCGTGCACTTTAGAGTGCTTACCTCTTGCATTTGTCTTTGAGGGTTGTGGGTAGAAAACATAAATCTGTCGATGACTGAGAGGAAAATTCCAATACTCTGCATAAAGTAAGCCTGAAAAATGATGTGGCAAAGTAATTCACCATTTGTCTACTGAAAAGTGCTACCTCAATACCCCCACTTCCCCAAGTGATGAGAAGCACCAAGGACAGCCTACCCAGGCTTGGTTCCTTTGTTTGAGAGAGTATAATCCCCATGAACTGGCTGGTGTAGCCCAAGGGTGCAGAAGCTCAGACCCATAGGCCAAATCCAGCCCTCCAGGGTTCCCCAGTTGACCAAGCCCCCTTCCCCTCACCCCACCCCCTTTTCCCCAATTGTCTGGTGGTTTCCCAGCTTTTGCACATCCCCCCCCCACTCTAAAAAAGGTTCAGATGCTTCTCCTAAAGCAGTGTTCTCCAACCTTGGGTCCCCAGATATTTTTGGCCTACAACTCCCAGCATGCCCCAGCCAGCTATGGTATGCTGGCTGGGGCATGCTGGGAGTTGCAGGCCAAAAAGATCTGCCAAGGGTAGACCTGTGTGGTATAGTGGTTAGAGTTAGGCCTGTGGCTTACGCTGGCTCAGCTTGTCTGAGCGTGGAAAGCTAAGCAGGGTCAGGCCTGGTTATTACTTGGATGGGAGACCCCTCCTCTAGTTTCCTGCATTGAGCAGGGGGTTGGACTCGATAGCCTTGTAGGCTCCTTCCAACTCTATGATCTATGAATCTATGAGTGTTGGACTGGGACTCGGGAGATCCGGGTTCTAGTCCCCGCTCGGCCATGAAACTCACTGGGTGACTTTGGGCCAGTCACTGACTCTCAGCCTAACCTACCTCACAGGGTTGTTGTGAGGATAAAACGGAGAGGAGGAGGAGGAGGATTATGTAAGCCGCCTTGGGTTCCTTGCAGGAAAAAAGGCGGGGTATAAATATAATAAATAAATAAATAATAAATAAAGGGGACCCAAGGTTGGAGAACACTGCCCTAAAGCTTAGTTACTGGCAATAAGAACATTAAGCAAAAAGATGGTGGTATTTTAGCGCCACCCCATTTTGCCTTTGGCCCCACCCTATTTGGCCTTTGTTCCCACCCACCACTGGCATGCGGCCTCCAAGAGCTTCTACAAAATTGAATTCGGCCCTTGGGCTGAAAGAGGTTCAGCACCCCTGATTTAGCCCAATAGGGGCAGAGTCACCACCATTGCCACCAGCTGCTCTTGCTCCTCCTCTTTCTCATCACTGCTACCACTTGCTTGCTTGACAGGCAGAGAGCCAGTGAGCAAGCAGGCAGCGGCATCTGCTGCTTCTCACCACCACCGTTGTCTGGGCCAGAGTGAGAGGCAGCTGAACAAGCAGGTTGCAATGGTGGAGAGGAGGAGAAACTCCAGGGGGCCTTTGTTAGTGAGTCCCTGCTGGGTGTGAGCCTGCAGCAGATGCCCAACCATGCCTACCCTTGATACCGGCCCTGTTTAACAGATGGCCAGGGGTAACAAAAAGGATGGAAGAAGCAGTGGGGAAACATGGGAAGGCTACGAACTGATGACAATGTGGCCCGGGGCTTCTGCCTGATAAAATTCCACAAATGTGGCAGTGCGATTGCACAATAATAACTTTGTCTGGAAACACCCAAAATCGACACATCTAATATTTATGCAACCACATCGGAGGAAAGAAGTGCCATCCAACCAATCTCAGTAATGAATTTTGTTTCAGGACCAGCCTTACAATGACATATTTTCATTTCTTTTTAACAACATTAACTTTCTCTAATTTTTCTAAAATGTGCTGCTGGAAATATTTTTAATCTTTTTCTTTGTGTGTGTTGGAACAATACACACACACACACACACACACACAGAGCAGACAGGGGAGGCACAAAAGAAGGAGCCTGGCACTGCTGTGTACTGAGGGTTGTATCCAATGAGGCCCCTCTGCTAGTGGAATGGACACTGCTGGCAGGTCAAATCCCTCTTCCCACCCACCCCAGCCCCCTGTGTGCCCCCCAAATCTGATCCAGAGGATGGGGGCCCTCCAGAGCAGATTTGGGGGGGCATGTGCGGGCTGCAGGGGGAAATAGGCGACGGGAAACTCCTGTTGCACAAGCAGACATCTGCTTGTGTAATGCTGGATTTTGCCCAGTCTTTAAAATGGCTGCCCACCCACCCACTCACAAACACTTCTCTTCTCCTGGGCTCCATACACAGAAGAGAGAGTTGAGGAGAGGAGGTGGCCCAAGGAGCCTCTGAGCTCAGTTCCCGGAATCCCTGCTCCTATGTGAGCCCTCCTTTTGCCGCCTCCTTTGCTGCCAAGACTGCCACAGAACTTTTGGCTCTGCCAGATGGCATGTGATGAATTCAGTTCCACAGTGGGAAGGAGCAGGCCCCCAGGGGAGTTTTGGACCCACGTTTGCTTCCCCAGAGCAGGAGTTGGAACGCCCAGTGGTGCAGCTAGGTGATTTTAGACCCTGGACATAGTGGTCTTACTGGGGAGGGAGGCTACTTTAGATGGTCGTGCGTATATTACTTCAGTCGCGAAGCACAGGACTAGCATTTCTCTTCTCAGTCCCACCCACAACTGCTGTTTCATGCTTTACAACAGCTTCTCCATTCCTGATGTGTTATACCAATAAAATAAAATAAAAACCATTTGCCAACCCTGATTATTATTATTTTTTAAATACTCCGAGCATGTGCAGTTCCACATTTTATACTCATTTTAAATCATAGCGCCATCATGGCTACAGGAATAAAAGGGAGTTTGCTTCTGCTGCCCTGATACTGAGCACATTCACTTGGGAACAAGCATCATTTTGTTGTAGAAAAGGAAATATATATTTAAAGAGAAAATAATAAAACGAGAGTCTCAACTGGCTGTCCCCTAACTATAACATGTTCTTTAAAATGAAGAAGAAGAAAGATAGGGCACTGTGGTGAGCAGTGTCAGCCCCAGTGGGCCCCAGCATGCCCCATTTCTGATGCCATGCCTCCATCACTTGCCACTCTCTGGATGGTCACTTGAGTGGCCTCTGGGCTGCAGAGCCCTGAAGCTTGGCCCTGAGGTCCAACCCTGGCTGCACCATTGGGAACACTGTTTTGGTCAAGGCAGTGTGTGTGTGTGTAGGGAGAAGAGTGGTGGCAGCAGAGGATGCTTAAGCAGGAAAGTTGTTGTAGTTGAAGAATGTGGTGGTAGGCCCATCTCCATTGATGGATCTGGCACCAGTCCTTGGTGTGTGTGTGTGTGTGTGTGTGTGAGAGAGAGAGAGAGAGAGAGAGAGAGAGAGAGAGAGAGAGATTGTCCTGTGCCTCTGCATATTTTGTTCCATTTTGTATATATGTGTCCTGTGTACGTACAAATGGAAGAGGGGTTTATATCTTCGTGTCTTCCCTATCTGTGTGTATTGTGTGCACGCGCAGCTGTGTGTGATGTTGCTGAAGTTCATAAACACCTGGTTCAGAATGCAAAATGGTCTGGCTCGAAATGCTCATCTGTATTATGAACCGAGCACCATTTCCCCAAAAAGTGTTATTCTCCTCCGGCTTGGGATGTGAAATAAGATCTTGCAAGATTCTTTCTGAGCGTGAGTGGTCATCAGACCCGGCTGCTGCTGCAGCTAGCTGCTTTTTAGGTCATGTGCAAAATTCCTTTAATGTGAAAACTCTTATTCTAGCAGAAAACGCTGGTTATTGTGAACTACAAAGCCAGCCACTTCACAGGCGCATGTGAAAAAAAGTTCTTTAATGTGAAACCCCTTACTCATACTGAAACTCCCTTTGATTGCTGTGAAACTATGTGAACTAGTACAAAGTCCACGGCTTTGTAGAACTACAAAGTTCTTTCGTGCTTACTGTTTTCTCTCAATGAGGCTCTCATTGATTGCTGTGCACTAAATGCCCACCCGACTAGTCGGATGTTTGTTTGGTTTCTCTCTATGTGGGTCGATAGTCTCTTGATTGTTTCTTGCAAATATTTTATGTGGCTGCTATTATACCCTCTTCCAGCTCTAAAACCCTCTCTTGTGCTCTGGTATGTTTGCTTTTGGAGAGGTCGGGGCGGGGGCTGAGTTTCCCAAGCAGCTCTCTGCCATAGCTAGTGCTGGGAAAGTCAGTTTCTAGGGGGCTATATAAGAAGGTGCCTGTCCATGGCACCATTATCATGTATCTGCCAACATTTATTTTTATTTATTTAATACATTTCTATTAACTGCGCCCATTAGCCGAAACATTACGAGCCAGGAGAAAACTGTCAGAAAACAGATCAGTGTTTCCCTCCTCCAAATGTGGGCCAAGATTAAGCTTGTTATTGAGCCAATTCTGAATCAAGCTGAGAGAAGTATAGCCATCATCACTAAAGCACACTAGACATGCCCAGAGATTTGCTTTGTTTGCCTTTGGAATTGATTCAAAAGCATCAGGATTTCTGACTTGCCCTCTGTTTGATGAGTCCCAGTTACTTGATGAACTGGAAGAAATGAACTGTAGATGCTATCGCCATGGTATCGCTTGGACAGTGCACTAGTCTCAGTGTTTTGCTGTTTTTATCTGTGCTCATTATCACAGCAACATACAGGTCTCAGCAACATATGGGGAAGAATAGTAGAACTTGGCCATGGGGGTTTATTTTAGGTTTTTTTCTTGAGGCAACAAAGGCCTGTCAGGGGAAAGATAAGCCTGAGTTCCTGGTTCGCATTTCACAACAAACAACCTGGCAGGCCTTCAGCACATAAGCTGGTCTGTTGCTGAGGGGGGCTTTTAATTGGTTGGCGCTGTTCATTTCTTTTACTGTTGTATTTTTAATGGTTTTAATTTATTTGTTTTCATGTTGTGTTTGAATTAAGATTTTGTTTTGAATCAGGATTCTATGTTAGTTGCCGTGAGTGCCATTTTTGGGTGGAAAGGCGGGATCAGGGCAAGCGTCAAGGGTAGGCATGGTCGGGCACCTGCCGAGGGTCCACAACTCAGCAGGGGCCCAGTGACAAGAGTCCCCTGAACTTGCTCCTCCTCTTCACAATTGCAGCCTGCTTGTTCTCCTGCCTCTTGGCCCAGACAACAGTGGTGGTGGTGGTGGTGGTGAGAAGAAAGAGCAGTAGATGCCACTGTTTACTTGCTCCCTGGCTTTCTGGCTGCCAAGCATGCAAGGGGTAGCAATGATGAGAAAGAGGAGGAGGAGGAGGAGGAGGAGGAGAGCAGCTGGTGACAATGGCAGTGAGAAGGTAGACTCACTGAGAGAGGGGACCCATTAAGGGTGTCTTGCCCAAGAACCCTAACAAAACTGGAGCTACCACTGGGCAGGATATAAAATTAATTAATTAATTAATTAGTTAATTAATTATTCCACTGGCAGGGTGTCCCTGGGTCGTTTAGCAATCAGGCAGTGTGCACCAGCAGACTTGCTCATTCCCAGCAACCCAGGGTTGTTAATTAAAAAAAAAAACCTGGGTTGTTGTGATGTGCAAATGTACCCAAAATGTTGTGGGCTGGTTTTGTTTTGAAATGACCTTTTGGAGCCTTCACTCCACACAGGATTGGTGCAAGGCAGTTTGGTGCCCTAGGCAAGATCAGATATTTAGCGGCCCCCCTTCCCACTTGAGAGCGCTGTATTTTTTTTCAAGGCGTTTCTGGCACCCTCTTTAGCCCTGCGCCCTAGGCATCCGCCTAGTTCGCCTAATGGAATCACCGGCCCTGCAACCTGGCTCTCTCCAGATGTGTTGGAGTACAACTCCCATCATCCCCAATCAGCATGCTTCAATCAGCATCCCCCACCACCACCATGGGCCCTCCAGATGAGTTGGATTACAATTCCCATCACCCCCAGACAGCATAGGAGTGGTAGTCCAACACATCTGGAGGCCCCCAGGTGGAGAAGGTTGTTCATCACCAGGGGTGGGAAACATGTGGCCAAAGGGCAACATTCAGCCTCTGCTGTTTTCTGACGTGCCGCCAAATTTGGCAGCAGCAAAAAACCATGAGGGGTGGGGTGGGGAATGGTGGTTTTAACACTATGAAGTGCTAAAATGGTGAACTTTAGCTTGTTTGTAAGCTAAATTTGACACTTTTAGTGCCCCGTAGCTTCTATGGAGTGCCAAAAGGGTTAAATTTAGCTTGGGAACCTTGTAGTTTTCCGTAGCACTATGGAGTGGTTTGCTGCTGAATTTCAGCAGCAAACCACATTTTTTTCCCAATTTGGGAGGCATGCCCCACCGGGAGGGCAGGTAACAAGGGGCAAAAATGGCTCCTGGATCTCCCAGAGTTGCCTCCCCCATCCTACCCTGCTTTTTCTCTCAACCGTCCACAGGATGTATGAAACACTGTATGAATGACCCCAATAAAACGTCAGTTGTCTTTTTGCCTCTCTTTATTACACAGTTGCTGCTGCTGTTCTGAACATCTAATCCTGGTAAACGCTAAACGCCTTTCTTCTAACATTCTAAACACTTGCCCAAATTATAGTGATCTTCTCCTTGCTCGTTTTCTCATCCTGTGGCACCAACACAGCTACTGTGATTTACACTGCAGAGTTAACTTTGAACATAGGAAGGCATTGTGATATAACTTTCACTTCAATGGTTTCAGAAATGTGCAGCGGACTAGCAGCAACGTTTCCTCATTTAAAGGGGCCATGCACACATTTGTGTGTGATGTGTAGTTTGGACCTGTGCCTCCACTATCCTAAAAGTTGGGGATGGTCGCAGAGATTAACAGAGTAAAAACAGATTTTCCTACACTCCTTCCCCCAATGCATGATTAATCAAAAACCTAACATGGAGTTATTTTTACTACTTATTACTTCCACTTTTAAACTGTCGGAAGAGCATGGTACCCATGAGAGGGCTATTGCAGGGCTATGGTTAGGACAAGTGGAACATAGGAAGCTGCTTTGTACTGAGTCAGACCCTTGGTCCTTCTGGCCCAATATTGTCGACACTGACTGGCAGTGGCTCTCTGGGGTTTCAGGCAGGATTCTTTCCTAGACCTTAACTTATGTCCCATTTATTTCAATGTGTCTGCTCTAAGTAGGCCTATGTCTGGATCTAGCCCATGGGTTTGCAATGCAGAGAAGGCCTATATTGGACAGAATGTACATTGGATTTCAAAAGACTTCTCATCTGCTTCCTACTCTGTATGAGCACCATTCACACGTGGCACAGATAGTCTGAGGGATGCTCAAAGGCCCATTGTGCAAACATGGCCTTGTATTTTCAGTGCAGATATGCTGATTTTTGCATTCTGCAATAAATGAATTCTTGGGTGTCACATTTTGATTTACTCTGTATTGCCAGCACCTGTACAAATATTTCCGCAGGCGTATGTCACCAAGGTTCCCGTCAGAGAAATCTGTCTTCCAGGTAAACAGTAAATGCCCCTCCTATGCCTCCATCTGTCAAGCGTATGTACTTGCGAGAGCCAGACTATTGGAGAGATGCTCTGCAGAAGAGGAACACTTCCCTTATAGAGATATTTCCTTCAAGGTGGCATTCTGCCTGTTTCTGGGCAGTTTTTTTTGGGGGGGGGGTTGTGTATATAGGCTGCTTATTAATTTTCCTCACATTGCTGAAATATTTTATTTATTGATTTTATTTATTTATTTATTTATTTATTTATTATATTCATACCCTGCCTTTCTTCCTGCAAGATACCCAAAGCAGCTTACATAATCCTCCTCCTCCTCTCCATTTCATCCTCAGAACAACCCTGTGAGGAAGGTTAGGCTGAGAGTCCGTGACTGGCCCAGTCACCCAGTGAGCTTCAAGACCAAGTGGGGACTAGAACCCAGATCTCCCGAGTCCCAGTCCAACATTCAGAGCTACTGAGCCTATAAGGATGAAGATAACTAACATCCTTAGCAACAGTGACTGCAGGTTCTTTATCTGCACTCAGCTCCACAACACGCCTTACACACGTGCACGCTGAATGCTGTATCAGTCCTCAGTTCTGCCCATCCCCACTTCCTCATGCTTCAGGCCCTGTGTCCCCCCCCCCCCTCGACCGGTCATGTTGTTCGAATGCCTGACTGCCGTCTCCCAAAGCAGTTACTTTATTCCCAACTCAAGGATGGAAAGCGGAATATCGGTGGTCAATATAAGAGGTTTAAAGATGGTCTTAAGGCTAATCTAAAAAAATGCAATATAAACATCAAAAACTGGGAAGCTCTGGCCCATGAACGATCTAACTGGAGGTTGGCCTTTCACAAAGGCTCTATGGACTTTGAAGAAGCCCGAGTGCAAGGTGAAAGGGAGAAACGTGCTAAGCGAAAAGCACGTCAAATGAATCCTTTATAGGACCATCTTCCATCTGGTAACCTGTGTCCTCACTTTGGGAAGCTGTGTGGATCTAGAATTGGCCTCCACAGTCACTTACGGACCCATCGCTAGAGTCTACACAATTTTCTTTAGAATTTTCCTCCTTTTAAAATCTCCTTTTTGTAAAATATTTTTTATCCTGGAAGACAATCTTACTCGGTCACGAGTGATCGCCTGACTGACCCCCCCTTGGGTGAGGAACTTCTTTCAGGGCCGAATTCAGTTTCGGAGAAGCTGTTGGGGGTTGCCATTACATTTGGTGGGGCCACATGTAAAAGGAGTGGGGCAAAAAAATACAAAAATAAATAAATAAAATACCAGCATCTTACAGCTTAAAGTTCTTATCACCAGTAACTAAGTCTTAGGAGAGGCATTTCAACCTTTTAGAATGAGGAAAAACTGCACAAAAGCTGGGAAACCAACCACCAAATGGCAGGTGGTTGGGGGAAATGGGGGGCCTTCTGGGGAATTCCAGGGGGCTGGATTGAGATCCCAGGAGGGCCGGATTTTTGTCCCGAGGTCCCTCACCCCTGTTTTAAAGCATCTATGCACATCTGTGTTCTTCCATCACTTTACCACAGGGATGACGAACCGGTGGCCCTCCAGATGTTGTTGGACTCCAACTCCTATCACCCGCAACCAGTATGTGGCTTACGCTGGCTCAGCTTGTCTGAGTGTGGAAAGCTAAGCAGGGTCAGGCCTGGTTATTACTTGGATGGGATACCCCTCCTCTAGTTTCCTGCATTGAGCAGGGGGTTGGACTCAATAGCCTTGTAGGCTCCTTCCAACTCTATGATCTATGAAATCTATGAAATCAGCATGCCCAGTGGTCAGGGGTGATGGGAGTTGTAGTCGGAAAATTCAGCTGGTTCAAGGAGCTGCTGCCAGACTGTTGACTGGGGCTGGCTACTGGGAGCACACATTTCCTCTGTTACAACAGCTTCACTGGCTCCCAGTCTGTTTCCAGGCACAATTAAAAGTGCTGGATATGACCTATAAAGCCCTATACGGCTTGGGTCCAGGTTATCTGAAAGACCGTATTCTTCCTTATGAGCCTGCCCGTACCCTGAGATCTTCAGGGGAGGCCCTTCTCTTGGTTCCACCACTGTCTCAGGCATGCCTGGCAGGAACTCAGCAGAGGGCCTTCTCAGTGGTTGCCCTGACACTCTGGAATTCCCTTCCCAGGAAGGCTAGAATGGTGCCCTCCTTGATATGCTTCTGGTGGCAGGCAAAAACTGTTTTGTTCCGGCAGGCCTTTGGGAATAGCCTGGACCTGTGAGAATGAGATGGATTCCACTGTTTATATTATTACTGTTGTTTTAACTTTGATATGTTTATATAATTTTAATATTATAGCTAATTTAATTATATTTTTAACTTTTGTATATTCCTATTTATATGTTCTAATTGTACAAGTTTTAATGTTGTAATGCCGCCTTGAGTCCCAGTATTGGGGAAAAGGCGGGATATAAATAAATAAATAAATAAATAAAGTCATCCAACAACCTCTGGAAGGCCACCAGTTTCCCATCCCTGCTTTACCATACTTAAAACTCCATAAGTATTTTAAAACACAGTTGCAAAATTTGCTCCAGGGATAAGGGCCGAAAGGAAGGTTATACTGGTGATATCAAGGGCATTCCCTGATATGTCCCCATCACAGAAGTCATGTGTTAGGAGACATATGCATAAAAATGCTGATAGATTTTCATGCAAACTTTTTTAAAAAAAATTCTCAGCATTCTGGAAGAACTGAATTTTAGACTAGAGAAATTTTCAAAGTTTGAGACAAACTGAATTTAAGACTGGAAAGAAGAGAAACTGACATTGACAGATTTGTCCATCTGTACTTGTACACATTGCCCGAAGTGGGAGAAAAAAAGGAAGTTTCAGCCAGATGGAGGGAGCGAGAAATGCTATGGCCCCTAGACAGCATCCAAGGGGCCACAGGATAGTTCGGATTCCCAGCTCCGAGATCGGAGACAGTCCTCTGTCTGACCTCGGAGCTGGGAATTGGAGCTCCACCCCCGCCCCCTTGTAGTTGGCATGGAAAGAAACAAACCGGCTGCTCTCCGAGGTTGGGAAAGCAACCTCAGAGAGGGATTAAAGCAGGCATTTCAGTGGGCAGGGAAGGGAGAAGACTAGAGAGGCCAGGATATGAGTTATCCTGAAGCCTCTCTCAGCCTCCTTCCCTCCACCTCCAAAACACTCCAGCTAGATGGGCAAAAAAGCCCATCCAGCAAAAAATGCAGGACAGGAGGCACAGATGGCCTCCGCCATTCCTTCCACTCTGCATGGGATGACCATAAGCCTCTGAGTTCGGGGGCTTACAGGCACCATAATAGGATTTCCCCCTAAATTATGTCTCCTTGAAAAGAAGTAGGATGGTTATAGGTCCACCTGAAAAGAGGTGGCATCCCATCCCAGCCTACCTTATCTCACATCAAGCAGTGCTTACACATCTAATGACAAAACAGCAGAAACCAGCTCAAACCTTGACCGTGCAATGTATCTCTCGTTTTCTTACAAGTTTGCAGGAACTGCCAGCAAATCTGTCCTATATCCAAGCAGGGTGATTTATTTCATAGGGATTCTGTAGCCTGTGAGCTGCATGGAACTGATGTTACCGCTGCAGCTTATAAATATGCAAATCTGTTCCCCAAATGTATCGCCAAGACACTTCTCGATGCATCCGTTTCCAAGATGTCTGTAAAAGGATTTACTCTTGGACCCATCTTCATTAAAAGTCATTTGCATAGACTGATACGATTGTGAGAGCAGGGGAGGAAAGTGATGGAAAGTCGGTCAGATAACACAAATGTTAGCAGGCAGAGTGCTGAAAGGATAGAACGGGGAGGGAAACCTTATGGTGCGGGGTGGGTGAGAAGCAGGGTGGGCAGCTATTCACAGAGGGAAAGTTTAGGCTGGCCCTGTGCTGTGGAGTCAGGGCTGGTGATTCCATTAGGTGAACTAGGCGGCTGCCTAGGGCGCAGGGCTAAAGAGGGTGCCAGAAACACCTTGAAAAAAAATACAGCACTCTCAAGTGGGAAGGGGGGGGGGCGCTAAATATCTGATCTTGCCTAGGGCACTAAACTGCCTTGCACCAGTCCTGCCAGGTTGGGGAAAGCTGGTGTAGGACATCTTCTCTTCTGTCCACTAGTTTCTTTGGATAGTATACTTCCTGAAACAATTATGGATTGGGATTTTAAGGTAAAAGCTAAGGAAGCACGGAAGCATTTTGTACAAGTCACCAGCAAGAAAGAGCAATAGATACCTGCAATGTTTTATTTAGTGCAACTCTAACTAAATTCTCTACCTTTATCCTCCTCCTCACCCTCCTTTTTTTTTCCTTTTCCATCTCTGCCAATCTCTTCCCCTAAAGCATTAACTTGAGGATTGACTAACGAGTCATTCCTGATACTTAAAATCAGTTAATTCTGATTTTCAGTCCTAAACTTTATTTTCAACCACTTATCATTTGACAAAAAGCATATAGTTTCATAGATTTCATAGATAGAGTTGGAAGGAGCCTACAAGGCTATCGAGTCCAACCCCCTGCTCAATGCAGGAAACTAGAGGAGGGGTCTCCCATCCAAGTAACAACCAGGCCTGACCCTGCTTAGCTTTCCACGCTCAGACAAGCTGAGCCAGCGTGAGCCACAGGCCTGTTGTTGTTGTTACCTCCCCCTGCTTTTTAAAAAAAATCAATTTTCTATCTTGGGAAGGTTTGTCTTTCTTACACTTTAAATGTAAAGTGGAATAAAAAATAACTTCAGATTCCCCACCTTAAAGTAATTCAAAACCCTGTGTTACGAGGTCCTTGTTAAAAGAAATTTAAAATGCAAATGTACCTGTGTTCTCTAGGGATTTCATTATATTCTGCATTTGCTCTCAAATAGCAGCCATCATTTTTATGCTGCAATTGATACATCCTTAATAATTAGTTGCTTAGAGGAGCACTAAGAACAACACTCCTGATATGACAACCGACAGTCCTTGCGCTGTTTCATTAAAATCATCCTCCAGGCACAAGCTTTAAATATATGACGTTGTGATTTCACCTTAATCCATGTATAACACTTTAGCACCGTATTGCCTTTTATCATGTTCTCAAGTATACTTCCCTTTGGTTTTATATTCTGCAGTTTAAATCCTGCACATTCTCTCACAATACAACTGGTCCAATTAAAAAGAACTGCACCTTACAGCACAACCATAACTCCCTCAGACGGCTGTCCAAGGGGGTTAGAATGGAGCAGAGAAGTACCCCTCCACCAGGAGGGAAGGCACTTCTGCTGCAGATGCCCCAGGATGCTGCATTTACTTGTCAAGGATTCCTTCACGCAGTGGCCAGCAGCCAGGGATGTTGAAGAGTCCTTGGTTTCGTGTCACGAGTCGAGTCACGAGTCTTTGGACCCGAGTCTCGAGTCCAAGTCCGAGTCCTTGGTCCAAAATGGTGACTCACGAGTCACGAAGTCATGAGTCCCTCCCAAAGCTGACTCCACGAGTCCCTATTAAAATCAATGGGGGGTTTTCCCAGCAAAATAAGGCTACTTCAGATCTGTGGCTTAAATAAATTCTAGGCACAAGTGTGCCTTTTTATTTCAAAACGCTGCAACTGATTTTGGCAAGAACAGACCAGGCAGCCAAACCCAAAATAACCAGACAGGCAGAGGAGGCTGGGAACCCCAAACAGGCAGGCAGAGGCAGCCAAACCCAAAATGTCTGAAAAGTTGCATTTTAGGAAAATGATTTTAAAAAATAAAACTTGCTGTACTTCCTAAAACCTATTCATGTTGCATTTGAGGAACACGATTTTGGAACACGAGTCCTTGGTCTCAAGTCCCGAGTCGAGTCTCGAGTCCCATTAAAAATATTGGGACTCGAGTCTGACTCGAGTCAGAGGGGGGACTCAGTCCGACTCCCGAGTCGAGTCCTGCAGTCCGAGTCCCCATCCCTGCCAGTAGCATAGGCTCCAGCCTCTCCAGGGGTGTGGGCTTGAATCCCAACGCTACCACCATAAACAAGAATTCCTCCGCATTATTGACAGTGGAAATGAGGCATTCTGGGGGCAGGGTGAAGGCTTCCTTGAATCCAATAGATCAGGAATGGGGACTCTCCAGCCCATGGGCCAGTCTGGCCCACCTGGCCAGCCCGTCAGGCTGGTGGGGCCTCAGATGAGACCCCTCCTCCTGGCTACCGGGGGCTTGGAGGAGGAGGCAGGAGAGGAATCCCCATTGTAACCTCCAATCAGTGATCCGATATTACAGCCTGGATTCCCCTTACTTAGTGCAGTGCTCAACCTCTCCTGCCCCCTGATGTCACCAGTGTGCCCCCCCCCCGATACCACGCAGCCCATGTGGAGGGTCTGGGGGCAATTCAGCCCCTAGACTGAATGTGGTTATCCAGCCCTGCAATACATCAAACACCTTTTTGTTCCCCTCAGGATTGGGCTCATCAACTACACCACCCTGGAGCAGTCCCTACCCGCTCAGCATTCACTGCCTGAATGAGCCCCCTCTCTGCCTAATGGGAGGAATTTGGCCCTATGAAAACAGGATATGTGCAGGATGATTTGTTGAGCTAGCCATCTGTATAATCCTGCAAAATACTGAATAAAGTTTTACCCAGCACATTTTTAGGCATCTGATCTGGGGTGGGAGATGGAGATATACAGCAAGTCTCATTACTTGGCAAGAGAGGACCTTACATGACAAATGACTAGCTTACCAAGGGGAGTATCCAACTGTGTCATTCTGCAACAGTGCTAGCGGAGCTCTGCCGAACCTCTCATTTGCACAAGCGGTTGTGCACTGTGCTAGCAAAGTGTGCACTAGCGGAGCACATGGTCACTCCTGAATGTGGTTGTGCAGCCTCTTGCACAAGCAGTTGCACTGTAGAACTTTCGTTGGATTCTCCCCTTGTGGAAAGCAGGAAAGGAACTACTCTTTGTGTAGTGTTCGGATCTCAATTCTGTGATGAAATTGAAAGTAGATACAGCAGATTAACAGCCTCATGTAGAAAAACTCAGACCACCTGTGATTATTCTTATATTTCTGGCCAATTCACTGATCTACAAAATTAAAAGTATATATTAGTTTATTACCACTTGCACTTTCATGGTGTCCCGTCCCCCCCAAGAATCCTACAAACTGTATTTGGTGAGGTGCTAAGACTTCTCTGTATAAAAGATCCTTAGTTCCTCTCCACAGACTATAACCCCACGGCTTTATAGAAGAGGGGAGCCAATTAAGCTGATAGTTGAGTCTGCTGCGTAGAAATGTACAAAGGCCTCAAGGCTTCATTGTTTAATGTCTCTTGATTGCTGCCCTGCCTGTTACAGCAGGTTATTGTGTCTTCTGCCAAATAGATCTATGAAAAGAAAACAAAGAAAGTAAATCTATGTGATTTACAGGATCTCCAGATGCAAAATGATTAGCAATGGTTGCACCTGGACCCCAGTCAAAAAAATGTCTCCGTTTGTGGACACTGCCGTCCCGGATCTAGCAAAACCACACTCATCCTTACTGGCATGCAATTAGCACCTGGAAAACAGCATTGTGGATTTATCACATTGGACCATCTGCTGCTTTGGAACGCTGCCTGTTTCTTCCAGACATGTTTGTCTTTGGGTCCCTCCCCTGAATAGTCACTCCAGAGGCTATAAGGATATTAACTGTTCTTTCCTTTTTGTCTCTGTGTAAAAACAATAACATTCCAGCGGAAATGTCAGCATGCTAGAATTGTTTAAACTGATTTGTTTTGCAGGTGAGCATTCCTTTATCATATATATATATATATATATATAGGATTTGTTCAGGGGTGGCAAGGGAAATGTACCACATGCTAAAACAAGCAATTGTTACGAAGTGATTGAATGACTTGATTATACTTTTGAATATGGAGTCCAGAGCCAGCCCAATACATTTTGCCGCCTGAGTCCAAGGACAAGGTAGCACTGCCCCCCGCCCCCGCCCAAGCATTCCATGTACAAAAGCCAACTAGGGTGGCCAAGTGTCCAATTTTACAGAGGACAGTCCTCTATTTGAAGGTGCCTGGACAGCAGACTGAGCAGGTACGCAGGTCATATGGTCACAGTCTTCCCTACTATGGTTAGATGTATTTCTATTTAAATTATAGTAATCATCTCTAAATTTGCATATCTTATATAAATCTGCATGTGCAAATATTTTACAAATGTGTGTCCCATTTATTTATTTATTTATTTATTATATTTGTTAATCGCCCATCTGGCCGGTCACTTTTGTCCTCATATTTTGATGCAGCCATGGTCACCCTACCAGACTGGCAATTGAATCTTATTTCAGCATTGGTGACAAGACAGCATCCTCCACCACACCTAAAGGCAGAAATCTAGCTTTGGAGGTGCAGGGCAAGCCACGTGACACCTACAGGGCTGCCCCTCAACACCTTGCCGGCCCAACCCCAGCATTTACCACCTGAGGCAGATGCTTGACTCTGCCTAATGGTAGAGCCAGTCCTATACAGGCAGCCCTTTACCGAGAGGTAACTTACCATGGTGTATGGTTACTACCATCTTGCTCTGTTAAAGGCCTTAGAGCAGTGATGGCGAACCTATGGCACGGGTGCCACAGCTGGCACGCAGGGACCTCTCTGTGGGCACTCGAGCCATTGGTCACCAGATCGCGAAAAGACCGTCCCCTTCTGCAAAACACTAATGATCTTGTTCTTTCTCACAGTGTAGAACAGAATGATTTTATTCTAGAATTCCTGTTACAGAATTCTTTTCTACATTGTTATCACATTTAAAAGATTTTGAAGAATGATGCACAGAGCATGGCTTGGATGTAAAGCCCTAACAGTTGACCTGAGTGCTGCATGTGTTGCTCTCAAACTAACGGAGTATGAGCCAAGGTTTAACAAATTATCAGCATGCACGCAATAGCAAAAATCACATTAATTGTGCAAAAGCATGCCCAATGCAAACTTTTACCTAATGCAGTGTTTGCAGTCCAAGACATAAAGTGTTTAAAATATGTTAAGCACGTTTAGTTTTCTTGTTTATCTTGCTCATCCTAGTACAGGTTGACTTTTACTTTTACTAATACGACACCTGTAGAAGCAGGGAAAGGACCCGGAGTAAAGCTTGCCCCATACAATTTCAGTCTGGCATATAATCATATTACAAGTTGAGAATCCCTTATCCAAAAATACATGTGCCTAATTATTTAAAAAGTTTGTATAAATTCCCTTCAGGCTATATGTACAATGTAGTACTATAATAATTTTTTGAGTTGATTTTTTTTCCAACAAAAAACTGTATCATTGAAAGCTCTGTTATTGTGTTTTTCTTTTAAGACAAAAGATGTTAATTAGTTCGGACAACTGTATGAGTTATTTTTCTAAAACTAAAACCTCGGTATTCAGGTTTAATTGCAGTGTTGGCACTTTGAAATAAATAAGTTGGTTTTGTGTTGCAGTTTGGGCACTCGGGCTCAAAAAGGTTCACCATCACTGCCTTAGAGCATAAAGCAAGGCCCAGTGAAACCTGGCCAAAGCCCGGCTATTCAGGGCTAAAATTGACATTACTTTAAATCTGTGTCTAGCAGCCATGTCTTTTTTTATTTTTACTCTGGAGTAGGTACAAGGAGCCCAATGCAGATCTTAAAATGCCATCCTGCACCCCACACTAAGATCTCAATCTAGATCATGGCCCCTGCACCTGCTCTTGGGTAAAAATGAAAAAAGACTCAGCTGCCAGCCAGTCACACATTTAAAGTAATGACAGCTTTGGCCCGCAGCTCTTCTAAATGGAGGAACTGGGTAGATTCACATTGATGAGATGACAGCCCCCTCACTCTTGTGGCCATGGTGGCTGGGGATGACGGGAGTTGTACTCCAATACATCTGGAGGTCACCAGGTTGGGGAATAAATACAGCAACCTTGCTGAAACTAAGGGTCTAGTGAGTGCCTGGACGGGTGACCTCCTGGGAATCCTGTGCAGACCACCTTGAGTTTCATTGTGGAAGAAAGGCAGTATATAAATTTAATAAATAAAATTCAGCAAACAGTTCTGAAGTTTGTGTACTTGACTTTCTGACATGGTAGATCTTCATTTCTCTTGAGTTATAGCCATGACGTTTGAGGCCACACGCAGGCCCTTTAAACAGCAAAATACCGAGGCAAAAATCTCACTTTGCAAGAATCTCAGAAGTACCATCTCAGAACATGCACAGGGGAAAGTTGCTTGCTGAAAAGTGAACGCCCATGTCAAAGTTCCCTTGCGTGTGAACCCCTTAAATAACACAAGGAGAGATATTTAAAATGTTGACGTGGGGTGTTTTCAAGCAAGCAACCCCCCATTATGCATCCAACACTGACATTTCATGGCCAAAACGTATTTTTTTAAAACACACATACTTACAGCAAGGAGCACTATGTAGAAAGACTCATCTTGTTGCTATAGGAAAATACGTATGTCTTTTATTTCCACACACACCCCGTCCTGAGCTGCCTTTTACAAAGAACCTCTCAACAATTCCAACCTTGACTCCAATTAACCCAAGGTTCGCAGCAAATGGAATTGAAGCTTAGAGTCCTTGACCCAGCAAAGAATAAGCAAACATCTGCACAATTTTGGTTTCAGTCAATGAGGGGTTCCCCAGCAGACAGCCCTGATGAGATCATCTGCTTATTTAAACATCCTCCCCCCGCAATTCTCCTGGCTAGATTTTGAGGAAGGGGAGTAAAGCGCATTGAAAATTATCTATCTATCCTGTATGAGTAATCGCTGGATGTGGGGAGTTTCCTTCCTGCATTTTAGAAAGGAAACCAGACTTGTCATCACTGATTTGGGCAGCTTGGAACTGAGCGACATAAACTAAAAAGAGCGCAGTGAGGTAATTTCGGTAGCCATGTGATGCACTTTGTCAGCTGTGAGGCTCAACTGAGCAGAACGCTAAGTCCTGCTGCTGCAGTTGCTTCCTTACACTTCAGCACACAAACAAAATTGCAAAATTGCTGTTCTGCATTCTCAGCAATGCATTTTCCAGCTAACACGTGGCTACTGAAATGAAATGCAGGCGTTTAAAATCCCTGGAGACATTGGGCATACCGTTATGTCCTGTAGGCTGCCGCAGGTTGGATTCTTCTTAAGGGCACACACTTGCACTTTGGCTGAAGTGCATGGATCTGATTCTTCCCTGGCTTAAGTTGGTGTAGCTCCTCCGCTGGCCTATTGAGATTTGATTGTTCATTGGCTAGTTTTGTTCAAATTGATGTTTGAGCTCATGTGATAAGAAAAAGCACCCTCCATCCCTATTGCTCTGGGATGACCTTTATTGAAGTCAGGGGGACAGGCAAACCTGCTTTGCATTTCAGACCACATGTGATTATTCATGGGAACACTCCTGTCTGTGGCCGACACACTAGTTCTCCACGCCGAGGGACTCTTGTGCTAAAATGGTCAAAATTGACTTATTTGTTATTATTTTTTTTGTTAGATTTACTTGTTCCTCAAAGGAGCCCAACATTGCATACATGATCCTCCTCTCCATTTTATCCTCACAACAACCCTGGGAGGCAGGTTAGGCTGAGAGTCAGTGGCTGGCCCACAGTTGCCCAGTGAGCTTCATGGCCAAGTGGGGACTAGAGCCCGGGTCTCCTGAGTCCTAGACCAACACTCTAGCCACTACACTGGAGTTATGGGGTAGGCTGGCCTGCCAAAGGCACTTTTGCTTAAAAAACAAGATGTGTAGAGGAGTGACTACTATGTGGATGACCTTACTACAGGTATTATTATGTGGTCTAAACATAACCATACTGAATACTTTTGAATATATGCAAGAGCAGGTCTTTGAACCTTGCTGTACATTTCTTTGCCCCTGCAAATAGGCTCCACCCCCATAATTGTTATCTATCTATCTATCTATCTATCTATCTATCTATCTATCTATCATCAAAGGTCACTACAAGGCATCCATGCTTTGTTTGTCAGCACTTGAAAAGGTGTGTGGGTTTGGAAAAAGTGAGTGACCATGAATGTCCTTATTTATATTCTCCCTTTCCTCATAGGAGCTCAGAGCAGCAATAAGTGGTTCTTCCCTCCCCCACCCAATTTTGTCCTCAAAACAACTCAATGAGGTAGTTTAGATTGACACACCCAAAGATACCTACTGAGCTTCATGGGTGAGGTGAGATTTGAACCTGTCTCTCTCCAGAACAAGTCAACACACTAACCCAGTAGGGAAATTTAGGCCCAGGGGTCACATTCAAATAGCTCAGGGTAGCTGGACACTTGCAGCCCAGCGTTGTTAGGCAAAAGTTCTGGAGAATTGCCTGGGAACTCATAGCCACAGTCAGTGAGCGGATGGAGAGCCAGCGCTGCTGCAATGTGAAACTATTTGTCGTCTTGTCTGACTGGCAGCTGCTTTCCAGGGTCTCAGGCAGAGTTTTTCCCCATCACCTCATCTTTTTGTTTTAAACTGGAGATGCCAGGGATGGAACCCATAGCTTTTTGGTTGCAAGGCACGTGCTCTGTCCCTGAGCTATTATTCCTCCCATTAGCAAATGATGAGATAGCATGAGACTACTTCTGTTTAGGTTATTGCTGTTATTACACTGACTTATCCTTAAGCCCTGCCCAGCCCACAACCCCCAATGTATGACTATACACAAAATGAATCCTTTCAGATCCAAGATCCATTGGGGGAATCACATTGGCTGTGCATTTGCACTCGAAAGGCACAGTATTGTTTTAAATCTAGTAGCATTATAGTTCACCATGTATTTGTTTTTTGGAAGGAGAGGAAGGAGGGAATGTTAGGAAGCAATTTTCTCTCCTGGTAGGTTGGCTGCTGACGCTGGTGTGTGTTTTTTTTACACACCATGATCATGTATTTGACAGGCCACAGATCTCGCTGGCATTTCAAGTGCCATTTATTAACATCAATGTTACTACAGCTGGATCTTTTAGTCACAACCCTGCAGCAAAGGGGAAAGCTGCAACAGTGAAGGGCGCAAACAAATGAACGTGTATGTAGGTGACGAAAGACAGATTTCCAAAAGTAGGTCATTAAAAAGAACTCCAAACCAACCATCAACCATAAGGAGAGGCCAATACCATGTGGGTGGGTGGAATACATTAAAGGTGCAATGCTATGCATGTTTAGACAGAAAAGCTTACAGCTCCCAGCATGCCCCAGCCAGCTGTGCTGGCTGGGGCATGTTGGGAGTTTTAGGGCTTTTTTTCTGTCTAAACATGCATAGCATTGCACCCTTATTTAGTCATTCATTCCTGCATCAATTTACAGTATTGTATTTCTATACCACTGATAGAAGTGGGTCCAGATAATCTGTATCATCCAAAGGCGTTGAAAGTTGGGAGGTCACCTTGGCCAAGTATGGAATATTTGAGACTGGCCTCTAACTTCCGAGATCTTTCAGGTCAGGGAAGGTTTCTTTAATAAAGGTCTTAATGCTGCCTCCTTCTATCAAGAGGGGACATGTCCCTTCCTCAGGGACGCATTGATCACTTCCCTTAGCCATGTGGCTGGCCCCATCCTGGCAGATTTAATCAGCCAGAATGGGCAAGGGTCAAGCAAACAGGTGGTAGCCCTCACTTTTCCAGACACCTTGTCCCTGTCCTTGAGATCTGTAAGCCGAAAGGAATCCAGACCAACTGGAAAGGCCATATTGACAAGGTTACATCCACCTGACCCACCCCAATGTTGGAGTAGAAATCAAGGCAAATCTGAGTGGCTTTATCTGCAAAGAATGAAGCAAATTGTTTACTGGCTCCCCTTCTCCAGCGTTTTGCCTGCTAAATACAGTCATGCCTTGGATTGAGAGCATAATTCGTTCCAGAAACATGCTTGTAATCCAAAACACTCTTATATCAAAACGAAATCCCCCCCAAAAAATTTGTACAGAGATTTTCAATTTAAGCCGTACTACAGTACTTGTATTGCAAGACGTTGCTTGTATATCAAGTTAAAAAAATTAAATAAATATTTAAAAATTTGCTTGTCTTGCAAAACGCTCTCAAACCAAGTTACTTGCAATCCAAGGTATTACTGTAAGTCCTTCAGTATCACAAAACCATAGTGAGGCATAATTGACAGCATGGGAGACTTGTAACGGGATTCAAGAGCTTTTACCTTTAGGTCTTTGCTTTAGATCTATGTTAGCAAAATGGTTCAATATTCTCCACCATTTTATAACTGTCTGGAGGCTTTCTGGGATCCAGCTCCTAGTGCAGAAGCAACAGCAATTAGGCAGAGAGAAATGCCATCTTCCCAAGTGATGGAAATCATCACGTTTTACTAAAAAGTTTTTTAGTCACACCAGCAGGAGAGGGCCCCACCCCAAAAGCAAACAAACATTTGGTAAAGGCAATTGTTGGTCCAGGGAATGCGAAACCAGATAGGGCAACACACAAAAGGAATTAATCCAATAAGGGATCACTTTCCCCTGTTTCTGTATTTCTTAAAGATATGACAAGAGCAAAAAAGAGTTGCCAGGATGGAACCCGACACTATGAATATTTACTCTGAAGTCACAGCACCTCTGTGTTCAATGGGGCTTACTCCCCCAGTAGGGAGCATAGAACTGTACGGCGCATTCCCACATCACAACAGCCCACCCTGGGCAATCAGCCACGTGTGTTCCCGTGGGTTGTCCGCCCCCTCCCTCCCCCTTGGGTATCCCAGGGGACACTGCAGCAGCACTGACTTGTCTCCCCCTCCCCGCTGCGATAGTGAGCTGATTTTGGCTCACCACAGCTTTTTCTCCCTCTACCTTTTTTCAGAGATCGTGCCCTCTGCCCCACCACCCTGCTGTCCGTGGGCAATTGCTGAAATAAAGGTCCAGGGCCCTGATGATCTCTGTTGCATCTGATCCCCCTGGATTAGCTGGCTTTTTGCCCACATGTGCTTCACTTCCTGCTGCCCCCCCCCTTGAATCTTTCTGCCTGAGGTTTTTTTTTCTGAGATCAAATGCCCCCCTTTCCCCTGTCCATACATACCCTTTTACAAATGTTCTTAGGAGACAGGGTCCTTTACAGACTTTAGAGCCTATGTAAATTAGCATATGCAAATTTGTGTATTGTTGTTGTTGTTGTTGTTGTCATTGTCTTGTGGGCCTGAGCCCTGGATCTTTTAAGTACCTAGCACCACCCTTGCTTCATGTGTTAGCTAACCCCATTTCCTCAACATTTAAACTAAAAAAAAAAAAAAAAGGGTCACTGGGAAAGTAAGTTGCTTCTGTTGCTATTCTGTTGCTATTGCATCCATTGCTATTTTCAATACTGGCATGTTTTACATGGAGTGACAGCCAAGGCTTTTTTTAAACCCTAGGTTGTTGTGAACGCAGCAGTGTGCTGGTGCGTGCTGCCCGACTGCTCCTGCTGCAAGTGGGAGTGGCTAAATAACACTGGGATGGGGCATCCCTGAGTTGTTCAGTGCTTCTGCAGTGGTCAGGTGAAAGAGGGTGGGGCCAGGAGAAGGAGGCATGGCAATCCGGGGGACCCAGGGGGCAGATTGGGGCCCCAGGAGGGCCGGATTTGGCCCTCATGCTTGAGGTTCTGCACCCCTAATGTAAATCAGTCTTTATTTCCACAGGACTTCCGGGTGGACATGGCGTTTTGAACGTCTCACAGAAATCTGTGGGGCAGCCGATACAGTGTTTTCTGGCCAGAGAACTTCTCTGGCTGGGGAATCTACTTCTGATGAAAGAAGCTAAGATTTGATGTTACCCCCAAATTATCTCATAGGGTCATAAATTGCTTTATTTTGCAGACCCTATCTGTCTGCCTTCTGACAGATAGATTTGCGGCTTGTGACCTGAGGTGGGGGGAAACGGCGCTGTATTCGGAGACCAGTTTTTACCAATCATTAGAAGCGTACATGCTCACTTCCAAATGAAGGTTTACATCTGGACTGGCAAATCTGAGGAATCTTTCTACAGTATAATAGGATTTATAATTAACTGTGAGTAGACTATGGGATACATCTGGGAGGCAAAAAAAGTTAACGAAGAGATAACTTGAAAGGAGGTCTATTAATCTTTTATGTGTAGCAGTTTGGATTGGAAGGAAGTGCCTTGGAAAAATATACACATCCGAAAATGGTTCTGTGGGAAGCATTTATGAAGCTATGGGACAAATTGGAAAACAAGATTGAAGATTTTGCAAATAGGTTGGAAGCTAAAATTGATAAGTGGTATGTAAATTTAAAAGTGGATCTACCACATGAACAAGGGAAATTAGATATTTCCTCAGGACCGGCACAGGAGAAGAAAGAAGTAAATAATGATTTTGGAAACTTACCAGAGATTCACAGAGGCTCTGAAGTTTTAATTGGACTGAACTTGTTCGAAAAGAGAATCCAGAAAATGACTGTGACGCAGTTTGTCAGAAAAAAGATGGCCGACGCACTGTTTTTACCCTTGCAAGCCTGAATGCAGGAATTCACAAAGCAACAGAACAGACTGACTCTATTCCTCATTCTAAAATTGGAACTTAATGATTATCTGTTTGACAGAGGAAAGTGATAAAAAAGAGACTATTTACATGGTTTTTAGTGGGAAAAGATAAAGGGTTGTTGTATACTGAATTACTTGTCTAGTTTTATATATATATATATATATATATATATATATAAATAAATATTAATGGCAAAGATAAAGGGATTGCTTATATGACTTACTTGGATTTTAAATATTAATTGTGATATAAGAGAAATTATGATTATAATCAAGATATAAATGTATTTGGTCTGTTTGGAAATATTTACTTAAATTTTTTAGTATGTTTTGTGCAGGCTTTGAAGCATTAAATGGAAGTCTTTTTTTTTTTTTTAAGTAAAAAGATGGTTTACGTGCCTCTTCTTTTTGTTAGCTGTGACTTATCTCTTAATTTTTAAAATTAAAAGTGAAGGAGTCAGGAGTGTCTGTTGGATAGATAGAAAGAAATAGTGAGCAACTGTAATAAGACAAATGTGCTGGCTAGATGTTTTGGTACTAGAGAGTTGGGGGGGGGGAAGTATTAAAAACCTTTGTCATGTGGTTATTTACTAAATAATTTATAGTTACTCTTTATCCATGGGATTTTCAATATGCTCTATCTTGTAATTGGAAACAATATTAAATGAAACTATAGTTTTTTTGTTTATCCATAAATGTTGAATTTAAAGTAGATTAAATAGTTGATCTATATTTGGGGTGGGTGGAGACCTCTTGTGTTTGTCCTTTTTTGTTTTTTGCCATAACTGGAAGTGATCTTTGGTTAATAGAAAATTTTCTAAGAATAACTGTGGTTGCTTATATGCTGTGGAGAAGATTGGAAGTCCATTTTAATTTTGTTTATTGTTTGTTGTATATGTGTCTCTGTGGTTTTTTTTTAATGATTAAAATTCTTTTTAAAAAAATACTGGGCTAGATGGACCCATGGCCTGACTCAGCATAAGGTGGTTTCTGATGCTGGACTCTCACAAACCCAGGGCATGAAGGTGACAACGTTTCCCTGTTTGCTCCTAGCCACTGGGCCATGATGGTGTACTGCCTGTCAACCACTTCATTTATCGATCATAGCAAATTGCTGTTGATGGACAAATTCATGAAGGATACTTCTAATAAATGCTAATAGTAAATGCAAAATAAAATAAAAAATCCTTATTTCCACAATAAGAAAGGAACATGAATAAAAGCGGGGTGGGATGAGAAGGGGCAATTAATGTAAAGGGATAATTGGCCACAAATTCTAAAAGAGAGATTCACGAGAATATCATGAACCAGTTTTGTTGGGGGAGAGACAAGCCAGACTTGGAACCCAGGGTTTAACTCACTCAACGGAGTTCTCACTCAACTGACACATCATACATTTCCACTTATGGAAACTCGTAAGTCATTCTCTCCCTCTCTCAGCTCTTCCCCTGTGCCTCAAGGCAAGATGAACAGAATATTTGCTTGTCAGACAGTAGAGACCTTCATCTATCACTATCTTCTTCAGTCCAAGCCCATGGACATCTGCAGGAATTTTTCCAGGGCGGACAAAGCTGCACAGCAGTTTGTGCTTGTAATTTATGTACATAGCGTGCATTGCTACAACACACTTGTGCACTTTCCTTGTTTGTGCTCTTTGTTGCTTAGCGTCATATACTGAGCTAGAAGGACTCATGCTGAAGCTAAGCATGTATGAGCTGGGTCAGTGCTTGGATGGGTGACTGCCTGGGCTGCCTACATCTGTTCTCCTGCATTGAGCAGGGGGTTGGACTCAATGGCCTTATAGGCCCCTTCCCACTCTACTATTCTATGATTCTATATTCCATGACATTTAGAAGCTTACAAAGAGTAGTAGAAGATCCTGGGAACAGCACTAATGCAGAAGAGTGTTATATTCAAGAAGCATCATGAACTCTAACAAAACTTTATTTGGAGTGAGGGATAAAACACACACACACACACACACACACAGGAACAAGAGGGGGGGAGTCAAAATGCACAAGCACAGTACAGCTGTCTGAAGAATATCATATCATATATCATATATATTTTATGGCATCACTGCCATTATCATGACAATTTCACGTAACTTGTCCTAGAATGATTTCCTTCATCTTGGACACATTGGTGAACACACGCTACAACAGTCTTCCCCAACCTGGAGACCTCCAGATGTTTTGGACTTCAACCCCAGACTATTGGCCATGCTGGCTGGGGCTGATGGGGGTTGAAGTCCAAAATATCTGAAGGGCACCAGGTTGGGGAAGGCTGCTCTAGAGAGTAGCAGTGGAGTCTGTGGGGAGTGTCTTCAGCAGTGGAAGGGGAAATGAGTGTGCTTGATCAGGTTTTAGGGTTCTAGAGGAGCCTGGACTACATACCGTACTTTTTACATTGTTATCAGCCACTTTCTACATCAGCTAACAAGACAACTTTTGCTTGGCTTGAATTTTGAACCGCAACAATGTCCTTGAACTGTACATTTTGTGTATGGATGCACATTTTTTAAAAAAGCCCTGATAGCATCAGAGAACAGGTCTACCATTTCTGGTAGATCTGGTGACTGACTCAGCAGCAATAAGGCCTGGGCAGAAGGTCTAGCAAAATAGGTAGATCTAGCCTGGCTGGGTGGGGAATGGTGGGAGCTGTCGGACTTTTTCTGTCTGAACATGCATCGGATTGTGCCCTTAATCTCCTCCCCTCAGAGTTGCAGTCTGAGAATTCAGTACAGATTAACTGCTTTGCATTAGATTCACGGTCCTAATTAAAGTGGATTAAGTCTTTGTTTCATATTCTTGTGTAGGCAAGCCTGAATCAAATAAAACCTCGTTTATTAAGGTCTATTCATAGGTTTATGTGGCACAAGAGAATTCAAAGCAAGACAGGTTCCCCGCTCCCTAACTCAGGAGAGGGGAACCTGTGGCCCTCCAAATATTGTTGGATTACGGCTCCCGTCATCCCTGCCCAATGACCAGGCTGGCTGGAGATGATGGGAGTTGGGGGTTCCAACAACAATGAGAGGGGTGCAGGTTCCCCATCCCTGCCCTAACTGGAACTTGCAGACCTTGTTGGACATTTATTTCCTAAAATGCGGAAGAGGCGGGCAATGAAGATGGTCCGGGATATGGAAAACAAGTAAAGAAATGTTGAAGGAAATTGGCATGTTTAGCCTGGAGAAGAGAAGACCTGGAAGGGGAGGATGTGATAATATCTGAAGAGCTATCACATAGAAGAGGGCAAAGACTCGCTCTCTGCTACACTGGGGGGCAGAACTAGATGCAACGGGCTTAAGCTACAGGAGGGCAGATTTTGAGCATAAGGACACAAATGTCTTGATAGTATGAGCAGTTTGACATTGGGACCAGGTGCTGCAGTTGGGCTCTCCCTCACTGAGGGTCTTCAGGCAGATGCTGGACAGCCATTTGTCAGGGAAGCTCTAGTGCAGGAGCAGGAGATTGGATGAAATGGCCTAGCAGCAGGGCTGGCCCAACCATTGGGCACAGTGAGGCAGCTGCCTCAGGTGGCAAATTCTGCAGGGGTGGGGTGGAGTGGAAGGGTGTTGGAAGACAGAGCTGTATGGCTACCACACAGCCTGTCCTGTGCCCCCTAAGCTATCCTGCTGCCTCAGGTGCAGTAGAGGAAGCCAGCGTTGAAGAAAGATTCAACTGTCTGTCTGGTTGGCTTCTGTACATGGAATGGGGTGGGGGTGGGGGGCACTATCTTGTCATTCACCTCAGGTAGCAAAATGTCTTGGGCCAGCCCTGCCTACCAGCCCCCTCCAGCTCTACCATACTGTGAGTCTGTCATTCTGCCCCTTCATTCCCCAGCCCTTCTTCCAAGTAGGCTGCTCAACAAGATCTGCCACAGATGGCCTTCTCCTTGTCCCTTCAGCCAGAGCAGCTAGACTGGTGGGGACTAGGAAGAGGGCCTTTTCTGTGGTGGCCCCCATACTGTGGAACTCCCTCCCTAGTGACCTCTGCCATGCCCCTCTCTGCTGAGCTTCCGCCGCTCACTAAAAACATGGCTGGTCAGGCGGGAATATGGGGTGGGCTAAGATTTTAAAATTTTATACTGTTTTAAATGTATTTTATTCTGTATTTTATTGTGTTGTGCATCGCCCAGAGTGGCCGGTTTGCCGGCCAGGTGGGTGATCCATAAATGGAACAAATAAATAAATAAATTGTGAATCTGTCTACATTCCAGCAGGCCTGGAAACTCAACCTTCTGGTAGCAACCCTTCTCAAGCATGGCAATTCTTCCTTCCTAAGAGGGTCTGCTTATAGTCCAACCCCAAATTTGCTGACTGGTATGCAGAGTATAGAGGGGGCAGCAATTCATGAAAAGGAGAAAGTCTGGCCTGTCATTTCCAGTAGCGTGAAACAGCAATTACAGCGCTGCCAGACAGTATGGAGCCTCTGTTTTTAACACAATTAATTGTGTCATGGCTTAATAAATTCATTATAATGTAGAATAGAGTAGAAATAAGGTTTCACAATCAGAGCACTGGGGGAGATTGAAAAATAGTATGCATCATTCACAGAGAAATCTTGCCTAATTCAAAGGCAGTGTTTCTGATTAACAGCAAATGAGATTCAACTTTTGGGTGTGTTTTTTATAGCGTTGAGTTTTGTACGTTCCCTTGCAAAAACAGCCAGTTCAGAAGACACATTCCCAAAGATGCTCCTGTAAATGTCACAAATATCATTTGTTGGAAGCAATAGTGGATGGCTTGGGAGTAGGGTAGCCACTTATGAATGGCCAAAAAAGAGGAATGCATCATCATCATCATCATCATCATGAAACTGGTTTGCATAAAATTTTCATATGCTACTTTATATGCATAGATGCCAATTTAAAAATGATTACAGTAATACCTTGGATTGCAAGTAACTTAAATTTTTAAATATTTATTTAAATTTTTTTGACTTGATATACAAGCGACATCTTGCAATACAAGTACTGTAGTACGGCTTAAATTAAAAATCTCTGTACAATTTTTTGGGGGGAATTTCGTTTTGATATAAGAGTGTTTTGGATTACAAGCACGTTTCTGGAACGAATTATGCTCTCAATCCAAGGCATGACTGTATTATAATTTCAATTAGAGCTGTGCGCAAATGGCCTCTCAAAATTCCCCACCCTTTTTGTGAGCAGAAAAATTGGGGAAACAATTTCACCCAATTTCTCCAGGGGGAGGAGAAATTCTCAACACTTTCTCACAGGCAGGGCTCACCATTGGCAGGGGTAGTAGTACATCTTCTGCCTTTCCCCCTAAGGGTTTTGGTCTTTTTGTGCTGCCACTGCAAGTGGCAACAGCACCAACTGTGTTGGCAGTCCGGCCCCCGTGTTGCTTCCTCCAGAATGCAGCTGTGAGGGGCCGGCAGTGTTGTGTCCGGCTCCAGGGAAGAGGTGGAGCTAGTGCTGAGCCAAAACCTGTCCTCCAATTTCCTGAACGTTTTCTTCCCCCATGAAAGAGGCTTCCATCGTTCTGCCTCATTCTCAGGGTGTTTTATAATTAATTTGGGGGGTGTTTTTGAGCTCACCTAATCACTGCGAGGTGGCTGAGGGTGCTGTGTGTGTTTTCTTTCTATTACACATCACTCCATTGCTCTGCAGCCTCTTAGGCTGCCTGTACATCCTGACCTGAAAAAGCCCTATGGGAGGAATTACCTCATAATGTCTTCCCCGGGGCTTTAATTAGAGTGTGGGAAGCCGAGGAGGCCACAGGCTGCTGGAGAGGCTACAGGCTGCCCAGCTACCTCCTATGTAACTGTTGCTGGAGTCACAAGTGACAAGGAGCGCCTTTTATCAGCTTTGGCTGATTTATCAACTACTACCCTATCTGGACAGGCAGAGCCTAGCAACAGTGATCCATGCCCTGGTAACCTCTCATCTGGACTACTGTAATGCACTCTACGTGGGGCTGCCTTTGAAAACGGTCCGGAGACTTCAATTGGTTCAAAACAGGGCAGTGAGGCTGCTAACAGGAACTGGCCGACAAGAACATATTACGCCAGTCCTCTGTGATTTACACTGGTTACCAATTGAAGTCTGGGCCCGATTCAAAGTGCCTACATTAACATTTAAAGCCCTAAATGGTTTGGGGCCAGGTTATCTGAAGGAACGCCTCATCCCATATGTGCCTGGCCGAACCCTGAAATCTTCTTTGGAGGCCCTTCTTAGAGTGCCCCCTCCAAAAGAAGCTAGGAGGGTGGCCACTAGGGGAAGGGCCTTCTCAGTTGTGGCACCCCATCTTTGGAATCAGCTCCCCAAAGAGGTGTGCCTGGAGCCTACCCTCTATTCTTTCAGGTGCCAGGTAAAGACCTTTTTATTTGCCCAACATTTTAATGATTGCTTTTATTCATTTTATTATCGCCACTGTACCTCTGGATTGAATTTATTTTTGCCTGCTTGGTTTTATCTTTTTATATTTTAATCTGTCTGTGTTTTTATATTATTATTGTTGATGTTTTTGTTTTGGTGTTGCTTTGTTTTGTAAATTGCCCAGGGAGTGTTTTGGCTGATGGGCAATGAATAAATATATTCAATAAATAAATAATAAATAATGTAAGGTAAGCACAAGAACCTCAAACCTAAGCCATGACATTTTCTCCTAAATTTTCTTCACCATTGTATTTCTTTTTGAAAGCAATTTATTTTCTATAAAATTGAATGAGAATGGTCGAAAAAATGTGGGAGAAATTTTCGGCACAGCACTAAGAAATACAGTATAACTCACCATCATGTGGAAGACTGTGACCAGGTGACCTGTGTGCCTGCTCAGTCTGCTGTGTCCAGGTGCTGCTGATGGGCAACTTCCAGGCTCCTCTTCGCTCTCCCTTCTGATGGTTCATTATCTTTAAACCTGACTTGGACTGGACAGTCCCTCAAATAGAGGATGCCTTCAGAACAGAGGACAGTCCTCTGTAAAGGAATACGCATGGCCACCTTACTTGGGAGGCATTTGCAGACTGAACACCATAGGCAGCTAGCTGCTATGCTCATATTTAGCCTCATTAAATTTGATCCGTAATAAAATCTGTGAAAAGCACCTGAAAGCACAATCCACGCACACATACCTGAGACTAAGACCCCCTGATCACAGTGGCGTTTACTTCTAAGCAAACATTATGGTTAAACATTTGGCTTATTTATAGACTGGAAACCCAAGATTCAAGGATGTAGCCCTAAGTGTTTTGACAGAGGCAAACAGGAGGCAAATCTCGGCTTCGCTTCCTGAGCTTTCAGCTTGGAACAGAGCCTGCAAGCTCTCAGCATACACACCTCCCGCTCTTCCCCTTTCCTTACCGGACGAAGGCCCAGGAGATTTCTCTTCCGCCTTGATGTCCTCCTCTGCCATAAATCACTGCATCCCGGAGTCGAAGCTGTTGACACACAGCTGCTGGAAAACAGCTGCTGGTCCCGCTGCTGCCGCTGGCGTTGACCCTCTCAGCCCGGTCCCAAACTGGCTCCGTTCGGTTCTGGCACTGGTCCAACTGGTCCCGCTGAATCCGAATTTCTGGGCCCATAACCCTGAAGGTGTTGACCCACCCTGAAGGCGCGCAAGCCTCCTGGAAAAGCAGAGCGCTTTACTTGTGTGAGATGGAAGATTTAAAATCCTATTCCCTTGTGCAGACACTCATAAATCTACACACAGAAGTTCAGACTTGTCTCTCCCACTCCACGCAGCATTCCAAGCGTATCGGATGTCAGCCAACTCAGCCTCCTCCTTGCAGATCCCAGTAATAAGGAAATAACTCTGTAGACTCCACAGGTTATTGTTCTACCTGTTTATTTCTATAGCAAGTATATCCTACAGAGCATACATCTCCTAATTTACAGTCCATGTGCAGAGAACAATGCATAGCAAGCATTAATCCAGTGGAGCAAGTTGAGCTTCACTCCACCTCAGCTTAAGACGTTACATGATTGCATTAAGTCCAGCAAGCACTAGTCAGAAGAACAGAGAGAAGAAGAAGTTTGTGTTTGTGCTACATGTCACAACAGAAGTGTCACTGGGTTGTTTATTGCAGCAAGAGCAGGCAGGCTTGTGGGAACTAGCATGCACACTCTCGCTGCAATTTTCTTAACTGTGGGTTGTTACCATGCAAACCGGGTCTGTTTGTGACCAAAGTACCTGCAGCATTGTGCGACAGAAGAAGATCAGAATCTCAGTTTGTAATCCTAAATGGAAAGACAAGAATATTGATGGCTGTGGGCATTAGGCTATACGGGAGTTGTATGTTTTCCTTGACTCTTTGACACTGTGCAGAAGACAAACAACTGCACAGGGACTATAAAGTCTTGTGTCTCTGATAGGTTTCAAATAGTAGAAAACATATGGGTTGCTTAGTCTCTGAAAGCTGATCTGAAAGCTGACCAGGTTTTAGAAGTCACCAGAAATATGTAGTTTTACTCAGCAAATCAGGATTCTGTTTTATTAATACTTTTTTATTCTTTCAAAACAAAATTACCTAAAATATACAATAACTTAGGGCGCAATCCTATGTATGTTTAGACAGTGCATTCCCTGGGATTCCCAGCCAGCCATGCTGGCACTTGTAGAATTTTTTCTGTCTAAATATGCATAGGATTGCACCCTTTATCATTTATACAAGAGAGAAAACATCAAGCAATGATATCACCTTTTACATGTGAATGTAGTAACTCAAAGCTTTCCAGATGAAACTTGTGATTCCAAACGTCAATGAACCGTGACCACTGTTGTATAATTTTGTGGATTATAATGCCCTCTTTTAAAAATTAACTTTGTTTTGTAAGGAGGTCTATATCCTTCCCCCCCCCCCAACCATTCCATTATGTGAGGTTAGGTGCCTCTTTCACTTTCCAGTGGGGGTTATCAACAGAGTTAACACATGTAAATCTGTAGATTCCACATTTTCTTTTCAGAAGCATATTAAGATGATTTTAGAATTAGCTGGCAACTGGTATCCTGTGATCTGTTGAACTGAGTTTAAGGGCTTTTCTACACAAGGCATTTATCATGTGCTTGTCATTCCCTAACCACAGTTGTTTATGGGTTCTGTAGACAACATCGTGACCCTCCAGTTTTGCTTCTGTGTCTAAAGAGCCCTTTCGGCAAAGAAAGTTTTTTTAGAGCAGGGGAAATGTGATATTTAATTGTAACAGTAAAAGAAAACACTTTTTTCACGTGTGTATTTGTGCTTCTCCACTATACCAAAGTGCCACCTAGAGGTTATGTAAACAGTAAACAAGTACACCAATCCCCCACAGTTCAAAAATGCAGCTCCTCCCCTGGTGCCTTCTCTTTTGTTCCCTTTTATTTCAGCACCCGCCTGCCCACCCATTATGCAGTGTAGTTTTAGTGATGGGTGAACTTACCCCAAGCAAATTCATTATTTACTCGAAAAGTAATTAATTTGCACATACAAAGAGTCTTTGTGTTATTTTCCAGTACTAACATACAATGAAAACAACAACAGTGTGATTCAGTATCTAAGGATCTATCTACGTTCTGACCGAAATGTACTTACAGAATTTAATCATAATACATTATTAACTGCAGTAGAATGTCAGCAATTTCCCTTCCCCCAGCTTTGCTGGTTGGTGGGGTGGCACTTTTTGCACCTGGCCCCTGGGGAGAGACAGGAGAGGGCCGGCTGCAAAGCCAGCGTGTCGGGTGCAAAGGGGTGGAGCAGCACAGTTCAAGTAATTAATTTGTCCATGTGCGTTCAGACAAGAGTTCTCCTTTAACACAAAATCTCTTCCTGTGTATACGGTTTTTTGTGCATGCACAATATCAAGGTGCATCTTGGAAGCTGTAGTTTGGAATTGCATGGTGCGGCATGATGTCATGTGTCACCATGTTATGTGCCCCCTGTTTGGTTGTTTTCATGCGGACTGCTTCCATTATGATGTCATGGGATATTTACTTGCCATCACCTGTTGTATGAAAATGGACCCGTAGAGCCCTCCTCAGAGTTGTGGTGGTGGTGGCAATGAGGGAAGCAGCTAATGAGACTGCTTCAAGTAAGATTCTGAGGGGTCTACGTGGTAGGATAGCTGAAACACCAATCCCCCCTAAAGGAAGAAGAGACCCGATTAGAGCGGGAGCGGCTTCGTCAGCAGGAAGAACAACGCAAACACGAGGAAAAGGTGCGGCAGGAGCAACTTAAAGCTCAGGAAGAACAACGCAGACATGAGGAAAAGCTGCACCAGGAGAAACTGCAAGCCCAGGAAGAGCAACGCAGACACGAGGAAAGGATGATGCAATTGAAACAGGAGCAGCCTGTCAGAGTTACCCCGAAGGACTTCACAGCATACACCCCAGGAGAAGACCCACAAGTGTTCCTGACCACTTTTGAAAGGGCAGCACAGAAGTGGGGATTGCAGGAGGGTGATTACATGAAGTTTGTGCCTAATTTAATCAAAGGGGAGCTGGCAGAGATTTATAATAGCATGCCAGAGGGGGAGGCTGTTTCCTATGCTCAGTTCAAAGAAACTGTGTTTAAAAGGTTCAGGTTAGGCCCTGAGCACTTTAGGAAAAAGTTCAGAGGGTTAACACCTCAACCAGGTAAATCTATGGTAGAGTTTGCAACAAAATTTAAAAACCTGCTATTAAAATGGGTGGATGAAGCAAAAGCTGACAACAGGGAAAAGGTGCTAGAGCTTATGGCCCTGGATCAGTTTTATTTTCGGTTGCCCAGAGAAATAAAACTGAAGGTTAAGGATAAAGATCCTGAAACTGTAAACCAAGCTGCAGAAATGGCTGACAAATTGATTGAAAACCGGGAAGGGTTAGGCCCCAGGATTGAGTCTGAGAAGAAGGGGGGGAAATGGGAAGCCCCAAGTAAAAAGGAGTTCAAAAAACCTCCTTTTGATCCTTCTCACCCCAGAGACCGTGCCTGCTATTCGTGTGGTCAGACAGGCCACATCAAGAGTAGCTGTCCCAAGTTACAAGCAATAACACCAGCTAACCCCAGGTAGTTCTAAACCCGAACAAACCAAGCCACAAGGTGTAGCAAGCATAAAAAAACCTTATAATTGTGGATTTGTGATCACCAACAGGGAAGAGGTTAATAATCAGTTTAAAGAACCTGTTTATGTAAAGGATAAGACCATTATGGCAATGTTGGATTCTGGAGCTGATGTTTCTCTGATCCGAGCAGATTTGGTGACACCTGAAGATTTGGTACCAGGAATGTCTATTGAGATTCAGGGAGTGAATGGTCCCACCTTTGAAGTCCCAGTAGCAAGGTTATCCATAGAATGGAGGGGATGGAGAGGTCTGTATGAAGTTGGGGTGATGGAACCTCCAACCCAATTTGCCCCTATCATTGTGGGAAGGGATATAATGGGACCAGAAGCTCAAATATGTGTGGTAACCCGCAAGCAAAAGGAAAGGGAGGAACTTTCAAGACAGGACCAGGTAAAAGCTGATGGGGTAAAAGAAAAGGTACTAGAGGTACAACCCACAGTGATTCCGGAAGGTCCAAAACCAACCCCAGACCCTCCCCAAACCGAAACAACAGAACAAGTCACCATGCAACCTGTAGACCCGAAAGCCAGTGAAACAACCAAGGCAGGTGGTTCTGTAGAGGAAAAGGCGCTAGAGACCCCTTTTCCTGATTTAAGAGGAGTAGAGGAATTCAAGCAGGAAGTCCTCAGTGATCCTAGTTTGGAGCCTCTGAAAAGAGTTGCTCTCCCTCAAGAGAGGCCCTTCTCTGAGGAAAGAAGGGAGCAGATTATTTGGGAGAAAGGATTGCTGTATAGGCTGTGGTTACCAAAAACCCAAGAGTTAACCTGGGAACCACTAAAGCAACTGGTAGTACCTAACCAATTCTGGCTAAGGTTGCTAGAACTAGCCCATGATGTGCCATGCGCAGGACACTTGGGGAAAAACAAGACTAAACAAAGGCTCATGGCAAACTTCTTTTGGCCTGGAATTGCTAAGCAAGTAGCAGAGTACTGCAGGTCTTGTGAAACCTGTCAGCGTGTGGGGAAGGCAGGGCATCACAGTAAAGCCCCTTTGCAGCCTCTGCCTATTATAGGAGAAGCTTTCTTTAGGGTGGGCATGGATATTGTAGGGCCTTTCACTAAACCCACCCGCAAGGGAAAAAAGTACATCCTCACAGTGGTGGATTTTGCCACAAGATACCCAGAAGCAGTAGCACTAGCCTCTATAGATGCTCCATCTGTAGCTGAGGCTTTGCTAACTATATTTTGCAGAACTGGATTTCCCTCTGAAATCTTGACAGATTGTGGGTCAAATTTCCTCTCCGAGATAATGGAATGCCTGTGGAAGTGTTGTGGGGTAAAACACTTGAAAACCACTCCTTATCACCCTCAATGCAATGGAATGGTGGAAAGATTTAACGCCACACTCAAAGGAATGATTAGAGCTTATGTAAATACACACCCAAATGACTGGGATGACAAACTGCAACACCTACTTTTTGCCTACAGGGAAGTTCCACAGGAATCAACGGGATTCTCACCTTTCGAGCTGTTGTATGGCAGAAGAGTGAGAGGCCCTCTTGATCTCCTGAGGGAAAACTGGGAAGGTAAACTCGTAGAAAACAAAACCTCAGTGGTGGATTACGTGTTAAAACTTAGACAAACTCTAGATACACTCTGTAAACTAGTTCAAGCCAATGTAACCAAAGCCCAAGAGGTGCAAAAGTTCTGGTATGATCAAAAGGCACGCTCTAGAGTATTTGAGGTAGGGGATCAGGTAATGATATTTCTTCCTCTGCGCAAAGACAAGCTTAAGGCTGCTTGGGAAGGCCCCTACACAGTCAGAGAGAAAATGGATGATTTAACCTATGTGGTGGTTAAAGAAAAATCTGAAAAAAGACCAAAGGTAGTACATGTAAATATGATGAAGCCACACTATGAGAGGAGTGGAGTAGTTTTACAGGTGCAGAAGGTGCCAGAGGTAGTATACTTAGGGCACAGGGTTGGAAATGGTCATATCACACCTTTATGGGACAAGGTTGAAGCTATCAGAACCTGGGACATACCTACAACCAAGAAACAGGTCAGCTCATTCTTGGGATTTGCTGGGTATTACAGGAGATTTGTTCCCCATTTTGGTGAAATTGCTGGACCTTTGACTGATCTAACCAAGAAATGTAAACCTGACAAAATTGTGTGGACTGATGAATGTCAGAGAGCTTTTGATAGACTAAAGGACATTTTAAGCTCAAAGCCTGTGTTAAGAGCACCTGACTTTGAAAAAACCTTTATTGTAGCTACTGATGCCTCTGAGACTGGCATAGGTGCTGTATTGTTACAAGACTATGACTCTGTTAAACACCCAGTAGCCTACCTGAGTAGGAAGCTTTTACCCAGGGAGAGAAACCTGTCTATGATCCAAAAGGAATGTCTGGCAGTAGTGTGGGCTCTGGACAAGCTCAAGCCTTATGTTTTTGGACAAGAATTTACTTTATGGACTGATCATCATGCCTTGCAATGGATACAAACAATGCAAAATACCAACTCCAAGCTTCAGAGATGGTCTTGGAAATTGCAGGAATTTCAAATGAACATTGAACATGTGCCTGGGAAGGAGAATGTGATAGCTGATGCTTTGTCTAGGAAATAACCAAAAAAACCAGTTGCCTTTTTGTGTAGGTTAACGTTTCACAATTCTCTTCTGTAAAAGGGAAATTGTTCCACTTGAGGAGAAGGAGGGGAAGATGTGAGGGATTGAGGCCTACACAGGATTGGGTTTGTTGAGGCCTACACAGGATTCAGTTTGTTGAAGCCTGAAGGCCCAAACACTTGGATGGGAGGGGGAGTTTGAGAGTTTTAAGTTACCCAATAGAAGTTAAGAATTAGATCTCCAATTCAAGGTCACATGATTATAACCTTCCATTCCTGGGAAGGCTATATATGTGGGGTGTGGTCAGCTAGCAGTTAGTGTGTGCTGGGAGAGAGCTGGAAGCAGCAGCACAGAAACAGCAGAGAGAAGCAGAGAGAGAGAAAGAGAAACTGGCTGCATAGGAAATAGGTAGTCTGAAGTTTAACTAGAGAACATTGGATTGTTTGTTTGTTTGTTTTATTTTATCATACTTGCTTTTGAATTATAACCACTCTATTAAGTAAAGACCCTAATATTATAAGTAAAGTGCTGTTGTTTAACCTGGAGTTTGGAGTGACTTATTCACCACGTCTACAGCCTACACCCACGTTACTGGAAGCAGGCAAAGGACTTGATAACCTAGAGAGGGAGAGGCTTTGGGAAGAGGCAGAGATCTCCCAAAGGCAGATCAAGGGGTCCCTGCAGTAGCGGAACCTTGACACACACGTGTGTGCACGCACACACATTTCTCTATTTCTAATAATATCTCTGAAGTAGTGGCTCTCAAGAAAACCAAATTCAGTATACATAGCAAGCTAAGGTGAGGCATGTATCCCCCGGTAAAATAACACAACATGATCATCCCCGAGTTATAATACACTTTTTAATTAATTCTCATTGTTCCTGTTCTTCTATAGCAAGACCAGTAGTTCAATCAAGACAAATATAGTAGCTCTGCAATGCCACCTTTTTTTTTCTTTTTTAAAAAATGGGATTAGTAAATAAATGCATTGAAAAAAATCTGAATGCCAAATTTAGAATGAAAAGTTTTACATAGGTTGCTGTATGCATGTCTACTTGAAGTACATTCTACTGAGTTCAATGGAACTTATTTTCAGTCAAGCGTTTTTAGGATTCCATTCTAAAAGAAGCATGTTGAAGGAAATCCTGCCTAAAATGAGGTCTTGAAATGATATCACAGAAAGCTTAATAAAGGAAGTGGAAAAAATGATTTAATCATAGAGAGAACAAAACTAGTACTGATTTTATAAGCACATACTGCTGATTCATTAAGCAGCAAGCACATGACATCAGTTCTATCATATGTCCTGGGTAATTTGTTAGCTGAAGAAAGATATTTATCAAAAGTAAACTTTTAATTGCACCACATAAAAGCTTTAATTCATGAATTCTCTGATTAAGGACCAAATTGTCAAGAATAAGTATTTTCAAAATTCACAATATGTGTGGGAGGAGCAACATCAACCAGTAATATCACCATCATTATCATCATTCTGGAGAAATACTATAATGGAATTTCCTGCTGAGCTGGTTTTCCATACAGTAATACCTTGGATTGCAAGTAACTTGGTCTGAGATGGTTTTGCAAGACAAGCAAAAAAATTTAAATTTTTTTTTACTTGATAAACGAGCAAGGTCTTGCAAGACAAGTGTAGGGATGTAACCGCTCGTCTCAAGTGGGCGTAGTGGGCCGAAATCGGTCCCACTCACACCCGCCAGAGACTCGCTTTGATATAAGAGTGTTTTGGATTACAAGCACGGTTCCGGAATGAATTATGCTTGCAATCCAAGGTATTACTGTATATTGCTTCCCTTTCATAAGCACAAGGTGATGGATTTTGCCATTCAAACCCCTGGAGAAGGACCTAGGCAAAAGACTTCCAGATTTGCTAGAAGATTGTTTTGAGGGGCAATCATTGACAGAGCAGCAGGAAAGGAAGCAAAACAGTGTGCCTCCTCTGTCAGCCACTTGCCTCAAGTGACATGAGAAGTTTGGCTCCTCTCTCTGCTCACAGCCTCTGGCAGGAAGTGCTGGCTGCTAAAAAAAATTAAAATGAAGTTGAGCATTTTGTTTCGTATTTTGTTGTTCCTCTTGAAATGGGCTTCGGTGGTATCCTGACGTTGGTCCTACTGAGAGTAGATCCATTGAAATGAATGAAACTTAAGTTAGTCATGACCAACTTAAGTCCCATTCATCTTGATGGATCTACTCTAAGTAAGACTAACATTGGATGCAATCTTTCATTTCCCTTAGGGTGTTATGGAGCCAAAGGAAAACGAATCTTTTGACTAATGCGAAAATAGTCACCTTGAATGTTCAAAGTCTCCTGTAGTGCAAGTCAATGATTAATAACCTTCTGAATGCTGAAAGGCATGCAAAATTGGAAAGTCAACGGCAGGACCTCTGGAGACACAATTTATTTGGCAGCAAAGCACTTGAAGCAAATGCCTGCACCACTTTTATTTTTAATGCATTTTCTGCTTTTCACTTTCAGACAATACACCCCTTGGGCACATTTTATCCAGACGCGTCATACCATCTTTGATTGGATGCCTGTCCCAGTGAATTTCAGAAGAAATGTAGCAAAAAGGTGGAGAATATATCCAAACAATCTGTTCTAAAGGCTGTCTTTGTTTCACATATTAGATGGCACCTGGGTATGTGCATACCCAGAAATGCACATGTAACAGAAATTAAGGACAGTGAGACAAAACAGACACTGCTGTGCTAAACCTACCAGCTCTTTTTGTTCCTTCACATGTAAAATAAATTAAAAGCTCCAGAGATTTAGTTTATCTTCCAGGTTTATTTAGTTTATCTTGCAGGAAATGAAGGAATGAAGTTAGCAGCAATTGCTCAGCTGTTCAGCTGGATAATGCCAAAGAAAGCAGCATCATTTGGATGTTCTATTTTAGGCACAAATAGGGATCAGCATGCACCAATCCTAATGTTGAACTGAGCATCAACAAACAATGTAAGTAACTGCCCACAGTGCCCAAGGATCATGTGAGCCATTCACACTACTAAACAAACAGGTTAAATTAACTAACATGGATCCTATGATTATATGACAAGGTCCCTAACAGCAAACCCATACATAATAGGTTCATCTATTTCAGTCATGAAAGTGGGTGACTTGCCCCAGGCCCCCGGCATTTGCCCAAGGAGGCTGCATGTTGGCACTGGTAATGTACTTACTTCATTTCATTTATTTATACAGTCATGCCTTGGATTGAGAGCATAATTCGTTCCGGAAACGTGCTTGTAATCCAAAACACTCTTATATCAAAACTAAATCCCCAAAAAAAATTTGTACAGAGATTTTTAATTTAAGCCGTATAGTACTTGTATTGCAAGACGTCGCTTGTATATCAAATAAATAAATATTTGAAAATTTGCTTGTCTTGCAAAACGCTCTCAAACCAAGTTACTTGCAATCCAAGGTATTACTGTATATGCATTAGCCAACCAGGCTGTTGCACACCCCCAAGACGCGAACAGTACTCAAAATTTGGCAGATAATAAGTACTTGTTGAGATATGAAGTAGATGATGAATTGGTTTAAGGGGTCCTGAAGGAAGGAAGATAGCCCAAAGGCTCTCTGGAATGAGACCCAACTCCTTCTCAAGGTTTCAGAATGTCTGGTTATAAGGAACTTTTCTAGAGGTGGCCACAACCATTATTGACTCAGTTCAGACAACATAATAAGCCACACTCAAGGGTTGAGTGTGGGTTGTTGTTGAATTGTGGGTTATTGTGTTGCCTGAACCAGTGGTGCTAACAAGCCATGGCTTGTTAACCATGAGCAACCCCATGAAGAGAACCCATGGCTTGTTGTTGGGTTGTGAACTGTTAGTTGTTCACCATGGTTTGTTCACACCTGGGTTCAGACAACATGGTAACCCATATTTCAGCAACAACCACAGTTCAATGACAACCCACACTCAACCCATACTCAACCCTTGAGTGTGGGTTATTGTGTTGTCTGAACCCAGTCACTTGTGTTTAGATCAGCTTCCTCCAATGTGGTGTCCCCTCCCAGATTTGTTAGTCTATGGGCATGTTCGCACAACACGGGAACCGCGGGGGAGCAGAAGTCCCCTGCGGTTCCCATGTCATGCGAATGCCGACCGGGGGTGCCCTTGAGGGATGGCTGCGTGCGGGACGCATGCAAAGTGACCATGGGCAGTACAGGGGTAAGCCCCTACCGCGTGTGGCCACCCTGCCGTGCGAACAGCGGGCGGCCATCCCGCGGGGGCCACACAGAGGCGGCAGCCCAGAGCGGCTGGAGCTGAAGCCACTCCAGCCTGTAGGGGCAAACGGCCCCTCTGGGCAGCCCGAGCTGCCGCCCCCTAGTGCCGGGAGGTCCCCACTGCGGGGACTGCTGGGTCCGCCCATGCACGCCGGGCGCAAGTCATCTGCGGTGCCCCGCCGGACCCCACGGATGGCCCCGTGGTGCCTCCCCCGCTCACAGCCTGGGTCATGCGAACCGGCCCTACAACTCTCATTATCCCCAGCTGGGGATGATGGAATTGTAATCCAATGCATCTGGGGGGCATCAGGATGGGGAACGGTGATTGAGGTTTTTAAAAAATGCTTTAGCAGGCTAATGCAGTCTTTTCCATCCTGATGTCCTCCAGATGTTTTGGATGACACCACACAGAATTCCTAACCATTGGTCATGCTGGCTGAGGCTGATGGGAGTTGAAGCCAAAAACATTTGAAGGGCACCAGCTTGGGGAAGGCTGGGCTCAAGATTCACAGCATTACACCTCTGCCTCCTCCTTAAGAAAAAATAAAGAGCTGGCAACTCCAGCATAAGGATGAGGAAGGAAATTCTCTTTCGGAACCACTTTGTATTTCAGATTTAGAATCTGCTGTTACACTAAACCTGTTAGTGCAGAACTTTTCTTTCAACAGCCCATATGGGTGGCGTGGCGTATCAGGAAGGAACATTGCTGCAGTGCGTAGGGGCTGCAGAATAGAACATTCTAGCCAAGCAGAAGGCAGACTTTTAAAAGCCACCACAACACAACAAGAGGAGGCAAACTTTTCAAATGTGGGAGGCTAACTTTGGGCGCAGTGATATGAATAATTGTGCAATTTAGCTGATTTTTGGAGAGCAAAGCATTTGAAAGCCCCACATGGATAGTTCACACATATTCTTGTTTTTCACTAGAACCTCAACATCCACCAACTGGAGGTAGGGTGAAAAATAGTGGCCTAGGGCAGACATAAACCGAGTAGAATTAAGGACATGGCTCAAATAAAAAAATTGTTTTCAGTAGCAGAACTGAGCTCGCAGTCTTAACACAAAAAAATCCACTCCTGTTTTTGCCCCCACCCTTTTCCTCATTTCAGCAACTTAATTTAGGATGAAAAAGTCAGCTCACCAGGTGAGAGGAGAAGGTTAGTGCTACTCATTTATTTATTATTTTAATTCACTCAGGTCATCATTTAAACTAATAAATAATCATCTGTAGCACAGCAAAGCAAGCTAAATCCCAGGAAGAAAATCCTTTGGAAACTTGCAACCCTCTGTATACCAGTTGCTGGGGAGCATGAGCGGGAGGGTGTGCCTATTGCACTCATGTCCTACTTGTGGGCTTCTCACAGGCAGCTGGTTGGCCATTGTGTGAACAGAATGCTGGACTACATAGGGCTTTGGTCTGATCCAGCATGGCTCTTCTTATATTCTTCTTATGTTCATTTTGTTGCTACTATTGTTAAACAGTTGGGAGTCAGAAACCCTTGCCAATCTATTGCAGATCACCCAGAGGTAGCCTAACCTTGGTGTAAACAAGTCTTAGGGCTGAGTTGTAGGCAGCAGCCAGTGGGAAGCTAAGGACTTCTGACTCTTATTTTTGTTCCTCCACTCAGAACCAAGGACTATACCAGAGCTAGGAAGATCCTGTTCCCCAGGTCAAGTCCCAGCTCAAACAGGAAGCCCTTTATAACTCTTCCTGTCTAGGAGGGGCAGGGCCCAGCTTGGGTGAGAGGGGCTACCCCAATGCAACTGAGAAGAATACTTACTGACCAGAAAGATGCTCTAGTTTGCCATTCTGGTGGCCCATTACATGAGGAAGTTGCGTATAGAGCAGAGCCATCCCGATTCTATCCCATTGGT